>JAESUZ010004009.1:0-1214154 GCA_017311185.1 Proteles cristata cristata
ATACAATAAATGAAATACTCTATGTATTTTAGCAAGATTTCCTAGCTTAACTTGACCTCCAGTTTCAGAAAAATATGAGAACATATGTGTCTTAGTCAGTTGGGTTACTATTACCAAAATACCGTAGGCTGGCTATCTTAAATAATACACAATTTTTTCTCACACTTCCAGAGGCTGGGACATTCTCCATCCAGGTGCCAGTATGTTTGATTCTTGGTGAAGGCACTATTTCCAGATTGTAGATGCTGATGGCGCCTTCTCTTGTATCTTCACATGATGAAGAAAGGAAATTCTGATACTTTCTTCTCTTTTTCTGAAGACACGACCTAGTAATCTCATCTAAACTTAATTATTTCCCAAAGGTTTCACATCCTATATCATCACTTTGGAGATTAGGGCTTCAATATATGAATTTCAGAGGGATACAACAATTCAGTGCAAAAACATATGGAAAATAGAAGAGTCTACATCCAATAGCAATTTCCTTGCAATGGAGGGTTTGGAACCTCTACTAAAAAGAACATGTTCTTTGTGTAGAAAGAATCAGATATGCCAAAAAGGTCAATTAGGGTGGTTGGTTGTTGGGAGCCATTCGGAACCCACCAGTTGAGAAAACTCCTTATAAGGTTAAGGCAGATTTGCAAGGCCTCCTGCTGTCAGATAATGACCAATATCCACCCCCACTCACTTGCTTCTGCTTGAGTACTAACCTCCAACGCACCTTGATGATTGGTATTGGGAGTGACTTGTTCCCTTATTCTGGCCCTAATATGCTGATTGCACCTTGTGAAGGAACTTTTTGTAGGAATTTTCTCTTTTGTGATTATGGGAACAAGCATTATGTTTTCTGAAAATCCTGTGTTTCCTTATACTTCCCCTTAGGCAAACAGGATATTGACCTCTGCTCACAAAGAACTAACTTTGTCTTTGCTATGCTAAAGATATTGTCTTGTTTGTATTTGAATGCTAAAGATACCTTCCTTCCCAATATGATAAGCATCTAAATCACCTACATCAATCACTATTGATAAAGGTTATGGGTGAGTCTTCTACAATTCTATGTTCTGGGAAATTTTTACATATCAAAGAAATTTGTCATCAAAAATCATTGTCTAAAGCACATACCACTCCTCTGCTGTTCCCCGTACACTTACCATAAAAAAAGCTAAGTCTCAGTCAGTGCAGAGATGCCTGCCTGGTGACCAGGAAGAATTTCTCATAGCTCTTTCAGCCCTCTCTCGCCGACATTGTCCATCCTTCAGGGACCCCTGGACCAGCTGGAGCTGAAATCTAGCAGTTGATTGTTGAAGAAGATAGAATTTGCGATTCAGAGAATAGTGGCAGCATATTGAGAAGTCTAAACCTCCACCATTCACCTGGAAAATGTTTAAGTAATAACTTGATCACAGAAAGAGCTCTTTAACTGGGAATACTCTCTGACCTTGCAGCACAAGACGTACTCTTTGAGATCTCCTCTGTAAAACTGTAACACTGAATGAGGAAGAGAGAAATTCTGTCCACTTTGAAACAAGGTGGCTGGCAGTCAGATATCTTGAGGTTATTGATGCAATTATAGAGTGTGATGGTAGAAGGGAGTTGCTAAATTGATCTCATGGTTTTGTCATTTATTTCACTAAAGATTATATTTTTGCACCTATTGTATACTATTTTATTTGTAGTCAAATTGGTGATTTTGGTATAATAGAAATATGAAGACAAAACCTGGCTTCAACTTGCAGAATCTTACTATTTTATTTGTTATTTTAAAATATTATATCACACTTGAAAATATTTCCTTTAATGTCAAGAACAGACAAGGATAATGCAGCTGTGGTGAGTGATAAACCTGCGAGTGGTGGCGAGCTGCCGCAAGTCCAGGGGAAAGGAAAGAAAAGCTGAGATTGCTCATAGAACCGTCCCTGGAGAAGAGGAAAAACCTCAGCTTGAAAAGACAGTGTTTTGTAGTTCTGGCTGCAGTGCTGACTTTAAACTAGGTGCCCTGGTCCCAGAAGGCGCCAGGAAAAACTGAACTGCCTTGCGCCCGGCACCATCCATGGTGGTGGCGGCTTGGTGAATCAACAACAACGTCTGCGGAGGCGGTCCCGGCGCCTGGTGAAGCGGCAGCGGCACGCGTGACATGGCCCACTAAAGCGGCGGTGGCTGCGGCCTGGTGAAGTGCCGCCAGCGCCAGGTGAAACGGTGGCTGCGTGAGCGAAAAGTTGCCTGCTGAAGTGGCGGCGGCCGGTAAAGCGTTTGCGGCTTGGTTAGGCGACGCAGATTCTGTGGACCTGAAGTGGCTACGATCCCCAGATGCACTCGGGTTGTATTGCTCCTTGACCCCGGTGAATCTGAGGCTGTGACACTTCCCCCACCCTCCACTCAACCCCCGGCAACAGGGAGCAGCAACCAGTGGAACTGTTAGCGGCGGTATAACAAAGCCTCTCAGGAGTAATCAGACTAGATAGTTTCTCTGGATAACATGACCTTCTTTGTCTCACCTCTCCAACCATATTCCACCATTTAGCTCTTTGAAAAAACCTTCTTGGGGCGCCTGGGTGGCTTAGTCGGTTAAGCGTCCGACTTTCGCTTAGGTCATGATCTCGCGGGTTCGTGGGTTCGAGCCCCGCGTCGGGCTCTGTGCTGACTGCCAGCTCAGAGCCTGGAGCCTGTTTCAGTCTGTGACTCCCTCTCTCTCTGACCCTCGCTGCTTACGCTGTCTCTCTCTCTCTCTCTCTCTCCTAGAAATAAATAAAAAAACATTAAAAAAAAATTTTAAACCTTCTTATCCCTTCTGCCTGTTCATTCTATTTCCAATTTTGCCTCATCTCTGCCCTATCATCTCTCTCTTTCTCTATGCTCTTCAACCAGCACTGCATACAACCAGCTATTTAATTGTAGCAGGGAAATCTGGTTATATGCTTTAAACTGATCTTTGTCTATCTGTTTTCTTCATTCTCCCTTTTCTTTTCTTCTTCTAGACTTTTTAATGTATTTTTATTTTCTATCATTTGCCTTCTCATCTCCGTCTTTTCTCATTACTTTTTAGTTTTACCTCTTGGTTAGAGTGATTGTTGGATTTATTTGTACGTTTGCGTCCCTCTGTTCCCTGTGTGTTTGTATGTTTTCTTCTCAAGGGCTACCTCAAGAAACAAGCCGAAGTACACATGGTAGAGAGTCCCAAATACCACTACAAGTAGGAAAATAAAATAACCAAGGTCTCAACAAGAGAGACCAAGAGATACCATTCAAAGAACAATTTCTGAAAGGATAGGCCCTGGACAGTCAAAGTCTTCTTGGGTACAGCAGCGCTTACAGGTGCAGAGTACATAACAAGTCTTTAAAAGTAACAAGAGACAGAAAGCTAACCAAAATGACGAAACAAAAGAGCTCTCCTCCAAAGAAACTCCAAGAAGAATTGACAATTAATAAACTGCTCAAAACAGATATAAGCAGCATAACTGAACAAGATTTTAGAACAATAATCGTAAAATTAATCACTGGGCTTGCAAAAAGCAAAGAGGACCTTAAAGAAACTATGGCTACAATCAACATGGAGAACAAAAATAGACATGATGAATTAAAAAATATGATGAATGAAATACATAATAAACTGGAGGTGTCCAATGCATGGATTGAAAAGGCAGAAAAGAGAATAAGTGATTTAGAAGACACCATTATAGAAAAACAAGAAGCTGACAAAAAAAGAGACAAACTGATCCAAGAACAGAAAGAAGAGTTCGAGAACTCAGTGATACAGTCAAATGCAACAGTATCCACAAATCAATCAATGTGATAGATCACATTAACAAAAGAAAACATAAAAACCATATGATCCTGTCAATAGATGCAGGGAAAGCATTTGACAAAATACAGCATCCCTTCTTAATAAAGACGCTCAAGAAAGTCAGGATAGAAGGAACTTACTTAAATATCATAAAAGCCATCTATGAGAAGCCCTCAGCTAACATCATCCTCAATGCAGAAAAAGTGAGAGTTTTCCCCCTAAGATCAGGAACACGACAGGGATGTCCACTCTCACCACTGTTGTTTAACATAGTGCGGGAAGTCCTAGCATCAGCCATCAGACAACAAAAGGAAATCAAAGACATCAAAATCGGCAAAGAAGAAGTCAAACTCTCACTTTTCGCAGATGACATGATACTTTACATAGAAAACCTGACAGACTCCACCAGAAGCCTACTAGGACTGATCAAAGAATTCAGCCAAGTTGCAGGGTACAAAATCAACGTGCAGAAATCAGTTGCATTTTATACACCAACAATGAAGCAACAGAAAGAGAAATCAAGAAACTGATCCCATTCACAATTGCACAAAAAACCATAAAGTACCTAGGAATAAACCTAACCAAGGATATAAGAAATCTGTATGATGAAAACTATAGAAAACTTACGAAGGAAATTGAAGAAGACACAAAGAAATCAGAAAACATTCCATGCTCATGGATTGGAAAAATAAGTATAGTTACAATGTCATTACTACCCAAAGCATTCTACACATTCAATGCAATCCCAATCAAAATTGCACCATCATACTTCTCAAAACTAGAACAAACTATCCTAAAATTTGTATGGAACCACAAAAGACCCCGAATAGCCAAAGTAATACTAAAGAATAAAACCAAAACGGGAGGAATCACCATCCCAGACTTTAGCCTCTACTACAAAGCTGTCATCATCAAGACAGTATGGTATTAGCACAAAAACAGTCACATTGACCAATGGAACAGAATTGAGAACTCAGAAGTGGACCCAAAAGTGTACAGCCAACTAATCTTTGACAAAGCAGGAAAGAACATCCAACGGAGAAAAGACAGCCTCTTTAACAGATGGTGCTGGGAGAACTGGACAGCAACATTCAAAAGAATGAAACTAGATCATTTTCTCACACCATACACAAAAATAAACTCAAAATGGATAAAGGGCCTGGACGTGAGACAGGAAACTATCAACACCCTAGAGGAGAAAGCAGGAAACAACCTCCTTGACCTCCACCGCAGCAACTTCTTACTTGACACATCCCCCAAAGCAAGGGAATCAAGAGCAAAAATAAATGACTGGGACCTCCTCAAGATTAAAAGCTTCTGCACAGCCAAGGAAACAACCCAGAAAATTAATAGGCAACCAACGGAATGGGAAAAGATAGTTGTAAATGACATATCAGATAAAGGGTTGATATCCAGAATCTACAAGGATCTCACGAAACTACACGCCCGAAAAACAAACAACCCAGTGAAGAAATGGGCAGAAGATATGAACAGACACTTCTCCAAAGAGGACATCCAGATGGCCAACAAACACATGAAACGATGCTCAGCATTGCTCCTCATCAGGGAAATACAAATCAAAACCACACTGAGATACCACCTCATGCCAGTCAGAGTGGCTAAAATGAGCACATCAGAGAACTCTCTAGATGCTGGCGAGGATGTGGAGAAATGGGCACCCTACTACACTGTTGGTGGGAATGTAAACTGGTGCAGCCCCTCTGGAAAACAGTGTGGAGGTTCCTCAAAAAGTTAACAATAGAACTCCCTATGACCCAGCAATAGCACTGCTAGGAATTTACCCCAGGGACACAGGAGTGCTGATGCATAGGAGCACATGTACCCCAATGTTCATAGCAGCACTCTCAACAATAGCCAAAACATGGAAAGAGCCTAAGTGTCCATCAACAGACGAATGGTTCAAGAAGATGTGGCTTATCTATACGATGGAATATTACATGGCAATGAGAAACAATGAAATCTGGCCATGTGTAGCAACATGGATGGACCTTGAGGGTGTTATGCTGAGCGAAATCAGTCAGGCAGAGAAGGACAGATTCCATATGTTTGCACGTATAGGAGGAACTTAACGGAGGACTATGGGAGAGAAGGGGGGAAATAGTGGGGGAGAGGGAGAGAAGCAAACCATGAAAGACTCTTGAATACTGAGAAGAAACTGAGGACTGATGGGTGGGGGGGAGGGGGGAGATGTGCATGGAGGAGGGCACTTGTGTGGATGAGCATTGGGTGTTATATGGAAACAAACTTGATAATAAACTATTTGTAAAAAAAAAAAAAGATGCCTAGGATATACTGTACACTCAGATCAATTTAATTTCAGATAATTTCTGTGGTATGTTCTAAATATTGATCATCACTTTTTGTCTGAAATTAAAACTAGGCATTATATATTTTTATGTGAACTTTTTGTTAATCTTAAAATAAGCATGAGCAGAAATAGGATTAATAAAATAAAAATGGAGGGGTGCCTGGGTGGCTTAGTCGGTTAAGCGTCCGACTTTCGCTTAGGCCATGATCTCGCGGTTCGTGCGTTCGAGCCCCACGTCGGGCTCTGTGCTGACTGCCAGCTCAGAGCCTGGAGCCTGTTTCAGTCTGTGACTCCCTCTCTCTCTGACCCTCCACTGCTCATGCTGTCTCTCTCTCTCCTAGAAATAAATAAAACATTAAAAAAAATAATAAAAAATAATAAATAAAATAAAAATGGAATAAATATTTCAGAAATTCGAAATAAATCAATGACTAAAAAATATGGTAAGCTTTAACTTCTCAATATTTTTGTTTTTCTTTTGTTTTATTTAAATTCCAATTAGTTGACCTAGAGTATAATGTTAGTTTTAGGTGTACCAAAAAAAAAAAAAAAACAAAAACAAAAACAGACAAGGATACTATTATAGTGAAGGTACTAGCCAAGCAATTAAGAAATAAAAAGCAATATAATATATAAACATTTTAGAAGTTGAGATAAAATCATCATTAGTTTTCAATGATGTGTTTGTGTGTCTAAATTTTGCAAAATGGCTAAGTATAAACTTAATATACTGGAAACAAGAGCCTTCATGATAATAAACAATAATCAGGAGTTATGGTGGATGGAAAACAAGGTAATTTAAAGTACTTAGGAATAAACTTAAGAAGAAAAGCAGAAAATCTGTATGAGGAAGAATGTAAAATACTAATAAAGGGCAAGAAAAATTATGATAGAAATGGAAGAGCTTGGAGAGGACATAAAGCTCCATGCATATGATCCTTCATATGACTCATATTACTCCAGTTATCCAGAGAAACAGAAAGAATAGAATATTGTGCCTAAATAGGAGATTTATTATAAGGAATTGGATCATGTGATTACACAAGTTAATGAGTACAAAATACACAGTGTGAGATGGCAGACTAGAGATCTAGGAGAACTGATGATGTATATGAAGTCAATCAGCCGTTTTCTGGAGAATTGGGAGGCTGGACTGTTTGTTACATGCAAGACTTCAGCTGATTGGGTGAGGCCCATCCACACTATGGAGCACAAACTGCTTTACTCAAAGTTCACCAATTTAAACATTAATGTCATCCAAAAAACACCTACCAAGTTGACAAATAAAATTAATCATAACTATTCCCTCTCTCTCTCTCTCTCTCTCTCTCCCTCTCTCTCTCTCTATTAGCAACTCAGCGAGGGGCAGACGGAGAAGGAGAGAGAAAATCTCAAGCAGGCTCACATCCAGCACAGAGACCAAGGCCAACCTCAATTTCATGACCTGAGTGGAAATCAAGTGTCAAATGCTTAACTGACTGAGCCACCCTGGTTCCCCTCTCATTTTCTGAGTAATTTTTTTCAGGGTTTATGAGATAATTTGACATATAATATTGTGTAAATTTAAAGTGTACAAAATGCATTGAATTGATACACTTAAATATTGTGAAATGATTACAACTGTAGCATTAGCTAACACATTGAATCTCCTCACATAATAACCTTTTTTTCTTATGATGAGATATTTAAGATTTACTCTCGAAGCAACTTTTGAATATACAATACAATATTGTCAGCTATAGTCACCTGACTTTATATTAGATCCCTGAAATTATATATTATGACTACACACTTTACTCTTTGACCTGCATCGGCCCCTTCCCCCAACCCCTGGCAACTACCACTCTACCCTCAGTTTGTAGGAGTTTGCTTTTAAATTTTTTTATACTTAAAAGAAGTCTGTTTACCAACATGATTTAATAACAACTTTCACTTCATCTTATTTCACAATTGTAATAGTTCTTTCAAAAGATTGGAAAAAGAGGGGCACCTGGGTGGCTCTGCCATTTAAGTGTCTGACTTTGGTCTTGATCTCATGGTTCGTGGGTTCGAGCCCTGCATTGGGCTCTGTGCTGACAGCTCAGAGCCTGGAGTGTGCTTCAGATTCTGTGTCTCCTTCTCTCTCTGTTCCTCCCCTGCCTGCGTCCTGTGTGTGTGTGTCTCTCTCTCAAAAATAAATAAACATTGAAAAAATTTAAGATGGGAACATGATTGTCTGTTGTAATATAATCTTTTGAAAACTAAGATGAAAGTAGAAGTCATTGGAAGAGCCTCCTAGGAAAGTTTATAAGAGAAGAGATTTTCACTGTCATGCCCTTTCACTTATTTCTACCTAAAATGAAGATGGTGGTGGTAAAGCAGCTATTATGTAACCACAAAATGACAAGATGGAGGATAGAAACCACCATCCCTAGATAACTGAGTGGAAGTTTTGACAGTGTTGTGTCACTGACCACATTCTCAAACCACCATATAGGCCCCAGATTAAATATTTTTCAGTTCTTGTTACATGAGAAAAATTAAAATAAATTTAGATAAGATCATTATTTAGATTTCATCTTACATTCAGACAAGTTGATTTCTAATATAGGAAGAGTGTGTTGTCTTGTTTTAGTTATCTTATTTAGTAAGGTTAATTGTTCTCAATTTTCCCATCTACATCCTCACTGAGGTGCTCCCTTAGGATGCTCTCTTGCACTCCAGGTCATGGACCCATGGTCACCCCAGTAAATAAGGGGAAGACTTCAGAGTTTAGCCCCTGCATGATCAAGGCAAACCTAGACTTACTTCACCAGTATCCATTTGAGAAAAAAAGATTTGTAAAATCATATAAATTTTTACAGCTTATAACATGAATACTCCTTTATCCCTTTTTTTAGAGTCTGGAATGATGACTATTGTTCTCATCTGTTCTCCTGTTAAAATTTTCTCCCGGCTATAATTCAGCTAAACCAACAGAGCATAGCTATTTTTGGTTAGAATTGCTTTTATGTGATATCCCCCTTTCTTTTTACAATGAACACATGTCCAAAGACACTAATTTTTAGGAAGTTTCACAGATTTTTCTCTCAGCTTTAGAATAGATGGGAGCCATTCAGTGATTAGAGAAACTAAAGTTTTGCACATTTCCAAACAAAAGAAATCATAATAAAAATTAGTTATGAGCAGAAACATAGTTTCTTGCCTGTTAATTATCCATGTTCAAATCCGGTTAAAAATACCTCACCCACTGTATTCTTTATTCATTACTTTTATCTAGAGAGTAATTAATGTTCTAAAATGCCATAAAGAAAGGCTGCTGTCCTATACTTTTTTGAAGGAATGAAAGCTGAAAACGGGGCAAAAATGATTTGTTTACCTTGGTTCGAGGTGAAATAGCTTTAATTTTTCCAGATGCATTGCTGCAGTGATTTAAAAGCCTGAGCACGTCTCTCTGTATTATTAGAACAAAACTGGAATTAACACATATCCCACTCAATCCATACCATAAAGCAGTCAAGGAAATGCTGATAATGGTTGAGCTATTGATACCTGGTTAGGTTTTATAAACTAATGGAGTATATATAGTCAACAATAATGCTGATAATGAATTGATGATGTTAAGCTTAACCAAAGAAAAGGGTTTGCAGAAAATACTTGCTATTTGAGAAATCATTGTTTCTTTCACGTCATGCCTAAAGCATGGATATGGATGGGGACTATAGTACCCATGAGAGTGGATACTATCGCATCAGTAACCTCAAATGCAAAATGTGTCAGCCGAATAGAACATTTGAGTTCTACATAAGCGTTGTAGAACCATACCAAAAACATACCATTTTCTAGTAGGGATGTGTTAATTTTATGTTCTCTGGACTACAGACAAAGCTTCATCTCTACAAAACTGTCTCTGTTTTGAATTGTGTAAGGAGCCTTGTATTGTTTCGTATCTCTCCTGTGTGCATATGTATGCATGTGTGTGTGTGTGTGTGTGTGTGTGTGTGTGTGTGTGTGTGTGTGTGTACAATCCAATTTCAATTCTATAGATATCTATAGACAATCTGGCATGGGCAAATAGAAGATATACAACAAGAATGTTCATGGCAACATTTTTTGTAATATCTGAAAAAGTGGAAACAACCTAAATGTCATCAATACTAGAATGATTAAATTAATCATCATACATTCATCCAATAAATCATATGCACAGTGAAAAGAAATAAACAAGCCATGTGTGTCGACTGTGATGAATCCTAAAAATTTAATAGTAAGAGAAGGAAGCAAAATTACATTTGAAACTTTATGATATGTTCACAAATGCATAAAGTTCCAAAGTAGACAGTTAAACAATATAACTCAAAAGAATACTTGACATGAATTCAAGGAGAGCAGTTGTTTCTAGGGAGCAATTGTAAAGAATATGATGAAAGATGGGTAGAAAAAGGCTCCTAAAATATAGTAAATATTCCATTTTTTAATTTGTTTGGTGGAAACAGAAATGTTTCTTATGTACAAAATGGAAATCATGCATAAAATGTAAAACACTGTTACTGGTTCTATTTCTTGAGCATTATCTCATGATATCATGACATAAATTTTCACAAAGTGACATATATTCCTATTATTCCATTTTATATAAAGGCAAGCTTGGACACATACTAATGTGGCCAAAGTCATAGAGACTGAATATCCTAAAGTAACACAGCTGGCAAATTTCAGAACCCAGATCCATATCTTCCTAATTTGAGGGCAGAACAAATGCCCTTAATGCCATGATTATAGACAATGTGCATGCATTGCCTCATCTCTAATCACATGCATGATTTTAATGTGTTTGCAATCATATTATATCCTGAATATATGGGTAACATGGCATTCAAGAAAGTAGTCTTCATCATGAATACCTTTCAAAAATATCCATAATATTGGTTACATAATACCTTATCCTCTCCCTTCACACTTTATTTAAATAACTTGTTTATTTCCTATGCCTGAATATAATATTGTTTGAGAGACATCCTTAAATATGTCCTCTAGTTTTACAGAGTAATTTGTAGAAATGTAATCATACATTTAATAAACAATGATTAGAAACTTTTATACTTTTACTGATAAATGATCTTCCTTCCTTTTGATGATGCTGGACTTTTTTTTCTGTAGATGTATTAGCATTTGCATTTGTATTTGATAAGACAATTTTCTTTTAAAAAGATGCAAAATCTTTGTAATAGTTCTCTAAAATTTTGCTAATGTACATATACCACTTAATTTTATTTTTGACCTAGTGTTTTTATATTCTTTAAAATATATGTAGCTTTAAAAGAATTTTAATATGTTTAGGAAATACTTTCCTCCACAAAATTCCACATACAGACATATCTTTTTCTTTTCTCTATATGTTTTACACTATAAATTCAGATATAAGATGTAAATGATGTTTTATATTATTTCTTAATTTTTCAGCAGTGTTTTGTGTTTTTTAATTTTATTTTAGAAAGAGAGAGCACGAATAGGAGAGAAGGGAAGAGAAGAGATAGAGAGACAGGGAGAGAGAGAAAGAGGGAGAAAGGGAGAAGAGAGAAAGAAGGATCTTAAGCAGGCTCCAAGCTCATCTCAGAGCTCAACTCAAGTCTTGATTATGGTCTGAGACATCTGGGCTCATGATCATGCATCTAGGTTCAGTCCCACGACCATGGGATCATGACCTGAGCCAAAATTAAAGGCCAGATGGTCAACCAACTGAGCCCAAATTTTCCACAATGTTTGATTATTATTCTATTTAATTAGGGTGTTTTAAAAAGTATGCATATATATTATATACACATTTGTTAATTTCTGGGCTATCATTCTTTTCCACTATTTTCTCTATCAGCTCTTGCCTCAAGGAGCTCTAAATCATTAATGCATCTATCAATTTTTATATCAATACTATATTGTTTTTTAACATATTGGTAGAGCAAATCATAATTCTTCTGTTGAAGATTCTATATTTCTAGACTATTCATCAGTATAAATTTAGTAGCATCATCAATAGCATCATCAATTTGCATTGCCCTCCACTGTCCATTCCTCACCTAGCAGCCAGGGTGATCCTTGAATAAGTCAAACACATTCCTCAGTATAAATATTCGAGCAGCTCTTATCTCATTTTAACATGTAAATATGCATAGATTATACATTTTCATGGGATCTGATCACCCCATTCTGGCTCCATTTTTGGACCCAATTCTCCCTTCTCTCATTTTGCTATAGTCACTCTGGCCTCCTTTATATTCTAGTCACAATCTAATTATGTCTTTCATACAAAATACAGGTGAATTTCATATATTTCAGTGTTTCCATGCTTATGGCAAGAGTAATTTGGAGGAGAATAAACCAGCTAGCTCTTTCAGTACATTTTAATCAGAAAATACAAGAGAAGCTCAGATATATGCCACAGCCCTAGAGTTTTGGAGATAATAGCCATATCACACTCCTCACTCTCGATTTTGTTATGGCAAAATCTATAATGAAAACACACCCAATAGTCATGTTCTATCTGTGAATGGCACTGTGTGAATTGTGCAGAAATCACTAGCTAGCCAAACACTTAGAATTTGTAAATGAGTGTTTTTAAATATAATACTGTTATACTTTGTATGTCTTGAATTTTATATCAGTAATATTACACTAAATGGATAATTACCATTTGTTTTTTCATTCAACAGTGGAAATTATTTTAATGTTTATTTTTAAAATATATTTCTAGAGAGAGAGAAAGAGGAGCATGCATGAGAGGGGTAGGGGCAGAGAGAGAGAGAGAGAGAATCCCAAGTAGGTTTCATGCTCACAGGGCAGTGCTTGATCTCATGAACCACGAGATTGTGACCTGAGCCAAAAACAAGTCAGCTACTTAAATGACTGAGCCACACAGCAGCCCCAAAATTGGATTTTTTTTGACATTTATAACAGGTCTACTTGACTGTTCTCAATGCCATAAATATTTCATTGGACAGATATTGTACAATTTTAAAATCCATTCTAACATATTCTGCATGATATCACTTAGTAACTTTTTTGAGATATGCTTTTTATCTAAATGCAAAAATAATCATAATTTTCTTTATGAGCAAGGGTACCCTTGAGCAAAAATGACTGAATTACTATTACAGATCAATGATTCTATGAAACATAACCTATTCATCTTCCTTCTGATTTCATGTGCTGAAAGCAACCTTATCTGCTTTTTCCATAGGTAGATGTGGCTATGGGGAGATATAAGTCCTACTGTCATGAGTATTCCAAACTGTCAGAATTACGTTTCTCCTTGTAACCAACAAAAGGAACTTGTAGTTTATATGTCAGTCTCTTGTGAATCTCATGATTTGGGGCTGGGATAAGCTTGCTCCAGATATATCAAATGCATTTTCTGGAATGGCAACCCAAAACCCTGGTTCTAAAGCAATTTTGTTTCTGTAGAAATCCGTCCAACTCCCTTGTTACTTTGGTGCACAATTTATCAGAGATTTCCTTCCCTGAAAATTACAGAAACAGAGATGCTAGCTTTATGCACAATAACTCACTCACACAATCTGAAAAAATATATAATTAATGAAGTGGCATATATGACCAAAACAAATAAATAAGTCTTCATTAGGTAATACATTGCACTATCTTCATTCTTATAAGATTTCTTATGTCAGCTGTAATATGTACTAACTCACAATGAAAGTTTTTTTCCTCCTGTTTTCTTTGTTTTTTTTTTAAATTTACATCTTTTTTGTTCGTTATTTTCCTTTTTCATTTATTATTACTTTAATTGACTTTCCATGTTGATAATTGAACAAAGTTAATAAGGCTTACATTTACATTGTTAAGGGAAAGCAGGAGAAAATAATCATATGCTATTTTAAAAATTAATATGTATTGTGCTAATTCATCAGATAAAGAGTGGCAAAAATCTGTTGAAACCTGAGAAATAATTAATGTCATTCAAAGATAATTGGTGGGAGCCAAGATAATTTCTAATTAACAAGTGACAGTTAAATAGAACCAGATAAGTAAAAAGTATGTTAGCTCAAATTCTGAAATAGAATTTTATCCAAAAGAAGCATATTTTGACTTCCAAAGCTTAAATTATGTCAGAATTTTTTTTATCTTTGAGTGAATAAAAGTTGAACTGCCTTGTAGATTTAAGGAAAACAACTACATAAATATGATGCTAGTTCTTGATGAATCCACTTTTCAATGGTTTGCTTTACACTGATTATCTTATGTTTGCCTAAGGATTATATTTGGATGTTATCACAGTAGGCTTCCATATAATGCTGTTCATAACAGTCTATTTATTCATGCTTACTAATTCTGTATATCAAATAAATTGTGTCATTGCCATAGGCACAATTGTATGAACAATGGAAATCTCAAAGGAGGCTTTCTCAGATCACATTAATATTGTTTTGTGTCTATCTCATCTTCCATTTGTCTGTAAGTATTGAGAATGTAACTTTGCGGGTGATTTCTCAAAGAATTATTTCCCAACAACTATGAAATCAAATGTAAAATTCATATTTCTCCATTTTTGCTAATCTCTCCATATTTGCATACTTTCCTTTGTGAAATAATACATACAACATGTGGTTATTATTTATTATGCCCAGACTACATTTTTGGTGATTACTGAATGTCATTTCATGCTCATTTAGCATAAAATCTATGGTTATATACTTTTATAGATAAAAAGTAACTGTTGCTTACCTGTGACTTGTGACTAGTTAAGCCTTTTTATGTTGCTGTTCTCTTTGTTGTACTTAAACATAAAGTTAATAAATCATATGCAGGTGATGGTTAAATCTGGAAGCTTATTCTTACTCATCATATTTAAATACATACTCTCTAGAACTAATAAAATCAGATTCACTGTTGTTTTACAATGTATATGTCAGACTCATGACATAAACGGGGTAATTTTGAAATCAAAAACAGTGAGGGTTAAGATAATGTTATGTTAGTGAACAACATCTTTACAAACCTGAAACAAAAAAATAAAAAGAAATTGAATATATAGTTGACTTCTTTTATTTTTGAACATGCAAGATATATAAATCTATTGTTTATGGACAGTAGTTTTTTTTTTTTACTTGCAAGAGACAAAAGCATATATAAGACAGCATAACAAAAAATAGAAGATGACTTGCTGAATCCCAGCTTTGATGTCCTTGAATCTTTGGTGATAGGTTTCCTAAGTATTTTCTAAAGAAATTTCTTATTTCTTGGGCCAGAACATTCACATAAGCACTGCTGTCATTACCATTTTGTCTTATATGAGAACCTCTGTCAGGCTCATGCATGAAATATTAACTATTGTCAGATTTAAATAAATTTAATTTAAGGATTCTTATTTTGGTGGGGCCCGGATGGCTCAATCAGTTGAGCACCTGACTCTTGATCTCAGTTCAGGTCATGAGCTCATGGTTCATGAGTTTTTGCCCCATGTCACGCTCTGCATTGACAGGGCAGAGCCTGCTTGGGTTTCTCTCTCTCTCTCTCTCTCTCTCTTCCTCTCCCTCTCTGTCTCTCTCTCAAAAGAAGTATATAAATTGAAAAAAAAATTCTTATTTGGTAAAGAAGAAATATGAGTGCTTCACCTATGAACATTGTGGGTCAAATGTACCAAACTATCACTTCATTGGCAAAAATGTCAATTTATTACTGGTTGGATACTTCCTATGAAGCAGCCATAAGAAAAAATTCTTAAGGTATGCAACACTTTAAGATAATAACTAGTGTTATTCATCACTGTAAATTTGACTATTTCTGTGGAATTGACAGCTAATAGAATCACAATTTTCAACTACAGAAGATTTAATATACATGTAGTCTGAGATTATCATGTCATTCTCTAAAGTCACATGTGTGTGAATGTGTATAACTATACATATACTTTTTTTTTAAATGTAACACTACTTTTGTGGCACCAAAACAATATTCCACTTAAAAATATATTTTACAATTATATTTTTATTGTCTAAAATTTGCAAATTAGAAATGTTGTCCAAGTCGTATATGGCATATTTAGACTACATTCAATATTGATTATAATTACTATTTAAAGATCTTTTGATTTTTAAAAGTAGTCAATATGTTTAAAATGTAGGGGCACCTGTGTGGCTCAGTTGGTTAAGTGTCTACCTTTGGCTCAGGTCATAATTTTATGGCTCCTGTTCCAGCCCTGAGTCAAGCTCTGTGCTGACAGCTCATAGCCTGGAGCCTGCTTCAGATTCTGTGACTTCCTCTCTCTCTCTGCCCCTCACCCTTACATGCGCGCACGCGTACCCGCGCGCTCTCTCTGTGTGTCTCAAATATAAACATTAATAAAATAAAAAATACAATAAATACAATAAAATAAAATGTAAACAAGTGTGGTAAAATATCAGGTATAAAATATCAAGTATTAAATGTCTTGTGAGTCAATCTATAAATTCTGGGCTTTGTCCTAAGTATAATGTAAAGGGACAAACACGTTTTAAGCAGGGAAAATGTAGCATGTAGATTGCATTGTTCAATAATGATTCTTTCTGGAATGAGGAGATGAAGTTAAAGAAGACAATGGTTTTATAAGAAATAACACTGAATGAAGTCAGCCTGGGATCACTGATAGCTGGGGAATTTGAAGATAGGAGAGGTAAAATTGACAAAGCTTGGTGAGTTCTCAGGAGATAATCCCTTATAAACAGTTGTAGAAACATTTAGTCAGTCATAAATAATAACATACCGCATGTGCAATAATGCAATGTGTCACACGCACACCTAAAACACATGCTTATGCATAAGCATTTACTGAGGCTACTTGATGGCAGGCATTGCCTAGGGCTAGTAACTTCACAATTATGTATTTTGCCTATGCTACAATAAAATATAGAAGATATTTTACAAACTACTTATTTCAGGGAAAAAAACATATGAACACATTAACATAGGATTCTTTGTTTTCTAAAGATCTTTGTAGGTGATATAAATTATAGTTCCTTTATGTTCTACAAATGTTATTACTATCAGGTGTAGAACAAGGAAATTAGAATAACTGTAAATACTCGTAAACAAATTCAGAGGTGTAAAGGTAAAAACTGACCAATATCTTAAGTTGTAGAAAACATAACTACATCTTGAAGATTTTAATGAGAATATCGTTTTTGTGTCTTGGAATTTTCCCAAAAGAACAATGACTTCAGAATGAAACATAACAGAATCTGCTTAGGTAACTTTGTTCTAGATGTTATCCACAACTGCCAATAACTTATGTTTTAAATATTTTATTTGTTTTTCACAATCTCCATCATGTCACCAGCACCTTATATGATGAAGCCAAACCTTAGCAATTTCTTGGACAGTAAGCCAGGATCTCTTGAGCCTTACCCAGGTTTTAAAAATGTCTGGTGCAATATTATTAGCCTCAAGTCTAGATACTCTAAATGACTTCTTGAAATCTCCCCATATAGACCTCAAGGTAGAATGAAGGCCTGAAATACATGAAAGATACAGGAGTTAAACCAGCAAAGTCAAAGGTTACAGGAAGCATAATGATAACCTTGCCCCTCCACCCCCTTTTTTTGCAAGCTAATTGCTTTTCTCTCATGGAACTTTTCATAGGCAAGGTAATAAAGACTAGTTTGAAGGAGATACATTTTTCTCCAAGGATCTAACACAGTCAAAAATTTAGAATCGGAGAAAGCAGAGCTATATACGGTGTTTACAGAGTAAGCAGCTGTGATGTTGATGAAGTCTTAATATTTCATTTTCAAAACTATTGCAAATTTGCTATTCAGAAATGAAATGCAAATTCCACTTTGCTTTTGAGATGTCTCAGCTTTTTGATTCCGAAGTGGACCACTTTAATCCAGTTTAAAGAACCGTCTTCTATGATTTTACTGTTTTTGATTCTGTATCATAAAATTTTGTCCGGAGCTTGAGATATGCCTAAAACATTACTGAATCTATACCCCAAGTGGTCATAATTCAGACATATTCATAATTATTGAAACCTCCCAGAACTGCTCTGTCAACTATTCCTACCCTGAACCTTTTTAGGTATATAAAGGATAGACTCATGACATGAGAAGAAAACAAAATTGTTATCTTCAGATGGTGAGCATGAACACATTTTAATAAATTTTAAGGAAACTCCCCGTTAGAGCAAAACTAAGCAAATGGTTGAGGCAGAATTACCTATTTGTTTAGGTGCAGTGCATTGACTATTTCAGGACATTAGGAGACCTCTAAGTAAATTAGTGTTATGGAAATTCCATGAGAGGATGCAACTATCCTAATTAAAATGGTCCAGTAAAAGGGCCCAAAGCTAGGAACCTATTGGTAAATGTTGGTTGTTTAGTTTAGTAGAACATGAAGCAACACTACTTTCTAGAATATCACTATTTTAATCAGATTTTTCACATATTTCAGGGCCAAGCAAGAGCAGGTAAGAATTGAGGGAAGGGAGACAAGGTATGATAACAACTTCAGATATGAAAACATATATTTAAATTTCTTTTTAAGGCTTCTAAAATATTAGAATATATTTTGATAAGATGACTAAGCCCATTTAGGGTATTATTAGCAATGGGTAGTAGATAAAAAGGCTTACATTACTTTCTGAAAGTTTTTGAAGTTATAAAATGTCCTGCTTGTTTGAATATATATACATATGTATGTATATATGTATGTATATATACATACACACATATATATTTAAATATATATATCACAGAGAAATATATATATATATTTGTATTTATATTTCCTTCTGTGAAAACACAGATTGTTTTGGCTCATTGGCTGATTTTGTTTCTTTTACTTTTGGGTTTGATTTGTTTCGTTTGTTTATGGTAACAAAATACACAAAAGAAATTTTAGTATTAGCTATATTTAGTACATTCACAATGTCATGCAATAATGACCACCAATGAGTTCAAGAACATTTTCATCACCCCAAAAGGAAGTCTCGTGTTCATTATGTAGTCACTTTTCATTCTTCCTTCCCACTAGTCCTGGAAACCACTAATTTGCTGACTGTATCTAGAATGCTGGCTCATTCTATTCAGATGTTTCATATAAATGAAATCATGTAGTATGTGACTTTTGTGTCTGGCTTCTTTCATTTAGCATATTTACAAGGTTTATTCATGTAGTAGTAGTAGTAGTATATATGTGTAATTCATTGACTTGCATGGCCAAAAATAGTCCATTGTATTTATCATTTCATTAGTTGATGGATATTTGAGTTGTTTTCTACTTTTGGCTATTATTGATAGTGTTGCTATGAACACTTGTATATAAGTTTTTGTTTGAGTACCTGTTAACAATTCTTTTACATTATGCTCAACAGTAGAATCAATGATTATACAATAATTCTATGTTTAATTTTTGAGGAACTGTCTAACTATTTTCCAAAGTGGTTATACCATTTTGCATTCCCATCAGCAATATGCAAGGGTTCAAATTTTTCCATAATTTTTGTCCACACTTTTTAAATTTTCTTATAACAATTTTAATGGGTATGAATTTGTATCTCATTGTGGTTTGATTTGTGTTTCTCTAATAACTAATGGTATTGAAAATGTTTTCATGTGCTTTGTTGTGATTTGTAAATCATCTCTAGAGAAAGATTTACTCAGTTCTTTTGTCCATTTTTAAAATTAGGTTGCTTTATTTTTTGTTGTTGTGTTGTAATAAGTCTTTTTGTGTTCTGCATACTAATTCCTTATCATATAAATGATTTGCAAATATATTCATCCACTTTGGGTTGTCTTTTTACTTTGTTAGTAATGTCCTTTAATACCCTAAAATATTTATTTTAATTAAGTAAATATGTATTTTTTATTTTTCACTTGTGCCTTTGATGTCATATGTAATTAATCATTACCAAATCCAAGGTAAAAACTACTTACCCCAATGTTTTCTTCTAAGCGATTTATGATTGTAGCTATGATATTCAAGCCTTTGATCCATTTTATCTTTTTTATATATTTTGAAGATTCCAGCACTATTCTCTTGAAGGTGGATGCACATTTATCTCAGCACCATTTGTTGCTAAGACAATTCTTTCCCCACTGACAAGTCTTGGCACCCATGACAGAAATTACTTGATCATAACTGTGTAGGTTTATTTCTAGACACTCAGTTCTATTTCACTGATGCATATGGGTATCCTTATGCAGATATCAAACTGCTATGATTTTTGTAGCTTTAAAGGAAATTTTGCAAATTGTTTTGGCTATTAGGAACACTTACAATTCTGCACAGATTTTAGAGCAGTCTTTTCCATTCCTGGAAAAAAGAAAAAAAAAAGGTTGTTGAGATTTTGATGGCTAGCTCACTGGAGGTATAGAAAGCTTTGAGTGATATTGGCACTTTAAAAATATTATGTCTTCCAGTTTATTAATAGAGATTCTTTGTTATTTATTTCCATTTACTGGGGCTCCTGGGTGGCTTAATCAGAGCCATCTGACACCTGATGTGGGCTCAGGTTTGTGAGATCCATCTCCCCTCCTACTTCGTGCTTACAGCACAGAGCCTACTTGAGACTCTCTGTTCTCCTCTCCCTCTGCTCCACCTGCTTGCATGCACATGCATTCTCTCTCTCTCTCTCTCTCTCTCTCTCAATATAAATAAATAGGGGCACCTGCGTGGCTCAGTTGGTTAAGCGTCTGACTTCAGCTCAGGTCATGATCTCATGGTTTGTGGGTTCGAACCCCACATCAGGCTCTGTGCTGACAGCCAGCTAGGAGCCTGGAACCTCTCTCAGATTCTATGTCTCCCTCTATCTCTGACCCTCCCCTGCTCTCTCTCTCTCTCTCTCTCTCTCAGAAATAAATAAAAAACATTAAAAATTAAAAAAAAAACAATACTATGTCTTTCAGTCTATTAATACAGACTCCCTTTTATTTCCATTTATTTATTTTCATTTCCTTCAATAATACTTTGTAGGTTTTGGTGTATTTTTTTTTGTACTTCTACAGGTAACTGTATCCTAAGTATTTTGTAGTATCTGATACTATTATAAATGGAACTGTTTTTAATTTCATTGAAGGTGTATAGAAGTACAAGTAAATTTTTCATGTTGCTTTTACACTCGGTATGTTTCCTGAACTTTTTTGCAAATAGGAATTTTTTCTTCTTCCTTTCCAATTGGAATGCTGTTTATTTCTTTTTATTGTCTTATTTCTCTTAAACTTCAATTGTAACTTTGGGTTTTTTTTTTTTTTTTTTTTGGTTTGCCTTTGTTTCTGTTTTGTTTTTCTTCCTTAAATAGTTTATTGTCAACTTGGTTTAAATATAACACCCAGCACTCATCCCAACAAGGGCTCTCCTCCATGCCCATCACCCCCCTTCCCCTCTCCCCTACTTCCCATCAGCTCTCAGTTTGTTCTCAGTATTCAAAAGTCTCTTATGGTTTGCTCCCTCCCTCTCCCCAATGATTTTTCCTCTTCTTCTCCCGCTTCGTCCTCCATTAACTTTGAATAACAGGGGTAAGTTTGGGATGCTTGTCTTGTTCCTGATCTTAAGGCTAAAACATTCACTCTTTCAATATTTAGTGTTCTGTTAGTTGTGGGTTATTTATAAATGTTCTTTATCATGTTGATGAAATTTTTGTATATTTCTATTTTGTTCTGTTTTTTATGAGAGAATACCAGTTTTGACAGATGCTTTTTCTATGCCAATATCAGTCTTCCTTTCATTATGTCAATGTGGTATGTGATTTTGATTTTTACTTGTTAAACCACTCTTCTAATTGTGAAAAATTCCATCTATTCATGGTGAGTCTTTTTTTTACTTTTATAACTTTTTCTATAAATTTAATAAGTTACTACTATTTTTGCACCTATCTTCATGTGTGGTCTACAGTTTACTTTTCTTGTGGTATCTTTGTCTACTTTGGCATGAGGTAATTTTGACCTTATAGAATAATTTTCATTTTGTTGGAAGAATTTGCAAAGCATTGATGCTTTGTTTTGTTTTGTTTTCAATATCAGGTAGAATTCACCAGTGAAGTTGGGGTGTCTGAGTCTGTTACACTTCCAACTCTTGACTTCACTTTGGCTCAGGTTATGATCTCACTGTATGAGTTCAAGCCCTTTGTCAGGCTGCAAACTGACAGTGTGGAGTCTTCTTTGGATTCTCTCTCTCTCTCTCTCTGTCTGCCCCTCCTTTATTCTCTCAAAATAAATAAATAATAAATAATAAATAAAGAAAAAAATACATATAGCATCATCAAAGAAGTAACTTTGTCCTGACTTTTTCTTTGTTGTTGTTTTCTTTTAATTAACAAATCCATCCTTTATTTTTATTAATGAATCCATAAGTGGTCAGATTTTCTATTAATTATTTTCATTTCAGTAATTTGTCTCTATAAATTCATCCCTTCTATCTAGTTTTTCTAACTTGTTAGCATACGATTGTTGACGGTATTTTCTTATATTTCTTTTCATTTTGTGAGGTCATTATTCATAGCTCTACTTTCATTTCAGATTTCAGTTATTTCTGTCTTCTTTCTTTTTTATAGTCAGCCTACCTCAGTATTTTGTCAATTTTGTTGCTCTTTCCAAAGAATCATCTGTGGGTTTCATTGATTCTATCACTTTTTTATTCTCTATTTCATTTATCTCCACTACAGTCTTTATTATATCTTTCCTCCTGCTAGCTTCAGTTTAGTTTGCTCTTCTTTTTCTAGTTATTTGAGGTATAAAGCTAAATTATTGATTTGACATCTTTCTTCTCTTTTAATGTAGGCATTTATAGCTATAAATTTCCCTCTGAGCACTCCAGAGAGGTATTAAAGAGCAGTATAGGAAAGTGTTCTATAGTGTTATGATTAAATCTCAGCCTTTTAGTAGAACTTCCAAAGGCTGTGACCTTCAGAAGTCACTTTTCTTTTCCTTTTCCACTTTCACAAATACTTCTTTCTCTCTCTCTCTTCTTCCCTCTCTTCTCCACATCTTAGATGAGACAGGAAGGTAGTAGCTCGGTAATTTTGACACCTGTCAGCAATGTGAGCCTGACTCCATATTGTGCTGTTTCTACTGATTCTCACAGATTTGCTTATGTCTCTCAGGAAACTGACTCTTGTCTTTCTCCATGTTTCAGCCTGAGTGCCCTGAATCTCAAATGATTCATGTCAGGCAGGCAGAACAACATCCAAAGAAGATATTGTGCAATTATTGGAGAAGTTTTGGAAAATAGGAAATATCAGCATTGCCAAATGTGATGGAAATAGAAAGAAAATCATATCCAAGTGGCTTGGTCACTCATACACACACACACACACACACACACACACACACACACACAACAAATGGTTTTACAGTGTGAGAGACTATAATACTGGATACACATATCGTGGTGCCATTGCTATTTACCTACATTTATTTTATATGTCCAACTTTATTTTTTGTAGACCTCAAGAAATTAGTTTTGCCTCTTTTGAATGTGTCCATACCTACAGTATTCACTTATTTATCTGTAATTTCAAAGGCAAAAGGATTTTTAAAAATGTCTCAATGAAGCAAAGGAAGAGACCAATATTATATCATAACTCAAAGTACATGACTACTGTCACTTTTCTTTTAAAAAAAAGAAGTTAAAAATCTTATGAAAAATGGTATCTTCGCATTAAAAACTGTCTTTGTCCATTTTCTCCCCACAGCAGCAACAGTTCAATTGAGAATACATTATAGAAAACTATATAAACACAGTCAGAATGCACATTATAGAAATTCTCTTAAAAGAAGAACATCCAAATAAAACATTAAATTATACTTTCCATTAGAGCTGGTGCATTTCTAAACCTTTACAGGTGCTCATAAATGTAATATCACATATATACTTTTCAATGTCACAAGTTGAAATGTTGGTGGTAAAAGGGATTTTAGAAAACATCTGTGATAAGTCTTAATTTGTGCAGCCCTCATTTAACCTTTATGTTCACTGAATGACTGGGTTCAAACTCAAATAACAATGAAATCGCTCAATCCCAAAGCATATAAAGCAAAGTTCTGTAGCTATTTTCATAAGGATGCAGAGTGACAGGTACGGTAGGTTATAATTGTCACTAATTGGTGCTCCTGACTGCTGTGGCACATCATCTTTATAATAATATGTGAAGAATAGTTTGGTACTTTGCAAAGTATTAAAAACATGTCTTGTTGGAATAAAACCACAGATATCTATAACTGAATAGCAAACATTTTAGCAGAAACTGGAGATGTCATTCTGAAAAATACATGATTGCTTTAGAAAAATATTAAAAGGTAATATAGAAATGCTGTAGATTATATATAATGTATTATTCTTAAGGTGACTTTTTCATTAGAATATTCATTAAAAGATAAACATATGTGTTAAAATTATTCTATCTGAAGTATAAATATTCAGCCATGTCTACTCTTCCTGACATATGTAATCCTTTCAAGTTTTCTTTTCATAGTGATATTTAAACAATTGAACTATTACATATGATTTATTTCTGCTTTTTACTCCTAATGTCTTCAACTAATAGGTATTTTCTGGTGCACTCTGTAATATCACCTAATCACAATAAACATTTTCAATGGCTGCATACAATTTTATTTAGTAGATTCATCACCATATACATAGCTTTCCCCCTATGTTTGGAAATGTAAGCTAGTCCCAAATTCTGCTTTATAAAAACACTGCATTTAAGATTTTTGTGTGTGTCAATGCTCCCATTTAATAATTATTTCTGGAATAAACAGCTGTAAGATTTCTTGGATAGGCTCAGAAACATTTTAAAGTGACTTGATACATGGATTTATGTTGACGAACTGCTTTATAAAAAGATAAATCTATGGAAGCTCCTGGGTGGCTCAGTTGGTTAAGCATCCAACTCTTTTTTTTTTTTAATTTTTAATAGTTTATTTTTATTTTTGAGACAGAGAGAGACAGAGTATGAGCAAGGGAGGGTCAGAGAGAGAGGAAGACAACGGAATGTGAAGCAGGTTCCAGGCTCTGAGCTGGCTGTCAGCACACTGCCCGATGCTCGATGCAGGGCTCAAACCCACAAACTGCAAGATCATGACCTGAGCCGAAGCGGGACACTCAACTGACTGAGTCACCCCGGCAGCCCAGGCATCCAACTCTTGATTTTGGCTCAGGTCATGATCTCGCAGTTAGTGGGTTCGAGCCCCACATTCTTCTCTGCTGACAGTACGGAGTCTGCTTGGAGTCATCTCTGTTCTTCCCCTGTTTGCTCTCTCTCTCAAAATTAATAAATAACATTTAAAAATGATAAATCTTGGAGCCACACCAAGTAAGGTCGTATGAATACTAACCAACCTAGCTATTTGTTTATATCCATTTGTTACACGTATGCCTAAGGAATTATCAGTTCATTGCCTTTATTTTTTAATCAAAGTCACAGTGTTTGCATCTTATTGCTGTGTACATGTCCCTTATTTAATGAAATATATAAATAAACGTATTCCTCATTTCTGATGGATGCATTTTGGTAACTATTTTACATATGCAAGTTTTACATTTTTATAAAGTGTGTCCACCTTCTGCTTAATAATATCTTCCATTGTTTGAATAAAAAATAATCTACCTAATGTAATTCCATTTTTATTCATTTATAATACTTTGCTATGTGTTGTAAGATAAGACTCTGCTTGTATTATTTTTCCAAGCAGTTAACCAATTATCTCTACAGTATTTAATATAAATTCCCTTCTGCCTTGATTTGTGCTTTTCCTTTTATCACAAAATAGGCGGATATGTGATTGATCTTATTTCATAACTGCCAATTCTGTTTCACTGCTCTCTTCCTCTAATATTATGTCAATTTTCATTCTGTTAAAATTAGGTCTGGGATGGCTAGTGCCCTTTCATTGTCCTTCTATAGTAGAATTATTTTTACTAGTCTTGTCTGCTTATTTTTCCTGATAAATTTTAGAATAATTTGATGAGATTTCCAAACAAATTTTACTAGACTTCCTAGTAGAATTGAATTCAATCCATTAATGAATAAAATTTATCTAAGAGTGGCTTCAACCCAAATTAAAGAAGCTAATCTGGACCCATCACTGAAACTACTAAGATCAGCTGTCAAAACCACCTTGGTCAATATTTCTTCATCATTGTGTTCTAAGGTTTTAAATATTACCGCTAATACACAGAATTCAGCATTTGTAACTTATTAAATGTTACCATTCAGTATCTGAGAATAGTTAAATATACAGGTATTAGGAATTTTACTAGTCATCTCATGATTTCACTAGTCAGGACCTTGGGCATGAGGAGCAACTAGGCACTGAGATGTTGTATTGAATGTTGATGCAGACTGAGAGCCCTGCAAAATGTTAATGAGCAAAATGCAAGGGTCACAGTCCTATGCTTACTGTTCCTGTTACAAGAATTACATATTTTCACAGCAAAGTGGTAGTAGGAGAATGGACTCTGAAAATTTGTAAAGGGAGGACATATTGTATCTTCTTTCTATAGAAGCATTAATAAGAATGCCAATTTCTCAGCTAACTGGAGATTCCATGAGTTTAAATATTTCAAGTCCTTCTCCATAAAGTAACACTTGGATTCTACAATAGTATTCAGGTTCTCCAAAAGTAGCTTTATTACTAGAAACATTGCTTTCATAATACTTATGTGCATTTTCCAATGAAAGGTTTTATTCAAAACACAGTCTTATTTATGCAAGAAAAATTAAGAGCATCTGCAGTAGTTTTCTGTCTTACTTATTCAATTATAGTCCCCTTGACTTCACGTAAGACATGAGTGACCTTGAAAAGAATAAAACAATTTTGCAGGAAAAAAAAACAATTTGATAAAAATCAGAGTCAGGAAAAAGTACCAAGAGAAGACATGGTCAAAGGTGAGGAGCAATAATATAAGGTTTGTACATATTAAGCCAAAGTTCTATAGGATTAAAGTTGAACTGCAAATCTGTATTAAATAAAATAGACAAACTTTCAGCTATGATTCACTTCATCCATCACACCCACACATAATGATTTCACAGAGGAAAAGAGTCATTTTCTGGCCTTTTGCTAAGGAAGAAATTTCAGATATACATCTCATAATGGAAAAAAAATTCATGATGTGAAAAGTATTGGCAGCAATTTTCATTCAATAAACAGAATAAGAGGTTGTATATACTGTTGTTTATTTCCTTTTTACCATTGTCTTCAATATTGGTCAATGTGGCGGTGTTAAGAATATTTAATATAGGTTTATTGTCAGCATTTGAGGTGAGGAGGAAAACAAAGTGGCCAAAGTTCCTAGATTTTTGGCCATTTGGCTTGATTTGAGAAAATAACAAGAAGATATGAAGCAGTTCAGTTGTAAGTTGCAGGCTGCCTTATAAATACATCAATTCTTTCAGTCTGACCTTTAACAAAAGTTAACATCAAACATTGTGAAATCACGATCTTTGATCTGGTTTTATGTTGTTTATCATGGGGAATTTATATACTTTACAAATTATCTGAGATAATAGTCTAGTCTGTGTCCTCTCATGAAAATGAAGAAGCTGACTCCAGCTACTGTGTGAGTATCTAGTCATTCTTCCTCTGAGAAGGAATGCTGAGGATATTTTCTTAAAAGAAAATGAGCTTGTTCCTCCATTTGTTCTAATTCTAGTTGATGTTGTGTATTGGAACTCTGATACATTTTCTTATTTCTTAGTTTGTTTCTGATATTGATAACTTTCTTGTTTTAGTGTTCCATTGGATGGAGATCTCATCCCAATGTGAAATTACCAGTGGACATTTTATTCACCTTTTAGTTATTTATTATCTGAAAATGCTATCTGAACAGGTGTTGATATAATCTAATATCTCGTCTCTAAGCATCTTCATTTATAAGATGCCCCACTCTTCAGCATCTGCTCATTATTCAGGTATTTGCTTAAATTTGAATTCCAGAGACAGAAGTCACAAACCCCTTTGGCCAGTGGATCTGCCCACTCACTCTCTAACCTATCACTGGCTTTCATATTCTTCACAGCACCTACTATAACAATTCTCCCTCCAACAGAATGCAAAATACAAGAGAAAGGGCTTTTAGAACTTAAGACAGACTCTAATACACAGTAGTGTATCAATGCAGTAGAATCAATGAAATACGGAAAGATGAACGAACACATGCATAAAATGTTCATGTATATGGCTTTTTCCTGATGTTGAGGAATGTTCCTCCTATCCCTGCTTCCTTGTGGTTTTTTAATCAGAAAGAATGCTTTATTTTGTTAAGTGTTTTTTCTGCATTTGTTGAAAAGATCATATGGTTCTTATCCTTTCTTTTATTAATGTGGTCTATCACATTGATTGAGTTGTGAATTTTGAACCAGAATGGCAGCCCAGGAATAAATCATATGTGATCATGTGAATAATTCTTTTAATGTACTGTTGAATTCAATCTGTGAGTATTTTGTTGAGAATTTTTGCATCCAGATTCATCAGAGATATTGGCTTGTAATTCTCTTTTTTGTAAGTTGGGGATTTGTTTTTCAAATCGAGGTAATGGTGACTTCATAGGATGAGTTTAGAAACTTTCCTTCCATTTTTATTTTTTGGAACAGTTTAAGAAGAATAGATATTAATTCTTCTTTATTTTTTATTTTTAATGTTTATTTATTTTTGAGAGAGAGAGAGAGAGAGTACAAGTGGGGGAGATGTGCATAGAAGAGACACAGAATCCAAAGCATGATCCAGGCTCTGATCTGTCAGCACAGAGCCCAACGTGGGGCTCAGACTCGTGAATCACAAGATCATGACCTGAGCCAAAGTCTGATGATCAACCGATTAAGCCACTCAGGTGTCCTGGTATCAACTCTTCTTTAAATGGTTGGTAGAATTCCCCCGGGAAGTCATCTGGCTCAGGACTATTATTTGTTGGGAGATTTAAAAAAAATTAATGTTTATTTTTGAGAGACAGAGTGAGAGCAGGGAAACACAGAATATGAAGCAGGCTATAGGCTCTGAGTTGTCAGCATAAACTCCTATGTGGGGCTCAAGCTAACGGATTGCAGGATCATGACCTGAGTTGAAGTAGGTCCTCTTGGGAGAATTTAGTTAACCAGTTCAATTTCTTAGCTGGTTATGGACCTGTTCAAAATTTAGGTTTCTTTCTGTTTAAGTTTTTGTGGTGTGTGACTGTCTAGGAATTTGTCCACTTCTTCCAGATTTCCCAGTTTGTTGGCATAAAATTTTTCACAATATTCTCTTATAATTGTTTGCATTTCTGTGGCTTTAGTTGTGATCTCTCCTCTTTCTTTCATACTTTAATTTATTTGGGCCCTCTATTTTTTTCTTTTTGATAAGTCTGTCTGGGGTTTTATTAATTTTATTTATTTTTTGAAAAAATCTTTTAGTTTCAATGAGCTGTTCTTTTTTTTTCTGTATGATTAGTTTCTGCTCTAATCTTTACAATTTACTTTCTTCTGATGTGCTTAGGCCTTATTTGCTGCTCCTTTTCTAGCTCCTTTTGGTGTAAGGTTAGGTTGTGTATTTGGGATGTTTCTTGTTTCTTGAGATAGGCCTGAACTTAATTTCCTCTTAAGACTGCCTTTGCTGCATCCCAAAGGGCTTGAACTGCTGTATTTTCATTTTCATTTGCTTTATCATCCTCGATGGGGAAAACCTGAGAACTTTCCTTCTACAGTCAGGAACATGACAGGTACAGCCACTCTCACCATTGTTGTTCAGTGCAGCACTGTAAGCCCTAGCCTCAGCAATCAGACAACAAAAAGAAAGAAAAGTCATCCAAACTGGCAAAGAAGAACTCAACCTTTCACTCTTCACAATTGATATGATATTCTGCATGGAAAACCTGAAAGACTCCACCAAAAAACTGTTAGAACTGATAGTGAATTCAGCAAAGTCACGAAGTATAAAATCAATGTACAGAAATAGATTGCATTTCTATACACCAGTAATGAAGCATCAGAAAAAGAAATCAAGGTATCAACCCCATTTACAAATTGCACCAAAAACAATGAGATACCTAGAAATAAACCTACCCAAAGAGGTTAAAAGATCTGTATGTTGAAAACTACAGAAATCTTATGAAAGAAATTGAAAAAGAAATCGATGCTTATGGATTGGACGAACAAATATTAAAATGTCAATACTACCCAAAGCAATCTACGCATTCAATGCAATCCAAATCAAAATACCACCAGAACTAGAACAAATAATCCTAAAATTTTTATGGATCCAAAGCCCAAGTAACTTTGAAAAAGAAAACCAAACCTGGAGGCATCACAATTCCGGACATCAAACTGTTTTACAAAGCTGTAATCATCAAGACACATGGTACAATAACAGACACATAAATCAATAGAACAGAATAGAGAACCTGGAAATGGACCTACAAATATATGCCAACTAATCTTCGACAAAACATGAAAGAGTATGGAAAAAAACCCCAACTCTTCAGCAAATTGGCAATGACATGCACTAGAATGAAACTGTACCACTTTATTACAGCATACACAAAAATAAATCCAAAATGAATGAAAGACCTAAGTGTGGGACAGGAAACCATTGAAATCCTGGAGTAGAACACAGGCAGCAACCTCTTTGAATTTGGCCACAGCAACTCTTACTAGATATTTCTCCAGAGGCAAGGGAAATAAAAACAAAAATGAGCTATTGGGACCTCATCAAGATAAAATATATGCACAGTGAGGGCAACAATCAACAAATCTAAAAGGCAACCAATAGAATAGGAGAAGATATTTGCAAATGACATATCAAATAAAAGGTTAGTATCTAAAATCTACAAAGAACTTATCAAACTCAAGATCCAGTTAAAAAATGGGCAGAAAATATGAACAGACACTTTCTCAAAGGCATCCAGGAGACTAACAGACATATGAAAAGATGCTCAACAGTACTCATCATCAAAGAAATACGAATAAAAACCATAATGAGATTCTACCTCACACCTGTCAGAATGGCTAAAATGCATAACTCAGGGACAACAGATGTTGGTAAGGATGCAGAGAAAGGGGAACTCTTTTGCACTGTTGGTGGGAATGCAGACTGGTGCAGCCACTCTGGAAAATACTATGGAGTTTCCTCAAAAATTTAAAAAATGGAATTAACTTATGACCCAGCAATTGCACTACTATGTATTTAACCGAAAGATACAAAATAGTGATTTTAAGGGCCATATGCACCACGATTTTTATAGCAGCACTATCCACAATAGCCAAAATATGGAAAGAGCCCAAGTCCATTGACTGATGAATGGATAAACAAGTGTATATATTTATACAATGGAATACTACATGATGATAAAAAAGAATGAAATCTTGCCATTTGCAAAAACATAGATGGAACTAGAGTGTTTTATGTTAAGCAAAGTAAGTCAAAGAAAACTATCATACGATTTCATTCATATGTGGAATTTAAGGAACAAAACTGGTCAACATAGGGGAAAAGAAGGAAAAATAAGATAAAAACAGAGAGAAGCAAGCCTTCAGAGACTCTTAAATACAGAGAACAAAAAGGATTGCTGGTGGGGAGAGGGCTGTGGGGATGGGCTAAATGGGTGATGGGCATTAAGGAGGGCACTTGTTGGGATGTGCACTGGGTATTATAAGTCTTGAATCACTGAATTCAACTCCCCAAATCAATAGTACATGATATATTAACAAATTAGAATTTTAATAAATAAATTTTAAAAGATATTAGTGTAAATGGTGATGTAGAAGAAATCTTAGTTGTAATATTGAATGGTGGCTACACATAAATTTATTTTACCACCTTAAAATGTTTCTCTAATTTTGCATGATATGAGAATTGAATTTTATCACAATTTCAAGAAGCAGATTTCTGCATTACTTATTTTATTTGATCTTTCAAAATAATGTATTTTACTAACATATATCACAACATTCTTTCCATATTTGTGTAAACCCTTTTTAGAAGGTCATCTTTAAACACACTCTTGAGTTCTCTACGTTATTATTTCATCACTGCTTTGCACATGTAATCTTCACAATTTTAACCTAGTTTATATCAAACATAAACAGACTCATTGTTAGCTGTATGCCTTTCAAACATATGAAAAATTTCCTTCCTTCACCACTTTCATTTTTTCTTTATTTTCACTTAAGCATGAGTTATAAAAGGTCTATAAAAAGAATAATTTGCTATTTTAAGAAATCAACATTTTATACCTTACATAATCTCATTTGAAATCGCCACTAATATATCATATCTAAAATATTTTCCTAAATATCTGTTTTAAATGAATATTTGAATTGATACTGAATAATTTTAAATCAAATAAAAATTAACTTTTAACCAAAGAAATATGGTGTATATGTTGTTTGTACAGGATGTGTGTGTGTCTATTATATGTTGTCTGTATATATAACGTACATGTGTGTACATGTGCATGTGTGTGTCCAATATAATATCTGTTATATCACTTACCTGTCAATATATCCAAGACAAATTTGGGATATCTACAATGAAAACGTAAAATAATAGATATTGACACATAAGTAGCACAACTATATAAATTCTCTAAGATTATACATAGATGTGTCAACAATAGGTACATTTATCTTTGTACTGGATGCAGTGTTATTTCTTCATATATTTGTGGTAACACTAAGAAGATCTTAAGGAAAGTGACATTTAAGTTATCTACAGGAAGAACCAAGCTAATCTGAATTTGCACTGGAGGATGATATGGTCCTCAGTCTTTGTGTAAATAACTTATTTTGGTATATTCCACAGTGTTTATTTATGTTCCTACCATGCGAATCTCAGGTACTGTGTTTATGCTAATCAACTGCACCAAATACTAGGACATAAGTCCAATATACTCAACCAGTGTAATAAAGATTTCCTTGCCTTTTCCTGCCTGGGGTAATGTTCAGGGAAAGAAAAAATTCTCAGTATGATTTAATGGAGAATCAGTGATATCCAAAACTGTAATAAGTCATTGCTAGCATATATATTACTTCATGCGTGTAGATGGGCTAGAGAGAAAAAGAAAATGAAAATCCTTTCTTTGAACATTGCAGTTTGGAAATAATCTTTTATTGCACACTGACTTGACATACTTGTTAAAAGTACAATTGAGAAAGTTGTAAACTGCAGTATTTCTCCCACCTTACTGAAACTAATAAACATATGGAAGCACAGGAAACTGAAATGATTCAGGAGATATTGGGAATTTGCCTGCCTTCCTATCTTTATGGCATTTGAAAAGCAAGTTAACTTGTTTGCTTCCATTTCATCTCTCACTCATGTGATGTGATAGAGGGAGTGAGCTATTTGTAAACACCGAAAGCTGGAAACTAGTGTGTAACCGGAGAAAGTGCTTTAATTAGATTTCAAGTGTTTGAAACATAAAACCTCTCCCCAAACACCTGCTCTCTCTCTTCAGATGAATGTATTTTTCTACAGGACATGGGTTCATTTGAATTCCTTTTTAAAAGCTATGCTTCATATGTCTATTTTTAGAGTTCTAATTTAAAAAATTTTTTAATGTTTTATTTATCTCTGAGAGAGAGAGAGACAGTGTGAGCAGGGGAGGGTCAGAGAGAGAGGGAGACACAGAATCTGAAGCAGGCCCCAGGTTCTGAGCTAGCTGTCAGCACAGAGCCCGACATGGGGCCGGAACCTACGAACCGTGAGATCATAACCTAACCCGAAATAGGACGCTTAACTGACTGAGCCACCCAGGTGCCTCTATTTTTAGAGTTTTGTTCTATTAAAGAAATTCATTCAAATCTTGTATGTCTATGTTTTTAAATGACTGAATTCTCCTCTCTCATTAATTCTCTCCCCATGCAAAGAGTAAATAAACAAAAGTAGAAACTGGATAAAACTGACAAAGCTAAAAAAGAGCTAAGAACTACATGTATGGTTTAGTTTTCAGTTTCCTTCTATATGTGAGGAGATCTAGTAAATAAAAGTAACATATATTACAGTCTTTGAACCGTGAAACAGCTCACTAAATGTGAGTAGAAATATCTGCTTTTAGTATGTAAATTCATGACAATACATGTAGCTATTACATTACCAAAACTCACAGTTCTAGTTCATCCCATGATATTTATTGAAAATATACCTTCTTCCTTTTTTTAAAAAAATTAAACCAGACCCATTATGCTAAAACCTTCCAGCAACAAAACTTCTGGAGTTTTGCCCCCATTAATAGGTACTCCTGCTATGTCTGAATTACCCAGAAGAAGGCCACTGATTCTTGACTTCCCGCCATCACAATATTGACCGTGCAACACAGAAACTTTGAGATGTTACCACCTTGCTGCGTAGAGCTGTGCTTCATTAGTAACTGCTGTGTCCCTTACACGTGTCCCATGCACCGTGGGGTTGGGGGTGGGGGTGCTGACACTGTGTGACTAGTTGGTGCACTGCTGTCTCCAATGCCTGAAAAATTGACATATGCCTCCTAACTTCCCACAGAACAACCTAAAATATACAATTAGCAAGACTATACCAAAGATTTTAGGATAAACAGGAACAACATACACCAACACACACACACACACACACACTCATCAAAGAAAATAACCTAAAGTTGCTGCATAATAAGCCGGCACCGCATTAGAAGGTCTTATCTTATATCCCTGTGTTGCTTCTTGCATCTCAGACCAGAAAAACTACTCCAAGCCTCCGAAACCCAGATACACTGATCTCAGGCCCCAGGACAGAAGAAGGATACTTACTTCAAGCACAATTTTAAAGCTTGCTTTTAGGTCTTATTTTCTGCCCCTTATATTTTTTCCAAGATACTTGGCATCAGTATCATACATTCTATGAAGGCAAATCTCCCCCCTTCCATCATGCACGCTTGCCCATGGCACTGCCAAACTAATTATAACATAGCCAAAAGTTGATTCATCTTCTAAAGTCTGGATTATGTATTAGTCTTTGCTATCATTGTATTGCAGTTTGAAGATTAGAATATTAGTTTATTATGTTTGCAAAATAAAACTGATAAACTTTGTATCATTTTATAGTACATAAATCTATGAAAAATTTAAAAAGCATAAAAATACTTAATGCAGTCTTAACCAAGTGATTGCTGCTTTTTTTTTTATTTTGGGATCACTGATTTATTTATTTTTACTGTCTACAACAATCAGATAATTGATAACTTGCTAATATTTACTAGATAGATACAGCATGGTTTTAAACACATTTAGGAAATCTTGATAACATAGCTATATAGATATCTAACATAAATAATAAAGTTATATGGGTATTCTTAAAAGCTTATTAGCAGTTTCAAGATATTACTGTTAATGATTTCATTCAATGAATCTAAATATCCTGTGTGTGTTTTGAAAAACTCAACAAGTGTGTACCAGAACAAGAAAGCTTTATACACTGTAACTTCTTAAGAAAAGGTTTATATTTCTCTGTGTAGTTTGTACCAACTTTATCTTACCTAACAAAAGATTCAGAAAGATAATTCTAGTAATATTCCTATTTAAAAATCTTTGAAAGACCTTTGTGTTTACAGAAACTCTGAAAGTTGCCATAGTATAGAGAAATACAATTTTTTTTAAACAAAATGTGAAGTAGCAGTCATTCTGTATTGCATGCCTCTTGAAAAATCTAAAAACAGCCTCAGCTTGGAAAGAACTTTCAATATGGAGGGAGTTTGGTAGAAGACTGATGCTGGGATTAGGGATGAACAAGAATAATTATATGTAGAATATGTAAAATGTTCCAAAATATTAGAAGGTTTTCAAATAATGAAATGACCTTTCATTGGAAGACCGAGGGAAGGGTGGAGGAAATATTTGTATTGTGAGGCCAGTGCACAATTTGGAACAAGTACATTTAAGAGAGGTGAATTAGATGTAAAAGGTGAGGTTAAAAATGGAATTTAATTTTTTAAAAATTTATTCTAGAGATAATTATACCAAAAATATTCATGGCTACACTCCTGGAGTTGTAATACATGCTGTGAACTGAACTAAGCACTTAGGTGACATTACTTTATAAAGTTATAACTAATTCTTTATAGCAAGACATACCTTATTATCATCCCATTATATAGGTGGGGAACCTGAAGCTTACAGAAAGACAAAAAAAGTCTTTATTTTAAAGACTGACCATTCTTTAAATTAAAAATGTATCATTTCTCCAGATAATCAGTGCCAGAATATAGCTTTTGCCATTAGAACATCACAGGCTGGCTTAGCCCCAAACAGCGGATTCAAAAAAAGAAAATGGAAGAATTAAACCTTATAAGCAGAATATGTGGTTTCTGAGTGTCATATCTTTATCCTTGATGAGCTCAAACATGTACCCCAAATAAAAGTGAAAGCTATAAAAGAGACCATGTGAAATATGCATTTAAATAACTAACTGACTAACTATGTATAATGCTTCAAGGTTTTATTTGAAGAAATTTATTGAAGAAATGTATCCATTTCTTGCCTAATTGCCTGACTTAGATCCTCCAGTATAACATTGAATAGAAGAGGTGAAGAGAAGTGGTAAAAACAGATATTCTTGTCTTATTTTTGATTGCAGAGAGAAAAACACATTTGGTCTTTTACCATTAAGTGTAATGTTAGCAGTCTTTTTTTTCATAAACCCCCTTTATCATGTTAATGTCCTTTACAAGATATATAAACATGTTGACTATTCCTAATTTGTTCAATGTTTTTGACATAAAAGTGTGTTTGATTCTGTCAAATACTCTTCTATGCCCGCTGAAGTGACCATGTGGTTTTGTAGACTAATCTGTTGATGCAGTTTATCGTGCTCAGTACTTTTATATGTTAAAACAAGCTTGCATACTTGGGATGGATCCAATTGCTCATGTACACTTCTGTTAATACGTTGCTGAGTTCAGTATTTTGCTCAGAATTTTTGTGTATATATTCATAAGAGATATTGGTACATAGTTGTGTTTTGTTTTTTTCTCCTCTTGATATATTTATTTGGTTGTGATATAAGAATAATATTGGCCTCAGTGAATGAGCTGGTACGTGCATCTTTTTTCATTTTCTAGAAAAGTGTGTAAGAAAAATTTATAAATTCTTTTAAAATATTTTGTAGATTTCATCAGTGAAGCCAGTTGGTCCTGAGATTTTGTTGCAGAAAGTTTTTTTCATTACTAATTCAATTTCTTTCCTTGTTATAGGTCTGTTCAGATTTTCACTTTTCTTTTGAGTCCATTTCAGTACTTTGTGCCTTTGTAGAAATTATTTTGTTTCATCTACACCATCTAATATTTTGGCATACAGGTGTTCATAGCATTTCCTTGTGATTCTTCTATTTCTGTAAGGTTGGGAGTGATGTCCTCTCTTTGGTTGCCAGTGTTAGTAAGTTAAACCTTTTCTCTTTTTCTCAAGATCAGTCTAGCTAAAAGTTTGTTGATTTGTTGGTCTTTTCAAAATTCTAATTTTTGAGATCATTGATCATTCTCTGTTGTTTTCCATTGTAATTAATTTCCATTTCAACATTTATTACTCCATCCCTTCTACTTTTTGATGTTACTTCCTCTTCCAATGTATTAATATAGAAAATTACATGAGGGGCGCCTGGGTGGCTTAGTCGGTTAAGCGTCCGACTTTCGCTTAGGTCATGATCTCGCGGTTCGTGGGTTCGAGCCCCGCGTCGGGCTCTGTGCTGACCGCCGGCTCAGAGCCTGGAGCCTGTTTCAGTCTGTGACTCCCTCTCTCTCTGACCCTCCCCTGCTCACGCTGTCTCTCTCTCTCTCCTAAAAATAAATAAAACATTAAAAAAAAAAAAAAGAAAAAAGAAAATTACATGAATGATTTGGAATCTTTCTTCTTTTTTAATATGGGCAATTATACTCACAAATTCCACTGTGTTAGCTTCATATAATAAATTTATTAGGTTTATCTTCATTTTCACTCACCTTGAAGTATTTTATAATGTGTTTTGTGATTTTTTTTTTCTTGCACCATTTGTTATTTGGGAATATGTTGGTTGCTTTCCACATATTTGCAAATTTCTCTAAGGTCTTTCTGTTAATGATTTTTAGTTTCGGTCCATGATGGTCAGAGAACATACTTTATATAATTTCAATTCTCTTAATTATTAGTTTTTAAAAATTTTATGTTTTAATTTAGCATACAGTTTATCCTGGAAAATGTGCCATATGCACTTGCGAAAAAAGTATATTATGCTGTTGCTATGTTGAGTGTTATATAAAGATCTGTTAGGTCAAGTTGGTTTTTAATGCTCTTCTATTATTTTATTTCCTTTCTTTGCAGCTGTATTATCCATTATTGAATGTAAGGTATTAAAATCTTGAGTTATTATTGTAAAATTATATACCTCTGACCTGAATTTTGTCAATATTTTCTTCATGCATCTTAAGACCCTGTTGCTAGGTGCTTACTTATGTTTGTTTATTATTTATAATTGGCTTTATAATTTATAATTACAAATACTATAAGTCATATTTACATTTATTATATATTTGTAATATAGTAATCTATTTATCATTATTAAATGCCCCATTTCATTTCTAACAATATTTATTTGTTTTACAGTCTTTTTTTTTTTTTTTTTGGTCTGATATTAGCACAGCTATTCCACCTCACTTATGGTTTCTTTTGCAAAGAAGAAACAGTAGGATGCTGATTGCCTCTCTTATCCTCCCTGGCCTTGTAACACACTTTCAGAAGAAACACTGTCTTTTTAACTATAATTTATAATGCATTACGTAATTTACTGCTACAGTGAACATGGAGAAAGTATTTGCTTAATTTGGAATTTGGGAACTACTGAGCTTGGACCAATTAGTGTGACAAAGCAGAAACCTCCTACTTCTGTTAAACCACACATTTCATATTCAATACTTAGGCAAAATTTTTCAATATATCAGTTTAACCATTTTACCTCTTTTGTAAGCTGAGTACTATTAATCACAGTTTTGATTCCCATGTATGAAAACAATCTCTCTTTAATGAATCATATGTATCTCAACTTGTGCTTCAGGTATTCCATAATAGTAAGCCATTTGTTTTTTTTATAGAAGATGAGCAATTTAATAACTTTGATCAATGTTGTTTGCTTTTTCACATTCTTAGCTAATAAACAATGATTGGCATGCTGTGTGTGTGTGTTCTTCTATATACATATATATATTCATATGTATGAATACTTATATTAATATTTTCCTTTAATTTGTGGGTAATCATTAGTCCTAGTTTAAGTTAATCTACCCTTTAATATTTGTGACCAATTATCTAAAGGATATTTCTTAGAATTTATCTTAATTATTTCCACTGTATTCATTTGTCAAGCTGCAGATTTTAGGTCGTCAGTAATTGGAAAAAGAATGAGAAAAAACAACAACAACCTTATTTGGGCACCTACTACTTAATAACCCAAACCCAATAGCTAACCAAACAATACTGGAAGCCTCAAGATCTCAAATCATTAACAGCAATTCAAGATTGACAATAAAGAAGATTGCCTCCCAGTTATGCCCCAGGAAGTCAGGGTCTTGGCATATATTTCCAGAAGTTGTACACCATTCAATATTAAGACGTTATAGTCACATCATAATTTGTGGATATCAACGACCTTCAATTTAACTTCATTGACTCTTTGCTCTCAGAAGACCCAGTGAATCAGATTCAGGCAAGGAGTATTCCATTTCTCTGGGGCGGTGGGAGGCATGCCATAGAATAGAGATACTCAGTCTCCTCATTCCTGCTTTTACCTTTCGTCTTACGTTTTACTGCTTTACTTCAATGCCCATTATTTTCCAATCACAAATTATCTCACCTGAGTTAGACCTTTATTTCATTATTCTCTTATTATCATGACATAATTGGAACAGGTATCAGGAGGTTTCTTACCCAAGAATCAAAGGATTTATAGTCTGGTTTCAGTATTTTTCTTTGAGATATTTGGCTAATTTAACATTGGGCTCTGTTCCCAACTGGTTAGTAAAGATAAGTCTCTCCTATGTCAGGTAAATTTTCTACTTTTTAACCCAGTCTTATCTGCCTTTACTCTCAGTTCTCTGAATAACTTTCCTTTTTTGTTTTTTTAACTTGGATTGAACAAAATATAGATGTACATACAAAATTTAAATAAACCTTCAATAAACCCAGAAAATAGATGTTATTATCCCAATTTTATAAATATAGAAACCAAGATTAATAATTCACTAGAAATCAGTCTAGCAATAAGTGGTGGGTTTTTATCTATGTTCTACTTTATTCCACTGTCTAAGCTTCTTCTACAGGTTAACAATTTCTCAAGATTTAAATTATTGTCCCTTTACATCTCCCATGACTCTTACACTTTGATCTTGTTTGGCAAGCTTGGATAATAATATTTGGATTTAATATCTCTTTCTTTGAAGGATGTATATTCTCTTATCATTTTTCTTCTGCATTTTATATAAATATCACATTTTGTTTGCTAAGAGGCCTGGATTATAAATATACTGGAGTCAGGAACACCTAAAACATTTTTTTAAGTAATTAGTAAGATTTAGGGCAGTGCCACAATACAGGAGCACAAAGTAAGAGTAATTTTGTGACATTGACTTTCATCAAGAGACAGCATCCCAAGAACCAGATCTGATTCATAAAGCATTCTGCTTACAAACTAAGGATGCCCTCCAGCTTCGTGAAAAGTACACGTTAACTTTCAAGTTTCTGCATGCCAGATTGCAGCCTGCTTCTTGCAGATTAAGGTGTTTTAAGGTAAGAAAATTTGTCATTTTACAAAAATGAGAAATTTGAAATCTTTACAAATAAAATATACTTCAAAGGACAAATTCACTTACATGACAATTAGGAAGAAGTCTTGCTTTGACAGTTTATTTCATTCTGCTTTAGTAGAAGAGATTGTACTGGAAAATCAAAATCTTTGGAGCAATGGCTGACTTTAAATTTTATATGCAGTGTGTGTGATTATCACTTTCATGTTCGTTGCAGCATTATTCACAATAGCCAATACAGAATTTGGTACAGAATCTGAAGCTGGCTCCAGGTTCTGAGCTGTCAGCAAAGAGCTTGATGTGGGGCTCGAACCCACAAACTGTGAGATCATGACCTGAGCTGAAGTTGGACACTCAACTGACTGAGCCACACAGGTGTACCCAGATACTTTAAAATCAATGGGATCTTCTCTAGGAGAGCAAGGGACAATAGGAAACTGAGTCCCTGCCCCTAAAGGGACAGCATAACAGAGAAACTCAATGAGATACAGCATAAAAGCAGCAGTTTGAAAATTGCCTTAGCTAAATGTAAAGGAGTTTTATTTACTAATCCCAGAATGTGTGCTGAAAGAGCTGGGATCTTTAGGAGACTTCTCCAAGAACAAAACAGCTGCCAGACATCATTTCTCCCCCCTGACACACACACACTCTAGCACTCTAGATTGTTGGACATCTGCAGGAAACAGCACAAACACTCTATCTACCTTGCTAACACTGCATGTCCTATCCTGAGGTTCTCCTTCAGATCTGCTCCGTCTGACTGGGCACACCCAACAGGAGCCTCTCCAAACAGCTCCTACTATGTCTTGTCCTGCAAGCAGCCCTGGAAGGGACTAGTGCTACTCCAAAGTGATTTCCATCCTGAGGAGAAGGGAAGATAATCACACACCACTGTGCTTGCAGTCCCAGCAGCTGAACCTTGTAAGTGGCTCTGCAGAGAGTGTCCTGATGATCGGTTCCTCTACAGACTTGGGCAGGCATCTGGCCTGGACTGCTGGCCCCACACACCAAGAAAAGCTTCTCAGGGAACAAGGCAGGGAGAGCACACTGCAGGCCAAGCCACTGTATCCCAGCAGAGAGACTGTGTGTGTGTGTGCGGGGGGGTAAATCTGGTCTGACTACTGAAGCTGCTAAACTATAAACCCACAATGACCCCAAATTGACTTCTTAATGGCATAGGTACCAAACTGCGCCCACAACAGGTAAAGTAGGCAATTGTAACTGACCGGACTGAAAGCAAAAGAGGCTCAGCCACAATAGTAGGGTGCACACAATACACATGCACCTGGTTCTTGTGAGCAGGGGACATCACACGATAGGGCACCACAGGAATTCTTCTTCATAAGGCTACTACTTTCAAGATCAGGAGACATTATTGACCTTCCTAAAACATAAAAGCGAACACAGAGTTAGACAAAATGAAGAGACAGAAGAATATGTCCCAAATAAAAGAGTAAGACAAAATTACAACAAAAGACCTAAATGAAATGGAAATAAGAAATATACCTGATAAAGAATTCAAAATAATGATCATGGAGACACTCAATAAACTTGAGAAAAGAGTGGGGAATCTCAATGAGACCTTCAACAAAGAGAGAGAATATATAAAAAAAGAACCAAACAGAGAGGAAGAACTCAATAACTGAAATAAAAAGACGCTGGAGGTATGTGTGGGTAGATGCCTGTGGAACCCAGTCTTAAACATTTGACTCTTGATTTCGGCTCAGGTAATGATATCATGGTTGATGAGATTAAGCCCCACAGCAGGCTCTGAGCCGACAGCACAGAGCCTGCTTCAGATTCACTCTCCCTCTCTCTGTCTCTCCCCCTCCCCCACTCCCTGTCTCTCAAAATAAATAAGCGAACATTTTAAAAAAAGACACTAGAGGAAATAAAAGGGGAAGAGAGGAAGCAGAAGAACAGGTCAACAAGTGGGAAAATAGTATTTAGAAAGCAAGCAAGCTGACCAGCAAAAAGAAAAATAAGAATAATGAAAAATGGGAATAGGCAAGAGAACTCAGTGGCAACATCAAGCACAATTACATTCACATTATGAGGATCTTAGTAGCAGAGAGCAAAAGGAGGATAGTAAAATATTTGAAGAAATGGTAGCTGAAAACTTCCCTAATCTGGAGAAGGAAACCAAAATCCAGATCCAGGAGGTACAGAGAGTTCCCAAAAAATCAACCTAGGGAGGGCCACAGCATGGTACGTAATGATTAAAATTATGTACGTAATAACATATGTATTGCAATTATGTACACAATAATTAATACAAAGATCAAATTTTGCAAGAAGCAAGAAGGAAAACATTTACATAGAAGGAATTCCCCAAAAGCTATCAGCTGATTTTTCAGAAGAAAGTTTGCAATCCAGAGAGAATGTCATGATAAATTCAAAGTGCCAAAATATTTTAAAAAAACTATAACTACAACTCATAGCAAGTCTATCAATCAGAATAGAAAAAGTTTCCCAGACAAACAAAAGTTAAAGAAGTGCATCTCTATTAAACCAGCCCTACAATAAATGTTAAAGGGAATGAAAAGTCCATAATCAGGAATAAAAAAAAATTAAGAAAGGAAAAAACTTACAGGTACATAGAACTATAATACAATAAAACCTTGGAATAATTCATTCCAGAAACATGCTTGTAATCCAAAGCACTTATATATCAAAGCTAATTTCTCCATAAGACATAATGTTAACTCAGATGATTCGTTCCACAATCCAAAAATATCCATATAAAAATGATTATAAGCCTGTAATATAATACAGAATATTAAAGAAAATATAAAATAGGGGCACCTGGGTGGCTTAGTCGGTTAAGCGTCCGACTTTCGCTTAGATCGTAATCTCGCGATTCGTGGGTTCGAGCCCCGCGTCCGGCTCTGTGCTGACTGCCAGCTCAGAGCCTGGAACCTGTTTCGGAGTCTGTGATTCCCTCTCTCTTTGACCCTCCCCTGCTCACGCTGTCTCTCTCTCTGTCTCCTAGAAAAAAAAATATTAAAAAAATAAGTAAAGAAAATATAAAATATAAAGAAAAATAAACAAATTAGCCTGCACTTACGTTTGAAAACCTTCATGGCTGGTGTAAGTGAGACAAGAGAGAATAGGGTTATTATGTAGGATGACTTTCATTATCACTGATGAAATTTCTGTCTATTGGTTCAATGGAATCATTTTCTCTGTATGCAACTTTGAAAAGCAACCTGTCTCCTTTCCAGGATTTCATGGAAATGTAACGTTGCATTGCTGTTAAACAGATTCATTGCTCACACTGCTACAGACTTATTCAAGTGGTGCCTTTCTATAAAATTTTGAACTGTTTCCCACATGTTACACATCTCCCTAATATCATTTGAAGTGAGAAATTCCTCTGCCTTTTTCTCCTCCTCTTCAGGTGAGATGCAAATGTAGACTTCTTATAAAATTTTGCAATTTCAGCCACTTGCATACCTCATTAATACTTCTTGATGATTTCCTTCTTAACTTCCATTGTAATCATCTCCTTCTTACCACCTTTCTTTTCAACCTTTTTCTGCATGGGGGCCATTGTATAAGCTCACACAGATGTTGACTACAGTACAGTGTTATTAAACTCTTGTCATATCCTATATTTAATGTAACTGACAATAAGCCAGCAGAGGAAAGGGTCTATATCTGCAGGCATCCTGACCTACAATGTAGCGAAGAATCCTTAAGCTTATTCTTGTATGGAAAAGCAAAGGACTGTTCGTAGGTGCTTTGAAGTGACGAATACTACACTAGTGCCAGTTGTGGGCACCTTCCAGTGTTCTGAAAAATCACTGATTTATTCCAAACACCACAACCTGAGACTGAACATCAAAGCATGGGAGATGATCATCCATGATCCCACAGAGAGAGAGAGAGACAGAGAGAGACAGAGAGAGACAGAGAGACAGAGAGACTGAAACCATTGGGTCCATTGTGATCATGTGATGTTCAATGTCACATACTACTTGTATTGTGAGACATCACTCATTTATAAAGTTAAAATTTATTAGAAATGTTTGCCCATCTTGTGGAACACTCTCAGAACAAGTTATTCACGAGTCAACGTTTTGCAGTACAAGTAGTAGATTAATCGCTTATAAAATCAATGGTATAGAAGTTAAAGTACAAGCACAATAAAATCAATTATATCTATAAAACTCAGTAAAGAGATTCATAAAAGATGCAAAGTATAATATCATATACATAAAGCATGGGTGAAGGGGAGTAAAAATTTAGTGTTTTTGATAGGTTCAAACTTAGCCAGCTATACGTATTTTTGAGCATAATAGTAACCAAAAAACAAAATCCTTTAATGGGCATACAAAAAATAAAGATAAAGGAGTTCAAGTATATCAAAACACAAGGGAATTGAGAAAGAGAATAAAGTAATAGATTAAACCTAAAGAAACCATCATAAAACAAGTTAAGAAAAGCTCCTTAAGTACAAATCTAGCAATAATTAATTTATATGTAAATGGACTAAATATCCCAATCAAAAGACATAAGTTAACTGAATGTATTAAAAAACAAGACTTATCAGTATGCTGCCTACAAGAGACTCACTTCTGACCTAAAGACATGAGGATCGAAAGTGAAAAACATTTACCATGTAAATGAAATCTTTTGTTGGAGGTAGCAATACTTGTATTAGACAAAATAGATCATATAACAGACTGTAAAAAAGACAAAGACACCACATAATGAAAGAGAACAATCCAAAATCAGGATTTAGCAATTGTAAATATTTATACACCAAATTTATGGGAGTACCTAAATGCATAAAGCAACTGTTAACAGACATAAAATAAAAATCTGACAGTAATTTAATAATAGTATGGGGCTTTAACACCACAGTTACATCAATGGATCAGTAGATCATCTACACATCTAGAAAGAAAATCAACATGGAAACAGTGAACGATCTGGACCTTATGGATATATTCAGAATATTACATCCAAAATCAGTAGAATACACATTCTTTCCAAGTAAACATGGAACATTCTCCAGAATAGATAACATGTTAAGCCAAAAACAAGTCTCAAAAAATTAAAAAAGATTGAAACTATATTATACAGCTTTTCCAACCACAATGATAAAAAACTAGAAATCAAGCACAAGAAAAATTCTGGAAAGAAAACAAATACATGGAGATTAAATAACATGCTACTAAACAATAAATAGATCATTCAAGAAATAAAAAATAAAATAAAATAATACAAGGAGACAATGAAGATGAAAACACAATAGTTCAAAATCTTTGATGTAGTAAAAGCGAATATCATAGCAGTACAGGCCTACTTTGGGAAGGGAGAAAAATTTGAATAAACAACATAAACTTATATTTAAACAAGATAGTAAAAGAGGAATAAACAAATCCCAAAGCCATTAGGAAGAAGGAAATAAAGATTAGAGTAGAAATGAGTGAAAGAGAGACTTAAATATTAAAAGAAAAATAAGAATAAAAATAAATAACAGAGCAGATCAATGAAACCAGGAGCTGGTTCTTTGAAAAGTTCAAAGAAATTAATAAATCTTTAGCCAGACTCATCAAAAGAGACAGATAGGGGGAGAGGGAGTGGAAGTGAGAGAAAACAGATATATATAAAATGAGAAATGAAAGAAGAGAAATAAGAACCAACACCACTGAAATTCAAATGATTTTAAGAGTATATTATGAAAGTTATAGGCCAACATTTAACAACTTAAAAGAAATGGATGAATTCCTAGAAACATATAACCTTCCAAAACTGAATTAGGAAAAAAATAAAACATTTGAGCAGACCAATTACTAAAAGAAATTTTGAATCAGTAATAATAACAATAATAATAATAATAATAAATATTCAACAAACAAGAGTTCAGGACCAAATGGCACAGATTTTACCAACGTTTAAAAAAGAGTTAATATCTATTCCCAAACCCTTTCAAAAAATTGAGGAGGAAAGAAAGCTTCTAAATCATTGTACAAAACCAGCATTACCCTCATACCAAAACCAGATAAAGACACTACAAAAAAATAAAATGACAAACCAATATCTCTGATAAACATTGATCTAAAAATCATCAAAAAAATACTGACAAACTGAATCCAATAATGCACTTAGAAAAATCATTCAATACAATCAAGTGGGATTTATTCCAGGGATGCAAGTGTTGTTCAATATTCGGAAATCAATCAACGTGATTTCCGTACATCACAATAACATAAGAAAAGATAAAACCATGTGATCATTTCAATGGATGCAGAAAAACATTTGACAAAGTACAACACTGATTCATGATGAATACTCTCAACAAGTGCGTTTAAAGGGAACATATCTCAACATAATAAATTCCTTATATAAAAACCCTATAGCTAACATCATAGTTAATGGTGAAAAAATAAGAGTTCTTCCTCTAAGATCAGGAACAAGACAAGAATGTAACTCTTGCCACTTTCATTCAGCAAAGTACTGGAAGTCATAGCCACAGCAATCAGAAAAGAGAAAGAAATAAAAAACATCCAACTTTGTAAGGAAGAAGTAAAACTTTCATTATTAACAGATGACACAATACTATATATAGAAAACCCTACACACACCACCAAAAAATATTAGAACTGGTAAATCAATCCAGTAAAGTCACAATCAGTAAAGTAACAAAATTAATATACAGACATCTGTTGTATTTCTATACAATAATAATAAACAGTATAAAGAGAAATTTAGAAAACCATCACATTTGCAACTGTATCAAAAAGAATAAAAAAGCTAGGAATAAAATTAACCAAATTTTGGTGTAAGATCTGTACTCCAAAAAATATAAAATATGATGGAAATAGTTGAATATGACACAAGCAAATGGAAAGATATTCTTTGCTTATTTATCAGGAGAATCAATATTGTTAAAGTATTCATATAACAAGGAATCTATAGATTTAATGCAAACCCTATCAAAATACCAACTGCAATTCTCACAGAACTAGAAAAAATAATACAAAAACTGGCGTGGAACCACAAAAGATCTCGAATAACCAAAGCATCTTGAAAAAAAAAAAAAAAACAGAACAAAACTGGAGGTATCATAATTCCAGAGTATAAGATATACTACAAAACTTCAGTAATCAAAACAAATGGTGCTGGCGCAAAAAAATGAATATATAGATTAATGGAACAAAATAGACAGCCCATAAATAAGCTCACAATTACATGGTCAGTTAATATATGACAAACAGTCTCTTTGGGGCACGTGGGTGGCTCAGCTGGTTAAATGTCCAACTCTTGATTTTTGGCTCAGGTCATGATCTCACATGAGAGTTGTGAGATTGAGCCCTATGTCATGCTCCACATCTAGCATGGAACCTGCTTAAGATTCACTCTCCTTTTCTCTCTGCCCCTCTTCCACTCACACACTTCTCTCTCGCTCACTCGCTCGCTCGCTCTCTCTCAAAAAGTAAAAAAAAAAAATTTTTTTTAATACTCTGTCTCTTCAACAAATTATGTGGGAAAACTGAACATGCAAAAGAATGAAACTGAGCCACTTTCTTACACCATACACAAAATTAAAATAAAAATGGATTAAAGACCTAAATGTGATGCTTAAAATCATAAAATTACTAGGGAAAAAAAACATAGGCAATAATTTCTTTGACATCAGCTTAAATATGTCCAGCTATGTCTCCTCTGGGAGGGGAAATAAAAACAAAATTAAACTACTGGGACATCACCAAAATTATAGCTTTTGCATAGAAAAGGAAACAATCAACACAGCAAAAAGGCAGCCCACTGAATAGGAGAAGATATTTGCAAATAATATATACAACAAAGGGTTAATACGAGGAACTGGGTGGCTCAGTCAGTTAATTGTCCAACTTCAGCTCAGGTCATGATCTCACAGTTTGTGGGTTCAGTCCCACATCAGGCTCTGTGCTGACAGCTCGGGGCCTACAGCGTCGTTCACATTCTGTGTCTCCCATTCTGTTCTTTCCCCTGTTCACACTCTGTCTCTATCTCTCTCAAAAATAAATAAATATTTAAAAAAATTTTTAAATTAAAAATTGAACTACCATATCAGCCAAATATTCCACTACTGAGTATTTAACCAAAGAAAATGAAAACATTGATTTGAAAAAAGATATATTATCCTAGCTTTGTGTCAGCATTATTTACAATGGCCAAGATATGGATACAACCTAAGTGTCCATCCATAGATGAATGGATGAAGAAGATGTGGTATACATAAAACAGTGAAAATTTCTCAGCCATAAAAAAATGAGATATTATTACTTACAACATGGGTGGACCTAGAAGGTATAATGCTAAGTGAAATAAGTCAGAGAAAGACAAATACCATAGGATTCCACTTATATAAGGAATTTAAGAAACAAACAAACAGAAAAAAAGAGTAAACCATAAAACAGACTATTAAATATAGAGAACTTGTAGTTTTTCATGGGAGAGATAAATGAGGTTATGGGTGAAATAGATGAAGGTGACCAAATGTACACTTATCTTGATGAGCACTGAGAAATGTATAGAATTTTTAAATCATTGTATTTTATTTTTTAAAAATTTTAATAGTTTTTATTTAGTTTTGAGACAGAGAGAGACAGAGTATGAGTGGGGGAGGAGCAGAGAGAGAGGGAGACACAGAATCTGAAACAGGCTTCAGGCTCTGAGCTGTCAGCACAGAACCCAATTCGAGGCTTGAACCCATGAACCACGAGATCATGACCTGAGCTGAAGTTGGACACTTAACCAACTGAGCCACCAAGGTGCCCCTAAATCATTGTATTTTATACCTGAATCCAATATAACATTGTATATTAATTATACTTGAATAAAAAGTAGTCAAAGTCCTCTGTGTAGTACTCAGGGAAAATGTAGTTTATATATTCTTCAATTTGTTCCATGACACAGAAAACAAATTTAGAAAACTGATTCATTCTATGATGTTATGTTATGTTGCTAATACAATCATTAATGTTTACCCCTAGAAGAAAAGTATGTCCCAGTTTCACTTACCAAATTGAATAAGAACACATAAATAAAATATTAATAAATAATATTCAACAGTTATTAAAATAATACTTTATCTTACTTAACAAGGCATTATTCCCCCCAAATGCAAGGATAGCACAAAAATTATTGTAATTTACGACACTGTCAAATGTAGTTATTTGAATAGGGAGTGACTATTCAAATACTATTATCAGACTAATGGTAAAGTCTGGGAGTAGGAGGATGTACTAAGATATGAATAATACCAAATGACCCAGATCTTGGTGACTGTACATGATAAAGAAATGTTTGTCAGTATCATTTTATCAACAAACACCCCTATGGATTGGGGTAGGTCTTACTTTTGTTTCAGTCATCTATCACTACATGAAAACCTATCCCAAAGCCACAAAAGTAATTTGTATTTTTTTTATCATAACTCTGCCATCTTTGCATGGCACAAGTGGGTAGTTCATCTGTTCTATAAGGGGCTAGAAATAACAAGTTACCTATAATAGTCAGATGTGGCCACTATAAAAGTATCACATAGCTTAAACAAATATATTTTATTATACTTCTGGAGGCTAGAAGTCCAAGATCAATAATACATAGAAGAGAGCAGTATCTTTGTCCAAAGACCAGGGAGGAAGTATTAAAGGTGATCGATAATAGAAGTCAGCTCAATTTGGGAACTACAATGGGACAAAGATGATCTATAGCAGAAATGGTAGCAAGACAACATGAAGTAACAGTTCCCAATCCACAAGAAGCAGTAACCTAGGAAATAAGGAAATAATACTGGCAAATGCTTGTGTCACTGATATTGGATGCATAATGACATTATACTAGACTTTGTCCCATTTAAATCACTCATATCTTAATAGTACATATAGGGTAAAAAGTAAACATAACAAGACTTGTATCTTCGATATTGAGTCCATGGATGGACATAATATCAACAAAAATTTCTAAACAAAATAGTGTGAGGTCATTTCTCAAAACAGCTTCCCTTGGATTATCAGTGGAATCTAATATTCAACAAAATTTAAAAACCACTGGCTTACTGTTGACTGTTACTGTTGACTGTTATACTTTACCCTCAGTCATGATACCTGCAATTCCTGAAAATGTTTTGTTCTTTCATTATTTCATCCTTTTGCTTATTGGACTTGGATTCCTCTCTTTTCTGTGTTCCCTCAGAAACCATTTAATAAGATTCGGCACAAGTCTACCTCCTCAGTGAAACATTTACTGATAATTCTTATTTCCTGAAAATTCTCTCCTTTTTTGTGAGGTCCTTAAATAGTATGGGCCACATCTTACACTTATCTCCAAGGAAAAATAACAGTAAATATTTTAAATGATAAAAAATAATGTAATTTCACATTTATGTTTTCAATGTAGAGCTCTTCAGTGGCTCTCAATACTGCAAAATTTTGATTTTGAAAAAACTTGGCAAAACCACCAATTAATCTCCATATGTTCTTCTTCAGATGCATATGCATATTGAATCCCAGGGGGGAAAAACCCTCAGTTTTGCATAGGTTCTTAAAATAAATGTGGAAAGTAATCTTATAATAATCTTTTGTGGCATATGTTTTGGTCTAATAAAATAAACCAGAGCAAATATTCTGCAAATTTGCTTTGGTTCAAAGTGTCATTAAAGATTATATTTTCCTGAGCAAAGATAAATGTGATTCTAACTGTGTTGGCCAGCAAATGTATTTTTATTGATGTAAGTTTAATTTTTTCCTTTATAAACTAAAATTTAATAATTTGAGGGATTAAAGAGAATATAGATAATATCGTTATCTAACAAAAGATAAAATATCATCTAAAAGAGTAGAAGTTCATAACATGTTTTCTTCTTGGTATGCAGACATGAAAATAATATTTAATTTCATAGTGTTAAGAAACCATTTTCTTCTTCTTTGTTATTAAAAACTAATAACAGATTTTATCATCCTTTGGAGTGCTATTTCTTTTTTATAATTTTTTAAAAATATTTTTATTTATTTCTAGGAGAGAGAGAGAGAGAGACAGCGTGAGCAGGGGAGAGTCAGAGAGAGAGGGAGACAGACTCTGAAATAGGCTCCAGGCTCTGAGCTGGCAGTCAGCCAGAGCCTGACGCGGGGCTCGAATGCATGAACCGCGAGATCATGACCTAAGCGAAAGTCGGACGCTTAACCGACTAAGCCACCCAGGCGCCCCTGGAGTGCTATTTCTGATACAATCAATCAAGTAGACATTATTGTATCTTTCTATATAAACAGATTGCTCTTTTGTAATCATCAGAAATTGACTTGATTTGCTCTAGCCTAAGAGAAGAATTTTTTGGAAGAATATCAGTCTCATAGATCTCACATATGAAAACTAGCTAATCAGGTCTAAAGTATAAACAGATGCCATTGCCCTGTCTGTATTATTGCCAGTGACACACTTTAGATTTGATGTGGATAATTTCACAACTGTTCTTATGCCTTTGACTCAATTCTGAAGAATTCATGTCTCCAGCTGACCCAGCTTGATGTGGGGCAGGGATTAGAAATATTTTGCCTCTTTTCACTTTTTTTTTTCTTTTTAAGTTGAGAGGGAGAAAGCACACAAGGAAGGAGGAAGGGCATGGGGGTTGAGAGAGAGAGAATCTTAAAGAAGCTCCACACTCAGCACCAATCTCTGTATGGAACTTGATCTCATGTCTGGGAACATGACCGGAGCCAAAATCCAGAGTCAGATGTTCAATCGACTGAGCCACCCAAATGCTCCTCTTTTCACTTGTTGCAGTCAGTGGACCTAGGTAAAGAAGATTTTTCCAAATGTACAAAAAAATGTTGAGAAATGGATAGCTTGAAATGTACAAACATCTGGTATACATTTTTAATACATTAGGAGATGGACATCTAGACATTTGGCTCTTTTCAATGCTCAGTATTTGACAATCTCTCTACATTCATCTGTTATAAAAAGTGATGGTTGCAAGAGGGCTATTATTTTACAGTCACATAAAATTTACATAACATATACCAGTGTATCATGGAAGTAAAAATATTTTGCTGTAGAATATGGAAACTTCACTTCTATTAATCAAACTATTTCTGCAGACTAAGGCAATATGACATGAAAAAATGATCACCAGAAGTAATATTTCCTCCTAGTGCTGTCTGTCTGAGTCAGTTGCAGAACAGGAAGGAATTCCAGAGAAAAGTATGTCATTTTTTAGATGACAGAATAAAGCTCTGTACACTGTGATCCTGTGTGTTGATTTTTATTCTTAATGTGATACTAACAAAGTAAATGCCAGTGGTTATAATTCAAGATATAAAGACATTTTTCATGGTACTGCTAAAGGCAAATCATATAACTAAGAACAGTATCAGGTGGTGTCAATAAGATGAAAACTATTAAGGAACATAAAAATACTAGCAAACTGTCCCCAGTGAGGTTCCAGTGGCATGAGATTTATTGAAATAATGAAGACAATCAGAGGGTCAAAAAGAGAGGAAAACACAAAATTCGAAATAGGCTTCAGGCTCTGAGCTGGCTGTCAGCAAAGAACCTGCTATGGAGCTCAAACCCACAAACCGTGAGATAATGACCTGAGCCAAAGTTGGACGCTTAACCATCTGAGCCACCCAGACAACCAAAAGGATTAATATTCTTGGTGCATATAAATTGATAACTTTTTAAGATATCAATGTCTTGATGGGTAAAGTCATAATCAGACTCAAGAAAGATATAAATAGCTAATACAAATATAAAGATATGTACATATTCTCCAATGCTTTTGTAATAAAATAAATTCAATTAAAGATATTTGAGTTTGGAAATGTCAATTTTTAAAACATAAAATGCAGTGTTTTAGTACAATAGTACAATAGTACTTCATTCTCAGAGAAGCCCATATTAAGCAAGTTTTTGGAAAGGCAATATGGTTTTAGATATCAAAGCAATAATATGCATAAAATTGAACACAGTAATTTTAATTAAAAGAATTTAAGTCACTAGATAAAAAAATACTGTTTATCCCTGCTTTATATCCATTAATGGAAAAACAAAAACAAAATGCTTAACAAGAAATAAATGAAATAAAATATAATTAGATGAACTGTTTTAACAATTAAAATATTTATGAGAGGCGTGTCAGTGACTCATTAGGTCAGACATCCAAGTCTTAATTTTTTTAAATTTTTTAAAGTTTTATTTATTTCTGAGAGAGAGAGAGAGAGAGACAGTGTGAGCAGGGGAGGGTAAGATAGAGAGGGAGACACAGAATCTGAAGCAGATTCCAGGCTCTGAGCTGTCAGCACAGAGCCCAGCTTGGGGTTCAAACCCATGAACCGTGAAATCATGACCTCAGCCGAAGTCAGACGCGTAACTGACTGAGCCACCCAGGCGCCCCCCCAACTCTTAATTTTGGCTCAGGCTGTGATCTCACAGTTTGTGGAATAGAGCCCTGTATCAGGCTCTGCACTGATAGCACAGAGCCTGTTTAAGATTCTCTCTCTCTCTCTTTCTTTCTCTCTCACTCTCTCTCTGGCTCTCTCTCCTTGCCCCTGCCCTGCTCACCTTTCCTCTTTCAAATAAATAAATAAATAAATAAATAAATAAATAAATAAAGACTTAAAAATATATATCTATGAGGCAGTTTTAGCATCAAAGAAATAGTCACTCCATCATTTCCACAATAACAAAAATGAAAAGAAGTGCTAAAAGTAAAACATCTTAACAGAAATGAATGTATCTTTGATAAACTCATTAGTAAACTTGACATGACTCAAGAAAGAAAAAGGAAGGAAAAAAATTACTAAAAAAACAAAACAGAACAGAGTATCCAAGAACCGTGGATAAAGTTCAAAATGTATAACATATGAAAACTTGAATATCAGAAAGACAATAAAGAACAAGCAAGAGAAATATTGGAAGTGATATTGACCAATAACTGCACAATTTTAAAATTGTAAATCACAAAGGTAAGAAACTCAGAAAACAACAAACAAGATAAAATCTACAACAAAGTAAATATATGTTTATCATATTTACATTTTAGAAAATCAAAGACAAAGAAAGAGAATCCTGAAAATGGCAAGAGGATAAGAGTAAGAATAGAAATTAAAGTGAAAAATTAAAAAATTTCATCTTAAATCATAATAGCAAAAAAAATTGAAATACTTAGGTGTTAAAATCTTTATTATGGTTTTAGTAGTTAGTTCATTAGGCAGAAAACCAGTAAAGATAGTTGACTGGAACATTATCATAGGTCAACTCGATCTAGTTGACTTTTATAAAATACTTAATCTCACTGCAAAATATGTCTTCTTAAGAAACATGGATGTTAAAGAAGATATACCAGTCCTGAGCTATAAAACACATCCAACATATTTGAAAATCAGAAATCATATTAAGTATGTTCTTAGATCAAAATGGAACTATGCTGAAAATTAATAATAGAAAAAAATACCTGAAAAAATATCTAATGAGTTGGAAATTAAACAACACACTTCTAAATAACACATGGGGGGAAATCTCAAAAGATACAAAAATGTTTTGACCTAAATGAAAATGAAACTACAACTTAGCATAATGTGTGGGATGCATGAAAACAGTGCCTAAAAGGAAATTTATAGCATTAAATGAATATCAGGAAACAAGTATGATCTAAAGAACAATCTTTTTAAAAACATTTACTTATTTTTGAGAGAGAGAAAGATGGAGACAGAGATTTCCAGGCAGGCTCTGCATTTTCATTGCAGAACCTAACACAGGGCATGACTCACAAACCAAACTGTGAGATCATGATCTGAGCAGAAATCAAGAATTGGACACTTAACTGAATGAGCCAGCGAGGCACCCCTAAGAAATAATCTTAAACTTCCATCTTGGGAAAACTTTTAGGAGACTTGAAGAATCAAGTCAGAAAAAAAAAAAAGTAGAAGAAATCAAGTCTAAATCAAGCAAAGGAAAATAAATGATAAAAGTAGAGCAAAAATCAATAACATCAAAAACAATAAATCAATAAAGGAAATCAATGAAATAAAATACTAGTCTTGAAAAAGATGAAATTGGTAAACATAGAAGCAGTTTACTCGAGAGAGAGAGGAATTACTAGTATCAGAAATAAAAGGGATCATCACTGCTGAGCCCACTGTTATTAAAATAATAGTAAAGGAATACTACAAAAAGATCTGCCTATAATTTGATAAATTACACATAATTCCTTCATATATATAAAACTACCAAAACTTACACAAATAGAAATATGTAAACTGAATTTTTATATCTATAAGATAGAAAGCACCAGGCCCAGATAGTTCTATGCTGGATGGTAGCAAACATTTAAGGAAGAAGTGAGCTTACATTTAGGAGGGTGGCAAGATGGCAGAGATGTAGGGAGTTCTCCATCTCCTGACTGCATCTTTCAAACAAAGAAGCACTGAAGCCAAAAAACTCTCAATTGCAAGAGGCTGGGAGGCAAGAGATGGAGTACAGTAAAAAGACAGCCTCAAAGGGCTACTTCAAGAAACAAGCCAAAGTACACAGGGTGGACAGTCCCAAATATCACTATGAGTAGGAAGATAAAATAACCAAAGTCTCAACAAGAAAGACCAAGAGATACCATTAAAAGAATACCACCGGAATGGACAGGCCCTGGACAGTCAATAAGATTCATGTAAGATAACAGTACTCGCAGATGCAGAGCACATAACAAAGTTTTAAAACTGACAAGACACAGAAAGCTAGCCAAAATGACAAAACAGAAGAACCCTCCTCTAAAGAAATTCCAGGAAGAAGTGACAGCTAAAGAATTGGTCAAAACAAGTATAAGCAACATAACTGAACAATAATTTAGAACAATAGTCATAAAATTAATTGCTGGGCTTGAAAAAGGCATGGAAGAAATCAGAGAAGCTATTGCTAAAGACTATGGACCATGAAAATAGTTGTGATGAATTAAAAAATGCTATAAATGAGGTGCATAACAAAATGGAGGCATATAATGCACGGATTTAAGAGACAGAGAGGAGAATAAGTGAATTAGAAGACATAATTATAGAAAAAGAGGAAGCCCAAGAAAAGAGAGATAAACTGATCCAGGAGCCCAAAAGGAGAATTCGAGAACTGTGCAAAACAATCAAATGGAACAATACACATTATCATAAGAATTCCAGAAGAGAAAGAGAGAGGGAAAAGCCCTGAAGAGGTACTTGAACAAATTATAGCTGAGAACTTCCTCAATCTGGGGAAGGAAACAGACATTGAAATCCAAGAGGCACAAGAACTCCCCTTAGATGTAACTTGAATCGATCTTCTGCATAACATATCATAGTGAAACTGGCAAAATATAAGGACTAGGAAAGAATTCTGAAGGCAGCTAAGGATAAAGGAGCCCTAACATATGAAGGGAGAACTATCAGAGTAGTAACAGGCCTATCTACTGAAACTTGGCAGGCCAGAAAGGAATGGCAGCAAATCTTCAACGTGATGAACAGCAAATATATGCAGCCAAGAATCCTCTATCCAGCAAGCCTGTTATTCAGAATAGGAGAGAAAAGGTCTTCACAAATAAATAAATATTGAAAGAATTCATCTCCACTAAACCAGCCCTACAAGAAATCCTGAGGGTGACTCTATGAGGGAAATGTTGCAAGGAACATAAGGTACCAGAGACATCACTACAAGAATGAATCCTACAGAGTCGCCTGGGTGGCTTAGTCGGTTAAGCATCCGACTTTTGCTTAAGTCATGATCTCCTGGTTCATGGGTTCGAGCCCCGCGTCAGGCTCTGTGCTGACTGCCAGCTCAGAGCCTGGAGCCTGTTTCAGTCTGTGACTCCCTCTCTCTCTGACCCTCCCTTGCTCATGCTGTCTCTCTCTCTCTCCTAGAAATAAATAAAAAATATTAAAAAAAAAAGAATGAATCCTACAGAGAACCCAGTTTTCAATAATATCGAAACCCATAGTTTTCAATAATAACACTGAATGTAAATGGACTAAATGCTCCAATCAAAAGGCATAGGGTAGCAGACTGGATGAAAAAAAAAATCCATTATTTGCTGTCTGTAAGAGACTCAATTTTGACCTGAGGACACCTTCAGATTGAAAGTAAGGGGATGGAGAAATATCTATCATGCTACTGGAAGTGAAAAGGAAGCTGGAGTAGCTAAAGTTATATCAGACAAGCTGGACTTTAAAGTAAAGTCAATAACAAGGGATGAAGAAGGGTATTATATAATAATTACAGGGTCTGTCCACCAGGAAAAACTAACAATTATAAATTTTCTATGCACCAAATTTGGAAGCACTCAAATACATAAAACAATAAACCACAAACAGAAACAATCTTCTGGATAAGAATGTGCAATAGCAGGGGACTTTAATACTCCACTTACAGCAATGGATAGATCAACCGGATAGAAAATCACTAAAAAAAACAATGGACTTGAATGACACATTGGACCAGATGGATTAGACAGATATGTTTAGAACTCTACATCCTGCAGCCATGGAATTCACTTTCTTTTCAAGTGTGTATGGCACATTCTCCAAGATAGATCACATACTGGGTCGTAACGCAGTCCTCAATAAATATGAAAGAATTAAGATCATAGCATGCACACTTTTAGATCACAATACTATGAAACTTGAAATTAATCACAGGAAAAAGCCTGGAAAACCTCCACAAACATAGAGGTTAAAGAAGACCCTACTAAATAATGAATGGGCCAATCAGGCAATTAGAGAATAAATTAAAAAGTATATGGAAACAAATAAAAATGAAAATACAACAATCCAAACTCTTTGGGATGCAGCAAAGGCAGTCCTAAGAGGAAAGTACATTGCACTCCAGGCCTATTTCAAGAAACTAGAATAAGCACAAATACAAATTCTAACAGCATACCTAAAGGAACTAGACAGAGAGCAACAAGAGCACCCCAAGCCCAGCAGAAGAAGAGAAATAATAAAGATCAGAGTTGAAATAAACAAAATAGAATCCAAAAATTCCAGTTGACCAGAGCAATGAAACCAAGTGTTGATTTTTTGAAAAAATAAACAAAATTGACAAACCTCTAGCCAGGCTTCTCAAAAAGAAATGAGAGAACACACAAATAGACAAAGTCATGAATGAAAATGGATTTATTACAACCAATCCCTCAGAAATACCAGAAATTGTCAAGGAATACTATGAAAAATTATGTGCCAACAAACTGGACACTTAGAAGGAATGGACAAATTCACCACTAAATTCAAATGGGAAGACATAAAAAGTCTGTACAGACCCATAATGGGTGAAGAAATTAAATCAGTTATCAAAAATCTCCCAAAAAATAAAAGCCCTGGGTCAGATGGCTTCTCTGAGAAATTCTATCAGGCATTTAGTTTTTTTTAATTTTTTAAATGTTTTATTTATTTTTCAGACAGAGAGAGAGAGAGAGAGCGTGAGCAGGGGAGGGTCAGAGGAAGAGGGAGATATAGAATCTGAAGTGGACTCCAGGCTCTGAGCTAGCTATCAGCACAGAGCCCAACACAAGACTCAAACTCATGAACCCTGAGATCATGACCTGAGCTGAAGTCAGACACTTGACCAACTGAACCTTTACTAGGCATTTAAATCAGAGTTAATACACATTCTTCTCAAGCTATTAAAAAAATAGATATGGAGGAAAAACTTCCTGAATCATTTTACAAAACCAGCAGCACTTTGATTCCAAAACCAGATAGAGACCCAGCAAAAAAAGAGAACTACAGGCCAATATTCTTGATGAACAGGGATGCAAATATCCTCAACAAGATACTTACAAATTGAATGCAACATCACATAAAAAGAATTATCCACCAGGATCAAATGGAATTCATTCCTGGGTTACAGGGCTGGTTCAATATTTGCAAATCAATCAATATGATACATCACATTAACAAAAGAAAAGATAAAAAGCATATGATCCTGTTGATAGATGCAGAAAAAGCATTTGACAAAATACAGCATCCCTTCTTAATAAAGACCCTCGAGAAAGTCGGGATAGAAGGAACCTACTTAAACACAAAAACCATATATAAGAAGCCCTCAGCTAACATCATCCTCAATAGGGAAAAAATAAGAACTTTCCCCCTGAGATCAGGAACACGACAGGGATGTCCACTCTCACCACTGTTGTTTAACATAGTGCTGGAAGTCCTAGCATCAGCCATCAGACAACAAAAGGAAATCAAAGGCATCAGAATTGGCAAAGAAGAAGTCAAACTTTTACTATTCACGGACAACATGATACTCTACATAGAAAACCCGACAGACCCCACCAGAAGCCTACCAGAACTGATCCATGAATTAAGCCAAGTTGCAGGGTACAAAATCAATGTACAGACATCTGTTGCATTTTCATAGACCAATAATGAAGCAACAGAAAGAGAAATCAAGAAACTGATCCCAGTCACAATTGCACACACACCAAAAAAATAAAATAAAATACCTAGGAATAAACCTAAACAAAGATGTAAAAGACCTGTATGATGAAAATATAGAAAACTTATGAAGGAAATTGAAGAAGACACAAAGAAATGGAAAAACATACCTTGCTCATGGATCAGAAGAATAAATATTGTTAAAATGTCAGTACTTCCCAAAGCAATCTACACATTCAATGCAATCCCAATCAAAATTTCACCAGCATTCTTCACAAAGCTAGAAAAAACAATCCTAAAATTTGTATGGAACTAAAAAAGACCCCAAATAGCCAAAGTAATATTGAAGAAGAAAACCAAAACAGGAGGCATCACCATCCCAGACTATAGCCTCTATTACAAAGTTGTAGTCATCTAGATTGTATAGTATTGGCACAAAAAGAGACACATAGACCAATTGAATAGAATAGAGAACTCAGAATTTTACCTACAAATGTATGCCCAATTAATCTTTGACTAAGCAGGAAAGAGTATCCAATGGGAAAAGACAGCCTCTTTAACAGATGGTGCTGGGAGAACTGGACAGCAACATTCAAAAGAATGAAACTAGATTACTTTCTTATACCATACAAAAAAATAAACTCAAAATGGGTGAAGGACCTGAATGTGAGATAAGAAACTATCAAAATCCTAGAGGAGAGAGCAGGAAATAACCGCCTTGACCTCCACCGCAGCAAGTTTTTTCTTTTAAACGTCCCCAAAGGCAAGAGGATCAAGAGCAAAAATGAACTATTGGGACCTCATCAAGGTTAAAAAGCTTCTGCATGGCAAAGGAAACAATCAATAAAACTAATAGGCAACTGACAGAATGGGAAGAGATAATTGCAAATGACATACCAGATAAAAGCCTAGTATCCAAAATCTACAAGGAACTCACCAAACTCCACACCCAAAAAACAAATAATCCAGTGAAGATATGGATAGAAGACATGAACAGACACTTTTCCAAAGAAGACATCCAGATGGCCAACAGACACATGAAATGATGTGCAGCGTCACGCATCATCAGGGAAATAGAAGTAAAAACCACACTGAGATACCACCTCATGCTGGTCAGAGTAGCTAAAATGAACACATCAGGAGACGCTAGATGCTGGTGAGGATGTGGAGAAACAGGCACCCTCTTACATTGTTGGTTGGAATGTAAGCTGGTGCAACCCCTCTGGAAAACAGTGTGGAGGTTCCTCAGGAAACTAACAATAGAACTCCCCTATGACCCAGCAACAGCACTGCTAGGAATTTACCCAAGGGATACAGGAGTGATGATGCATAAGGACACATGTATCCCAATGTTCATAGCAGCACTTTCTACAATAGCCAAATCATGGAAAGGGCCTAAGTGTCCATCACTGGATGAATGGATTAAGGTGTGGTTTTTCTATACAATGAAATACTACATGTCGGGGTGCCTGGGTGGCTTAGTCGGTTAAGCGTCCAACTTTCGCTTAGGCCATGATCTCCCGGTTCGTGGGTTCGAGCCCCGCATCGGGCTCTGTTCTGACTGCCAGCTCAGAGCCCGGAGCCTGTTTCAGTCTGTGTCTCCCTCTCTCTCTGACCCTCCCCTGCTCAGCTGTCTCTCTCTCTGTCTCTCCTAGAAATAAATAAAAATATTAAAAAAAAAAAAAGAAATACTACATGTCAATGAGAAAGAATGAAATCTGGCCATGTGTAGCAACATGGATGGAACTAGAGGGTGTTATGCTGAGTGAAATAAGTCAGGCAGAGAAGGACAGATACATTTGTTTTCATTTGTAAGGGGAAAAAGAGAAACTTAATAGAGGACCATGGAGAAGGCGAAAAGTAGTTGGGGAGAGGGAGGGAGGCAAACGATGCGAGACTCTTGAATACTGAGAACACACTGAGGGCTGATGGGGGTTGGGGAGAATAGAAGGGGGTGATGGGTATGGAGGAGGGCACTTGTTGGGATGAGCACTGGGTGTTATATGGAAACCAACTGGATAATAAACTATAAAAAATATAAGGGAAAAAGTGATAATCCACTCTCTACAATCTTTTCCAGAAAACAGAAGCAGAGAAAACACTCCCTAATTCATTCTATGAGACCAGTATTACCCTAGTACCATTACGCTAGTACCTAGTACCATTAAAACCAGATCAAACCATTGCAGAAAAGTAAAACCACAGACAAATATCTCTTATGGACATAAAGTAAACATCCTCAACAAAACATTGCAAATGGAATCCAACAAAGTATAAAAAGAATTATATACCGTAACTAACCACATCAATACTGTTAAAAAGAAAAAAAAATCATATGATCCCATATACTGCTCCCTCAATGAAATGGAACATAAATCTTCACAAATTAAATTGTGGCTGCATAAAGTGACTTCTTTTCAAAGAGAGCAGTCTAGAAAGAGGAGAAAAAGAGAGTAACTTTATAGTGGAAAACTTGATAAACGTTACCTCAATCAGTTGATCAAGGTTAACATCAACAATTATAAGTCATGTCCCTTTGATATGAAATGATGAAAATGGCATCTTCTGTACTCTGTACTCCAGTCTAACAATAAGGGAAACATGAGACAGGTTTAGATTCAGGGACATTCTACAAAATGCCTAACCATCATACTATCAAAGTCCTCAAACACAAGGATCTGAGAAACTCATAACTAAGAGAATCCTGAAGAGACATGATGACTAAATATAATGTGGCATCCCAGATCGAATCCTGAGACAGAAAAAGCATAGTAGGACAAAATTCAGTAAATTTCAATAAAGTGTGGACATTAGTTAATTACAATATATCCATATCGCTTCATTGATTGTAATGAATGTACAATTCTAATGTAAGATGTTAACAGTAGGAGACACTGGTTGCCAGGTATTTTGGAACTCCGTACTATTCTGCAAATCTAAAAATGCCATAATATATATGGGGTATTTTTAAATATTTATAAGTTCATTTCATGACAAGGAGACATGATTATATTATAAGATGAAATAAAAACAGTCAAAGTGAAGATATCATAAAATCTCAACTAAGCCAAACAGTGCTCATGAAAAATAATTTGAGGGAAATCTATTATAGTATTAAGAGTGTTCTTTGTTATGTTTGGGAAAGGCTGTTGCATAATAGGTCATGCTTGTCATCTCTTTATACTTTGCACATTTTCAAATAGTATTAAGAAAATAAGTCATAAAATATATATAAATACCTCAGCTTTGAATGTCTGAAATTGCAGAATACCACATCCCAACATATTTTCTCCGTTTTTGTAATAGGTTCTATGTCAGGGTAAAAAAAGAAAGAAAGAAAGAGAGAGAGGGAGGGAGAGAGAGAGCGAGAAAAAAAAAGGAAGGAAGGAAGGAAGGGAGGGAGGGAGGGAGGAAGGAAGGAAAGAGAAAAGCACAAAACAAAACACACACACACACACACACACACAGAAGAATTCTGCTCATGCCAAGTGTTACTATGGTGACATTCTAAATAAACAGTTAAATATATTTTAAAATTTATAAGCATTTGATAATTTGGAAATGCTCCCCATTTCTGTGAACTTAATTATTATGCTTGTTTGAACAAATGTTTCTCTCAATAAATTAAATGAAACAGTTTATTTTTGAAATTGAAACTAAGACCTCTTACTTTAATCTACTTAACACAAAACAGAATTAAACGAGTGAGGTACTCTAATAATTGCTACAGATTAGAAATGCAGTCAGATATTTTGCACTACACTTTATGATATGAACGTTTTGAACTCTTTATTGCTCAGAAAGCAGCTTTCGTCACTGAGCTTACCCTGGGAATGGGCTTTCAGGTCATTTGGCCAAAATACAGTTCTTGGATTAGAAGATTTAGTACGAATGGGAACAAAATTAAGTTTGAGCAGTAGTATATGTTTTATTGTCATTGTAAAGCAAATACCTATTCGATTAAATTATTTCATGCACTGGTCTTCGCTCTTGAGATGCAGTATTTGGGATGTTTTCTCTCTGAACTGGGCAATGAAAGATTAAAAAGAGTGGTCCCACTCAGATATTATCACCTGGAAGGTTATATGTTAGCTGGCTACTAATTCGTATAACTCTGTAAAGGCTTGCAACATGCCAAAATTCTAGAAAAAAAAAAAAGGAATATGATATTGCTTTGACCAACCGCCAATTAGGATTGTTTTAAATTTCTTTTTTAACAGATTTTTTAATGTTTATTTATTTTTGAGGGAGGGAGAGAGAGAAAGAGAGAGAGAGAGAGAGAGACAGAGTGTGAGCATGGGAGGGGCAGAAAGAAGGAGACACAGAATCCAAAGCAGGCTCCAGGCTCTGAGCTGTCAGCACAGAGCCCAATGCAGGGCTCGAACTCACAGACTGTGAGATTGTGACCTGAGCTGAACTTGGACGCCCAACTGACTTGAACCCACGAACCATGATATCATGACCTGAGCTGGGAGCCCCAGGATTGTTTTAAATTTCTAAGTAAATGACCCAAATCCGTTTGTACTACAATTGACTTTCCTAGAATGGATTTGGTAAGACAATGTCGAATTTTAATTGTCTTTTCTGACCATGAGCCAGAGAACTCAAATATTCTCAGAAACAATTCATGTGTTAAATGAAAAAATATGTTATAATAATGTGAGCTATATTTTCTTTGAAGTGAAAAGGAAGTGAAACAGTACTTGATATTTATGAGAACACTGCTCAAAAGCAATTTGAATTTTAAAGATGCCTGAACATATTATTTAGAGGCAAAGAAGAAAAACTCATTTTCACAAAAACTGTATGAGAAATATTTCAGGACAGAAAAATTACAATGATTTTGAGAGGCCCTTTGTCAGCTATAGAGCTTATTATTGAGTGTAGATGAAAGTGAAGTTCAGTTCCTCCATGGCATTGACCTTCTTGGTGCTCCCCGTGTGCCCGACCTGACCTGGGCCAATAAGTCTATCGTCACTTACATTATTCATTTTTTTCTCTTAAATTATTTATCTTTCTGTTTTCTGTTCTCCTAATGGCTTCTAAGTCTGAAAACACTGAAATTCACAATGAGAGTTAAATGTTTAATCAAACTCTTTGCTCTAAGACTGCATTTTTAAATTTTTTAAAAAACTTTCCAAGATGAAAGTAAATATTAAAATAATATGTGTGTTTTTTATTTCAATAGAAAGTCAATGGAGCACTTTATAGTTAAGGTCTTTTAGGATATAGAAATATGATGTCTCTTTTCTTAAAAGTCTTCAAATTTTACATTCTAGTAGTTTAACATAAAGGACTCTTGGAAATTTCTGAAGCCACGGGAAGCTTTCTCATTCTGTTAGTGGGGTTAGTATCTATTTTTTTAAATTTTAAAATAGATTTTATTAATATATAAATTGTACACAATAAAATATATCCATTTTAAGCATATGAATTTTGATAAAGTTTTACTTTGTTTAAAGTTTTAATATGGGCATAATTGGTCCCCTTTCATCTTACAAATCTTACCAGGAAAGCTTTTGTTAAGTGTGATGCTAACAATAGTATTTTTATTGATGTATATTAACAGAGTGAGGAAATTCCCTCTTGTTTCAACTTTGCTGAGTTTTTATCACTTAAGTTTTCAAGTGTGTATTTGTATTTCTGCAACAATTGAGTAAATCTGTTGAGGTGGGCAATCGGGACAAGACAGACTGAAGTATTAATCAAGCCTTCATTCATTTACTGTGACATTGAAAGCAAGAGGACAAAAGAGTCTTTAGCTCCTTAATGTTCCATATTTTGCCATGGAATGGCCACAGGCAGGGGTCCAGTGAGGCAGCACAGAAGGTAATAATCATCACACTGCTGAGGAGAGGTCTGAACAAAAGTGTCTTACCTTTTTATGGACCGTGGGCTGACAAGAGAGAGAGGAGGAAAGGATAGGATTTGAAAGATAGTTAGAGAAAAGAACCTCAACCAAGGCTCCTGAAAAGGAAGCTCTAATTTAGTGGTCTAGGAAGAGGAATGCAGAAATACTTATGGGCATGGCTGCCGGTGGGGATGGGGAGAAAGCAAAGTGACTAGCCTCACCTTCTTTCAGAAAACTGCAGTGTATGGCTGTGCACCAATCTGGTGAGGGGAAGGCAGCCTACCCCACAAGGCCTGCTGGGATAAACTTGAAATTGCCTGTGGTTGAGCCCAAAGATTCCACATAAGATTTTGGTGAAGAACCAGATTTCCTTCTGTTTTGACCTTCTTCACTGAAAATCCGTTTTTCCCTTGGAGTTGTTATATAGGTGCACAGATATATAAGTGGAACATACAGCCATTGAAATACTATGAGTGCTTGAGTAAACAATCAAACTGTCTGACCTATATGCCCAAGGGATTTTGGAGTCTAAAATCATATAATTAGCCACTCTAAAAGAAGTTAGTAAATTTAAAATAATCTTTTCCAACAAATATTTAAATGCTTAGCATGTACATGGCACTGAGATAAAGAAAATAAATATGAGACTCAATATCTGTCATGTATACTACTGTGAGTGACTTGTATGTACTATCACCTTTGATTCTCTCAACTCTGTGAAGCACATCCTATTTCAGGTAAGGAAATTTAGGAGATTTAAGGTTAGTAACTTCCCCCAAATTACCGAAAACTTTTATGTGAGAAATCGATTTGCACTGAGAAAGCTAAATTGCAAACAGTCATGACTAATATCTTGCATCTCAACCTCCTCAGAAATTACAGTTTACAAGGGTGACAGATACTAATACACCAATAATTATATTAATTATGCCTAATAATTGACTTGGTGAGAAAGATACAAGTGAATTGTACAGATGTTCAGCAATTGTTTAGCAAGAAGAATGAGCAGCATGCAATAATAAGTTACACTAAAAACTAACCATAATAGGTGTGCCTGGGTGGCTCAGTCAAGTGAGTCCGACTTTGGCTCAGGTCTTGATCTCATGGTTCACGGGTTCAAGCCCCGCGTTGGGCTCTGTGCTGACAGTTAGCTCAGAGCCTGGAGCCTGTTTCAGATTCTGTGTCTCCTTCTCTCTCTGACCCTCCCCTGCTCATGCTGCCTCTCTCTCAGAAATAAATAAAACATTTAAAAATTTTAAAAAATAAACAAACTGAAGATGATAACAGAAGTGATAGAATGTCTCTAATAGAACTTATGGTGCAAACTACTGGCAAAATAAGTATACTTTGCCCAACATAATGACTAATTGTATTTTCTGTACCTTTCATAACCATACTTGGAGGTTGACCACAAGTGCCTTATGAGTGAATCTAAGAAGATTACCCTTAAAGTTTAGGGAGCATAGGGTGCAGTATTAAATTCCAAGTGAAAGCACTTGTTTGAAGGATGAGCTCTTTGGTCCTTTTTTCCCTTTCTTTTAAGAGGACGAATAGGGAAGACTTGAGTGAATATAAGCACAAATTCTCCCTCACTCTCCTCCTCTCCAGTTTTTCCCTTTCACTTCCTACTTCTTTGTATGTGATTTCAGAGAGCCCAAGAACATAGCATAACTTTTTGTGTGTAATTAAATCAAAGATACTGACAGCCAGCAAGAAGTCAGACCACAGGTAGCAAAGCTATTGGTTCTAAGAAGTAATCTTGTGTCCTTTATCCAAAAAGGAAAATTGACCCGCACTGTAAGTCATAGCTTATGTACTGGCTATGTGTAGCAACATGGATGAAACTTGAGGATGTTATGCTGAGTGAAATAAGTCAGGCAAAGAAGGACAGATACCATATGTTTGCATATATAGGTGGTTTTGGAGGAACTTAACGGAGGACCATGTGGGAGAAGAAGGGAAAAAATAGTTGAGGAGAGGAGGGGAGGTTCAAACCATGAGAGACTCTTAAATGCTGAGAACAAACTGAGGGCTGATGGGGTTAAGGGAGAAAGGAAGGGTGGTGATGGGCATGGAGGAGACACATGTGGGGATGAGCACTGGGTGTTATATGGAAACCAACTTGACAATAAACTATTTAAGAAACAAATTTTAATAAAATCTAATTGAAAAAGAAGAAAGCACAACATGTTTAATACAAAAGTGTGTACTCTGCTATGTATAATAACTAATAGAAAGTAAGAGAATAGTGTGATAGAATACAGTTTATTCTAGTCTTCATGCTAAAAATAATATATTCTAAAAAGCATAGATTGTTTTCTTCTTTGTAGGTGGAAAGAAATGTCAGGATAAACAATAAAAACTATATAATATGTGATTTCTTTTTACACTTAATCGGTCCTATTGTTTTTGAGAATTTCTTTTTTTTTTTTTAATACTTTATTTTTATATTTCTAGGAGAGAGAGACAGCATGAGCAGGGAGGGTCAGAGAGAGAGGGAGTCACAGACTGAAACAGGCTCCAGGCTCTGAGCTGGCAGTCAGCACAGAGCCCGACGCGGGGCTTGAACCCACAAACCGCGAGATCATGACCCAAGCGAAAGTCGGACGCTTAACCGACTAAGCCACCCAGGCGCCCCGAGAATTTCTTGTATTCAGTAGATGAGAGAGACATGAATGATAAGAAAGAAGGGTATCTGAAGCTTGAAGAAATAGCAGAACATAGATATAAGTCTGAAATGAGAATCAGGAAGTAAGATTCAGAACAGGTATAGAACAATTGCAGCTAAAATATACTCCAAAGAATAAAGCTGCAATAATAATTTTAATTTGTGACTCTATTTGAAACCTAAATCTGCATTAAATCTCCTACCATCGGGAAGAAAGGAAATGGTAAGAAAGTACTTAGAGAGAGATTATTAGAAACTGCACATTGGCTGCTAAGAACATGGTATGAAGATGTATGAATAAAAGTTTTCTAAAGTTTTGAGCACATATTGTGTATATGTATGTGTATATGTTTGTTTAAAACGTTTTTTCTTAAACTCTAGTTTAATTGTGTCTTTCAGGATCAATGAGGGAATGAGAGGGAGAAAATGTCTATGAGAACATTTACCATAACAATTGGCATACATTAGGGGTTTAAAAATAGAAATCCATTTCTGGTCTTGGTTTCATTAGTATTAGTATTTGTTTTGATGATATAATTTCCTCCTTTATACTCAAAAGTGTGAAAAACATAAAATCACATTAAAGGAACAAAAACAGAAGGAAGGAGCAGCTTGTTCCTAAGATATCCTTAAGTCCAAGAAAAGAGGATGTGATTGTTGTTGTGTGTGTGTTCTAGGAAACCAGCTGTATCGGGGGAGGAAGGTTAGGTTGGGCAGAGACCTTGAGAGGATAAATGATATGAGAGAATTTTACATTTATTGTCTGAAATTTTTTTCTCTGGGACGTAACTTAAAAAATAGAACCCTGTTCTCTCGAGGATTTCTCCTCATAGATGTTTTGAAGGAAATATTTATTTTTAGGATATTTTCCCCATAATTGGTCAAAGAACTGCAGAAGGCTCCAAAAGAAGGTAGAAGGGAGTAGGTAGAAGGGATGAGTTGACATCATTGGTCAACTCAGGTTATTTCCTTTTATTATTATTTATTATTTTAAGTGCTTATTTATTTTTGAGAGAGAGAGAATTAGAGAGAGAGAGGGAGAGAGGGAGAGAATCAGAAGCAGGCTCTGTGCTAAGCAGCACAGAGCCTGATGTGAAGCTGGAGCTCAAGAACCAAAAGATCATGACCTGAGTCAAAGTCAGACACTTAACTGACTTAGTCACTCGGGCAGTATGTTTCCTTTTGTAATTAATAAAACACATATAAATTGAAAACCCAGTTTTGTCCAGCATTGCAAATAGACAATGACTATTGGTAGCTAGCACTAAAAAGTAATCTTTGCTTCAGGTTTTTATTAAATTCCAGTTAGTTGACATACAGTGTAGAATGTGATGTTCTACACTGTAACATTCTAAGGTTAGAATGCAGGTGTAGAATACAGTGATTCACCATTTCCATATAACACTCAGTGCTCATCACAAGTGCACTCCTTAAATACCCATCACCCATTTAACTCATCTTCCCATCCACCCCTCCTCCAGCAACCCTGTTTGTCCCATATAGTCAAGAATTTGTTTCCTGGTTTGCCTCCCTCCCCCCCCCCGCCCATGTTTATCTCTTTTGTTTCTTAAATTCTGCTTCTGCACAGTGAAAGAAACAATCAACAAAACTGAAATGCAGCCTTCAGAATGGGAGAAGATATTCGCAAATGACATATCTGATAAAGGGTTAGTATCCAAAATATATAAAGAACTTATACAACTCAATACCCAAAAAACAAAGAATCCATTTCAAAAAATGGGCAGAAGACACAAATAGACATTTTCATCCCCTAAAGAGACATACAGATGGCCAACAGACACATGAAAAGATGCTCAATATCACTCATCATCAGGGAAATCCAAATCAAAACTTCAATGATATATCACCTCACACTTGTCAATAGCTAAAATTAACAACACAGGCAACAACAGGTGTCAGTAAAGATGTGGAGAAAGGAAAACCCTTTTACACTGTTGGTGGGAATGCAAACAGGTGCAGCCACTCTGGAAAACACTGGATATTGTTCAAAGAGTTAAAAATAGAACTGTGCTATGTCCCAGAAATTGACCTACTAGGTTTTTACCCAAAGGATGCAAAACTACTGATTCAAAGGGATACATGCAACCTGTATGTAAAAAGGGTTCATATCCCTTTGTCAATAGCAGCATTATCCCTTCATTTAAAGCAGCATTATCAATAATAGTCAAATTATGGAATTTCATAACTTACATCTCTACAAAAATTTTAAGGAACTTTAATTATTCATTCACACACTTTACAACTCCTTTTCTTTCTTTGTGCTTTTTTTCCTCTTTGTTCTAAACTACACAGGTCTGCAAAACCATCTAACTCTCAGAGCCCCCAATATTTTCCTATGTCTCACCCATTCTTTGTTGCATGTCACCTACCTCCATCCCTTTTTATCCTATCCCCTTAGATCTCTCAGCTTTCTTGAATAGATTAACTTCTCTGTTTTCTCTTGTTAATTTTTTTCTGCTTTTCCCAAATCAGTTTTTTTCACCACAAATGAGTTTTGAAAGATCTCTCTCTCCCAGACTCTCTTGTCCTATTTCACTCTGCTAATCCTCTGTTATATTACAAAATAAACAAACAAAACAAGAGAAAAAACAAACAACAGCAAAACTGATTTCTAAATTGTCACCAGTATAACTAGATAAGGATCACACATTTTAAGAAGTATTTCTTTTTTTATGGGTAAATGTGATACTAGTAAGTATATGGTTAAGAGAGGAATCAACCTAGGTATTTCAAAACAAGGTTTAGGGGGTGTGTATACGTGTGTGTGCACGTGCCCATTTTCTGTAATCCCTGCTCACTTCTACACAGAAGGAGGATATTGGTAGAAAATGAACCAGAGACTAATGAGGACTCTTCTATTCAGTGAAGCCCACCTTTTAGCCTCTTCTGTTAAAGAAGCAAAAATTGCTTCTGTGTCTTTTCTGCTCCCTACTTCTCTTGTGGTTGTTTATTGTTAATGGAATCTAGCTTAGATCTCCATAGACAAGGGTCTTAGGAAACATAATTCCAGGATTCCAGTGTCTGTATTATAAAGTACAGAGGATATACATTTGGAAGTGTCAGTAACAATCTGGTAGAATCCACAATGCAGTTATTTCCTACTTTGCCTTTTTTCTTAAGACACCATTTTTCCATTTAAGTACCCAAAGAGAAGAAGAAATGGTTACAAGCCATCAATTAGTCTGAAGAGAAAAATTTTTATACTTGCTTAAACCCAAAATATTTACTTCTCATACACTTATCTTGATGAGCACAGAGTAATATATGGAATTGTTGAATCACCCTTGTACAGCTGAAACTAATAAATGCTGTATATTAACTATACTAAAATTTAAATATATATATATTTCCCTTGGGTAATTTCTCAAGAAGCTACAGAAGAAAAGTCTCACCAAAGAGGGAATAAGCCAAGATGTGGAAACCAGAAAGAAGACATCTATTGCAGAACTAAAAAGGAAAAGTTTTAGGATGCTGGTAAAAGGAAGTCACAAGTTATTGCCACATATCAGTGTTTCAGAGAGGCAGCCCAGATTGAAACAGGAGGATGATATGGTCCAGAAAAACTACCTTTAAGAAAACCCTGTTCCCAGGGTGCCTGGATGGCTCAGTCGGTTAAGTGTCTGACTTTGGCTCAGGTCAGGATCTCACGGTTTGGGTTCGAGCTCCACATTGGGCTCTGTGCTAACAGCCAGTTCAGAGCCTGGAGCCTGCTTTGGATTCTGTGTCTCCCTCTCTCTGACACTCCCCTGCTCATGCTCTCTCTGTCTCAACATTAAAAAAATAAATTAAAAAAAAAAAGAAAACCCTGTTCCCTAATAAATCACATGCAGTGTTTGACCATATAACAAGGTGTTTTAGGTCCTTTGTTTTTTTTTTAATTTAATTTAATTTTTTTTAATTTTTATTATTATTATTTTTTTACAAATAGTTTATTGTCAAATTAGTTTCCACATACCACTCAGTACTCATCCCCACAAGTGTCCTCCTCCATGCCCATCCCTCCTCCCCACCACATCCATCAGTCCTCAGTTTTTGTCGGCATTCAAGAGTCTCTCATGGTTTGCCTCTCTCCCTTTCCCCCGCCATTTATCCCCTTCTTCTCCCCCTTGGTCCTCCGTCAAGTTCCTCCTAATCCTCCTATACGTGCAAACATATGATATTTGTCCTTCTCTGCCTGACTTATTTCGCTCAGCATAACACCCTCAAGGTCCATCCATGTTGCTACACATGGCCAGATTTCATTGTTTCTCATTGCCATGTAGTATTCCATGGTATAGATAAACCACATCTTCTTGATCCATTCATCTGTTGATGGACACTTAGGCTCTTTCCATGTTTTAGCTATTGTGGAGAGTGCTGCTATGAACATTGGGGTACATGTGCTCCTATGCATCAGCATTTCTATATCCCTTGGGTAAATTCCTAGCAGTGCTATTGCTGGGTCATAGGGGAGTTCTATTGTTAGTTTCCTTAGGAACTTCCACACTGTTTTCCAGAGGGGCTGTACCAGTTTACACTCCCACCAACAGTGTAGGAAGGTGCCCGTTTCTCCACATCCTCGCCAGCATCTAGAGTTCTCTGATTTGCTCATTTTAGCCACTCTGACTGGCGTGAGGTAGTATCTCAGTGTGGTTTTGATTTGTATTTCCCTGATGAGGAGGGTACAAAATCAACGTACAGAAATCGGTTGCATTTTTATACACCAACAATGAAGCAACAGGAAGAGAAATCAAGAAACTGATCCCATTCACAATTGCACAAAAAACCATAAAATACCTCGGAATAAACCTAACCAAGGATACAAGAGGTCTGTATGATGAAAACTATAGAAAACTTATGAAGGAAATTGAAGAAGACACAAAGAAATGGAAAAACATTCCATGCTCATGGATAGGAAGAATAAATATAGTTAAGATATCATTACTACCCAAAGCACTCTACACATTCAATGCAATTCCAATCAAAATTTCACCAGCATACTTCTCAAAAGTAGAACAAACTATCCTAAAATTTGTATGGAACCACAAAAGACCCTGAATAGCCAAAGTAATACTGAACAATAAAACCAAAACGGGAGGGATCACCATCCCAGACTTTAGCCTCTACTACAAAGCTGTCATCATCAAGACAGTACGGTATTGGCACAAAAACAGACACATAGACCAATGGAACAGAATTGAGAACTCAGAAGTGGACCCAAAAGTATACAGCCAACTAATCTTTGACAAAGCAGGAAAGAATATCCAATGGAAAAAAGACAGCCTTTTTAACAGATGGTGTTGGGAGAACTGGACAGCAACATGCAGAAGAATGAAACTAGATCATTTTCTCACACCATGCACAAAAATAAACTCAAAATGGATAAAGGACCTGAACGTGAGACAGGAAACTATCAACACCCTAGAGGAGAAAGCAGGAAACAACCTCCTTGACCTCCACCACAGCAACTTTTTACTTGACACATCCCCAAAAGCAAGGGAATCAAGAGCAAAAATCAACTGTTGGGACCTCATCAAGATGAAAACTTCTGCACGGAAAAGGGAACAATCCACAAAACTAATAGGCAACCAACGGAATGGGAAAAGATAGTTGCAAATGACACATCAGATAAAGGGTTAATATCCAGAATCTGTAAGGAACTCACCAAACTTCACACCTGAAAAACAAACAACCCAGTGAAGAAATGGCCAGAAGATATGAACAGACACTTCTCCAAAGAGGACATCCAGATGTCCAACAGACACATGAAACAATGCTCAGCATCGGTCCTTTTTTTGTTTTTAGTCCATTTAGGGTAAAGGACTGACAGGCAAATTAAATAATGAAACTTGGGTGGAGAGTAGAGAGATGTCTAAGGAAGGAAATGTAATCATAGTATGGCATGTATCTCTACTGTGAATGGTACTATGCATTATTATGCACTTAATAATAATGAAAATATATTACAGAAACTTGGAGAATGCCTAACATATGACTTTGAGTCAGAGGGAATTGGTGAGAGCACCAAACCATCATTTTACTTTTTAGGGAGTCAGTAGGTAACATGCATAGTTAAAAAATCAATACATGCACAAGCATGTAATTTATAAATTATAAATATAGTGATAAATACTTCCTCAAAGAATTAGATGTGTATTTTTCTCTGTGGGAATAGAGAGTTGGAGAGTCATCTCTGGGCACTGCTGATTTTTATATGTCTTATCATACAATGAATCTAAACAATGAAAATACGTTTTTAAATCAAGGGAAAAATACATAAAATTTTTTAAGTTGTCTAGTATTTTATCATAAGTTGAGAATAATGTTTGGACAGCATGTCCAAATAAATAATTAAAAATAACTTACATCAAAGATACAAATCTCTACTTGTCTCTATGTTAATTGAGACAGTGGGGAGAAAGATAAAGAATGTGAAAGAATAAAGGCCAGGTTGCATTTGTGCATATGAATGTGATACCAGAAGCACTTACTTTTGACAGCACATATGTACCTAAAAATACATGCATACATCTCAAGATGCTAAGTATCTCTGCTGCCATATGCATATGGAACATATTCACATCAAAGTTAATTGATGTGTTAGCATTCTAAAAATAAGTACCAGATTTTACAAAATTCATCGACCTTATGTATTTCCTACTTCTAGGCTTCAAGGCCTGATTGTGCCATTTATCCCTTTATGTAGCTCCTCCTTGGAAAAATATACAGTTTGGTCTGGTAATTAACAGCATAGATAGATTAAGGAGCATTCACTCAGATCTTTTTAACTTTGTGCACAAACATTCTCACAGAACCATGTTTCTTAGCACTTATTCTTTAGAAAAAAACAATAGCACAAGTTCTCCTTAAATTTTTTTTTAATGTTTTATTTATTTCTAGGAGAGAGATAGAGACAGCATGAGCAGGGGAGAGTCAGAGAGAGAGGGAATCACAGACTCTGAAACAGGCTCCAGGCTCTGAGCTGGCAGTCAGCACAGAGCCCTACGCGGGGCTCGAACCCACGAACCGCGAGATCATGACCCAAGCGAAAGTCAGATGCTTAACCAACTAAGCCACCCAGGCACCCCACAAGTGTTCCTTAAAGAGGAGTTTTATGACAATTTTGGGGAACAACAAAGTGTGATACTTTCATCCTGAATACTAATCAAGATGGCCTTAATGTGCCCCTCAGGATGACTAAACTTTAGGCAGGTTTCTCCCTGACTATAGACTTCTCACCTCCGTTAGAGTATTTACTGTCAAAACATGCTATTGTCAGTCTTTCTCTGACCCTTTGGGATATAAACCTCTCGGTGTCTTGCCAGTGTTACAACACAGGAATGTCTTTCTTAAGCATCTGGGAGCCATCCTTATGAAACATAATTATCACAAAAGATGGAATCCAGGGGCACCTGGATGGTTCATTCAGTTAAGTGTGTGACTCTTGGTTTCAGGTCAGGTCATGATCTCGCTGTTTTTGGGTTCAGGCTCTGTTTTGGGCTCTGTGCTGATGGTGTGGAGCCTGTCTGGGATTCTCCCTCTCTTCCTCTCTCTGTTCCTCCCTCCTCTCTCTCTCTCAAAATAAAGAAACTTTAAAAAAAAGGTAGAATCCCTACTTCCCAGTTTCTGTGGACAATAAGGGCCTAATTAGATAAGTACTATTAACAAACACACGGCCCAGTCACACTGACCAATCTCCTTTCATAAATTCATCTAATCCATTTCCACTGCTCACTCCAGTGCTTAAAACTACTAACTTTTTCTTTCAACAGAGTTCGGTTTAATATTTCTCCCCAATTTCAAGTCTTTCTTTAAAAAAGTTTATTTATTTATTTTGAGATGGGGAGGAGTAGCGCAGAGAGAGGGAGAGAATCCCAAGCAGGTTCTGTACTGTCAGCACAGAGCCCTATGCAGGGCTTGATTTCACCAGAGATCATGAACCCAGCTGATATCAAGAGTTGGATGCTTAACCGATTCAGCCACCCAGGTGCTCCCCAAATTCAAGTTTTGAACAAAGTCTTCTTTGTATCATCCACTGGGGGACAGTATTTTTTGGTAATATTTAAAAGTACGTTGCATATTAGGTGTTTTGAGAAATAATACCTGATTTTCCTTAATTTTATGTTCCCATTCTGTGTTAATGAAAACTTTCATTATATGTTAACATATGTTCCCCTAAGCCAGTAGTTCTCAAAGTGTGGTCCAAAGAGCAGCAACCCCACATCTTCTGGGAACATCTTAGAAATGTAACTTTCAGCCCCACCCAGACTTTTTGAATCAGAAACTCTGAGGATGGAGTCCAGCAACCTGTGAGTTAACAAATCTACCAGGTAATTATGCAGATTAAACCATTACTCATTTTGGAGGAGAGGAGGGGTTAGGTATTATTTAAGCTTTTATTTGAATTCCAGTTAGTTAACATACACTGTAATATTGGTTTCAGGTGTACAGTATAGTGATTGAACATACCCAAACACTCTGTGCTCATCACAAGCGCACTCCTTAATACCCATCACCTGTTTACCCCATCCTCCCCAACCATCACTCTTCATTAATACACCTACACTGAGAAATTCAATCCTAGGTAATAGCAATAGAGAAACAAAACACAGCTAAGGAAGAATATTCCTCAATTTATTTATCTATTATGTTAATCATCGAAATTCATACTCTGACCATTTTTTGTCCTAAAATTTGAATTGTAGAGCAAACAAGTGTATTTACTTTAAGATGAAAGGTTTAGTCTGGGTTTCCTCTCTCTCTTATTTATCATACATAATTCGATCCTGTTCCACACAATATATAAATATATTTTTATGCTATCATTATTCTAAACCCAAAATAAAAATTTGATCAAGATTCTGGAACTTGTTTGTACTCACTATTGTCAGTACTGGGAAGTTTTTCTCTTGTCTTTTTTTCTGGCTTCCTATGAAAATACAAAGCATTCCACCAGCACCTGCTGTTTTGCCTTTCCTTTAAACTCTAATAAAATGTTCTCTTTAAAAGCACATATCTTACATTTCTAGGTTAGCTGATATCATCGCTTATCTTTGTATTTCTCTGTCAGTTCCAATTTGATCAAATTTTATGAATTTTGAATTATTTGTATTTTGCAATCCCCTTCATTTGCCACCAATCACTGAGGACTCATGGAATTTGAACTGTTTGTTGTTGTTTTTATGCTGTTAGGTTGTGCTCATGTTTCTAACTGCCTTTTCCATGCCAAATATTATTTCTTGTGGTTGATGCATTTCTTTCCAAATACATGCATAAATTTTCTGCATTTTATGTGCAAAAGTAGCATGGCATCTGTAGAGAAAGCAGAATCCTGAGTCAGAGGTGATATCCTTTACCAAGGGCTCAACTCGCTTATTTTTATTTTGGGTTAGCTGTGGAGAAATGGCACTTACTACTCATATTACAGAAGGTTGAGTTTTTGCCTCCTTTACAAAGAAGACCCATTCCTCACTCACATTTTTAACATATGTCTCTAGACTTCATATTCTTAACATAACATTGATGCTGGAATAGGGAGGAATGTCAAAGTGGGGCACTATAATGCTTACCACTGAGGCACACCTAATGATCACAGTCATGAAAGAGAGATGAAGTCTACCTTTTATAATGACATTTGTGAATTTTTACATGTGCATACTAAGCTTGAGCAATTCCCCCAGGAAGGTATAATCAATATTCAAAAACATGTATACATTTTCTTGCATTTGCATTAATGCTGGTCCTTTATTTGCATTGTCTCATCATATATCTGCTAGAATCCACAGACTTTCCCGTAAGTTCTGTTGGAGCATTTTCTTTTGTCACCATATTACAGGTGAGAACCATACCAGATATAACTATGGCTAAATGAGCTTTGAAGATTTTATCCCATTTTGAAGGACTATTAGTTGAAGAAGGCTACTCATTCCCATTTTCCCAGAAAAATAAACAAGAAGAAATGGATGTCAACTGCTCATGGGTTTTTGTTTTTGTCTTTGTTTTTTTCTGGATTCTTTTCCTAGAAAATAATGAACAAGAGAACGAACCATTTATCATAGATTGCTTTGGGAAAGTTTAGTCTGAGATAGGGAGTGTCTATAAGAGAGCCATTAGAATTCCTGCTGGTCATCGATTCTGTTCAAAGAAAAATCTTTCAAGTCAGAAGATAAAGCTACTTTTTGTAAACATTAATCAAGTTCATATTTTGATAAATGCATCTTCTCTGTTTTTTATTTCCTTTGTGCTTTGAAGGGGACCCCTTCAAACTTAAAACTATTGGGGACCCCACTTAGGTTAAGAAATAGGTGGAATCAGTATGCTGATGCCCCTAAGACACAGTAGTGACTGTGCTGGCAAACACTTTTCTGTCCTCTCTAAATTCTCTGTAATACAGTTTGCTGTCCTATTAGTCACATAACTGCACAGAGGAAAAAACCTTCTCAGTTTTTAATTGCACTTGTTTACCGTAAATTACTCTTATGAAAATATTCCCATGTATTTGCCTGTGCAACTGTGCATGTAATTGCATTTTGGCAAGAGTGCAAAAATACATCCCTTTTGAAAATGCAGTCTAAGGAGTGCTTTTACAAAAGATGACATTTTCAGCTTGACTTTTAGTTGAAATTTCTTTTGTACACATAAAACTGACAAGTTGACAGTCTTGTCATCTGAGCTTCTTCAGCTACAAGATAGGTACCAAACAAATGCCTCTAGATTTTTTTCTGACATTGAACCTTTTCGGACATTCCATATTTAACGTAAAGAGGAATCTTTTATAAACCCCTCACACCCTGCTGGAGGCATGCTCATGTACCTCTCAAAATCCATCACCTGAGTCATATGCAAATATATTCCAAAAGATGCTGTTGCTGTTGTAACAGGGAGGCAAATTAGAGGTTTTTCCAGAATAATGGGAGAAGGCTGAGCTGAAGGATTGCTCTCTGTATCTGCTTATCCACAACCTATCAAAAGGTGGCAACCCAGACAATCAGCTCAGTCATGAGAACATGACAGCTGTCTAGAGTTTCTGGTCATCATAACTAAAAAAGGAATATTTCTGAAATAAGAAAGTAAGTTTGATAACATATACTCTCAGCATAATAATAAAGAAAAATGATCTTTTTATAATTGTGGTTTATAAATACACCGTACAATTTATTGTTCAGAATAGGAAGTATTTGTATGTGAGTTCTAGAGCTTTGAATGATCTTTGTTTTCTTAGGTGGAGCTCTTTAGGCAGTTTACAAGTTTAGGACAAGTGATTTGGCAATGATAAATAAAATTCTCGTGAAAGGAAAAAAATGAGAAAATTCATGATGTTTCTCCTTTTGGGCCTTAATCTTAACTTTGCTTTCAAAATTACCGATCTTTCTTTCTACAATCTAATCCCAAATTACCTTGCCAATTTTTCTCTGCTACCACTTCTGATCTAGGCAAATAATTGTAAATATAGCTTTATTCTAAATGTCTATCTACTGTGACTTTATTTATTCTGATCTATCATTTTAGAAGCTCTACTCATTGAGCAGAAGTGGACCATTGCTTTCCAGAGAGAACTCCAGCTCAATGATTCTTACTCCATTCTCAGATTTCATTTGTACTTGATTGAATGAATGTCTTTCACTCAACCTAACTGTTCATAAGTAAACCCCTTTAAAACACTTTCAAGAGGTGTTTCCCTGACTTAAGCTTCTTTACATTTCTATTATGCTTTGTATAGAGTAGCCATCCACATTCCTTAATAGTGTTTTATAATAAGCTTACTGACAGTGAGATTTAATAGCTAACTATTAGGAGGAATTCTCCTATCTGATTAAAACTCATGACCAGTGACCACCAATCATCACTATCAAAGAGGGATTAAAACAAAGGCTATATAGGCTGATGTTAAAAAAAAAAAAGAAGGAAAACAGTGGGGGAAAGAGATAGATGAATATTGGTTTAGCATACAGAATACTGACATCATGGGTGAGTTGAAGGGTTTCTTGCAACTAAGACAGTAGCTATACATTTTATTTTTATTTTTTTTTAAATATTTTTATTTATTTCTAGGAGAGAGAGAGAGACAGCGTGAGCAGGGGAGGGTCAGAGAGAGAGGGAGACACAGAATTGGAAACAGGCTCCAGGCTCTGAGCTGGCAGTCAGCACACAGCCCAACGCGGGGCTCGAACCCACGAATCGGGAGATCATGACCTAAGCGAAAGTCGGACGCTTAACCGACTAAGCCACCCAGGCGCCCCACTAAGACAGTAGCTATAAAATGAAAGGATATATTTTAGAATCAAAGTAGATATTATTTAAATGCAGATTTTTTTCCTTCTTAGAAATATATGTGAATATTGGAAAAAATAACATTGGAGGCAGGGATAATAAATGTATGTATTTTGGCAAATATCCCCAGATGATTTAGAAATATCCTTTATATATTTCATCCCACAGGTTGAGAGAAACAATAACATAAAGATATTGGGGTGCCTGGGTGGCTCAGTAGGTTAAGCGTCCGACTTCGGCTCAGGTCTCACAGGTCTTGGGTTTGAGCCCCACGTCGGCCTCTGTGCTGACAGCTCAGAGTCTGGAGCCTGTTTCAGATTCTGTGTCTCCCTGTCTTTCTGACCCTCCCCTGCTCACTCTCTCTCTCTCTCTCAGAAAGAAATAAAAAACATTTTAAAAAAGTTTAAAGAAAAAAGTATTAAGTAAGAGCCATAGACAGAGGAGATACAAAATTCATTTAACCACAATACTATAAACGTGATAATGGCAGTGGTTGTGCATAGCGTCACCTTTGTAATTCCTGGACCTAGTACAGTAGCACAGTGCATGTCAGATAGTTTTTGCAGAAAGAAAGAAAACAACTCTAGTTCCACAAGAGTTCCACAATAAGTATAACGTAACTGCAGAGTTTTGTAGTTAGATATATTTGTGAAATGTTGGATTAAATGAAGCTTGGCAAAGTCTTTCTCGGTATCTTCTCAGAAAACTACACATGCTTTATAAGTCCTCAAAAGAATGTATATGTTTTCCAAACTTATTTAACCAAAGGATCCTCTCCCTGTGTTTATCTAGAGGCTCTAATGGAGTTCTTATTACATGGAACAAACTATTGGAAACATTGATTTAATTACTTACAGTAAAAAACATAGATTGATGTTTAAAATAAAGAGTCAAGCAATAAGTCATCTATGCTATACTTTAACATAATTTCTCTGAAAGTTTACCTTTATTATATATAATATATATTATAAGTATATAATATAGTTCAGCTGTTTTAAGAAATAAAGCTGAATATAGGATTCCTTAACTATTCTTCTGTTAGTGAAGTTTATGTTAGATGTATAATAAATAGGTACCTTCAAAGACACTAATTCAAATCTTTTTATCCAACCATCACCCACAGAAATGAAGATATTCTATATTCAAAATTCAATTTTACATGCTGAAAGAACAAGGCCATTCAATAAGTTTGCTTTTGCCACAATTTGAATTAAGATGTCAACTTACCAACAGTGGGTCTTCATATATACTCCTTGATAGCACATTAATATCTGTGCTTTGATCTCATATTTCAAAATTCTCTTCTGAACAGGACCATTGATATGAGGCTAATAACTTTGACATTTTATTTCATGTAAGCCTAACTTTAAAAACATTAATAATTATGAGATATTCCTGTCAATTAGCCTAAGAAGAATTACTGCTTCTAGCTCTGCCTTCAGATTGAATAACTTGCTCCATTAAATTAGTGAAAGAGATACCATTTCATCTATATTTATCAAAGAGGAGAAAAAATAGTGATAGAGATTTTAATACCTTGCTAGGAATTTAATGATTTTCTATAGAAACAAACCATTGTTTTGCAATCTTAAAATTTATTAAATATTTAAAAATCATATCAAAAATCAGATGCATAATAAAGAGCTACCTCCAAAGTGACATATGCACTGTATATGACATTCCATATATTGAAAATCAATAAGAATTCACAGATGTTTAGTGAAAAAATTAAATACAGAAAAGTAGAGAGAATAGTCTAGCAAAACTCCTTGTATGGCCCACTTCACTTCATCAACACCAATACAAGTACAATCTTGTGTCACTCCGAATGTTATGTGCCCTCCCACTACTGAATTATTTTGAAGAAAATCTCAAACATCATATTATTTCATCATAAGTAGTTTAGTAAGTTATGTAGTTTCACAAAATGTATGTGTTGCTTAAGTACAATCATTGTTATTATATCAACTGTATTGTTTTCATATTTTGTTCAGTTTTAATGACATCTCCCTCATGCCTATTTCAGTTTCCTAAAATGGCTCCTTTCTAGTTTCCCCTAGAACATCCGTTTTCTTATCAGAATGTCAATTCTCCATTGTCCCTGTCTTTTTAAGTTCAGTTGTTGTATTATTACATTTAGCAAAAACCCCTCTACTTTTCTGGGAAATGGAAACTATTTACCGTCTTTGCAGAAAGTTTGGGCTAAGGAATGGATAGGAATCTCCACTTACCTTTCCTTTTTGTTCAAAGTTAAGATCCTAATAGTTAAAAATGATTCAATTTCTATTATTCATTATAGCCTTAAGATGGTTTGAAATAAATCAATAAGTATGTCAAAGGACTCTGAATTCTTTTTGGAGGTAGCTATTGCACTAAGTTTTTAATCTGGAAGATTTTCTTTCCTGCTTTGTCTAGTATATATTTTAAAGTAATACATAGCCATGAGTGATAAGAAAAGCTCTTCTTTACAAAAAACTCCATCTAATAAATATACAGCAAAAGACTTTTTTAAAATTCAACACTTTACTGTTTTTACTAAATAATGTATCAAGCTAACACCATTATATTAAAAATGGATTAGGAATTGAATATTTACAGTGGCCAAAGCGTCAACAGGGGTAATATAAAGCTTTGTAATGGAGGAATTGAACTATAACAACTTGAATGCCCAAATTAATTTTATCTAACTAAGAAAGATAAATAAGACATATGTGTATACTATTGGGATGCAATATGTAATGCACAGCCTTATTGTTAACTTATTCTTACTTAATTTTAAAAAGTTTATTCATTTTGAGAAATAGAGAGAACATGAGCAGGGGAGAGACTGAGAGGAGAGAGAATACTAAGATTTTTGCTGTCAAGGTGGAGACCGATGCAGGGCTATGTCTCACCATCCATGAGATCATAACTCTTGAGCCAAAATCAAGAGTTGGAAATTTAACCGACAAATGCCACCCAGGTGCCCCCCTTACCTAATTTTTAAATCTGAATTTAGTCAAGTCCATAGATCCAAAATTCTCTTTATAAGAAATGTGGAAGATAGAGATTTATGTAAAGACACTAAGAGGATGCATTAGATACATCCTAAAAGTAAACTGACCATTGTCTCCCAATAACCTCATGACATAAAACATATAGGGACAGAAGTGGTATTTCAGGTTAAAAGAGATTTAAAAGGCATAATATTAAACAACTTACTGTGGAAGGATGTTTCACCAACAACTGAAATTTAAAATGTGAACTGCCTATAGATATTAAGGGACTATTGTAATTTGGGGATATGATAATGATACTGTGGCCATGGGGGAAAAAAGTGCTGAGATATTTGTGGATCATACTAAAGTTAACAGTGAATTTACATTCATATTTTAGAACACATCATGAAAAACATAGGTCAAAAATGACAGAATTTGCAATAAAATGATGGACATTGAGGGCATTATGCTAAGTAAAATAATTCAGACAGAAAGTTAAAAACCATATGATTTCACTTAATAGGTGGAATCTAAACAAACACACAAACAAACTCACAGATACAGAGAACAGAGTGGTGGTGATCAGGGCTTGGAGGAGGGTGGAAATAAGGATTCAAAAGACAAAAACTTCCAGTTATGTATCTGCATATTTGAAAGTTGCAAAAAGAGTAAATTTTAAAAGTTCTCATCACAAGAAAAAAAATTGTAACTATGTGTGTTGATGGATGTTAATTAGATTTTATTGTGGTGACCATTTCACAATATATATAGATACTGAATAGTTGTGGTGTATACCTGAATCAACATTACATGTCAACTGTATCTCAATTTTAATGGCAAAGTTATAATTACTAAATCTTGGTCCTGTTATGTAAGAGTCAATTTTCATTTTTTTCTCTAATTTTAGGTGAATTTGATTTTTTTAAATAATCAGTTTTGAAAAGAGATGCTCTTTTGGATACCCTCTCTCTTTAAGACAGTGGTTCTCAATCATGTCTGTGTATTAGATCACCTGGGAAACTTTAGAATTAGCTGTGCAAAAGTCCCATCCCAGATCAAATAAATCAAAGTGAGAGAGCATGGAGCTTGGGGTTTTTTTGTTTTTTGTTTTTGTTTTTGTTTTTTTAATCCTTAGATGATTCTAATGTGCATCAAGGGTAGAGAATGATACCTTTAGGATATGAAAACTTGACAGGGGATAGGAAAGAGTAGGCTGGGAGATCACTTAGATATTTGGTTTTTGTTTGCTCCTCCTAAATTAGGTAGATACCACTGAAACACAGAAGGTGGTTCCAGAAGCCAGGTGGCACTTTGGCTCCTATTGCTATGGGATGTGTATGTGTGTTGTTAGGGGAGGGAAAAAAGACAGAGAACAGAAGCTGGTATCCTTCTACGCTGTTTCATGTTTCACAAAGGGAGAAAAACTCTCAAGTGTAACCAATACTTCAATTCCAGATTATTCTACCTAAGTCTTACACAACTTAGTATCCAAATTAGTAAATTCTGGCCAATCTGTTTCATTTCTCTGAGAATGTATATTCAACTGGAATTCAATTAGTTTTGGCTATTATAATGGTCAAGTGTTTGTGGAACCATGACTGCATGGGTAAAGTAACATAGGGTAGTATGGGAGATGAACATATAAAGATTTAATTTTCAAAAAATGTATTAATTATGGGGGAATTCGAGGTCACTCAGGACAAAAGTGTCCTGTATGAATTCCAAGTATGAAGTGTTTTAATGGAGGTTTTACAGTCATTGGAAGGAAGATTTGAGAGCCAAGTCTCTTTCCACTAATAATTTGAGTTCATGGCACGGAAAACAATTTACTCTGTCAGAAAACTACAACTTCAACATTCTATATTTATGTCTCTCACTTGAGCTGCACATTAGAACCATCTCAAAGACTCAAGTGGGTAATTCTCAAGGGAAGTCACTGGAAGGCTCCCACTCTGTCAGGTTGCAGTACTAAGATATGTACTACTCAAGAGCGCACCTAAAGTACACAACTCTCACAACTGTTCTGCAAATGCTTTTGAGAATAATGAGCTCCCTTTCTATCCCAGTTTCCAAATATCAAGTGAGTTCCTCTCAGTGACCAACTTTATCTTAGAAACACTGGAAGGGAGTATGGAAATTGTAGTGCTTGTTTCCTTTATAGTGTAGTAGGGAATTTAGAAAGGGATGATGATATTACCAACTTGACAACAGATAATCCAATGCATAGTGCTAAGAGATTGATATTATGGATGTTATAGGAGCATGAAATAAATGGGTGGGTGCAGTTAAGATTTCCTGAAATCACAACAGAAGCAAGTCTGAAAAGAAGAGGAAATCAAAAAGTTGGAGATGATCAAAGTAGGAAAATGACATGGACAAAGTAAAAGAAATACTGATATGTAAGAACAGCAGTTTTTAAATTTTTATTTTAAGTATGTTATTTTTTAAAAAAAATGTTTATTTTTTAATTTATTTTTGAGGGAGAGAGGGAGAGAAAGAGAGAACCCCAAACAGGCTCCACAGTAACAGCACAGAGTCAGACATGGGACTCCATCTCACAAAACTAGAGAACATGACCTGAGGTGAAATCAAGAGTTGGACACTTTAGGGGTGCCTGGGTGGCTTAGTCGGTTAAGCATCCGACTTTCGCTTAGGTCATGATCTCGCGGTTCATGAGTTCGGGCCCCGCGTCGGGCTCTGTGCTGACTGCCAGCTCAGAGCCTGGAGCCTGTTTCAGTCTGTAACTCCCTCTGTCTCTGACCCTCCCCTGCTCATGCTGTCTCTCTCTGCCAGAAAATAAAAAAAAAAAAAAAAAAAAGAGTTGGACACTTTAATCAACTGAGCAACTCAGATTTCCTTGTTTTGTTTTATTTTTTAATGTTTATTTAGTTATTTTAAGGGAGAGAGAACAGAGGAGGGGCAGAGAGAGAGGAAGAGAGAGAATCCCAAGAAGGTTTGGAGCTGTCAGTGCAGAGTCTGACATGGGACTTGACCCCACCGACTGTGAGATCATGACCTGAGATGAAATAAAGACTCGGATGCCTAACTGACTGAGTCACCCAGGCTCCCCTCAGTGTATTGTTAATGTATAATTATCATGCAACAAAATTCTCATAACTAAAATGCAATTTTGTTAATTCTATAGATATAACCATTACCCACTCAATACAACAAATATTTTCATTACCTCAGAAGTTGTCCTGTGCCCCTTTAAGTCAATCTATTCTTCCAGAAGCAGCTGTCCTTTTAATTCTTGATATCACAGATAAATTTTGCCTGTTCTTTGAATTCTTATAAATGATAACAAATATATGTAATCATTGTATGTGGCTTCACTAAACATTTTGCTTTCATGTTCTTAAGTATAGCTGAATTTGTCTTTTATTTCTGTGCTATAGTCAATTGCATAAATATGCCAAAAATATTTTTAGTTTGCTGAATATTTTATTTTAAAAGGGAGTATATTATGCATATATGTATTTTATGCATCTATTTAGATGATAATATGTTTTTCTTCTCTTTTGTTAAAGTGGTGAATTATATTGGTTGACTCTAGGATCCTTGGAAAAATTTGATCCTTCGGATTATGCCTTTAAGATTTCTAACTTAGACAAGGCAATAGCAACACTAAATCTAAGGCACGTTATTCCCCGCTACTGAGATAATACCCTTCTATGTGCTCTACCAATGCCACAAATCATGAAGCTTTCCAGTGTGGCTGGTAAGAACAATCACTCTTCCTAGCCCTGCATGAATGCAAATACTTTTGAGTGGCTCTTTCCTTAGTCTCAAGTAGTTTCTTTCTTTCCTTTTTTTTTTTTATTTCTAGGAGAGAGAGAGAGAGAGACAGTGTGAGCAGGGGAGGGTGAAAGGGAGTCACAGAAGAGCTCCAGGCTCTGGAGCTGGCTGTCAGCACAGAGCTGACGCTGGCTCGAACCCACAAACCGCGAGATCATGACCTAAGTGAAAGTCGGACGCTTAACCGACTAAGCCACCCAGGCGCCCCTCAAGTAGTTTCTTCAGACAAATGCACTGATCAGTACTAAGCTGAATACTCAAGGGGGACCCTCTGTATTTCTCCAGCATTCCTTTTCTGTGCAGATCTCTGCTCTCTGCTACTCTGTCTTGTTAATTCTAGCTGGATTGGTCTTCCCAACTCTCAATTTTGTCTTTTCAACTCAAGGAATCTGCCAGGTCCCTCCTGGATTCCCCCTCACTGCACTGCTTCGTACAGTCTTAGAAGTCTTACCTCATTCGTCTCCCAGCCCTAAGGGATCCCTATTTTTCAGTGTTTGATATCTAGTGTCTTGAAAATAATTTCATATACTTTATCCAGTTTTTTGGAGTTTTAGGCAGGAAGGTAAATCTGAACACTGTTACTCCATCTTGGTCAGAAATCAAAGTCTTTAACAGTAAAATTTTGTTCTGTGGAATATTATCCTTGTAGTAGCACTGGTTTAGCTACTTGGGATTAAATTACTTTTATAGACTGAATTGTACTGACTCTATATCAGTACTTGTATAATCATTAACCTATAAATACTTATTGTTTTCCATTTAAAATAATTATAATATATAGAAGACAATTAAGTAATGTATATGATAAATACCTAAACAAAGAAAAAAATAATGGCTTACTTGATAAATCTTGAGATTGGAAAGTAAGAGAGACATAGAGGAGACTTGTTTTCCAAGTATGGAAAATTCCTCCTCTTACATAGGAATGAAGAAAGATTCTTTCTTGAATATATATGGAACTATATAAAAAAGATATAAGCATTTAACTTAAATATATCGGTATAAATATATCGCACCTGTGTGACTCAGTTCATGATCTCACAGTTCATGAGTTCAAGCTCAGCATCAGGCTTTCTGCTAGATTCTGCTTCAGATTCTTTGTTTACCTCTCTCTGAGACCCTCCCCCACTCACACTCTGTCTCTGTCTCTCTCAAAATTAATAAATAAACATTTAAAAAATTAAACATATTAATATAGTCACTGTGTTTGGGAGCATACCATCTTCAGTTAGAATGACAGAGATTAAATTCTACCTACCATTTAATTATTTTAATTTGGATAAGTTATGCTCTTTGTATCATTTCCTTAAAGGAGAATTGTTTTTTGTTTTTGTTTTTGTTTTAGAGAGAGAGAAAGATGCACAAGCAGAGGACACATGTAGAGGAAGACACACAGAGAGAGACAGAGACAGAGATAATCTTAAGCAGACTCAGCATTCAGTGCAGAGCCTGACACAGGGCTCAATTTCATAACCCTGGGATCATGACCTGGGCCAAAATCAAGAGTGGGATGCTCAACCTACTAAGCCACCCAGATGCCCCATAAAAGAGAAATTTTAAAATACCTACCCTAATAGAGCTTTCAAAGGGTTAAATTGAATAATATACATAAACTACCTTATATATCTGACATATATTAAGTGCTATATTTGATGTACGAAAATGATAATTTCATATGATCCAACCATATATGTATATATTTTTGTGGGCAGGTGTTTATGCAATGCTGCTTTTTACTGCAGATCATGTGTATATATTGCTTAAATTTACAAATATATCTTAAATATGTAAACCAAAAAGCGGTCATAGTCTTTAGAGATCTAGTACCATTACCAGAAGAATAAAAAAAGAAAAATCTTCAGATCTACTTGGCTGACACATACGAGCGTAGACCTGGGCTGAGAGAAAGTTAACCAATTTTATATTAAACTAACACTAGAAATTGCAATAATAAGGAGAATGATAGTCTCTATGAATTTTTTACCCATCATCTAAGTCTATTTTTGCACTAATAAAACATAAATTTTATATGATATTTCTTAAGCATATAAAATATTTTATCAGCTGTCCTAGAATATTTTTTCTAGAACAAATCTACCTGGTTATTTGAGATGTATAATTTTAAATCAGTAATTACAGAAGATATTCATCACAAAACAATTACTGATATGTCTTATTAAAAAAGAAAATATGCAATAGCACTGCTAGGAATTTACCCAAGGGATACAGAAATGCTGATGCATAGGAGCACATGTACCCCAATGTTCATAGCAGCACTCTCCACAATAGCTAAAACATGGAAAGAGCCTAAGTGTCCATCCACAGATGAATGGATCAAGAAGATGTGGTTTATCTATACCATGGAATACTACATGGCAATGAGAAACAATGAAATCTGGCCATGTGTAGCAACATGGATGGACCTTGAGGGTGTTATGCTGAGCGAAAGAAGTCAGGCAGAGAAGGACAAATATCATATGTTTGCACGTATAGGAGGATTAGGAGGAACTTGACAGAGGAACAAGGGGGAGAAGAAGGGCGGAAATGGTGGGGGAAAGGGAGAGAGGCAAACCATGAGAGACTCTTGAATGCTGACAAAAACTGAGGACTGATGGATGTGGGGGGAGGATGGGCATGGAGGAGGACACTTGTGGGGATGAGCACTGAGTGTTATGTGGAAACTAATTTGACAATAAACTATTTGTAAAAAAAATAAATAAATAAAAAATAAAAAATAAAAATAAAAAAAGAAAACATGTGAATTATACCCTTTAAATAATTAAAATATATGGAGAAAATACCGGAGAATCCAATAGCATGCATTTTCAAAGTGGGGCCGCTATAAAAGACTGATTACATCCAGGTCAAGAAGGAAGTGAAATTTAAACAGCTGCAATGAATACAGCACATCTGGGACAAAGTGAGAGCCAGATGTCCCATCTCCTTTGAGTCTAAGAACATTAGCAACTGTTTCAGAGTTCCACTTATGGTTGAAAAGTGTCTGTGTGACAAAGGCAGATGTAGAGGAGACATAAAGATTTTGGAAAGCAATTCATTAAGATGGAACACTTGATGTTTATATATACAGAAGATTTTTTTTCTACCTGGTATATTATATTCTCTTCAAATGTTGATGAATTCCTTGAAACAATAAATCAGGCAATATTTTTCTTCACTTCTTAAATTTAACCCCAAAATAACCATCTCTTTTGAAATTTAAATATGTAATTTAAAACAGTACCAAAAATCTAGTGTTTCCTGGGCTCCTATATACCTCCTGCAATCAGTTTCCTCCTTTCTCCTGTGTGGTGCTCCCTTTGCACTTGAAGTCCTTCTCAGTCATTGAACTACCAAACTGGAATAATATTAATTTCCTTTTACATCAGACTTACATCAGATCTTTGAAGGAAATTTCAAACACTTGTGCAGAAAAGATTAACAAATGTCAGCTCCTCTGAATTTTCAATATTTTCCTGTTTATACAGTAGTGCTCATCCAAATAATTGCTTCATCTAGCCCCATTCACCCATCTTGTCAGAGGCAGCTCTTCTCGCACAAGCAGATCTCTTGCCATTCTGGAATTTGAAGTTCTCAGTGGAGTTCCCTGAAACTCTTTCACGGTCATCTTTCAGTGATGCCATTTTGTTTCAAATAGTAGATTTGTGTCGTCTCTTAATTCATTTAAAATGTTGACCTATCATTGGGATAACACATAAAAACTCCCTCCACATGAAAGATGAATACTAGACATTTCATGGAAATTTGAAGAAAACTGTGTGTATGATATTCAGAGAAGCTGGTCTCCGCCTTCTACACTCATGGCACTATATTAGGCCTAAAATTCTTGTTGCTTTCTTAAACTGTATATAAAATAACTTTCCAGAGGTCAAAAATAGCCTTGGTGGGTAAATAAAATATGTTTTTAAATTAATTTACTATAAACAAAAAAGTATGAACTAACAATAGTTTAAATATAGGCAGCTGATGTGAGTATAACATTACATCCTGGTGACCCGCTTTGCCTGTGTCAGACTAACAACCTCAGGAATAAACTAGCCATGTCAGTTATTGGGACTCAGCTTTCTCAATACTTTAAGACATTTGTTTCTGCATTTCATGTCTGTTGTAAGCCACACGTCTATTTTTGAATTGGCATTATGTTCAACTTTATAACTTAAATATGGAAAATTACATGAAAATCATCTGGCTGAAATATTTTAAAAAATACAAATACCTCAGTACATTCGTTTGCCGTCTTCAAAATCATTATCATTGTCAACATAAACAAATGGCATATTCTTAGTTTTGTATTCAAATATATGCCCTACCCCCCATGCCCACCCCAGTAGTTATAAAAGATACAGGAGAGGTTTGGTATGGACAGTCTATTTTCATAAGCTTTCAAGAGATAATGATAAAAAACAGTTTTCTTAGACACCAAATTTTGTTTTCCAAAATTTGCTTCAACAGTACTTTAAAGTACAAACGCTTTAACAAAAACAATCTGAATAGCACGACTGGTTACAAATGTCAGAAATAATTTCACAAGTAACAAATTCCATTTGCTTTTTGAGAAAATGTGGCATTTAGGTATTTGAGGACATTTGTGTTATTTCTGGTCTTTTCTTAGTATTTATCAGAAATAAAGTAGAATCTCCTAAATCACTGCTTTCAAAACTAGCCATTACCTAAGTAAACACAAGAAAGAAAAATACTAAATATTTTAGTTACTGGCTTGATGAAATTTCAATCCCCTAACATCAATGCGACCTCATCCCATATACAACCTTTGTGTAATTACTTTGAAATGGGTGGCATTTATATTCTGGGCATTTTCAAAATCTTTCCTGCTAATGCTTATGTTTTTCTCTTTTGAAAGATTTTTCAATTAATGGAACATGTACACACGCAAAAAATAAAACTAAAGCCATTACCTGAATCCTTTTATTATTGTAGTAAATACCGTACAAGGTTGTTCACTATCTTTCTCTAAATACTGCAACACTTGGTGGGGGGGGATCAAAGTAAATATTTTTTTCAATTTTATAAATCTGTTTTATATTAACATGGTACTTGTGATGTTATTATTCATCATGGTTCCTATTATTGATATTTTTTAACTTATTAAAGTAGAACCATTATATTTTTCTATAGTGCATGAATTTTTATTTACAAGTTACTCTGAAGATGCAATTTAAATTTTATTAAACTCTAAGATAAGTAGACCATATTTTTGGAGTTAAGAGTATAACATAAATGTAGCAAATGCTCATTTTATAAGGTCTGTGCAGGATTCAGCAGAACTGGATGATAATTCCTGACCTCTCAGCTTTCATAATCCAAATAGGGTAAATAAATACTTGCATGTGTAATTTAATAACAGGATACAATGTAATAACTGCTCAATAAAACTGTATTCTCTTTACATTACAGAAGTTTGGAGTGGTGGAAATCCTTCTGAGTGAAGGGGTCTAGAAAGGCTTCACAGGAAAACTGTAGTTTGAACCCACCTTAAAGCATAGATAAGACCTTTAGAAGCAAATATGAAATACTGGGATTGAGAAACATTCTGCACAGAGTGAACCAATATATAAAAGTAGAGTAAAAAAAAAATTAAGGTTAATGACATTTTCTTTATCAAATAAAATTGTCTATTCTATTATTTCCCAGCTATGTTTTTCAGGTTTGTTACATTTATAAACTCCTCTAGTTTTTTCCTAGTATTACTTTGATAGTAGAAAGGTTATTTCTTATAAAATAGCACAATGTCTGGCTTACAATCATCACTCAAGAAACACTTGTATTTATCATGGTTATTATATTGTTAAATTCAAAAATATAAAAATGTATAAACTGTTATAAAAGTAAATTCTACAGGATAGTAATATTTGTCAAGGCAAATCTTCAACTAAACTTATACTAATTTTGTGTATATTACTTACATTTTTTCTTTACACAGTTGGTTGAATGGTCATAGGTGATGTGTTTCTGCTATTGAATTTTTCCTGTCTTAGTACTGAATTGCCAATATCCTCATATAATTCTAACTTTCATGATAACTTGCTAATGATAAATTTTGAATCAATGGGCTAGATAAGGAAATTAGAAGTCAAATGTATGGTGGTTGGGAAAGTAGTTATAATCATGTTATTAGCATAGAACATGTGTTTAGGGGCACCTGGGTGGCTCAGTCATTAAGCATCTGACTTGGGGTCAGGTCATGATCTCACAGTTCCTGAGTTTGAGTCTCACATGGGGTGAGCTCATGCCCTACTTTGGGTGAGGATGAGCCCCACTTCTGGGGAACTCGTGCCCCACTTCAGGTGAGCTTGAGCCTTGAATTGGGTGAACACAAGACCCATTTCAGGTGAGCACAAACTCAACTTCAGGTAAAACATGAGTTCCAGGTGAGCCCCACTTTTCTCTCTCTCTCTGCCCCTTATGGGATTCTCAATCTCTCTCTCTCTGTCTCTCTCTGTCCCTTGCTCACTTGTACCCTCTCTCAAAAATAACGTGTTTTTAAATACTTCTTTACTATAAACTATGTATTGAAATTTTTTTATATTGCATTTGAAGGAAGTTCAGGTGTCTAAAAATCAAACAGGGACAAAAATGTCTAAGAATATCTCATGGGATAAATGAAGTTATCTAGGTTATACTGGTTATTTCTACAGTAGCAAACTGAGGCAGAGTCTCCAAATACTCTTCTGCAAATCAGCAATGCCTGACTGCAAGGGGAAATAATATAGTTCTTATGAGTTTGTTGAAACAGCTACTAAGTTCTTCTACTGAGGTCTCTGTCTCTAGAGAAAGAAAAAGAGACAGTATTTATCACATCATTATCATCTTTAGTCCACCGGGACATGTTGTCATAATCCCCTAAACTAGTGTTGTCTTTGTCATCTTTCTTTGCATTGAAAATATTCTCTTTGCACTGAAATCACCTGGAAACTGACATTGGATGAAAACTGACAAGATCAATGTAACTCAGAGATTTATTTGCACATTATCTTAAGTGGTAGCACTTATGGTTTACCAATCATTTGGCAGTTAAGGCTACATTGCATTTATTGTGCTCTTGATCTATATAGTTAATTAACATTTCCTGTATTGAATTCCTTTCCTCCCAATGTAGAATAAATACACTTAAAAAAAAGAGAGAGAACAGTAACAGTATCACTTAATAGCAAAGGCTGTCCATTATTCTTTAATTCTCCGCAACATCATAAAGAACAATGTCTTTTCTGTGTCTTTATAGATAGATATCAGTTAAATGAAATCAGAAAACCATTCATGGTTAGTGTCTCTAAAAGCTCAAATTTCTCCCCTATTTAATTTCTTTTTATTCCAAAACACTTGACACAATTTATGGGATATGATTTGATTTCTGTGACAATCCTATTATTCTTATTTGATCATCATCAAAATATACACTTCTTTAGTCCTAAGGAGAAGCTATGTTTAGAAATATTACAGAAGACCTCCCAAGAACATCTAAATTGTTTTTTCTTAACCTCCTCAAAAGCTCAAGATTGGGCTGCTTGCATGTAACTGCCAGAGTCTCTAATGAGAGTGTTTTAAGCTGTTGATTCTTTCTTCTTTAGTACATGGATAATTGATATAATAAACCATAATAGCTCCAATTATATAAATACATGTTTAGGGACTTTTTAGAATGCATATTTTTGACACAAACCACTCTAATAACTCCTTCAAAGCTGTTAGAATCTATTGTTTCACAATCTAGTTGAGGGTGCTTCCTAACATAAATTTTCAGCTCTTTAACATTTATATTAGTGACAGAAATGTATCATAAAATTTATTTTTTTGTTCCAGTTATAGCTTAGAATAAAAATAATTTATGTTCTAGCTGCATATCACTCATTTGTGGTTTCTTATTTATAGTTCTTAAAAGTCTGTGTATATGTACATGAGAAATGAAATGACAGCAAATAAAATAAAACTAGGTGATCATTTATAATTCTAAAGTAAGTATCATGCACATTTAAAAAAAAACTTTAATGTTTTATTTATTTCTGAGAGAGAGAGAGGGACAGCGTGAGCAGGGGAGAGTCTGAGAGAGAGGGAGATATAAAATCTGAAGCAGGCTCCAGGGCTCTGAGCTAGCTGTCAGCACAGAGCCCGATGTGGGGCTCAAAGTCACCAACCGTGAGATCATGACCTGAGCTGAAGTCAGCCGCTTAACTGACTAAGCCACCCAGGCGCCTCACAAGCACATTTTCATATACTGTCATTTAGCAGTCTGATTTAAGTGTAATTTAATCAAAGGTATATAGCTTTCGGTTTAAGCTAAATTAAAGTACAATTATTTTTATATATTTGTATAGTATCTGGCAGTAGTATTGTTAAAGTTGATTATATAATTTACATTAGCAGTGTGAAAACAAGCCATGATATAAAAACCATACATGAAACAAAATTTGTGTTGGGATCATATCTGAAGAACTACACCTATGAAGCAATCAAATTCCAGATCAACTTAAGAAGTTGTCATTCAGGTGCCCTCATTTAGTGCTTAAATAAATAGCTTTGTCACTTAGTTCAACCCAACATAGATCTGAGATACTGATCCATATCACACATGGATCTTATTCTTAAATATGCCTCATTGTTTGGTTAACATTAAGATATTCACATTGTCTATGAAATGGACTGTTCATCGATTGCCTTGACATTTCATGTACTAACATGCCAAAATTCCTCCTTCCTTCCTGGCATAAGGTTTGTATTTAATTTCTAAAGGCTTTTATTTTTATTTATTTATTTATTTATTTATTTATTTATTTATTTTATTATTTTTTTAATGTTTTATTTATTTCTAGGAGAGAGAGAGAGACAGTGTGAGCAGGGGAGGGTCAGAGAGATAGGGAGTCACAGACTGAAACAGCTTCAGGCTCTGAGCTGGCAGTCAGCACAGAGCCCGACGCGGGCTCGAACCCACGAACTGCGAGATCATGACCTAAGCGAAAGTCGGACACTTAACCGACTAAGCCACCCAGGCGCCCCTAATTTCTAAAGGCTTTTAAATTGTCTTCTCAGTTATATTCCTTGCCCTCAATTCCCACTACTTCCACCATGCTCTACCATTTGAAAACCACAAGTGGCTATTATGGCATATATGTCCTTCAACACATGCAATTTACTTGATAAAAATTTCAGTTTGATCTGAAAGTCAAAATTGGTCTCAATGATATTTAATTTTTTTTAATGTATATTTATTTTTGAGAGAGAGAGCATGAGTGGGGAGGGGCAGAGAGAGAGACAGGGAGACACAGAATCTGAAGTAGGATCCATGATCCAGCTATGAGCACAGAGCCCAATAGAGGGCTTGAACTCACAAACCGCAAGATCATGACCTGACCCAAAGTTGGTTGCTTAACCGACTGAGCAACCCAGGCACCTCTGGTCTCAATGATATTTAAAGTGAAATATGTACTTACTCAATGGCAAACCCTCAGGATTTCCCATAATTGTAGTTCCAAAGAAGGCTTTTGAAATTGATAAACTTGAATTTTAATCCCAGTTCTTCCACAGAGAAGTTTTCTTTCCTACACATAATAATCCTTAAACTTAGTTTGGATCTGTAAACTGGAGATAATAATACCTACTAACTCATGATGTTACGAGAACTCACTGAAATATGATAAATAAAGCACTTAGCACTGTCTCCATGTCTGGGACAACAACTTTCCATTCCCTTTATAGTTCATTTAATTTTGATATTTAGATATATCATTTCCAACAATGCTACTAAATTGCTCTTTGTAAATCTTGGGTTTGTTTGCTCATTTGTTAAAAGATGCCAAAACATGAACTCTCTTTTCATGAGAGGGCATGCTTTATAGCAGTAGCTTTTCTATTCCTCCCCAGAGAAGCTCAGACAACTTTCTTTCATTGAACAACAAATAGCTGATGATTTGATTTTGTTCCAAGATAAGACGTTCTTGTTAAAAATCTCTCATTTAGAAGTTAATCTGTGCTCTATGGAATTTTGGCTCCATTGTCTCAAAAATCCCAACGTGATATTCTGTCATTCTAGCAGTGGTCTTTGGTTTCATGGCTTGAAGGGTCCATAGGGCTCTTCCAGATACAATCCTGGACTCCTTATGCCAGTGAGAAAATGTTAGAAAACTGGAAGGAACATAAGATATGCAGGTCACATGGAAGTATCATAAGCAGATTGGGACCAGGTAATGCCTCACTTTGTGCCTTTATTTCATCATATAATTTGGCCAGATTGAAAACAAGGTGAAGTTTGGGCACAATGTACTAAGTGATTACAGCATATGGAAAATTAAAAAGAATGACAGTAATATCACAAGGGGTAGGGGAGAAATTGGATATACTCTGTTATGAGGTACCTGCACTGTGTATGAAGTAGGATAGTATTCCCTGAAGATGGAATTAGCTTGTCTTATAAAGCATATGGTAAACTCTAGAGCAGCCACTATTTTTTTTAAAAGGGATATAATTGATTTGCCAAGAGAAGAGATAAAATGGAATTACATAAAATACTCAATTAAAGCAGAGAAAGCAGAAAAAGAAGCCTCTGGCAACAACTGGAAAACAGTTACAAACTTGGTTAATATTAATTCAAATATAGGAATAACAATCTAAATGTGAATAGCCTTAATACATCAATTAAAGGGCAAATTTTTCAGAATACATTTCTTAAAAAGGCCTCGTATATGCTGTCACCAAGAAAGCTGATTTAAATATAAAGCCTCTGATACATAAAAGTAGAGGGATGGCAAAAGATACACCATGCTAACTGTAATCAAGTTAGTGGGATAGCTATATTAATTCCAGACAAGGAATAATTTAGCATAGGTAAAATTATAAAAGATAAAGAGGGATACTACTTAAAGGGCTCAAGCCTTAAAGAGATATAAAAATCCATAACACATATGCACCTAAAAACAGTAAAGCTATATGAAGCAAAAACTGATAGGTCTCCAAAGAGTAGCTGACAAATCCAGTATTATTCATCTTTAGATCAAGCAGGCAGCACTTTCATAAGCATAGACACAACCTGCCCAAGACTAACAATTAAATTGATATAATTGTCATCTATAGAATTCCCCAACCAGCTAAAAGCTACACATTCTTCTGTAGCTTCCATGAAAGATTCACCAAGATAGACCTCATTCTGAGCCATAAAAAAATACATTCACAAGTTCAAAAGCATAAAAATCATGCAGTGTTCTTAGACCACAGTGGTATTAGGCTACAAATCAATAATAGAAATAGAGCTAGGAAATCCCCAAATATTTGGAAAATAAACATCACTTATATAAACTAGACCTATGGATAAAAGAAGTCTAGAGAGAGTTAACCAATTGAAGTTACAATATGAATAATTAAAATTGGTAGTATGGATTAAAAGCAGTACTCAAAAAGAAATATATAGTGTTAACTACACATGTCAAAAATGAAAAAAACATCTAAAATTAATAACCAATGTTTTTACATTAAAAATTGGAAAAAGAAGAGCAAATTAACCTACACGAAAAAAGAAAACATATGGGACTCCTGGGTGGCTTAGTCGGTTAAGCGTCCGACTTTCGCTTAGGTCATGATCTCGCGGTTCGTGGGTTCGAGCCCTGCGTCGGGCTCTGTGCTGACTGCCAGCTCAGAGCCTGGAGCCTGTTTCAGTCTGTGACTCCCTCTCTCTCTGACCCTCCCCTGCTCACGCTGTCTCTCTTTCTCTCCTAGAAATAAATAAAAACATTAAAAAAAATTTAAAAACAAAGAAAAGAAAAAAGAAAACATAATAAAAACTAGAACAGAATTCAATAAAATTAAAAAGAGGAAAGCAATAGAGAAAATCAGTGAAAACAAAAACTGGTGACTTGAAACAGTCAATAATATCAGTCAACTTTTATCTAGGATAATAAACAAAAATTACTAATAACATAAATGAAATAGAGAGTATTTTAATGTCCTTTTCCAAAGGATATTATGATAATAAGAAAAACTATGAACAATGTAAGGCCCACAGACGTGATAATATAAATGAAATAAGCTAATTGTTTATCTATTCTCCAGATGACAATTAGTGATTATTAAAGGTCTAGAGTGACCAAAAACAAAACAAAATAAAACAAAACAAAAACAAACATTATGTGGATCTTGCATAGAGATTTCTAGTTCTACCATGTACTTTCACTGTAAGAAATGTCTTATAATTCATGCCACTTGCCTGGAGGCAGGCATAGCTCAGTCCCAGAAAATGGAGCTCTGAATGAATTAGCCCAATTCCATTATGTTAAGCTTGGGAAATGTTGCCTTTAACCATTGAAAGATTTATAGTTTATTAAAACCTCATGATGATACAATTCAGTCCCTTGAAATGGAGCTCTGCTTGATTAATTAAATATGGAAAATATGTCTTTCTTGCAGTTAAATAGAAAAGAACATATTCTTTATCTAAATTTCTGGCATAAGTATGTTTGTGGGTGGAAAGGGATAAAATATTGAATATTCCAATGACAGTTAAAGTACTGTTTCAAGAATATTTTTATGTGGTCAATTGCACATGGAGAAAATAGTAGTAGTGAAAGTATTATTGAAAATATAACATGCACATATACAAAGGAATGAGACTTAAGAAGAATTGCAATCCATAAAATAACATTTCTATGAATCATCTACGAAATCCCTGATAATATTCTCCCTGTAACTGAGATACTTCTGGTTTCATATTAGTCCAACCCTGTACATCTAAGAGGGAGAAGATAGATCCAAAGGAAGATGAAGGCTGAGAAAAGGCAAGAATCTTTACCAGAAAGTTTTGTACTCTTTACCTTACTTAAGTGGAATTTTGCTGGGCTTAGACTTGCCTGTCAGGTCCAGAACCACCTTTGGACAAAGTTCATGCCTGAGAAAATTTGAAAAATTATATCTTGAGTCACAATCACCTGATTGCTCTTGAAATACATAGAAACTTGTAAAGTGGTTCTAGAGTTGAGGTAGATATATGTCCTAGGAATCAAGCTTAGAGACAATATGAGGGTCTAGAAATGTTTCTGAGAGCCCAGTTCTTTACTCTGTATACTTTTAGCATCAGGTTTTCTCTCTGTTATACTTATAGTGTTATGACTGAAAGCCAATATTTTATGTTGCTGAAAAGGGATAGAGAAACACAAAAAGCTAAACCATAAGAACCAATAAGAATCAGATTCTGACCATGTCATCTAACTCACCAGTTTATGATCTGTGCTATCTGCATTTGATGTCCCCATCTCATCATGTTCACTTTCTCCTGACTCATCTACTTACACACACACACACACACACACACACACACACACACACACACACAGCACACACCTGGCAGACACCCAAACAGGCTTAATGGTATATACACAATTCTTTTAAGAAAGAGACATTCAGCAGAAGAGAAACAGTCATAAATTAATAAAGACATAGCCAGAATAACATGAATTCTTGTCATTTCCTTTTCATGACCTTAAGCAAGTCACTTAATTCCTGAGTCTACTTTTTCTTCTCTAAATATAAATGAAGTATAAACTTGTACAAATTTGATCTAAATACACCTCCATATTTTTTTCACACCTTTTCTCCTTGTAATGTATTTTTCCTGAAGATGACTGATTTCCACAATTACAAGGAAATCTAGTCATATTTTTAAAATTCTAGTCAGTGAATTTGAGCTTGCACTTTTCCTTAGCATAAAAATATGTCCAATTCACATTTCTCATGCTGCAACAAGTATGTCAAATATCTTACTTTGTCAACATGGAAAAACTCATGAAGAATACAACCAAAGTGAAAGTCATCCTTCATTGTCTCAGAGTGAGTGCACATGGATAATGTCTCTAGAAAGCCCAAATACTTGCCAAAAGTAAATTGCCATAAGTTGTGTGCTCATTTACTCTAAACTCATGTGATAGCTTTAAAATAATGAAATAAATGAAGCATTTAATTTAAATGATACTTCATCTGTTAATGGTATTTGTGCCAATTTTCAATAGCTTTTGGTAGTGTTAATGTAATTTGATTTCTGAGCAATTAAACAGTGCAGTTAGTGCTGGCAAAATGATTAACTAGAAACTTTGGGCGATGTGCCAAAAAAGTTAACTTTTCCTTCTTCTGTGATTTCTTTTCAAAGCATTACAGTAGAACAGATTTATAAAATTTAAGGCATGGAATAGATCTTCAAGACTATCTAGTCCAATTGCCAATCGGATACATAAACCAGGTCTTCATTTTCCCTGGAAAGTAGTTGCCTAAAACAGTAAAACATACATTATCTATCAAGAAAACTTACTACATTATTGAAAGCCTGAACTTCTTAAAAAAACTACTTAGAATATCATCTAAAATGTTGCAGAAACTCTCCCTGATGTTAGAAATGCAAGATTTATTTAGATCAAGTTCCTGCCCCCAGATAACTTGCAGTTTACTAGGAAATTTAACAGTTAAAACAAACAATCATGACTCAGTACATTAAATTTTTGATTGATAGAAGTGTTTGTAGGACACTATAGAAGTACAGAGTAGGACAGTTAAAAAAGCTTCAGAGTTGAATAAAGGCTCCCTCTAAGGCTAATGGTTGATTTGAACCTTGATGAAGGTGAATGCTATAGCAATCTAGTTGGATATTTGCAACAGACAATCGGATATATAGGTTGAGGTTAAAAGGGTTGGGGATACATATCTGGGAGTCATTAGCACACAAATGGAACTCAAAATCATAAAAGAGATTGAATATGCCCGATGAATGTTCAGAGATTGAACAGAAAGACCAAGAATGAGGAGACAGAGGAGAAATCTTTGAAAGAGAAGGTATGGTCAGTGGTGCTTTACCCAAAGCTATGTAATGTAGAGATCTAGAAATAAATATTTAGTGTGGCATCAGTCAGTGTCCCTGAGTGTTAACTGGAAAGTTTTCCAAAAGCAAACCATCAATTTCATGGAATTAATTGAGAGACCAATCCAGGTACAAATGAGTTGCTTACCGAAACCAAAAACAAACAAAAACAAAAAACAAAACAAAACAAAACCAGATTAATTCTAGTTTAAGATTAAACTCCATAAGCAAAATGAGGAAAAAAGACAAAATTACACAGTAAACGGGGCTGTCATTGTAAAAGTTAAGTGACAAAGCAGGTGGATAGGGAGGGTGAGCCAAGGGAAGACCCTGAGTCCAAAAGCATATCATTAATACTAATGTACACCATAGTGACTATAGTTAATAGTATTGTAATATATACTTGAGACTTGCTAAGAGAGTAGATATTAGGCGATCTTACCAAAACAACAGAAAAACTCAACTGTGTGAGGTGATGGAATTGTGAAATCACTGTGGTAATCATTTCACAATATATGTACATATCAAATCATTGCATTGTACACCTAAAAAATTCCAGTTTTTTATAACTTATTGGCCACATTAGGGGCATGGCCTGGCTGTAGTGTAAGTCCTAACAGTTGGTTTTTCTTTTTTGCAATGCAAGTGCCTGATTTAAGCTTAAATAGGGGAGGCACCCACTTCAAAGAGGCATCCACTCAAACATGACTTAAAAAAACAGGACTAGATAAGGATTCAGACTGTACTCTGTCTCTCTTCCTTCCAGCAACCTTACTCTGTGGCTCAGGTGTACCAAGGACCTGTAAATAATATGCCTTGTCTCTTTCCAATTTTCCTGTTGCTTATTGTTGTTGGTGTTTTGTAATCCGAATAAGAACCACCGTGGCCATCCAGCCACAATGTTAGTTATCAATAGTCTGAGACCAACACAAAACACTTGAACCACTAACAGCATTACTAGAAAGAAAACTAACTATACATTATTCATAGCTAGAACTAACTCCAGAACTGGGCTCATCCATGAAAGAAGATATCTTTTTCTAAAGAAAGCACTTTTTGACCCTTTGTGTTGCAACATCGTAATTTGCATCTAACTTTCAATCTGAGCAAGTTAAAATTTTTATGATATTGGTCAAATATTTGGGTAGCTCACCTTCTCCGTTAGTTTGTGTTTTGAGCCCTATATTGTAAATGATATTAAGAAACTGGATTCCAGAATTTCTCCTAGAGAGGGAGCTCTAATTGTTTACAGAAATTCCTCAATGGGTGAGTAAGGCAGAAAATGATACCCTGAATGCTTAACAGAAGCCTACCCAGTAAAGCATCAGAGAAAATGGTTGATAAAGAAATAAAATGATTTACTTTGGCTTGGTGACTTGTTTTATTTTCTCCTAGGGGGAGGGGTAGTGTTCGGGAAATTAGGAAAGATGATAGAAAAAGAGATGACAGATGGCCTATGAAGGAATATGACATTGGAATGATAAAGACAGCAATGACTGGGTACATGCAGATAAGGAATATTTCAGAGAATAGAAATTTCTAATAAACGGTTTCAATTTTTTTCTGTGCAATCTGTGTTATAAATATAACCCATAATATAAATATAAACCATATAACCATTATGTGATAGACTTATTTTCAGAGGCTCATTAAAATGAAAAGACTAAGCTTTTTTGTGTCTTGTTAGACATGGTGCAGAAGCAGGGGTAGGGGCAGAGGGGATCAACAAGGAAGGAGGTGCTCAGAGGGAGATAAACAAGATTTAGTGGGAAAATGCATAATTTAGGTATTGAGCGTCAAACACTACCACCTGATAAGACATGGGGCTGGGCACAGGTGAAAGGTTAAAGTTAGCTTGATTTTACCAATAAGTTGATGACAGCTAGTATATACTTCTGTGAACAAAGAGAGCTGAGAGGTAGTTTGCATTATAAAGAAGAGTACTTGGTGTTAGTAGATTGATTTCAGTATAGAGTTCAATGATTGGCAAGATAGCCAAAAACTGCTGAGTTTTGACTGGATAAACACATTTGAGGCCTGATTGGTCCATGAAAAAGGATACGCATTAACCTGAGTAGAGGCAAGAAAACATGCCTTGTAGCAGAAAATGGTTATACCAGTTATACATTTTATGAAGCAGCATTATATTTTCTAGATTTATTTTTTGAAAGAAACATGTAACAATATCAATTGCAATGGATTCTATGATTAATTTTTTCCAAGAAAAATGACCCTAAGATAAATGGCTGAAAATGTTTATTTAGATTATGTAGATTATATAAATCTTACTGTGAAAATGGAGCAGAAACATGTTTATTGTCAAATTCTTCCTCTCTTATTAAACCAAGAACATATTACTTACAACCTAACATTAGGCTGATGGTCTTCCAAAGTTCCTAGTATAATTCCAGCTCTGGTCTGGGACTTTTCTTTCATATAGCCCAATGCTTTTTTAAATTTTCCTTACTATTTTTTAAAAGATAATCTCACAATTATTTTCTTTGTCTTTTTAAGTTGATGTCATTCAAAGTCTCAACATTTCTCAAATATCTTAAGCAGAAGTAATAAAGGTACAGGGCGCCTGGGTGGCTTAGTCGGTTAAGCGTCCGACTTTCGCTTAGGTCATGATCTCGCGGTTCGTGGGTTCGAGCCCCGCGTCGGGCTCTGTGCTGACAGCCAGCTCAGAGCATGGAGCCTATTTCAGAGTCTGTATCTCCCTCTCTCTCTGACCCTCCCCTGCTCACGCTGTCTCTCTCTCTCTCCTAGCAATAAATAAAAACATTAAAAAAAAAAAAGAAATTAAAAAAAAAGTAATAAAGGTATATCTTATTAATATTATTTTCATTAACATTTCTATTTCCAAGACACATAGGATGTTAAGCTCTGTCCACAAAGCTTAATTATCGGGGCTGAGAGTAAGAAACATTTTCCCCTCCAGAGATTTCTTGATCAAGATGAAGCCACTTAAACCAATAAATAACTTTATTGCAAAACAATTCATCTGAACAGTTTGCTCATCTGGGAAATAACTTACTTTTCACAGAACAGTTCACTCACTTAGACTCATTTAAGGTCTTCAGTTCGCTGTGTCAGCTGATCCCAAATTATCATATTACAATGTTACCCAGTTGAGATCAGTTTCTCCCTTTAAAGACCCTTAAACCATTTTAACCCAGATACCAAACTCTGTAGGTACCATTTTCTGAACCTTCTAAGACACTAAGACTTTGTCAAACTGGTGTTCTTCCTTCTGGTAGTTAAGTCTAACAGAGCTAAATTTGATTGAACAATGGTTTTCTGGTGGTCTTTTTGGAAGATGTCAGTCAACAAGCCTTAACAAGTTATTTACTTCTCTGGGTCAGTTACATTATTTGTAAACAGTACTCCTAGAATATCTTTTGTGATGATTATATGAAATAATTTAAGTAATATGCTAAGGACAGTTTCAAGAAGATAGGAAATGCTCACTACATGTTGATAATTATTAATCAAAAGTCTTAAGAGCAGTCCCATTGTTATTAGAAATGCATTCAGACAAAGTAGATTGATTTCTTGTGATAAAATGGTTTCCTCAAAGAAAAATATGTTAAATACAAAGAACACTGATCTGTTTATTAACTTTTTTTTTTACTTTAATATGATTATTTAAACTGGGTATGGAGGTTTGATATTTTATTTTTGGGCACAAGGTGCAGATTCCTCAGGTAGGTGATAGAGTAAAAAAGGAATAGAACACTAGCGCGTGTACTCTGTATCATCCTTCATGGAAGATGCTTCAGAGAAAAGAGTGTAGATATTTCTTGGAAAGAAAGAAATTGATGAGGATATGAAAAGGAATCTGGTTGGAGGTCATAATACTTAGATCATCAAAGAGCAGACTGAGAAAGGGTAAGTGATATTCATGGGGAAGTAAGTTTCTCTCCTTCTGATAAATTTCATCTATAAAATTAACTCAGCATTACCTGATTATTGAACTGTTAAAATATGACCAGCATATTTTTTATTCTTACATTTAAAGTGTTTTTATTCACAGGTTTACAGAAAAGTCCTGACACAACAATAAACATGTGAGAGTCCGTCTAAATTTGGTTGCCTTAAACACAAGGGCCCCTTTTTTTTCTGCTTCAACATGTGTTTTCACACTTGTTCAAGTCAGAGACTTCTTCAGAGGGTGAGGAAGTGCATATCAGGAAATTTGTTAAGGTAAAGGCATCTTACCTGTAAATTCAAATGCAAAATAGAAAAATGCTTCCTAAAATTCTTAGGCTGACCAATAGAGCAAGCATTCATAAACCTTCCACAGCTGTGCTCATGAATTTACCACCTAATGTGGTGTAAAAATTTCTATTGAGGCCCTTGGTTTTCTTTTATTTAAAACTTTTATTGTGAGTCACATGAGAAACTTTGCAGAATTCTATAAAACAAGTTACTGCACTTTTCAATGCAAATTAAATTTCTCTTTACTGTGGCATGTAATGTTTTGTATTTTCTGGAGCTCTCACTTTTACCATATTATGAATCCCATTTCTTTAACTGTCTGAGGATTTAGTGGTATCTTCACTGGCATCACAGACATGGCAACAGAAGACTGACTTTCCCACCCATTAACTTATTTAAAAACAGACAATAACCAGACAAATATCCTTGAGGGATGGTGGGTTAAACTTATCAGTTACCTAGTAATCAGCTTTCTTATTCTTATTTGTTTTAAGAAAAAGATTTCAATCGGTAGTACAAGGAGTCATTTTCTTTAGGTCACATTTTGAAAAAGAACCAAGGCTTTTCTCATTTCATAATGTTTTATAAGGGTAAATATAAAGTACTTGAAAAATAAAGCCACATTGATTATGTTTTTGCATAATCAGACAATTTTACTCATTAAGCCAGTGTTTATCAAACTGTGGGTTATGATGTCAGTGTAACTGGCATAAACTAAACACTACATTTAAAGTGTAGATGAATTATATCATAAGAAGAAAGGGTCATACAGAGCGACATTAACAAATTTTTACTTGATTAGTGGTTGTGAATGTTCATCTGCTTCCACATGGAAAATCCTAGAACTAAACTTTATAGAGTGCCCTTCCAGCCCTTATTCTAGTGCTAATTATTAAGGACTCCAGTGAGATTTGGACCACAGAAAAGAGTTATTGTTTGCCCATAAGAGTTCAGGCAAATTCATTCAAAGGCAAAATCGAACTGTTATCATCTCCTTTAAGGATGTGGACCATTAAAATTTGTGTCTGTGGTGACCTCTTTTGCATGGTCAGAGCATCACAGTCTCCAGACTAGTGAAATTAAATTTACCAGCTTCATTTTATCATGAAATTGAGAGTGCCTTCCAGGATCTTCCTTAGAGTCCTGAGATTCCTAGTAGCCTCCAGGTGAATGCCAATGGCTCCTAGCTTCTAGAAGCTGTTTTGTGTGTGTGTGTGTGTGTATCTTTACTCCATCAGCACTCCCAAAGGTATGTGCAAACCTAGTAATATAATTCCTCTGTTGAAAACCCTCCAATAGCTTTCTACTCTTTTTATCATATAGAGCTTATCCTTTGCCTGGCCTGTGATATCTTTCGTGATCAGCCCTACCCTCTTCTCATCACTTTCTACTCTGCATCCATTGGCCTTCTTTTAGTTTCTTTAATACTCCATGTTCTTTCATCACCTTGAAGCCATCACTGTTACTTTTCTTTTGTCTGGAAAGCTCCTCTCCTCACTCTGCCTCATGTATTACCATCATCAGTCAGAACACAGGTAATATTGTTTCTTCAGATAAGCACCAGATCAGATCAAGTTCCCAAAGTTAAAAGTTGTTGGGGAACCCAGTAAGTCAACTCTGCAGCACCTTTCACAGTTACAGTTAAAAACCAATTTCAGGGGCACCTGGGTGGTTCAGTTGGTTTAGTGTCTGGGTTCAGCTCAGGTCATGATCTCCTGGTTCATGGGTTTGAGCCCTTTGTATTCTGTCTCCCTCTCTCTGTCCCTCCCCTGTTCACACTCTCTGTCTCTCTCTCTTTCAGAAATGAATATTGAAAATTAAAAAGAAAACAATTTTATAAGTAGGCAGAAGATTTGCTCTCTTGTCTAGTACTCCACCCTTCGGTGTCTGTTCCAGTGCTGACCCAGATCCGATCCTCAATAAGCACTTAAATGAATATGGGAAGGAATAAGGGCTTGCATAGCACTTTCCAGTGTATAAGTGATTTCAATTTATTCCATAGAAAAATCACAATCTTTATGTATCAAAAATCTTTCAAGCTCATAATGAATTGTCACCACTCTTTTCAAATTTCTAGGGTTAACTCAGTGGTATCCACAGGATACCCCAATACCACCCCTTGTGTTTTTGCCTTCTTCTATTGTAGACTGTCTTGGAGTTAGAGGTGAAAATCTCTGGGAATGATGTCTTTACTGGATATAATGGCAAAAATCTCAAGAGCAATGAGAGAACACTTCTGGTTTTATCTTTTTTGTATATGTCATTTCTCCTCACTTGTGCACATGTAATGCTTACAGGTCCAGTTGTCGTGTTGCAACTTGATGATAAAATTATCATCCAGAAGATGTTGGAACAGGAAGACAGAAAGAGTCTAGTTCTCTTACATTATTAGCCACAGGAGCAACCATGGATTGCCCACTCCTGATATTCTTTTTGTATTATTCAAATAAATCCTATATTTGCATAAGTCACTTTGCACAGTTTTCTATTACTTGCAGCAAAAGACAATACTACATGATAAAGTTTTGTATTTTAGTGTGGCCATGTTCTATGAAACACCAGACAATATGAATGAAAAATAAGTGATAGACTTAGATGAATAAACATAAATTTACATGGTTATTATAATGGAAAGAGAAATATTATCACCATAATTCCATAAACAGTATATAAATTAATTAAATATAATTCAGTTAAACATAATTGAATCTGGTCATTAAACATCTTCAGGAGAGTTAACATGTGAATTAAGTTCAACTTTAAGGAGTTATACATGAAAATAAGCTATTGTCACAGAATAAAAATTTTTAACTTTTTCATAAATATATTTTTTGCTTCCAGCCATCAGACAAGAAAATTTACTAAAAAGACATGAAAATAATATCCAAGTTATTATGACATGAGACAAGTCCCACAAATCCCCAGACAGAATAGAAAAATATAGGAAAGATAACTTTTATTTTTTAATTTTTATTCTTTTAAATTTATTTTAGAGAGAGAACAAGTGAGTGCTAGTGAGGAAGAGGAGCAGAGAGAGAATCTTAAACAGGTCTCCATACTTAGTCTCGCACAGGGTTTGATCCCACAACCCTGGGATCATGACCTCAGCCAAAATCAAGAGTTGGAAGCTCAACCAACTGAGCCACCCAGGTGCCCCAGAAAAGTAACTTTTAAAACTTGCACCAGATACACCTCCTTGGTGTGAACCATTTGGGGAAAGCATTTATTAAGTTTAGGATTATAATATTTTCTCATAGATGTCTTAAATTAACATTAGAGGTGGAAAAGTTGATGTTATTTCTGTAATAATAAAGCATTTTATAGCTAATTCTGGCCCAAAATTTATAAATTTTTCTATCCTTACACAAAGTACCTAAAGACTTAGTAAGATTAGTCAGAGAAGTTAAAACAGTGTATAAAAAGGATTCCTTTTATTTTCTACAAACAAGTTTTCATTAATCACAATTTACATTACTTCAACTGGGCTTATCACAGCCTCACAAGTTCAAGACCTCTGATGGTGAATTATTTTTAGAGAGAAATTACACTGAAAGATAAGCAATCTTAAGGAGAAGATAGAAAAATACTTTTATGTTAAAAGAAATATAAACACGTAAATAACTTTAGTCACTATGTTGGCAAATCTCTGCTCTCTGATATCAAACCTCTGTCATCCTTTCTTTTTGGTTCCTTGACATGTTTTCTGGCTGCAATGAATAGTCCAAACAGCTGTCTATTCATTTTACTTTTATATTTTTAACACTAATTTTAAATCATTTCAGATTTCAAAAATGCTGCGAAAATTGTGCAAATTGTCCCCATCTTCCTGTCAATTGCCTTTCCTATATGTTAACTTTATATAATGACTGTGCAATTATCTAAATAAGACAGTAAAATTGATACAACTTTATTAACTACAATACAGAAGTTTTCAAATTTCATAACTGTTTCACAACCGTTCTTTGCTGGTCCAGGATATAATTGAGGATCCCACATTGTATTCAGTTGCCATGTCCTTTTAGTCTTCCAGTTTGTACAGAGTATCTCACAATAAGTGTTTGAGTTTTCATCATGTCTACAATCAAGTAATGCAAGAATGCCAGGGGTATCTGGGTGGCTCAGTTGAGTGTCTAATTCTTAATATCAGCTCAGACCATGATCTCTGACAGTGTGGAGCCTGCTTGGGAGTCCCTCTCTATCTCTCTCTGCCCCTGCCCCATGCTCTCTCTCTCTCTTTCTCTCTCAAAATAAATAAATAAATAAATAAATAAATAAATAAATAAATAAGTAAATGGAACCTTAGAGGAATGCTCTGAGTTATAACCTCAGTCTATCACATTAGGAGGCACATGACATCAATATGCATCATTATTTATTAGTGATGTTAACTTTAATAATTTGGTTACAGTGATGTATGCCAGGCTTCCCCATTATGAAGTTACAATCTGTTCCTTCTATAAGTAATAGATATATTATGGGAAGATACTTTGAGATTATGTAAATATACTTTTTGTCATCACAGTTTTGCTCACTAATTTTAGAATACAGTGATGATTCTTATTTGAAACAATTACTAGTTTTCTAAACTACTATTGAAAACAAAACTGTTTTCCAAAGACAGTATTCTATTTTCGACATTCCTTGTATTTATTGAATAGAAATTTTACTATCAAAAATAATTTTCTCAGGGCACCTAGTTGGTTAAGATGTCTGACTTCAGCTCAAGTCATGATCTTATGGTTCAAGTGTTCAAGCCCCATGTCAGGCTCTGTTCTGACAGCTCACAGCCTGGAGCCTGCTTCAGAGTCTGTGTCTCCCTCTCTCTCTGCCCTTTCCTGCTCTCTCGGCTTAGTCAGTTAAGCATCCGACTTTCGCTTAGGTCATGATCTCGCGGTTCGTGGGTTCGAGCCCCGTGTCGGGCACTGTGCTGACTGCCAGCTCAGAGCCTGGAGCCTGTTTCAGAGTCTGTGACTCCCTCTCTCTCTGACCCTCCCCTGCTCACGCTGTCTCTCTCTCTCTCTCTCTCCTAGAAATAAATAAAATATTTAAAAAAAATAAATAAATAAACATTAATTTTTTTAAATAAAAAAAAGGATTTTCTCCTCTCAATTCAATTATTCATGTTATAAGAGTATCATGGACATTTATTTTGTTCTGTTTGTTTTATTATTAATATCATCTTAGATTTGGCCATTGGAAGCCCTGTGAAGATGTTGCCGGTTGACATACCACCATCATGTTTTGAGTACGTTTTACTTTCTATTACCATAAGATATTCCAGGATCATCCTGTGTTTTCCCTGCCCCAGATGTTAATAATAATAGTCAATAATACTTTAAAAGTAAGATCTAGGCATTGAGTATTCTCATCATCAGTATTGTACGTTTTGCTTCCAGCTTTCTGAATAGATACACATACACGTATCTCTAAATCCATTTCTCTTTCTATATGCCTTTACCTTTCTCTTTTCATGCTGATACTTCTGTTTCCAATCCAACTCCACAGGGCTCATTATAGCCTTTTCTTTTCCTATTTATAAGCATTAAATTGAAAATGAGAAACCTGACTTTTTCATTATTGTTAATGTATTTCTTTACTCAATCCTACAATGTACTTTATATGAAAACTTCCAAATTTTTAACCTATGTTACCTGTGACAAATAAGTTCACCAAATAGAGTACAGTATTTTTGTATAACTTTTTTTTGTTTTTAGATTTCCAGTATAGAATTAAAATGTTATTTTCAAAGTTACTCAGACAAGTAAGTTATTTTATTTCCAACCTTCTTCATTGTGATTATACTGTACATTTGTAGTACAGTTAGGTTTATTTGTATATGGAACATAGGAAGAGAAGAGAGAGAAATCAGAACAAAAGAAATATTTTAAAAGATATTGATATTCTCAAAAATTAATGACAAATATCAAATCATAAATCAAAGACACTAAAAGACCTCCAAAGAAGTGTAAATGCTAAACAAATACAAAAACTAAACAAACAGAAAACAAACAAAAATCCAAAATACACAGATATAACTTATTCAAACTGATGAAAAATAAGTCCAAACAGAAAAATCTTTGGAGTTGCAGGAAAAAAAATTACACACACTATATATACACACACACACACGCACATATATATATATATTATATATATGTGCGTGTGTGTGTGTGTATAAATTATATGTATGCACATATAAATTAAGTGTATTGCTAAATAATAAACTATGATAGCTAAAAGGGAATAAATCTTTAAAGATCTGAAAGATTAAAAACTGTCAGTACAGCATTTTATACTAAGTGAAAATAACTTTAAAAAATAAGAGAAATGAATAATTTTTCAAACACAAACATATAATCAATTGTCAGCAGACCTCCACTACAAGAAATGTTAAAGTAAGTTTTTTCGGATAAAAGTAACAGGATGTTTAGACCCAACCTAGATTCTCCGAAGAAGTGAAGGTGATGGGCATTGCATAGATGAAGGCAAATAAAATGTTTATGTTATTCCTATTTTTACTAGTTCTAAAAGTGTCTAAAGCAAAGCATGTAGCTATATACCATTATTTTATAGCCTATGTAACATTTAAATTTATGACCAAATATTAGAAGTGATTATTTAGAAATGATTCAAAATGGAGAATTTTGAATTAAATATTGGAAGTTCTTTACATGTATATGAAGGTAGACATTGATTTACTAAAGATATCTGTTGTAAACTATAGAGTAGCCACAAATTAAAAAATAAGATATAAATAATGAGCTAATGTTGGAAATAAAATGGAGTTACAAAAAAACAGAGAGAAAGGGGCAAAAAAATCAAATAATAGAATAAATAGAAAAAAAAGATAGAACAATGGAAGGTTTTAATGCAACAATATCAATAATTATATTAAATATGAATGGTCTCAACATATCTATTGAAAGACAGATGGTCAGATTGAATAAAGAAGCAAGACCCAACAATAGAAACACCTTAAACATAAACCCAAAGGCAGATTGTTTTTAAATGGTAAATATTTTTAAATGAAAAAAATAATTTAAAAATATAGGGTAACTCTATTTATATTAGACAAAGAAGTTTAGTACAAGAAATATTGGCAAGGATAAAAAGTAACATACAATTATAAAAGAGACAATTTTCCAAAAAGATATGCAAATCCTAAGTGAGTATGCACCTAAAAGTGGAAATTCAAATACATAAAGAGAAAAGCTGTTGGGAGAAATAAATGAACCTGCATGTATATTTATAGATTCAACACGCTTCTCTCAAAAAGTAACATGGGGCGCCTGGGTGGCTTAGTCGGTTAAGCGTCCGACTTTCGCTTAGGTCATGATCTCGCAGTTCGTGGGTTCGAGCCCGCGTCAGGCTCTGTGCTGACTGCCAGCTCAGAGCCTGAGCCTGGAGACCCTGCTTGCTCTGAGTCTGTTTCAGCCATCTCTCTCCCTCTGCCTCCCCTGCTCCGATGCTGTCTCTCTCTCTCCTAGAAATAAATAAAACATTAAAAAAAAAACCTATTAAAAAGTAACAGACAGGATCATCAGAAAGAATTTAGAAGACTTAAACAATGCCATCAACCAACATGGTCTAATTGACATTTATAAAACCCTTTATGTAAAAAAGAAGACTGCACGTTCTTTTAAAGTTTGTGGAACATCCAACAAGTTAGATAACTTTCCGAAACATAAAACAAACTACCAAAATATAAAATGATTTGAATTATACAATGTATGTTCTTGGATCATAACAAAAATTAATTGAAAATCAATTAACAGGAAGATATCTAGACATCCCCCATTATGTGGAAATTAAAGAGGAAATCAAGATAGGAATTGGAAAATATTTTAAATCAAGTTTAAAGAATGCACCATGTATCAATATATATGCAATGTAACTAAAGCACTGCTTATAGGAAATTTTACAGCATTAAAAGCCTATATTAGAAAAGAAAGAATATATGTCTAAACTTATACTTAAAAAAATCTAGAAAAAGCTTTCATGTAGTTTCACTTTACACATTTCAATTGGTATTTCCTCTTTGATGGCAGTGTATTTATTTTTTCAAGTTTTATTTCCATTCCAGTAGGTAACATACAGTGTGATATTAGTTTCAGGTGTACAATTTAGTGATTCAGTACCTCCATACAACATCACAACAAATGCACTCCTTAATCCCCATCACCTATTTAACCCTTTCCCCCACCCACCTCCACTCTGGTAACCATCACTTTGTTCTATATAGCTAAGAGTCTGTTTCCTGGTTTCTCTCTCTCTCTCTCTCTCTCTCTCTCTCTCTCTCTCTCTCTCTCTCTTTCTCTCCCCTCCCCATGCTAATTTGTTTTGTTTGTTCAATTCCACATATGGGTGAAATCATATGATATCTTTCTCTGACTGACTTATTTCACTTAGCATAATACTTTCTAGTTCCACCCTATGTTGTTGAAAATAGCAAGATTTTCATGTGCCTGGGTGGCTAAGTTGGTTGGGGGTCCAACTTCAGCTCAGGTCATGATCTCAGTTTCACAATTCATGGGTTTGCCTCACATCAGACTCTGTACTGACAGCTTAGAGCCTGGAGTCTGCTTTGGATTCTGTGTCTCCTCCTCTCTCTGCCCATATCCTGCTCATGTTCTGTCTCTCTACCAAAAATAAATAAACATTTTTTAACTTCTAAAAAGAAAAAAGAAAAAAATCACAGGATTTAATCTTTTTTTTTGTGGCTGAGTAGTATTCCAAGTATTCCATTCTTCATTCTTCATCCATTCATCAACCGATGAACAGCTTGAGCCGTTTCCATAGTTAGGCTATTGCAAATACTGCTGCTATGAACTTTGGGGTGCTGCTATGATTTTGGGGTGCATGTATCTATTTGAATTAGAATTATTGTGTTTTTTGGGTAAATACTTGGCAATGGGACTGCTGGGTCATAAGGTAGTTCTATTTTTAACTTTTTGAGTAATCCCTATATTGTTTTCCACAGTGGCTGCACCAGTTTGCATTCCCACCAACAATGCAGAAGGGTCCTCCTTTCCCCACATCCTCATCAACACCTGTTCTTTCTTCTGTTATTGATTTTAGCCATTCTGATAGGCGTGAGGTGATACCTCATTGTAGTTTTGATTTGTATTTTCCTGATGGTGAGTGATATTGAACATCTTTTCATGTGTCTTTAACTAGAGGATTTTGTTTTTTCCTGGTGGTTTAAATTTTCACATGGAAGAATCTTTCTAATTTATGATTCTATGAGTAATTTTTAGGCTTATTGGTTTCTGTTCAAAGACTGCCTTCAATATTCTTTATTATGGAGCTTACTGGTGTTTTCTTTGTGATCTAATACATTTCAATTTTTGTAAGTGTTCTGTGGACACGTAAGGTTTTGTTTCTGTATTTTACAACATATAACATTTTAATATTCTCAATCTACTCTAAATTTTATCTTTGTCTTAGCTTTTGGTCTACATATATATGTTAAAATTTTGCAGTCAGTCCTTTTGCTGAAGGTTGGTTGATCAAGTTCATATACTAGTAGTTCATTTAAGAAAGAAAGATTCAGGGATACAGAATTCCCTAGTTCTTTCAAATTTATATCCATTTTTCTAAAGTTTTTATTAAATAATTTAACTTTTGTAAAATGCTTAGAATAGTACTAAATAGGTAAGTGCTTCATTGACAAACAAACACTTTTATGCGCTATTACATTGAAACTTTCTGAGACCAATTGGGAAGTATTTAATAAATAAATGGGGACCAGGCAAGCATCTACAATCCCCAATGGCCTTGGCTCTCCAATAAAGTTGCGTAGTGATCCTTTTTAGACCTCAAGCCAGTGTCTAAGCATTCTACATCTCCTTGGAATGATAGATGATTGAGTCAATAGCCTAAATACCTGTCTTATTTTATCACTACTAGAAAACATGGAAATGGAAAGGATGATAGATATGCTAAATTAGCTCAGTCTGCTTACCATTGGAAGAGAGAAAGTGCAAATGTTTATGTTATGTTTTTTAATTACAAGTTTTTATTTAAATAAAATTCTAGTTAACATCGAGTATAATACTGGTTTCAGGAGTGGAATTCAGTAAATCATCATTTACGTGTAACACCTGGTGCTAATCACAAGAGGAGCCCTCCTTAACAGTGCAACTGTTTATAGAGATTACATGCAGGATGATTCAAGGGATGTGAAGCAAAGACATTAATTGTGTGTAACCTTTTATTTATTAACCCCACCAACCAGGGAAATAGGGCCTGCTGGCTCTCAGACTCTCACAGATTAGATTAGCCACTCTTCTTCTTCAGAACATAAATGAAAAGAATGTGTATATTAGTTTCAATACATTTTCTAAATAACTTTATAGAGCACTTACTATGTTTTCATTGCACTAGGCATTTAATATACATGCTCTCACTCTTATTTTCACAATAATCCTCTATGTTAAAACTATTAGAATGATATTACATATGAGAAAACCACAATATTGTGAAAGGAGCTAAAGATTCATGTATAGCAGAACTTCTTCAAATTGTGTATATTAGAACTACCCTGAAGACTTATTAAAATACAGATTCCTGGCCTCAACCTTCCAACTTTTGTTTCTGTTGCTTTGAAGTGGGGGCCCAAGAATTTACATTTCTAGCAAGTTCCCAGGTGACTTTGGTATGGTAGCTTTGACAACCATAGATTGACGACCACTGCTCTGGAGAAACATGAGGGTAAAGTGAGAATACCCCTTTTCCATGCTCTACCTTCTCCATGCTTTGTTTGCTATATCTTAGCAGCCAAGCATGGTGTTATTTAGAAAGTTGGGCTGCAATAAGCCCATTTCTGTAGTTCCTAACAATGTTCTTTGGGATTTCTCTGTGATCACTGGTAGGTAATTTAGGTTGTGCCACAAGGAAGATCCAACTTCTGTCAAGTCATATCGTGCCACAGTTCAGTTATTCACTGCCTTTTCTATTATGTGTGCCAGTTTATACAAACCATGGTGTTCAATGCAATCCACCAGAGACTGTACAATGAATTCAAGGATATAATGAACAAACACTCAAATTCGAACACTATCCAACTCATACTACTAAATCTCCATTGAAATATGACAATTATAAAAAGGAAATCATATTTTTAAAAGTAATATTACATTTTATAAAAGTTATAAAATTAAAGTTATGAAAGAAAGTTCCCTTAAGTTAAATTTCAAAGACACTAAAAGCCGAACTTTGTCCTATTCATTTATGTTTGTTTGTTTCCTCAATTTCAACAGATGGGGCTGAGTTCCTTATTTCTTTTTCTTAATTTTGTCCCAGTAGAATAAATATGGCTTCTCTGAATGCTCTGAATTTGAATAACTCCAATGCCAATTCAATCTTGGCTTATCTTCCTTTTCCTTTTCATTTAGGTTTACAAACCAGGCACAGCAACCCAACTCCACTGGTCTGCTCCTCCTTAAATGACAGAGGAAAGGTGGTATTTTTAAAGCTTAAAACCACAGCAGGTGAAAAATTTCAGTCGGTTTGGGTTCCTCAGCAATTGACTGAACTTTCTGCTCAGTAGTGTGAGAGGAGAGGACTTTTTCTGATGTCTAAAGCTCAAGATGTTTATCACTTGAATCCAAGAAATGGCTGCTCTTCCAAGATTTGTTAACCCTTTCCTAGTCCCTTTTCTTCCTCCATACAAATAAGAGGTCCACACAGCTATGATAACTCGTTCAAAGGAGAATACAAAAAACAAACACATTTATAGATGAGAAAAACTGAAATAAACGTGCAAATGGATGGAACACTGGTTTTTCTAGAGTGGGTAATTGGTTCTCTTTCCACAAGAAAAAATTCTTTTGCATACAAATAAAATGTATTTTGCATCACTATCTGTTATTTACAGAGTTATGTAAGAGCTCCAAGGCACTTAATGGCAAAATGGATCATCTATAAGGTTATCCTCCAACAGTGCATATTTTTCCATTGGAGACCTAATAATCTTTCCACTTAATCCAAATTCATTAAAACTCCAAGGGTCAGCAATGTATCAATATGATCATCGCATACTTAGACACGTATCTATAAAATTTTGAAAGACACATAATTTTCTGGCATACCATAATCAGTCCATGCAAAACAATTTTCCTTGAATCGAATATGGAGTGTAACAGATCTCCAAAGTCCGTAAATCACAGGTTTGAAAGGAAGCTAGAAAGGAAAGACTATTAAAATAAAGACACTTTATTTGCATTTTCAGCCACCTTACATCAAGAAATTAATTGTGGGGCACCTGGGTGACTCAGTCGGTTAAGCGTCTGACTTTGGCTCCGGTCATGATCTCAGAGTTTGTAGGTTCCAGTTCCAGGTCGGGCTCTGTGCCTGACAGCTTAGAGCCTGCTTTGGATTCTGTCTCCCTCGCTCTCTGCCCCTCCCCCACTCATGCTCTCTTTCTCTCTGTCTCAATAATAAATAAACATAAAATTAAAAAAAAATGAATTGGGGTACAAGCTTCCTTCATAGTACTGGAGGAGGGAAACCTCTGTAATTATATATCTTCTCCTTTCAGACGGCAACATTTGAAATCCTTCTCGACTTCTTGCAAAATTTAGACCTATACCATGATGGCACCTGTCTCTTCCAGCTTCCCATCGTCTGAGATTCCCAAAGCCCTTTATTACACACCTCACATATTTAAAACCATTTAACATTCTGCCCTTGAGTCTTAACCACCTGGCATCTCTATATTCAGACTTTGTCTCCATTCCTCCCTTCAAGTAGAATAAACAATTTTATTGTCATGCTTTTTGTGTAGGCACAATACCCTGCCTTTCTCCATGACCAGTTTGAAGTGATCTTAATACATTTTTAGTTACTTGTCTCTTTGCTTGTAGATTCTGCTTCTTGTTTTGTAAGTTGTTTTTTTTTTAACATTTATTTATTTTTGAGAGACAGAGAGACAGTGTGAGCAGGGGAGGTACAGAAAGAGAAGACAACACAGAATTGGAAGCAGGCTCCAGGCTCTGAGCTGTCAGCACAGAGCCCTATGTGGGGCTCGAGCTCACAACTATGAGATCATGACCTGAGCTGATGTCCGCAGCCCAACCAACTGAGCCCCTTAGGCGCCCCAAGTCTTTTATTTTTTAAGTGTGGGTTATTTTTGTCTCAATTGCAGGATCTCCACAACAAAGTGCTGAATTGAAATAATTAGCAATGTGCCCTTAAACTATGCCATTAGAAGACAAGGTATCTGCATCTGCAGCAGGTTAACATCCCTCAAATTTTGTTGTCCTTCTGTTACTGAAGTTTTTACCCAAAGCATGCTTTCTTACACTTCTTTTCCTCAAATAAGTAGTTATAATGCTAATGTTTTATTTCCATTTCCCCCTCTAGTCATTATTTTTTTTTAAAGGTTTTATTTATTTTTAGGAGAGAGAGAGAGACAGTGTGAGCAGGGGAGGGTCAGAGAGAGAGGGAGTCACAGACTGAAACAGGCTCCTGGCTCTGAACTGGCAGTCAGCACAGAGCCCGACGCCGGGCTCGAACCCACGAACCGCGAGATCATGACCCAAGCGAAAGTCGGACGCTTAACCAACTAAGCGACCCAGGCGTCCCTTCCCCCTCTAGTCATTATTAAAATCCAGCCATATGTTTATGATTTTAAACTATTCCTTCTTTTGGTCCTTTTCTTCCCCACCCTATCCATACTTTTCACTGGACCTGGAGGCCCTCCTTCCTCATCCTTTTAGGTTCAACATTTGCCTTCTAGTTTGTTCTCCCAGATTCTATCTTGCAGAATGTCTTGTAAGTGAGACATAAAAGCAAGAGGTTTTGAATCTTTCAAAAGCATATACCATTCAAGTAAATTCTGATCACCTGTCCTGTGAATACTTGGTTTTTACTCATTTTTCCATCTCCCTATACTTTTATTTAGAATTGTTTACATTCATGGTGCCTGGGTGGCTCAGTCATTTAAACATCCAACTCTTGATCCCAATTCAGGTCATGATCTCACGGTTTGTGAAACTGAGCCCAGCATCCAGCTCTGCACTGACAATGTGGAGCCTGTTTGAGATTTTCTCCCTCTCATTCCCCTTCCCCACTTGTGCACATGTGCTTTCTCTCTCAAAATAAATAAACATTAAGAAAAATAATTGTTTACATTTCTCAGGCCATCACTTCGTCATCACTCTATCACTTTAAAACACATTTAATAATTATAAAAGTATCACACATTGATTTTCCAGATTTTCTTCATTCAAGTTTGCCAAATGTCAAAACAGCTCACAGTTAATTTAATCATTAAAAGTTGTTTATCAATTGCTTTTATAATTGATTTCATATTAATAGCTTAAAGAGGACTCTTCTCTATAGATTTTGTGGTCTTGGCCCCTCTGGAAGGATTAATTAATTTGGCATCTGAGATTGTCTCATTATACTTTGTTAGTTTTGTCTGTTACTTTGTTTGTATGTTAGTTCTAATGACTATCCTTATCAATAACAATTCAATGATCTCCTATTCTTCTTAGTTTTATCTACAAAATAGACTTTCCTTTCCTTTTCTATAGTTAGATGATAAGTAGATTGACTGACGTACAAAACAGATAACCTGGTATTTAAAATTTCAATCCTTCTCAAGACAAAATCACTTTCTTCCATCAGGCAAACCATATGTCTTCACTTTTCTTTTTTACATATTCCTGTTTGGAATGCAAAATCATTTTGGACTGCAACTTATAAAATTCATTCTTGACTGAACAGACTTGGTACCTAGAAGATCCAGGCTTAAGTGTCATCTCTTTTTTTAAATTTTCTTCTTAGATTTTATATGACTAGAATTACATTGAACTTTTCCTCTACTTCAATCTAAGAAAATGGTATGTTTTCATATAATAAGGATCCTCATTCATATGTATCTGCTTATTAATGAGATTTACTATTTTAGTATAATTAATCTATATCTAGGTCTCTGAATTATGCAACTATAAACAATAAAATTTAGACTGTGTACATATGATTGAGAATAATTATTGTTATCTTTGTGAGTGCATAATAAAAAGAGAGAATACAAAACCGCAAAACAAAACTCTCTAGCCAACTAGGCTTAAAGCACCTACCTAGTGTTTTTGTTTGGTTTTTGCTTTTGAGATAAGAGTTACCTGAAAATTAACAAAAACATTTCCTAAAAGTCTATCATCTAGCACATCCAGGCCTATAGTAACATCTGTGATGTAAGAAACTACTGAATGTGCAATTCAGTTTTTGTTTGGCCTCAGTCTGCTAAAGCCAGTTATGGCAGTTGCACCCCAAACCTGATTCCATATATAGTGTCTGTACTTATTTATAAGGAATTCTTGCCAATCCTTCAATATTAATATTTTGCGGTGGGGGAGGAGTTATAAGCATCAGTCTAATACTCATTTCCATTTGCTTTGGATTATAACCAATGAGGAATAGACCCAATGAACTGGGTATGGAATGGATCTAAATTTGGGATCAATTTGTTAGTTTTAATAAGTATCCAACAGGTCCCTATTTGGAAAGAACAAAGCTATCTGAGAGTTAAATTGAAGAATGCAGCCTAGATCAATGATCAAAGTGGAGGGCCTATTACTATCTCCCTACATGCAAAACTTGATGACTACTGGAAAGAACTAAGTCTGTAGAGATCTAATAGTTGATGATATGGAAGATTATGACATAATTGCTGACAGAAGAAGGTGCACAAAAGAGGGAGAGATGTCTTCTTAATATAATAGTCTGCAACTCTTAGAATAAATGTCACATGCTCAATGATAAGAACATAACTCTAATCTCCCATGAGAAGAGTACATTAATTAGACAGAAAGAGACACTAAAAGTATTCATTTCAATAACCTAATCTTGTGAAGAAGAAAACCATATTCCAATGGAAACATGAGGATGGCATAGAAGTGTCCTAGTACATTCTAATTTTTAGATATCAAGATTGATGGACTAAGAGCCGTCTTCTTCTTCTTCTTCTTCTTCTTCTTCTTCTTCTTCTTCTTCTTCTTCTTCTTCTTCTTCTCCTCTTCCTCCTCCTCCTTCTTCTTTTTCTCTTTCTTCATCTCTTCTTTAATTTTGTCCAGTTAGTTAACATGCAGTGTAGTCTTGGCTGCAGGAGTAAATTCCTGTGAATCTACTTACATACAACAGTCAGTGCTCATCCCAACAAGTACCCTCTTCAATGCCCATCACCCATTTTCCTCACTCCCTAACACCCTCCACCTCCTTCAACCCTCAGTTCATTCTTTGTATGTAAAAGTCTCTTATGGTTTGCCTCCCTCTCTATTTGAAACTTATTTTTCCTACCCTTCCCCTATGATCTTCTATTAAGTTTCTCAAATTCCACGGATGAGGAAATCATATGATATTTGTCTTTCTCTGAAGTATTTCACTTAGCATAATACCATCCAGTTCCATCCACGTTGTTTCAAATGGCAAGATTTCATTCATTTTTATTGACAAGTAGTATTCTATTGTGTGTGTGTGTGTGTGTGTGTGTGTGTGTGTGTGTGTGTGTGTATATGCCACATCTTCTTCATCATTTATCAATTGGTGGACATTTGGGTTCATTCCATAATTTGGCTACCATTGATAGCACCACTATAAACTAATAGCCTCCTTTTTAATGAACACCCACAATTAATGAAATTGTCAAAAGATGGTAATCATTAGGAGAAATAAAAAAGGAAATATTTCAGTAATATATTTTAAATAAATATCAAGGAAAAGGATATTATCAAAATATATTAAAGTGATATAAAAAGAATAGAAAGAAAGAGGATGAAACCAAGGCTTACAGGATTATATTTGGACAAGAAAAATATTTAGAAACAAAGTTGGGAATGGTAAACTGGATAACAAGGGTTAAAGAAGCGGGAACACAGAAAGAACACTCCTCATTTAAAAATTTGGCACAGCAACAGAGTAAGTGACCTGAATATTTGTATGATGGAACCTAATTGCACATGCTTACAAAATAGAAGAATCAAGTAAAGGATAAGGTACTAAGATGATCTAGGACCTGGAGAAAGGAAGAAACGTACTCAGAAGAAGCTTCTTGGTTTGTTCCTGTGGACTTACCTAATCAAAAGTCTATGTGGTTCCCCAACATGGTGCTTTTGGGTGCTGAAAATTACAGCAGTTTATTGTGGGAATGAAGAGGCCCAGAAGGGGTGGTAGGTGTAGAGGGTATGAGGGAAGCCATTCTAACACTGACAGAAAGATAAAAAGACAGATTGAGGGGCGCCTGGGTGGCTTAGTCGGTTAAGCATCCGACTTTCGCTTGGGTCATGATCCCACAGATCGTGGGTTCAAGCCCCGCGTCGGGCTGCGTACTGACTGCCAGTTCAGAGCCTGGAGCTTGTTTCAGTCTGTGACTCCCTCTCTCTCTCTGACCCTCCCCTGCTCACACTGTCTCTCTCTGTCTCCTAAAAATAAATAAAATTAAAAAAAAAAAAAGAAAAAAAAGATTGAGAGCTGTAGTTCTCAATCTTTTGTGCACATGTAATGATCTGCAGAGATATTAAAAATTCTGATACTCAAGTCACACTTCTACCCAACTCCATCAGAGCTTGTGGGACTGGGAATGAGAGTCAGTGATTTTAATGTTACCAAAGTGATTGCAATAAGCAGCCGACATTGATAACCACTAACATAAACCACATTTTTCCAAACATGTTCTATGGAACACTAGTTCTAAATATGCTACTTGAAATAGTTTAGACATTCAAATGATTTGGGGGAAACCCATCTCTATACTTTCTTTGAGATTCAAAATGTAGTATGGAATATTTAAAACCTTGAGAAATTTTAGAAAAAAAAAGTGAATTCCACATTCTTAATCCAGCATTTCTCCTAAATTATACCCTACAGGACTTGAGTTCAATATATCGCACATTAAAACTTAGTGGTCTGGGGCAAAATAGGTTGAAGAGAGAGAATATTATTTAGGGGCATTTTTAGGCAAGGTTATCTTTTCCCTGAAACAGGAGACAAGGAAGACAAGACAAGGTATGTGTTAAACTAGCATGTGGTGAATAAGATTATAGTCATGAAGCCTATGGGAAGTGTTCTCAAAAAGTAGAATTGGGGATTGTGATAGGGAATTATTCATATATAAAATGAGTTTCTAAGGAAATAGGTAACTTGGTCGATGTCACACAATTTCCTGTAAATTAAGGACCAGAAGCAGATCTTCAGGATATAAATAATTTTTGAATGTTTATTTATTATTAAGAGAGAGAGAAAGAGTGTGTGTGTGCATATGTGTGTGTGCACATGCACGCATATAAATGGAGAAAGGGAAGTGAGGGGAAGAAAATCTCTGCTCTTCAGAGCAGAGCCCGTTGTGGGGGTCGATTTTCAAACCATGAGATTATGACTTGAGCTGAAACCAAGAGTCTGTCACTCAACCAACGGAGCCACCCAGGCACCCCTTTGATATAAATAATTTTAAGTTACACTTAATATTTTCAGATTTAAACAGAGAGTTTCAGTTAATTAGATATATATTTCAGATGTAAAATTTAAAATAAAACAAAATCAAGAGGTAACGAATATGGAAATGATTGTTATAAACTTTGACTATTAGAGAATTTTAGGGACATAGAGTCAACAGTTTATAAAAAGATACAGAATTCTGCTATACTTGTTTTATGCGATGTGAAATGACACAGGAATATTCAAAACAAGTTTCCTTAGCTTCACTGACAGTGCTTTCATGCTACTCTGTATTTATATCCTGTTTAAGAACTGAGGTCCAGGAAAGCAATTCAATAATTCTATTTCTTGAGGTTTCGATACTAAAAACATAATTGAACTGAGCATATGCACTTGTGATTTATTCACTAGGCTTTTGCCAATAAGATATTAAAGCTACTTCTTTGGTCATGAAATTTTATACCCCCAGAACAAATTTACCATGCTGACAAATGTACTAAATAACCTCAATATTTAGTTACACTCAATAGTGTAATTTTTATGGATTCTTCATCCAACTATTGTTCATTAACAGCATTTCTTAAAGATTTTGTTCAAGGATATTTTCAACAATGTGATAAGCACTCTCTTAACTGTTTTATTTGGTGATGGGGGTGGGGGTGACAGGGGAGTTAGAATTTTCTGCTTACTCAAATATTGGATTTTCATCATGTATTGAGCACCCATTTTATTTTTTTTATTTTTTTTTTATTGCTGGATCATATGTATCCCTATGTTTATTTTTTATTTTTTATTTTTTGGCAGAACCTCCATACTATTTTTTTAAGTTTATTTATTTATTATTATTATTATTTTTTTTACAAATAGTTTATTGTCAAATTAGTTTCCACATAACACCCAGTGCTCATCCCCACAAGTGTCCTCCTCCATGCCTACCCCTCCTCCCCCCCACATTCACCAGTCCTCAGTTTTTGTCAGCATTCAAGAGTCTCTCATGGTTTGCCTCTCCTCCTTTCCCCCACCATTTCCGCCCTTCTTCTCCCCCTTGGTCCTCTGTTAAGCTCCTCCTAATCCTCCTATACGTGCAAACATATGATATTTGTCTGAGCACCCATTTTAAAGACGGTGGGGAGATAAAAATGCATTGACATCATTAAACACTGTTTGCTCTTTGGTAAGTTGATAACTAATACACTTGTGTCAGTTGCTTGAGGGTTCCTTAAAGGCATCAATTTTTATAACTCTGGAGAAGCTAGGTAAGAAAGATTGCACTTGATAGAATTTAGGAGAAAGCTTTTCCTTTTTCCCAGCAGAATAGAAGGGTAAGGGCCTCATTTAACTTATTTTTACTGTAAAGCTTAAATTACACTGTGGATAACTTCACTGGATCAGTTTTTGATAATGAACTCAGCTATATACATAAAAGTAATTTACAATCTATTGTGTGCTATTCAAATGTAAGTATTTTAAAGAGCATTATAAAGATGGCTTTTTGATGCTTCCTACTTGCTATGAATCCTGGCCACTGAAAAATAAAAAAGATGAGGCAAATTTGAATAAACTTGTATCATGAAGTTAATATATCACCATTCCCAAGTGCTCTGGAGCCCCCAACAGTAAAAATCAGTTTTAAAAAAATCTGTGAAACACACCAGGTAAATGACAGATGGTAGCAGCCTTTTTGGACCCATGCCACGCATGACCCCACTCCAAAAGTTGTCTTTTTGCTCACATCTGAGGCTCATTTCAATGCAATGTTACAAAATCCTCATAAAACACACAGTATTTGCCTATGATTGAATAACTCTTAAAAAGTTCATTTGGGAATTTTTCACATAGAAGTAGCACAAGTTGCTGAAATTAACATAGAAGTAAAAACAAAGCCCCCTCTGCAGTTTTTCATAGCAAATGTTACTTTTCTAACTAATAGCAGGTTTGTAAATTTTTATGACAATCAAGATCAAAAGAATTTCTTCCTTTAAGCTATTTGTAACAAAACTCTCTGTAGAATTTTGCAGTTGAACAAATTTTTACATGTGATAGTTCTTTTGTACTCTACATAAATGTCATTTTATTAAAATACATGGATTTTGGGCGCCTGGATGGCTCAGTCAGTTAAGTGTCCGAGTTTGGCTCAGGTCATGATCTCACGGTTTGTGGGTTCCAGCCCACATTGGGCTCTGTGCTGACAGCTAGCTCAGAGCCTGGAGCTCGTTTCAGATTCTGTGTCTCCCTCTCTGACTCTCCCCTGCTCATGTGCTCTCTCTCTCTCTCTCTCTCTCAATCTCAGAAATAAATAAAACACTAAAAAAATTTAAATACATGGATTTACAAAATTTGTTGTCAGCCTCAACATTTCTACCACAGAACATTTCCTCCTAAGGAAACATGGACAAAAATTGGAAATCATTAGTTTTTTCTAGGCTTCTACTGCAGTGACTTTGTAAGAGGGCGGACAAAGGGGAAAACAAGTGAAAGAAAGAAGTACGTGGCATTTATTGCCTTACAGCTCTTGGTTGAAAGGGAGCCCTCTGGACTCATGAAATATAGGAGTAGCCTGGAAGAGGACAAGTAGCTGTGGCATGGACTAATGCCTTTCTGTAACAGGATTCTTGCACATAGAGTCATGGCACTGAGGCTTTCTTTCCAGGAAGGAACTTTATTCCTGACGGCACTGCTCGGTTGGGTTCATACCCAAAGAATTGAGCCCCCAAAGCCACATGGCATAGTTTTTTTTTTTTTTTAATATATTTTTTACTTCTTTGTCTCCCATATATGGTAACACACAAATATGCAGTCTGATTAGTGGTCCCATGTTACAAGGTCATGAGGGATATTGTCACATAAGCATATAGCCAGTTTGCCTTGAGGTTTTTTCTTTGCTTGGGGAGGGTCCCTACCACATTTCTATTCTTCATGATCTATAAACATGGGTTATACAGAGGAGAGGTTTATATTCATTCATGTGATATGTTGAGGTTGCTAAAAGCAAGAACCAAGCATTGAGAAAGGAGAGTACTTCAGAGTTCAGGATTTCCCCATCATAAGTCAGGACTCTGCATAGAGGGTGTGTTTTATAGTGATGGGTTCTTAATCTACTCAAGAGTTAGCATGGATATGAAGGCATTGGTTGTGGCCAACATGACTTTTTAATTGGGTCCCATCACATTAATGTTTTCTTTGAAGTCATTAATCAATTTTATTTAAAAATATTTTTTTAAATTTTTTTTTCAATGTTTTATTTATTTCTAGGAGAGAGAGAGAGAGACAGCATGAGCAGGGGAGGGTCAGAGAGAGAGGGAGTCACAGACTCTGAAACAGGCTCCAGGCTCTGAGCTGGCAGTCAGCACAGAGCCCGACGCGGGGCTCAAACCCGCAAACCGCAAGATCATGACCTGAGCGAAAGTCGGAAGCTTAACCGACTAAGCCACCCGGGCGCCCCTATTTAAAAATATTTTTTATATTTATTTTATTTTTTTTTATATTTTTATTTTTTAAAATTTTTATTTATATAAAATTTTTTATATTTTAATATTTTAATATTAATATTTTATTTTAATATTTTTATTTTTAATATTTATTTATTTTTGAGAGAGATAGAGAGACAGAGCATGAGCAGAGGAGGGGCAGAGAGAAAGGGAGACACAGAATGTGAAGCCGACTCCAAGTCTGAGCTGTCAGCACATAGCCCAACACAGGGCTTGAAATCACATACCCTGAGATTATGACCTGAGCCCAAAGTCAGATGCTAAAGTGAATAAGCTGCCAAGGCACACCAATCTATTTATATTTTAGGCTTGTTTTGGATGTTCAGAGAAGTTGTAAGAATATTACAGAACATTCCCAAATACCTGAACTCAGTAATAAGTGGGAATCCTGGTTGATTTGCTACCTCACGAGCAATGGGGCATTGTCCAAGTATTGATTCTTTTTCTGTATTCAACTTTAATGAGAAATCTTTGTTTTCTTTATAAAAGCTGTTTCATTTTCTTTTAATGCCAGTATAGTTAACATAGAGTGTTATATTAGTTTCAGGCTCTATCCAACACCCAGTGCTCATCACTGTAAGTGCTTTTGTTAATCCCTATCACCTATTTCACCCATCTCCCCATTTCCCTCTGTTCTTACCGCCATCAGTTTGTTCTCTATAGTTAAGAGTCTGTTTCTTGGTTTGTTTTTCTCTCTTTTCCTCCACTTTGGCCATTTGTTTTATTTCTTATATTTACATATGAGTGAAATCATATTGTATTTGTCTTTCTCTGATGTATTTATATCACTTTGTATTATACACTCTAGCTGCATCCGTGTTGCTGAAAATGGCAAAATTTCATTCTTTTTATGGCTAATAATATTCCATTGTGTACTGAAGAGCCTGAAATTAAGTCCTCCATTAAGAGCAACCTCGGGCTGCACGTAGCCCCAATTCCAGGAAAAGCTTCAGCTCAAGCCACCCTCAGGACCACCCTCAGATCAGCCAATCAAAAGAAATGTGTAACATTCCTGTGGTCTGAGTCAGGGCTGGGAATTGCAGGTAGTTACTGTGTACAAACTAGCCACTCACTCACTGTTTGCCTAAACCCCAGGTAGGCCCTTTGAGCTCACATCATAATTGGTCATTTTCAAAGGATTCTCAGCAGTCATGATTGGGTCCCACCAAAAGTAACGGATGCCTCACAGATACTGAATGGTCAAAACTGTTACCATGGGTATTGTACAATTATGACTGGTGCTTATGTGATGATGCAATACGTACAACGTGTGCACTGTAACACCCCTGTCCCTTACCCCATTAAAACTGTGCTTGCCATTTTACGGGGCTTCTCCTTTTTGCTGCTGCGCCTGTAGACAGGTGAGTCCCTGTTCGAGCTTGTAATAAAGACCCTTATGTACTTGCATCAGTGTTGGCTCCTTGGAGATCTCAGAGGACTTGCGATTCGGGCATAACAGTACGTTTACCACTCTTTATACAATCATCTAGTGATGGACACTTGGGCTGCTTCCATAATTTGGCTATTGTAAACAATTCAATAAACATAGGGGTGCATGTATTTCTTGAAATTATTGTTTTTATATTCTTCGGGTAAATATTAATTGTGAGATTACTGGATCATAGGGTAGTTCTATTTTTAACTGATTCAGAACCTTCATACTGTCTTTCAGAGTGGCTGCAACAGTTTGCATTCCCACCAACAGTACAAGAGGGTTCCTTTTTCTCTACATCCTAACCGACACTTATTTTTTCATGTGTTTTTGGTTTAGCCTTTGTCAGATGTGTGAGGTAGTTTTGTAGTTTGACTTCCATTTTCTTGATGATGAGTGATGTTGAACCTCTTTACATGTGTCTGTTGACCATCCATATGTTTTCTTTGGAGAAATTTCTGTTCATGTCTTTTGTACATTTTTCAATTGGACTATTTATTTTTGGGGTATTATGTTACATAAGTTCTTTTTTTAACATTTCAGTAAAGTTTATTTATTTAACACTTTTATTTTTTATTTTTATTTTTAATAGTTTATTGTCAAGTTGGTTTCCATATAACACCCAGTGCTCATCCCCACAAATGCCCTTCTCCATGCCCATCACCCCCCTTCTCTTCCCTTTCACCCCCATCAGCCCTTGGTTTGTTCTCACCATTCAAGAGTCTTTCATGGTTTGCCTTCCTCCGTTTCCCCAACTATTTCCCCCCTTCTTCTCCCCCATGGTCCTCCATTAAGTTCCTCCTAATCCACCTATATGTGCAAACATACGGTGTCTGTCCTTCTCTGCCTGACTTATTTCGCTCAGCATAACACCCTCAAGGTCCATCCATGTTGCTACACATGGCCAGATTTCATTCTTTCTCATTGCCATGTAGTATTCCATTGTATAAATAAACCACATCTTCTTGATCCATTTGTCATTTGATGGCCACTTATGCTCTTTCCATGTTTCAGCAATTGTTGAGAGTTCTGCTATGAACACTGGGGTACATGTGCCCCTATGCATCAGCTCTCTATATCCCTTGGGTAAATTCCTAGGAGTACTATTGCTGGGTTGTAGGGAAGTTCTATTGTTAATTTTTTCAGGAAACTCCACACTGTTTTCCAGAGAGGCTGCACCCGTTTACATTCCCACCAACAGTGTAGGAGGGTGCCATAAGTTCTTTACATATTTTGGATACTAACCCTTTATCAGATACATCATTTGCAAATATCTTCTCCCATTCAGCATGTAGCTTTTTAGTTTTGTTGATTATTTCCTTTATTGTGCAAACTCTTTTTATTTTGATGTAGTTCCAATAGTTTATTTTTGCTTTTATTTCCCTTGTCTCAGGAGACATATCTAGAAAAATGTTGCTATGGCCAATGTCAAAGACATTATTTTATGTGTTCTCTCCTAGGAATTTTATGGCTTTAGGTTAAGTCTTTAATTTAAGTATTTAGTCCATTTTGAATTTATTTTTGTGTGTGGTATAAGAAAACGATTCAGTTTCATTATTTTCCACATGGCTGACGAGTTTTCCCAACACCATTTGTTGAAAAGACGGTCTCCTCCATTGGATATTCTTTTTTATTTTTAAGTTTATATATTTATTTTGAGAGAGAGAGAGAGAATGTAAGCATGGGAGGGACAGAGAAAGAAGGAGAGAGAGAATCCCAAGTGGTTTCTGTACTGTCAACTCAGAGCCCAATGAGGGGCTTAAACTCACTAATGGTGAGAACGTGACCTGAGCGTAAGTCAAGATTTGGACACTTAACCAACTGAACCTCCCAGATGCTCCTCCCTACTGGGCATTCTTTCCTGCTTTGTAAAGATTACTCGACTGTCGGAGATCAGCTCCGGTCGGGGTCCAGGGGTCTCTGAAGGATGGATGGTGTCGGCGAGGGAGGGGTGAGAGAGGCCTGAGAGTCTTTCTGGTCACCAAGCAGGCACCTCCGCTCTGACTGGGGCTCAACTTTATTTTATAATTGTTTGGGGGATGGCACAGAAGTGGCATTTGCCTTAGACAATGATTTCTGATGACAAACTTCTTTGATATGTAAGAATTTCCCGGAACATAGATTTTCAGAAGACTCCCGCATAACCTTTATCAATAGTGATTGAGGTAGGTGATTTAGATGCTTATCCTATGGGGAAGGAAGGTATCTTTAGCATACAAGACAATGTTTTTAGCATAAAAAGGTGAAATTAGTTCTTTGTGGGCAGGGGTCAGTAGCTTGCTTGTTTAAGAAAAACAGGTCTTTCAGGAAACACCTGTGCTCCCATAATCACAAAAGTAGAAGTTCCTCAACAGGTTCCTTCACAGGGAGCAATCAGCATATTCAAGGCCAGAATAAGTCACTCTGAATACTGATCACAAATGCCTTGGGGGGATAAGTGCTCTAAACAGAAACAATTGGGTGGGGGTGGATATCTGTCCTTAACTCTAAATTAGGCTCTTTGTCGCAGGGGCAGACTCAATTGTAACTCTTGTGTTCTTAGCCCCCTTTATTATGTAAGTCTTGGATCTGCAAGGCCTTTAGGAAGAGCCTTTTGACAATCATCCACAATGCTTTCATCTGAAGTCTCTTTTGAAAAGGCAGGAATATGCTTTTCCTTATGAGGAATCTGTGGGGAATATCGGTCTGATTTGGAATATTGTGAGGCCTGGTCAATACTAGCAGGCTCATTTCCAACATGAGCCAGTAGTAGCAGAAGGAGATACCAATTTTCGTTTCTCATGAAGGAGCTGTGCAAACGCTGCCATTTCCTTGCTGTGACTGCCATCCATTGAGGCCGGTGCGGCTCCTAGCACTCAACTATATCATTGTAGGTTTATTTCTGGGCTTTCTATTCTATTCCACTCTCTATTTGTCTATTTTTGTGTTAGTATCATACTGCTTTGATTACTACAGCTTTGTAATATAACTTGAAGTCTGGAATTGTGATACCTCCAGCTTTGCTTTGCTTTTCAAGGTTGCATTAGCTATGTAGTTTTTTTTGAGGTTCCATACAAATCTTAGGATTCTTTGTTCTAGTTCTGTGAAAAATTCTCTTGGTGTTTTTAAAGGGGTTACATTAAATTTGTAGATAGCTTTGTGTAGTATAGACGTTTTAATAATATTAATTCTTCAATCCATGAGCGTGGAATGTCTTTCCATTTCTTTGAGTTATCTTCAATTTATTTCATCAGGTAGTTTTTATTGTTTTTAGAATTCAAAGTATTGGATTTTAACATTTTAGTAGGTTTGTAGTTGTATTCTTGGCGTTTTAATTTGCATATTCGCAGTAACAAATGATGTGGAGTGTTTTCTCATATGATCATTTGCTCCTCTGTATATCTTCTTTACTAAGGTGTTTAATCAGATCTTCTGTTCATTTAATAATTGAGTTATTTCTTATAATTGAACTATTAGGAGTTTTTTGTGTACTATAATTGCAAATTCTTTATCAAATATGTGTTTTTCAAATACTTTCAGTTTGTGGCTAGTATTTTCATTCTCTTAATGACTTCTTTTCAAGTAAACATTTTTCCTTAAATTAAAACAAAATTTAAAGTTAATATTTAAATTTAAAATGTAAAGCTGTGGGGCACCCTGGTGGTTCAGTTGGTTGAGCATCCAGTTCTTGATTTTGGCTCCTGGCATGATCCCAGGGTTGTAGTATTAAGCCCTGTGTTCCCTGCTGAAAGTGTGGAGTGTGCTTAAGATTTTCTCTTCCTCTCCCTCTGCCCATCTCCCCTTGCTTGCACATATGCTCTCTCTCTTTCTCAAAAATAAAAAAATATAAATAAATAAATAACATTGTCAAATAAATAAATGACATTGTGTGCCAACTCTACTAAAAAATAGTTTTTCCTTTCTTCAGTAGACATTAATGATATTAATGAATAAAAAATAATAAAGTTCAACTTGTTTTTTTCTGTCAAGGATTCTGTTTTTGGTGTTATACTAGTAACTTATCTTCATACCCAAATGCATGCATATTTCCTCCTATGTTGTCTTAAGGAAGTTTTATAGTTTTGTATGTGTGAGGTCTCTATTTAGGTTCACTGTTTTGCATATGGAAGATAATTGTTGAAAAGATCATCCTTTTTCTATTAAACAGTCTCTCTGCCATTATTAATAATTCATTCACTATATTATCAGTCTCTTTTGAGCTCTCAACTCTTTTCTATTGATCAGCATGTCTATTGTTTTCAAAATATTATGCTGTCGGGATTACAGTGTCTTTAATATAAATTTTATTTTTGTTGGTATTGTTTAATCGAAGTATACTTAACACACAATATTACATTAGTTCCTGGTATACAAGATAGTGACCAAAGTCTATATATTATGCTATACTCACAAGTATAGCTACCATATGTCATAATAACACCGACTGTATTCCTTATGCTGTCATTCATCCTCATGATTTGTGCAATCCATAACTGGTAGCCTCTATCTCTCACTCCCCTTCACCCATTTTTCCCACTCCTCCCACCCCTCTGGTGACCATCACTTTGTTGTCTGTATTTATAGGCCTGTTTCTGCTTTTTGGTTGATTACTTGTTTTGTTTTTTAAATTTCATATATAAGTGAAATCATATGGTATTTGTCTGTCTCTGACTGACCTATTTGATTTAGCATAATATCCTCTAGGTTCATCCATGCAGTCACAAATGCCAAGGTCTTATTCTTTTTTATGGCTGAGGAATATTCCTCTTTTTTTTTTTTATTTTTATTTATTTCTAGGAGAGAGAGAGAGAGAAGGAGAGAGAGAGAAACAGTGTGAGCAGGGGAGGATCAGAGAGAGAGGGAGATACAGACTCTGAAACAGGCTCCAGGCTCCGAGCTGGCAGTCAGCACAGAACCCAACGCGGGGCTCGAACCCACAAACTGCGAGATCATGACCTAAGCGAAAGTCAGATGCTTAACCGACTAAGCCACCCAGGTGCCCCAGGAATATTCCATTGTATATATACAACATATTCTCTATTTACTCATCTATCAATGAATACTTGGTTTGTTTCCATGTCTTATCTTTTGTAAATGTTGCATAAACATAGGAATGTATATATCTTTTCAAATTAGTGTTTCTGTTTTCTTTGGGTGAATACCAAACAGTGGAATTACTAGATCATAAGATTTTTTTTCCTATTTTTTGCTTCTGGAGAAAATTCCATACTGTTTTCCATGGTAGTTACACCAATTTAATCCCCACCAACAGTGCACAAAATCTCCTTTGTCTCCACATCCTCGCCAATACTTGTATTTTCTTGTCTTTTTTATTCTAGTCATTCTGACAGATATGAGGTCATATCACATTGCCTTTTTGATTTGCATTTCCCTACTGATTAGTGATGTTGAGCATATTTTCGTGTATCTGTTTGCCATCTGTATGTCTTCTTTAGGAAAAAAAATGTCTGTTCATGTCTTCTATTGTTTTTTAAATTGGATTATTTGTTTTTTTTGGTGTCGAGGTGTATACATTCTTTATATTATTAACCCCTTATCAGATATGTCATTTCCAAATATATCTTCTTTCATTCAGTAGGTTGCCTTTTCATTTTATTGGTAGTTTCCTTTGGTATGTTTCTTTTTTTAATTTTTTAATGTTTTATTTATTTTTGAGAGAGAGATAGAGACAGCGTGAGCAGGAGTGAGTCAGAGAGAGATGAAGACACATAATCTGAAGCAGGCTCCAGGCTCTGAGCTGTCAGCACAGAGCCTGACACAGGGCTTGAACCCATGAACCGTGAGATCATGACCTGAGCCAAAGTCAGACGCTCAACCAACTGAGCCACCCAAGCACCCATCCTTTGATATGTTTAAGATAAATTTTGAAATCAGGTTTAAGGATGAGAGCAGTGACTTCCAAGTGCTTTACATACTGGAGCTGAAGCCAGAAGCTTCATTATACATTAACTTCTGCATATCTCCAACTTGATATTATTTAGCACCTGTCAACACCAAAACGAAATACAATTCTATTCTACCTTATTCTGCCATTTTCTATTTTTAAGGATTTCTTATTTATGATGGCATTTTACATGACCTTTAATCATCAGGCATCTGTGACATTAAGGTAGAACTAAGCAGTACAGCCTTGCTTAATGAATATATGAAAACACACATAAGGCAGCTGACCCATCTGGGTTTATTACAGGCAGAATGTGGTAGAAACAACGCATTCTTTCAAAAGATTGAAATTCCATCCTTTCAGAGCTAGGAGAAAAAAAATGCATTATCAAAATCCTCTTAATTCATCCTGTCATGTCAAATAAGTTCAAGTTCTTGTTTCAAAAAGAGGCACAAACTGATGTCAAAATTCCCAAAATACTTACAATAAACAAGTACCATTACTTTAAAGTCACAACCCACACATAATCATTTGGTTTTTTGCTTAGTTTATTTTGTGTTTACAACACCAACTAAAACATAATTGGGTAGGTTAAATATTTAGCAAGCCAAGGGAGATAATCACCACTGGTTTATGTTGGCAAAAATTCATTCATTATTTAAACTATTTACTCTTTCCTGATTCTGAATTGCTGTGGATTGTTCTCTGGTGTCTAAATGTAGATTGCTGGCTAAAATATTGAGGCTTAAATTCAGGTCTTGGCAATGTTTGTAGAGAAAATTGAATCTACATCACATTAGTAAGTTCAAGCCCACAACTTCCGGGATATTACAGCTTTTGTATGGAATTAGGGAATAAGGAATCTTGTTTGCAGTCCTAATTCATCATGGCATTGCCTTGGCCAGTTGTAGGAGTTCTTTCCAATTAGCATTTTACCCAGAATGGTAAGTCCTCTATGCTTTGAAGCATATGGTAGCATTTATCAACTTCTTTTAGTATTTTTGCACTGGTTCAGTTTATACATGATTGTAACATAACTTCCAAAATCGTAAGGGAATACTGATGACATTTCAGAGACACCTTATTATCAGAGTAGAAGTGCAAGCTGGGAGGTCCATGTCTTATTACCACTGCATTCTAGTCCCCTACTTGGGCACATGGTTTGTACCTAATGAATATATATTTTTAATTTATTTGCCACAGCAGACATCTAAAATCCCATTGACTTTCAATTCTAGCAAGAAATTGATGAATATTTTTAAATATCAGTAAGTAGAGTCTGTGTTCCATTGAAATTCTCCATAGCCTCTGGTCCGCATCTTCCAGATATTAAAACCCAGGTTAGAATAATGGTCTTAGTATTGAAGAACACATTTATAAACTGAAACACTGAGTCAATGATGAGAAGATTTTGGAGAACATAGTATCATTATACAGAGCTCTTTAAACTGGTTTAGACTGATGGCAGTTATAGGATAAAGTTTAGAAAAAAATAACATTTTTTTCTGAAAGAGGAAAATTTTATTTGTCTTCATGAATTGTATATGAAAACATTAAAATATATTAATAAAGAATTTTAAAACTTTCTTATCTGTCACCTGTTTCTATTACATCCTCTCTGAGCATCAAAGGCTCATAGATAATTGTTGTGATAGGAGGAAGACAAAGAGAAAGAATCAATATTTAGCATTATATTTTCAAAGTAAGTTTAAGGACCCATTTCAAGACTAAAATTGTGAAGGCTAAGGCTTACTTAGGGAAATTTTGGTATCATTGTTCTTGTGTTTTTGTGTTGCTGCTGTTGTTGTTTTATGTATCAAAAGGCATTCTCAAAGGAAAAATGTTTATTGGTCAGCAGTGAATTGATTGAGTAAATGAAGAGGCATGAGGAACAACCCCAAGGGAAGAATTACAGTTGTCCTGATTCAAGGAAATGGAGAGGATCTGAAGGACATGATGGAGTAGAGAAGTAGAGAGCACCAGTGGGGAAGTAGAGAGCACCAGTGAATCATCCAGACTGCCTGAGTGAGTGCTGGTAATGGCCACCACCAGGAACATGCATGAGAGCCAAACTATTGCCCTAAAGTCATATGTCAGAGCCCTGGAAGTGTTCTTGGTGAAAGAACTCTAGTATCCAACATTCTCACTGCTGTCTGCAGAAAGCATCCCAAACACAGCTGTTGTCACTTTGTGATCATCCACAATGAGTAACCTCCCTGCAGTCAGTTTTGTAAGCCTATCTGAACTCTCCTTAAAGAGAGAGCTGTGTGCTAGATGCACAAAGGGGGTGATTGTGGTTAAAATGAAAAAAAGTGTAGTCTGTCATCTCTGCAGGCTCTGCTTTATCAGTTTTCAGTTATATTCATTATTCTCGATAAACTTTATTTTTCTTATTTGGGCTGAGTTAGTTAGAACCACTCCATCCCAAGGTTCAACAAGGATGAAAATTATCCCTAATTCGTAGCTGTGCAACTTATATCTGTATCAGAATGTGATATGCTGAGAAAAGTTGAATAACTCTGTATTTCTTCTTTTGAAATTTAGAAACAGGGGACACCTGGGTGGGTCAGTCAGTTAAACTTCTGATCTCAGCTCAGGTAATGATCTCATGGCCATGAGTTCAAGCCCTGCATTGGGCTCTGTGCTGACAACTTAGAGCCTGGAGCCTACTTCTTTGGGTTCTGTGTCTCCCTTTCTCTCTGCCCCTCCCATGCTCATTCCATGCTCATTCTCTCTCTCTCTCTCTCTCACTCTCAAAAATAAATAAGAATTAAAAAATTTAGAAACAAATGAGGTTCCAAGAACTCCCATAGTTACCATATTAATATATTCTAGGCCAATTACATGATTCATATAAGTGTTATGAACAAAAAATTAATTACCATATTCTTAACAACCTAGCACAGTGTTTGGCACATAATAAATATTAATGCTTATTAAGAATACCTCTCCCCAACAAAGAGTTGAAGTGAAAATAAGTTAAAGGAATAGAGAAAATTTACAAACAGCCCAATCAAAAGACCACTGCAAAAAGAGGAAAAGAGTCCAAAAAATCTTTCCTCCTTAACACAATTGGCCTACCAGAAATGCAACCAGTCTCTTCGTGTGGTTCCTCTTTATAATCTGCTCTAAACTTGGGCCAAACAGACGAGGCTTCTGGGTATTAACTGTGAAGACAGATGAAACAAATGAATTGTGTGAGCCGTGGTTTGTGGGGTTTATGTGATTAAGGATCAGCTGCTCTCCAGCAAACAACCCGTCACCAAAAAAAGAATGTGACTTTTTAAGTAGAATTCGTCTAAGAAGCACCATGTCCCCAATGGCACATCATAAACAGGTGGCACTCATTTTCCATTACCCTTCAGAAGTCACCAAAAACATCATAACATTTCAATTGAACTGCAGTTGAGAATAAATGACCATTTTATTATCTCTTTAAGCATTAGTGGATGAGCAAGGAGAGGAGAATTTAACTGTCTGCTCTTTTCTTTTTATGGCCCTTGACAGAAGTAGAACTCCAACCAACTGATGGACAGAGGCACACAGGGGCACTAAAGTTATATTAGGGATGTTTGCATCTTATTATTCAGGCTCCATCTCGAACAGATGTCCTGGCATCTTCAAAGGAGATTTAGAGCATTTCTGAGCTGGATGGCAGTGCAGCATCCCAGGTAAAGAGAGATCTGCAAGGAACAGAAGTCAATCCAAGCGTTATCTCTAATTATTAAGATAACAGTCAATAATTAGAGATAATTATTGGCTACAGTCAGATCTTTATCACTGGGATTTTTATAGAAAGTTATGGATAATTTACATAATTTAAGAGAATGCATGATATAAGTTTCTCTTAAACGATGTGGCAATCTTCAGCCTATTGCATGGTAACTGATGACTTTGCCAGAGTCTACCACATCTGATGATGGGATGGTGGATTGGTAGTGGTAGTGAGTGAGGGTAGATTGGGGAAAAACCAGCAATCATGTTTTTTATTATCACACCCCAGTGATCACTTTATGTGACTGTAGAAAGAGAAAAAGAAAGAAAGAGAGAGAGAGAGAGAGAGAAAGAAAAGAAAGAAAGAAAGAAAGAAAGAAAGAAAGAAAGAAAGAAAGAAAGAAAAAAGGAAGGAAGGAAAGAAGGAAGGAAGGAAGGAAGGAAGGAAGGAAGAAAGAAAGAAAGAAAGAAAGAAAGAAAGAAAGAAAGAAAGAAAGAAAGAAAGAAGAAAGAAAGGAAGGAAGGAAGGAAGGAAGGAAGGAAGGAAGGAAGGAAGGAAGGAAGGAAGGAAAGAATGAACTCTGGCATCTGGTCAACTGCTCATTCTGAGGGATAACACTCAGTTCTGGGTGTTTCACAAAAGAAGGCTGGCTGATTGAATTTGGAGAATGCTGGGGCCTAGCTTAAAATACTTAGAGATCAATTTATTAAAGGAATACCTTTCAAAAATTTATAATTCTGAACATTTACTGTGTTCTATTGCTAGTGAGATCTCTTACTTTAGTGGGCTCAGAATTATCACTTATTAGTTAAAATCACTACTCTGGGTAAGTTTCAATTTTCTCATCTATCTATTGGAGATTAAAAATAGTAAACAGTCCTATTGTGTTTGCTATTGGTAGATGACTTTATTCATAAAAAGTTTCTAGTGCACTGAGAGGCATATAAAGGTAGTATCATTAATATTACTAGTTATTGTAAAAGTTCTATGCTTCTACAAAACATTACTTTTGAACAACCAGGGATATTATTTCTTTTTTTAACAATTTATTTTAAGTCATTAAATTTATTTTGAGAGAGAGAGACATAGAGAATAAGCAGAGGAGGGACAGAGAGAGAATAAGAGAGAGAGAATCCTAAGCAGGCTCTGCGCCATCAGCATAGAGCCCAACTCACAAATCATGAGATCATCATCTGAGATGAAAGCAAGAATCAGACGCTTAACTGATTGAGCCACCCAGGTGCCCTTTATAAATTTTTAAAGTTTATTTTTATTCATCTTGACAAAGAGAGATATAGGGATAGCAAGCAGGGAAGAGCAGAGAGGGAGGGAGACTCTTAATCCCAAGCAGGCTCTGCAGTCTTAGTACAGAGCCCAAAACAGGGCTTGAACTCATGAACCATGAGATCATGACCTGAGTCTAAATCAAGAGTCAGAAGCTTAATCTAGGAGCCCCTGGAATATTATTTCTGATATCAGAGTCCTAACTAAAGATACTATATCCTACTAAAATTTTATGTTGTCCCTGTGGGAATCGCAAAAATTATTATGCTAATTTTATTTTTGGTAAATTTCTTAAGATTCCATAGCCTTTCTAATATGGTTAGAATTTTATAATGCAACATTACAATTGTAGATTGTGGTTTAGTAAAACCTCCAAGAATATCTAAGGTATCTGTATACATGTGTGTGCTTTTCTGCTGTGTGGTATCAGTGTTTTTCTTTTGATGCCCAAAATTGAAAAAAAAAAAAAGTGCCTCTTTATTTAAGGAAAAAGAAAAGAAAACAAGAAAACGCCACCTTTGTCAGTACCTTGGGCTGAAAATAGATATGACCAGAAATGGAGTTTTGAAAGTTACTTTTTAAAATGCAGGCTTTCATGTTCTATCAAAGCAACTTCAGGGGCACCTGGATGGCTCCGTTAGTTAAGCTCAGGTTGTGATCTTGCATTCCATGGGTTTGAGCTTCACATCAGTACTATGTGCTGACAGCTCAGAGCCTGGAGCCTGCTTCGGCGTCTCCTGTCTGGGTCTCTCTGTCCCTCCCCTGCTTGTGCTCTCTCTGTTTCCAAAAAAGATAAATAAACAAACACGAAACAGCAACTTCAGTTCATTGAGAAAAGTCTAAAGCAAATTTGTGAGACATGGCACAGAGAAATTCCTCATACAATATGAAACCAAACAATACCTTTGAGGGGTCCTACCAACCTTCCTTCCCTCATCCATTTCAGAGTCACACATTCCATCTCCACAGAGACAAGAGTAATGGTAGGAAGTGGCGTGTTCAGGGCAGAGGAGACCAAAGTAAAATTTGTTAATGTCATTAGTCATGTGAATTGAGCATTATGCTAATTCACTGTTTATTCATCTTGTACAACTGAAATTTTATACCTGTTGAATAACAATGTCCTGTCTCATTCCTGTCCTTTTTCTTTAGAGGAAAAATTTTCGGTGTTTCACTATTGACTATGATGCTACCTGTAGGCTTGTCATATATATCCTTTATTATGTTGAGGTACATTATTTCTTTATCTAGTTTGTTGAGAGTTTTATCATGAAAATATATTTAATATTATCTCATGCTCATGTGATTTTTATCCTTTATGACTGTGATGAACTGCACTAATTGGCTTGGATATATTAAACTATCCTTGAACTCCAAGATTTATTCCTCAGGTAAATCCAACTTGATTATGTATTATATTTTTTAAAATTTAGTTGTCTTTCTGTGTTCTCTTGTAACACATTGCACTTTTTAAAGATGATCGTCCTGAATTCTTTGTAAGGTAATTCATAGATCTCCATTTTTAGGGTCATTTAGTGGAGATTTCTTTTGTTCCCTTGGTTGTATTATATTTCCTGATTCTTCATGTTCCTTGTGGCTTTATGTTGGTGCCTGTGCAATTGAAGAAGCAGCCACTTCTCTGAGTCCTTATGGACTGGCTTCAACAAGGAAAGGCTTTCACCAACCAGCTTAGCTGATTCTGGGCACCTCTCAAAACTTTTCTATAGATGTGCATGTTCCTTCCCTCTCCCTTCCTTCTGGGATAGAACTGTTAAAACTTCGTGCCTTTTCCCAATGTTACAGAGTTGCACTGGCCACAGTAAACCACCTACCCCTTTTCCCTAGGTCAATGCATTGAAAGACCAGACATTAGATGTACACTCAACACATCTCTCTTCTTCCAGATGGACAAATCTCAGGGTTGAGAACCTTCTCTTAATACCAGACAGTGGTGCTAGCTACTGAGAGCCACCTGCCCCTTTTTCCTGGAAAACTGTACTGACACTCTGTGATTTTGTGTGAAACCACCATTTCTCTCTCTCCGTCCTGAAGGAGATAGTTGAAAATTATACACCTTTGTCCAACTTTGCAGGGGTATGTCACTGCGGAAAGCTGCCCACCCCATCTCTTTGCTCTTAAGTGTCTCCAGGTGTCAGAAATGCCATTTCCTTCAGCATTCTGATTAACATAAAATAATAGCAGGTCTCATTGGAAGTGCACCAAGATTGGGTGCACAGTTCACTGCCTTTTTCCCCCAGGGAGAGATAGAGAACAGAGGGAATTTGTCTTGGTGCTGATCTATGCTGGCTTAAGGATGAGTTGACACCAGTGGAAAGAAATTTCTCTTTTTACCCACTTCAATGTGTCTAGTCTCAGTATTGTGTTCATCCAGGATACTACAACTTCTTAGCTTGTTTCTGGAGTTTTCATAAAGTTATTTTGGTCCTTTTAGTGTTATTAAATGAATACTTCTGTGGGGGCATGAGGTCTAGGACTTCCTATTCTGCCACCTTGCTGATGTCACTCCAACTAATCTAACTAGTGTCAGCTCTTCAAATCAGATCAGAGTCAAGAAAATGTCTGTAGTTAGATATTCATCATAAAAAGAAGAGAATATGTAATTTATTTTATGACATTATGCCATCAAATGTTTTTTTTTTTAATTTTTAAGTGTTTTTTAAAGTTTGTATTTCTCTTTAATGAAAGAAAGAGAGCAAGCGGGGAAGGGCAAAGAGAGAGGGAGACAGAATCCCAACTAGGCTTTATACTATAAGTGCAGAGCCCAACCTGGGGCTTGAACTCACTAGCTGCAAGATCATGACTTGAGCTTAAATCAAGAGTCAGATGTTTAAGGGACTGAGCCGCCTTGTCACTCCTGAAATGTGGTTTTGATAGATGTTTATTTTTATCCACGTTGAGTCTATTGATAGCTTCTACTCTGGGCTTTTGACAAACTCTATTCAAAATTCACCCTATTCATTATTAGGAGAAAAATGTTTTCTTTCCCCCAAAGCTTAACTTTGATTTAGAGTAATGCCTCTGAAAATATAATCACTATATATCCCCAGTGAGTGAAAAAAATCACTCTTTTGTTTACAAATCCATCTCAATTACATGCTTACATACATATTTATGAAGTGAATTTATTCAATTTTCATGCTCCCTCTGAAAATACCAGAACTTGGAACCTGGCAAATTATATTGCTACCATACCTTCTAAGTCCAGTTAGTTATTTTACTTATCAGACAGGATAGTATAAGTGTTTTTGTACAATACAATGATTCTACAGTTATAAAGACTGAACCCACATGTTTTGGAAATATGTAGGTATGGTAAACATTAATATGGAAGAAAAACTCTTGTGTTCATATGACCCAGTATTTTCAGACATTTTCCGGTCTTCAGATATGAGAGTTTAATCCTTGGGTTCTGTACAAGATGTTCACATCTTATCCCAGTTAAGCACTGATAGCCACTATTATGAACCAGTGGCTTCCTAGAATATCTGAGCTGCACATTGCCAGCACATGGTGAGGAAATGCAATTTTAGTTTCTGTTGTGCTGAAACCAGCAGACGGATCAATTCCATCTGTTTGTACAGAAGCCAGCTATATCTATTATTCAATAGTATATTCAACTATTTCACTGAGGATGGCATTTTTAAAAAGAAAAAAACAAAAGAGATGTCAAGGAAAAATATGTTTTTGGAAGTAAAATTATTTTTTGTTGTTTTTAATATCAATTTAATCACCAAATTTCATTACCTCGATTCTATTACAAAAATCCATTTTTGAACAGATTCAGTAATTGGAAAATTAAAGTTTGACCATAACCAGATTTAATAATTTATTTGATTCTGTTCTTAGATATTTTAATTATTCAATGTTAGAACAATGTTGTGCAATAAAATTTCTTATAAAATTTCTTATTAAAAAAATTTCTTATCTCTGTCCAAACTGTGTTTAAAAAGCTACATTCCTCACCTGCTTAAATGCCCACCCCTTCACTCCACATCCACTTGCTACCAATCTCTGCCCCATATCCCTTCATCCTCACTCTGTCAAATTTCTAAATCAGATTATCTTCTGAACTGATAAATATCACCTTTATAGTTTATTCCCTAAAGAGTAGTTTGCTCTTAAATATACAAAGAACTTTGTGTATTTATTTTTCTACAAGGTAAACATTTCTAGGAAAGTCTCTAAATGATGTCTCTGGCATTTTTTGTGTGTGTGTCCTGAGATGATATCTTTACAGTTTCACCTTTCTGGAAGTTTGTGGAAGTCAAGTGGCACATTTGTACTTTGGAAGAAAAAATATCATAAAAATTAAACTATTAGGAGGACACTGCCTACTCTTATCCTGTGTGAGCTTCCCTATCAACAACCTATGCAGTTCAACACAGTGTGATTGAGAATCACTGAATCATTGATGGTGTTCTTGGCTTGTGTCATCACCTCATTTGCTTATGTTCTGGGTCTTTAAGAAGTCATTTCATTTCCCTGGTTTCCCATTACTTAATGTAGTCAAGATGCTTGTAATTAATCAATATACTTTTGAGAAATATAAATTCAGCATTTAATATTAGTAGTAATTGCTGGGGGTAATAGTGCTGGTTTAGTTGGAAAGACATACATAGAAACAGATATTTTCAGCCTATGAAAAGCAAGTTGAGATATTATAGGTCACAAAGGAGCACTTTTGCTGGTTATTATAGTTTTGAGGATAACCAAGAAGGCCTTAATGTTCTCCTCAATTTGACTAAACTTCAGACACCTTTCTTTTTCACTATAAGCCCCTGACTTTCTTTTTCTTATCATGTTGACCATAGAAAAGTAGCACTCATGTCTCCCAGTCTCCTAGGGGAGTAGGAGCCTAACTTAGTTCAGACCAAATAGAAAAGACTTTGTTTAATCATACTGACCAACTCTGCTATAACATCTTCCAGTACTTTTCCACTCACTTAGCCAGCTGTTAAAAACTCTTCCCCTTTTTGTTTCAAGAGGAGTTGAGTTCAAACTGTCTCCATTATCACATTACCCTTGAACACAGTATCCCTTGCCTGTTTGACTGTCCAGTACATTTTTTCTTTGAAAAGAAGCACCAAATATAAGATCCCAGATAAAGTTTACAAACCAGTGAGAGCAAGATAAATAATCACTTTCATGCTTGTAGGAATTCGGCAATTACTAAGGGATAGGTAATTCTCTCCTGGTTTTCGGAGAAAGGCAAAAATGCTATTGATTACCACTAGAATCATTCTATCCTTTCCAGCAGCTATCCACAGCATGAGGGAATCCTCTAGCATGACAAGGAGAGAACATGTTTCAACCTCCATCTGGATTTGTCTTCCTTTTCTCTACCCACACTTATCCATTTCCTCTTACGAGTGGTTGTCAAACTCTCTTACACTATTTCAAGACTCTTTTGGCCTTTCCTTTCTGTAAATTCTTTATATATATATATATATACACATGATGGATATTTATATATATTTAGATTTCTCATATGCTTTTTTTTTCCAGTACAGATTGTCACTTTTCCTTATTTTCTTCTATTCTATAGTTTTTTTTTTTTTCTTTCAAAGTTTATCGTCAGGTTGGTTTCCATATAACATCCAGTGCTCATCCCAACAAGTGTGCTCCTCCATGCACATCACCCCCTTCTCCTCCCCCCACCCCCACCAGCCCTCAGTGTGTTCTCAGTATTCAAGAATCTATCATAGTTTGCCTCTCTCCCTCTCCCCAATTATTTTCCCCTTCTCCACCCCCATGGTCCTCTGTTAAGTTTCTCCTTTTCCATTTATAAGTGAAAAATATGGCATCTGTCTACCTCTGGCTGATTTATTTTGCTCAGCATAATAACCTCGAGTTCGGTCCATGTTGCTACACATGGCCAGATTTCATTCTTTTTCATTGCCACGTAGTATTCTATTGTATAGATATACCACTTCTTCTTGATCCATTCATCAGTTGATGGACATTTAGGTTCTTTCCATGTTTTGGCTATTGTTGAGAGTGCTACTATGAACATTGGGGTACATGTGTCCCTATGCATCATCACTCCTGTATTCCTTGAGTAAATTCCTAGCAGTGCTATTGCTGGGTTATAATTTTTTGAGGAACCTCTATTCTGTTTTCCAGAGGGGTTGCACCAGTTTACATTCCCACCAATAGTGTAGGAGGGTGCCCATTTCTCCACGTCCTCGCCAGCATCTATAGCCTCCTGACTTATTCATTTTAGCCACTCTGACCGGCGTGAGGTGCTATCTCAGTGTGGCTTTGATTTGTATTTCCCTGATGATGAGGGACACTGAGCATCATTTCATGTGTCTGTTGGCCATCTGGATGTCCTCTTAGGAGAAGTGGCCGTTCATGTCTTCTGCCCGTTTCTTCACTGGATTATTTGTTTTTTGAGTGTGGATTTGGTGAGTTCCATATAGATTTTGGATACTCGCCTTTTATCTGACATGTCATTTGCAATTATCTTTTACCATTCCATCAGTTGCCTATTAGTTTTATAGATTGTTTCCTTTGCTGTGCAGAAGCTTTTTATCTTGATGAAGTCCCAAGAGTTCATTTTTGCTCTTGATTCCCTTGCCTTTTGGGATGTGTCAAGTCAGAAATTGCTGTGGTTGAGGTCAAGGAGGTTGTTTCCTGCTTTCTCCTCAGGTTTTGATGGTTTCCTGTCTCACATTCAGGTCCTTTATCCATTTTGAGTTTATTTTTGTGTATCATGTAAGAAAGTGATCTAGTCATTCTTTTGTACATTCCTGTCTAGTTCTCCCAGCACCATCTGTTAAAGAGGCTGTCTTTTTTCCATTGAATATCTTTCCTGCTTTACCAAAGATTAGTTGGCCATATATTTGTGGGTCCAATTCTGAATTTTCTCTTCTATTCCATTGTTCAAATTCCAAAACGCACACTCACTACCAAAATTCACACGAGAAGAGAGAGAAAATCTGAACAGACCCATAACTAGTGAAGAAATTGAATCAGTTATCAAAAATCTCCCAAGAAATAAGAGCCCTGGGTCAGATGGCTTCCCTGGGGAAGTCTACCAGACTTTTAAAACAGAGTTAATTCCCATTCTTCTCAAGCTATTCCCAAAAATAAACATGGAAGGAAAACTTCCGGACTCATTCTATGAAGCCAGTATCACTTTAATTCGCAAACCAGACGGAGACCCAACAAAAAAAGAGAACTACAGGCAAATATCCTTGATGAACACACATGCAAAAATCCTCAACAAGATACTTGCCAATTGAATGCAACATCACATAAAAAGAATTATCCACCATGATCAAGTGGGATTCATTCCTGGGTTCAATATTTGCAAATCAATCAATGTGATACATCACATTAACAAAAGAAAAGATAAAAACCATATGATCCTGTCGATAGATGCAGAAAAAGCATTTGACAAAATACAGCATCCCTTCTTAATAAAGACCCTCGAGAAAGTCGGGATAGAAGGAACTTACTTAAACATCATAAAAGCCACCTATAAGAAGCCTCAGCTAACATCATCCTCAATGGGGAAAAACTGAGAGCTTTCCCCTGAGATCAGAAACAGGTCAGGGATGTCCATTCTCGCCACTCTTGTTTAACATAGTGCTGTAAGTCCTAGCATCAGCCATCAGGCAACAAAAGGAAATTAAAAGCATCAGAATTGGTAAAGAAGAAGTCAAACTTTCCTTTTTGCAGGCAACATGACACTCTACTAGAAAACCCGAAAGACTCCACCAGAAGCCTACCAGAGCTGATCCATGAATTCAGCAAAGTTGCAGGATACAAAATCAACGTACAGAAATCGGTTGCATTTTTATACACCAACAATGAAGCAACAGAAAGAGAAATCAAGAAATTGTTCCCTTTCACAATTGCTCAAAAAACCATAAAATACCTAGGATTAAACCTAACCAAAGATGTAAAGATCTGTATGATGAAAACTATAGAAAACTTATGAAGGAAATTGAAGAAGACACAAAGAAATGGAAAAATATTCCAGACTCATGGATCGGAAGAATAAATATTGTTAAAACGTCATTACTACCCAAAGCAATCTACACATTCAATTCAATTCCAACCAAAATTGCACCAGCATTCTTCTCAAAGTTAGAACAAACTATCCTAAAATTTGTATGAAACCACTAAAGACCCTGAATAGCCAAAGAAATATTGAAGAAGAAAACTAAAATGGCATCACAATCCCAGACTATTGCTTCTAATACAAAGCTGTAATCATCAAGACAGTACAGTATTGGTTTATTTATATATTTTGTTAAAGGGGAACACTCCGTTAAGAAATCATACATTTCATAGGCCTTATAAAATTTTTATAGGCCTTATAAAAATTCATTTCTTCAGCCCCCACATCCCAATTCATAATACATACCTTTGCCCTGGTCATTTTTAAACAGAACATAGTGTTGGGGCACCTGGGTGGCTCAGTCAGTTAAGCTTCCAACTTCGGCTCAGGTCATGATCTCATGGTTCATGGGTCCTGAGTTTGGCTCTGTGCTGACAGCTAGCTCAGAGCCTGTAGCCTGTTTCAGATTCTGTACCTCCCTTTCTCTCTGACCCTCCCCTACTCACTCTCTCTCTCAGAAATAAATAAAACATTTAAAAAAAACAACATAATGTAAACATTAAATATTACAAAACTTGTTCATACTGAGCTTTTCTTGGGGGGAAATTCTTGGTCATGTTTGCAGAAAGCAATCTTAAACAATTGACGCCTTATATTTGAACTCTTTCTGCTTCAGGGAGACTCCTCTAATATCCTACCAGCTCTAGGAGAATATTGTTGTCCCTTTCTTTCTTTTCCCAAATGAACCAAAAACTAAATGTTCTGTTTCCATCTTCAAATGTCCATTGTCTATTACACATGTTCTATGGAAAATGAAAATGAAAATGTAAAATGACAACAGACAGTTAAGCAGGAAATAGTATTTATGTTTTTATTTTTATTTTTTAATTTACAAATCGAGTAGAAACGAATTGTTCTCAGTGCATGTGGGTGGATCACTTGGTTAAGTGTCCAACTTCAACTCAGGGCATGATCTCCTTAGGTTTTAGTCCTGCAGTGGGCTCTGTGCTGACAGCTCAGAGCCTGGTGTCTGCTTCAGATTCTGTCTCCCTCTCTCTCTGCCCTCCCCCACTCACACTTTGTCTCTAAATAATAAACATTAAAAAAATTAAAAATAAAAAAAGAATTGCTCACATTGAAATTAAATAACCTATATCTCTTCCTCCTTCTTGGTCTCCCTCCTGTCTCCTCATATGGCTCTGAGAATCTCCCATTAAACTATAGGTCTTTGAGAAACTCAAATTGCAAACTATTGATCAGGAAGATTGGGGTCATAGTGGTTATCAAGCATTAGGGTGCCTTGAAATCATTGGGCATGATTTGAAAATGAAAATTCTGATATAGTGTATCCATAAACCTTGTGACAATGGAATAGTGAGTCAGATCTTAACTGTCAGGGCAAGTCATGAGAGATTTTTTTTTTTTTTTATTTCTAGGAGAGAGAGAGAGAGAGAGAGAGAGAGAGAGAGAGCGTGAGCAGGGGAGGGTCAGAGAGAGAGGGAGTCACAGACTGTCACAGACTGAAACAGGCTCCAGGCTCTGAGCTGGCAGTCAGCACAGAGCCCGATGCGGGGCTCAAACCCACGAACCAGTGAGATCATGACCTAAGTGAAAGTCAGATGCTTAACCGACTAAGCCACCCAGGTGCCCCAAGTCATGAGAAATCTTAATTTAAAAATTTTGAGGTTCAGTGTATACCTCTAAGGGGAAAACGTTTTAAACTTAAAATTGACTAAAGGAGACAGCTGCAAAAATCACTAATTAGTTAAATTAAAATCTTCAAATGGTTAGCAAGTTCATCTTCAATTCTGCTAAATAGCACATATTTCTCATTTTGAGATTCAGTGATCTCACAATACTGTCTTTTCTAACATTAAAAGAATTACTTTGGAAATATAATTAAAATATCTAACAGAACAAAAATCCTTTATTCTTCTTCCAGCCTCCTTTCCTGTGTCTTTTTTTTTTTTTTAAATGTTGTTGACAGTTGGCTTGCCATCTGTTCCAGCAGGGCAAGAGTGTAAAAGTTTCTGATATTTTTCAACGATAGCAGTTGATTATAGATAACATTATTTTCAGAAAATATGTCTGTTAATGTCTCATTAAAACATTAACCAACAAAGCAGTTGGTCTAAAAAGAAACCTCAAGAATAGAGCTGGCACATTAATTCCCAAGGTATTCACAATTTTGTTTTCATGTTAAAGCTGCTTCAACTTCAAAAAAATATATTGGGCAAAGGGGAGAGGTAGTGAATTGGCACGTATCTCCAACCTTCCAATCCCACATTGCTGACTGTATGGGTTAAAGCCTACCTGGTCATTATTATTATACTTAATATTATTTCAAGAGTGGAAGAGAGACAACTCAAAAACTAATCTGAGATAAGTTCTTTGGTCAGCAAATGAGAAAATGGAAAGTGTGTTGCAGTTTCTTCTATCCTTCTGTGATTAATAGTGTGTACCATTTATTTTAAGCCATCTGGAAAATTTGTGCAATGAATCCACAGTAGCCCATTTTCCTGATCTCATGTTTTTCATTTGTAAAATGGAAATCACCAAATGCACCAGACCATTCTTGGCACATAGTGCCTCTATTCTTCTATCAGGAAAGAGCCCAATGAATCAACCTATCAGGAAAGAGCCTAGTGAATCAACCTTACTGATCTTTCCAGTAGACTCTAAGAGAGGAGTTCTTAGCTGCATTCCAGCTATATGGTGCTAGGAAGTCCACAAAGCCATGTGGTGGGACTCTGGTCAGCTGGCAAACCATGTGAAGGTGAAATTTACTTAACTACATCCGATTGAAACAGACACTCGGAAGACTCTCAACAGACACAAGTACTTAGCCCACCCTATCAATTTCTTTGGACAATTAGCTACTAGTCTCCCATTTTTAGTTATTTAAGATAATATTAGTGTGAAATTATTAGCATGGTAAGACTTTTAAAAAATCCATTCTTACTACCAAACCATCCTAGACTGATACAATTGTCCAATTTTTAATATCTTCACACAGCTTCTCCAATAACAACTTTCTCACTCAGATAAATTCTAAAACCATGATCTATAGCCAGACATCTTCATAATGGGGTAAAATGTAATTCTTCTCATTCTGTTATCATTGCTGACATATAAGATTTCAGAGTCAATACCTAACCCTTAGTTAATCATAAAATAAGTATTTCTCTTCCTTTAAGTGCCCTCCTGCTCAGCAGGGATTGTGCTCAAGGAAACCACACCCCTGAGAGCCACTGCTCTCTCTCTGGAAAGTCTCCACTTGAATGAAGAACATTATTACTTTGCCCTCCAAGTTGCTTCTCTCCAGAATGAACAAACTCAATTCCTTTCATCATTCCTCTTGGGCTTTCGTTTCATGCCTTTGTCCCTTTCCATTTGTATGAGATGTCCAGAAGTAATCTATGATTAAACAAATCTGTTATAAATGTACAATTAATAGAACCAATCTATGTGTCAATGGTATATAGAGAAAAATAATTAAAAAAATTTTCTCTTCCCTTTCATGATGCCAAACTCAGAAAATATTGCATTTTTTATACAATAGTACTAATTTTCCCTAACTAAAAATAGTGCTTATATTGTGAATCTCTTTCAATGGATACTGTTCAAAAAAAAACAAGATTGTTTAACTTCTGTTCCTGTTGACCTTCTGTATATAATCTAATGGTTTATTTACTGAACAAATACAAATCAGAGACATTAGTCTTCATTAAAGCCTGTTAACTCAACAAAAGTAATAATAATTAAAAAAGAAATCTGATAACAATAGAAGTGAGGAAAAGAAATCAAAATGTATTACTCTGTTAATGTGCTAGCTCTTTCTAATGAAGACAAAGTAAACTCCTCCTGGCCAACCAAAGGTCAATGTTGACTTGAATCTTCTGTTTTTATATATGTTCTCAGTACCTATAAAGACCTTGAGAGAATTGAAGGAATGCCTTGTGTGTTATTATATAGAATAAAGTCTAATGACACTTTAAATCTTATTCCAATGCCGTGTAACCAAAACATAATGTGAAGATAGACTTAAAATTATTTTCTTATTCTCCACCAATATAGACCTGCTGCCCTTACACTGCTATCACTTTGTTCCAGGCTAATATCCTAACCTACCTCAAATGCCTTAAATAATGCCTTTGAAATTGCACAGACCTGAAGAACATTCTTAAACACTTAACAATGGTCTCTATTGAGGAAGATGGAGAATATATGAGTGGGACAAATAGAAGTAGTAGCTGTGTCTCATTAAAAAAGCTACTTCTAATTTTTAGATTAAATGCTTCAATATTTGAATTCTTTTATAGTGAAACTATATCAAAGATTCATTTTGTATAATTTAAAAATAATGTGAATCAATACTTTTGAAAACATTAACAGTCTTTAATGATTCATAAGAGGAACCCCAAAGTCTTCAAAAATAGATTAAAAATTTTACTTAAATACAGTATCCATTAATCCTATCGTTTAAATTTTTTTCTTCTTTTCTAGTACACCTGTATATAAATTGAAAACTAACAGAAACAATTATTTTGGATGTACCTGTATTTCCCAAAATATCCAACATTAAGGATCACATTACTGGAAATAGTAAGAAAGAAAAAAATATATATATATTCTGAATTGATCACCAGAAATAAAATAATAAAAGCTCTGGCCACATCATCTGATTATTTCTGCGATTTGCATTAGCAATTGGCTTAATCTCAAGACCGAGTCTGTCAAATTCACGTTCTTCTGTCTCAGGGCATGTAGCTTTTTTTTTTTTTTTTTAATGTTATTACCAGATACCTTAAAATACAACCTAATAACAGTGAATTTTGTTACGATTTCCACACCATTTAACTGAGAGGAATGCCAATATGCCATCAAAGCAATAAACAAATTACTCCCTTTAACTCATAATGTTCCCAGCCACAGAATGCAGTCAGCAGGTACTCCATAGAACGCTGATGACATCCAATGGCCAAATAAATGATTTGCAGGGTTTTAGCTACTCAGTAGCAGGGCCTTCCCTCAGGTGGTATCCCTCTTTTCCGTAAGGAGATTGAATACACACAATCTCTTTCTATGGAGACAGGAATAGAGAAATCAGAACGAAACAGAATGGAAAATGAAAAAAGCAATCTTTTTTGAGTTATCTTGCAAAGCCAACCTCTGAAGGGGATCATTTCTTTACAAGACCTCCATGGAAAATCTCATTTAGGTAGATGTTTCTATCTTTTAGCTATATTTTGTTTGAATACTGCTTTAGATATTAAGGTTTTTTTGAAATTCAAAGCTCTCATGCCACAGGTTAAAAACGTATTAATATCGTTCCAATTTTAGTATATGTGCTGCCGAAGTGAGCACTAAAAACGTAAAAATTAAGAAATTTTAAAATTATTGTAATAAACCCCAAAGACATTATCGTGAAAGATCCATTTCTTGTGATGGCTGACTTCTGTTCCGTGGTTCTGTTACAGTCATATCATGTCCACTAACTCTGATAAAGCTCTTGCCAACTTCTTAAGTGATTGTTATTATATAATTTCTTCTTGGTTCACAGCCTGCTTCATTGCCATTAACACAAAGGTGGCTTATGACAAGAATAAAGAATGAATCAAGGGTGAATCAAGAATAAAGAAGGGGGAATTATTTGCGTAGATCCTTTACACCTTTTGGTGACTATTCTGTGTGCTTTAACCCTCTTGCCTTTGCTTACACTGAAGACTGAACTCATATTCATTCTACTTCCACTAGCCAAATCCATTCATACCATAAACCACAATTCAATGTTTTAATATAGCCTTCTTGAGTCAATATATTTGAAATTATATAACTTCATTTAAGTTGAATGACAGCTTTGTTTCTCACTTTGAATTATTAGTCTCTGTGACATTGTACCAGATAGATGATAGATAGATGATGATGATAGATAGATAGATAGATAGATAGATAGATAGACAGATAGATAGATAGGCAGATAGATGATAGATGGATGATAGATTGATAAAGATATCAGTTTCCAACTCAGTTTTAAAAGTTTTGAGAAGACAGACCAGATATTATCCATGCCTGAGTCTTCCACAGTGATAATAGAGTTCCTGAGTTTCTGCAGGTGCTCAATTTGTGTTTCTTTAATTAATGTCTTCACATTATTACATAGCCCTGCTAATCCCAATAATCATATTTTTTTAATATCTCAGCATAATTAACACATTTCATCATTTCTTCCTGTTTGGAACACTTTTTCAATTGACTTTCAAGATAACACAATTTCTTGTTTTCCATTTTCTTACTGGGCATATTTTTTATTATTATCTGCTTTCTGCTTATCTCTACAGCTTCCAGAGATGATGCACTGAAGTGTCAATGTTCTCTACTTACATGTGCTTCTTTGGGAATCTCATTCCACAATGGTATTAAATTCTGTTTATATTATAATGAATATCAGAATTATATTTATATTATAATGAATATCAGAATTATATTTCTAGCCCAAATCTTACTTCAAACCTAGATGGTTCTAATCTGAACTCCTGATCTTCACCCTGAATCATTTTTCTCTTAATACCTTTTTGAGAGCAATAACTGATAGTTCTATCTTCCAGATGCTAAGGCCAGATGCTCAAGGCCAGGAGCCTTGTTTGCTTTATTCATCATACACAAAGTGATCCCTCACCAAATCCTGTCAGCCCACCTTTTTTCACACGTTGTCCAAATACCGTAATGTTTAATGTGGATTGTTGAAAGAATCCTTGAGGGACACCTGGGTCACTCAGTCAGTTGAGCATCCAACTTCAGCTCATATCATGACCTTGCATTAATGGGTTCGAGCCTCATGATGGGCTCTGTGCTGTTAGCTCAGAGCCTGGAGCCTTATTCAGATTCTCTCTCTCTCTCTCTCTCTCTCTGCCCGTCCCCTGATTATGATCTGTCTCTGTCTCTTTCTTTCTTAAAAATAAATAAACATTAATAAAATAAAATAGTTTAAAAAAGAAAGAATCCTACAACTTGTTTTTCTGCTTCTGCCTTTGTTTCCATTCAGTCTATGCTCTGTATAGTAGTCAGAGAAAACCTTTTTATTTTTTTTTTATGTTTTTACTTATTTCTAGGTGAGAGAGAGAGAGAGACAGCGTGAGCAGGGGGGTCAGAGAGGAGAGAGAAAGAGAGACAGTGTGAGCAGGGGAGGGTCAGAGAGAGAGGGAGTCACAGACTGAAACAGGCTCCAGGCTCTGAGCTGGCAGTCAGCACAGAGCCCGACGCGGGGCTCGAACCCACGAACCGCTAGATCATGACCTAAGCGAAAGTCGGATGCTTAACCGACTAAGCCACCCAGGCGCCCAGAGAAATCCTTTTAAATATAAACCAGATTAGGTCATTCTGTAAGGACACAAGTCTAAACCATACAAAATCCATGACAGGCCTTAAATTTCCCCTCTAAACTAGAAGGCCTAAGTTTCAGTTTCCCTGAAACTATCAGGCAGCTACACATTGCCCAAGGCCGAAGAAACTGCCCACCACTTCACTCCACCACACTACCTTGGCAACGCCCAATCAAGAAAGGCCAGCAACTATAGATAAATCTCAGCTGCCTAATGTAAAAGTTAACCCATTCGTCGCCGAAGAAGACTTTAGGCTCACTCTATGGTTGGTTGAATTTAAGGGTACCCTGAATGTTGTAATTGGATCCTGCCAAAAGTAACAGATACTCTGAATAACATGTACGGTTAAACCCGCTGTCAATAATGTTGTATAATTATGATTGGATCACTGTTTCCATGCCACAATTTCTGTTACTCCCCCATCACAAATTCCATAAAAACCCTACTTTGCCTTTGTTCGGGGCTCTCAGCACGGATGCACTATGTTGGTGAGGTCTGGGAGCCTGAGCTCGAGCCCGTAATCAAGCCCTTTGCCTTTGCATGTGTGACTCGGTCTCCCCGGTGGTCTCTGGTCGATGAGGATACTGCGATCTGGGTATAACAATTCCTCAGCTCATACCCTTGAGTGAGTTATCAAGAAAAACAAACAAACAAACAAACAAAACAGACCCCTCTAAGGCCCATGAAGTTTAACCTTCTATACCCCCATTTCTTTCTACTTCTCTCATTTGCTTCCCCTCAACCTAATTGTCTTCTATTCCAAGTAGCTCATACTTTAGGGCCTTTATATTGCTTTTTCAGCTTCCTTTTTTTTTTTTAATTTTTTTTAATGTTTTATTTATTTCTAGGAGAGAGAGAGAGACAGCGTGAGCATGGGAGGGTCAGAGAGAGAGGGAGTCACAGACTGAAACAGGCTCCAGGCTCTGAGCTGGCAGTCAGCACAGACCCCGACGCGGGGCTCGAACCCACAAACCGCGAGATCATGACCCAAGCGAAAGTCGGACTAACCGACTAAGCCACCCAGGTGCCCCTGATTTTTCAACTTCCTAGAATACTCTTCTTCCAGATAGGTATGGCTTTCCCCCTTTCCTTTAAATCTCCTTTCCCAGTATTACTATTTAAAGTATTTGTTCTTGGGGCGCCTGGGTGGCTTAGTCGGTTAAGCGTCTGACTTTCGCTTAGGTCATGATCTCGCGGTTCGTGGGTTCGAGCCCCGCGTCGGGCTCTGTGCTGACACCCAGCTCAGAGCCTGGAGCCTGTTTCAGTCTGTGACTCCCTCTCTCTCTGACCCTCCCCTGCTCATGCTGTCTCTCTCTCTCTCTCTCCTAGAAATAAATTTAAAAAATAAATAAAGTATTTGTTCTTGTCTCTCTCTCCCTGATAAGCACAGAACTTTTTGTTGGTGTTTTATTTATTGAAAAACAATGATACTTAGCATCCTCAATACCTAGAATAGCATACTACAAATATTTCTTAGATGAAAGAATTAATGGATAAGTGATTGAAACAACACATTCAGTTTTTCCTTGTGTTCCTAGTACCAGGTTAGAATTAAGAGCCATAATCTGCGCTGTCCTCAAGATATGCTCAAAACAACTACTTTGAAATAGAGATGATGGATGCATCTAACTCTGTAACTTAAAGTTAAGCATTCTTTCCAAAATCCTAGGGTAAGTCAGTCTATAGGTGATAGTTCAAATATATAATGGATTATGCAGTTATATACATTGATACTGTAACTCTATATTCTCATACATGAAACACTTCCATAATATTTTGATAAAGGAAAAATTGTGATTACAAAGGTTATATAAAGTCATTTTTCTTTGGGGAATGGAATAGAATGGAGGAAAGAAAGAAAACATGTGAGGATACACACTAACATATTTTCAGAAGTTATCTTTGAGTAATAGAGTCATTTTCTTTTTTCTTCTTTCTCTTTTCATAGATTGTAAATTTTGGGATGGAGCTCTGTTAATATAAAAAAGTAGAGAAAACAAAAGCTTAATACTGAAAGTGCCCGTGGCTTTCTCTTGTCTGGACTACTGTTTTTAAACAGTGTTGAAGGGAACAAAAGGAATAAAGGGAATAAAGCTGAACAGGGCTTTATTCTTTTTTTTTAAATTTTTTAATATTTTTTATTTATTATTGAGACAGAGAGAAACAGAGCATGGGTAGGGGAGGGGTAGAGAGAGGGGAAGACACAGAATCCAAAAAAGGCTCCAGGCTCTAAGCTGTCAGCACAGAGCCTGACGTGGGGCTCAAACCCACAAACCGGGAGATCATGACCTGAGGCGAAGTCCAAAGCTTAAGCAACTGAGCCACCCAGGTGCCTCCAGGGCTTTAATCTTTAAATAAACTGAAAAGATACTCTGTTTTAATGTTTTCTTCATTTGGAATTCATGTTGGACTCTTACCCTCCCCCACTTACATTTTCTACTTTCTGCTTTAAGGGAAGAGGTTAGAAGTTAGTATACAATTCTCTAGGGATCTGAGAGTTAAGAAATTCATGTTGTCTCTCCATCTACCTCATTGCTGTAGGAATGCCTACATTCCTTCCTGTTTCTTGTCAATTGCATAGCTCCCCCTCTCAAAAAAAAAAGGAAATAAACATCTCCCTCCCAAAATAAAAATAATAATAATAAAGTCACTAATAACTTTCCCAGAAACTTTTTTTTTTTTAAACTCTGTACTTGTCAGGGAGCCTGAATGGCTCAGTTGGTTAAGCATCCGACTTCAGTTCAGGTCATGAGCTCACGGTTCATCAGTTTGAGCCTCACATTAGGTTCTGGGCCAAATAGTGCAGAGCCTGCTAGGATGGTCTGTCTCCATCTCTGCCCTACCCAAGCTCATGCCCATTTCTTTCTTTCAAAATAAATAAGTAAACTTGAAAAAAAAATAGAAAAAACTCCATACGTGTCAAAGCAAAATCAGATTGTGCCAGAGAAATAATTCATCTATAAATAAATTTTGAGAACCCAGCTTGTGTGAACAGTGATCAAGAAAATAACTACTGTCTGTTCCTTTCATACGAATAGATTTGTTTGCAACTCATTTTTCCTTTTAAAACAATGTGAAAGTCTATCCATGTTTTCACCACTTGTATTTAATTAACTAGTGAGATCTTATATTAACTAATGAATATTTTCTGGGAGGAATATTTCCCCCTTTTCATCATTTCTCTGTAAAATTTGCTTTTCCTCCTTCTTCATACTTGAATTTTTTCCCTTTCCCCACATAATTTTAACATTTATTTTCATATCAATAACTCATTCTTAAATGTTTATTAATTTTTGAAAGAGAGAGCTTGAATCAGGGAAGGGCAGATAGTTGGAGACAGAGGATCTAAAGAGGGCTTTGCTGATAGCAGTGAGCCGGATGCAGGGTTTGAACTCACAAACCACGAGATCATAACTTATGCCGAAGTCAAATGCCCCAATAAGTTACTTTTACTGACCACGCATTTGCCTTTCTTGAGGAGGAAAGCACTTCGCTTTTCATCATTTGCATCTATTTGACTAATTAGGTAATAAGACTAAAATATCAGAGAATTAAAACAATAAAGAATTTTTTCTTGTTCAGAACATATATTCTGAGGAGACAGAGACTATGACTGTACTATAAAATTGTCTTCACTTCGGGGCGCCTGGGTGGCTTAGTCGGTTAAGCGTTCGACTTTTGCTTAGGTCATGATCTCACGGTTTGTGGGTTCGAGCCCCACGTCAGGCTCTGTGCTGACTGCCAGCTCAGAGCCTGGAGCCTGTTTCAGTCTGTGACTCCATCTCTCTCTGATCTTCCCCTGCTCATGCTCTCGCTGTCTCTCTCTCTCTCCTAGAAATAAATAAAACATTAAAAAAATGTAAAATTGTCTTCACTTCAATACCCAAGCTGATGGAGATGGAGTAGGCTTTATCTGGAACATGGTGAGGCTTGTGTTAGAAGGAACATGGTGTAACACAGGATAGTTCTTAAAATTTCTGCCTGAAGATGACACACATTACTAGAGCTCACACTGTATTACCAAAGTAAGTTAAATGGCCATTTTCAAGTTCAGGAATATACGGATATATAATACTTGGGCAGAAAAATAAAACCAATAATTTTTGTGGTTTCATATGTATTTGAATAATATATATATATTATATATGTCATATATATCATATGATATATATATCACATGTATCTTCAAAGCTAAAATTTTTAATGTAGATAACAGCGTATATTTGGGCACTAAAATAAAATAAGAGAGAATCTGGGATTTAGGAAAAGGGAATCAGAGAGGGAGTGTTAAAGGAGGTGAGCTTGGGTAGGATTTTTAAGGGGAATCAGTAGGTCATGGGCAAAGGAAAAGGAAAAACAAGCATGGGAAATAGGCTAAGAGTAGGAAGGTTTTCAGGGTATGTGACCTCTAGGTTATGAAAGTTTGGTGGTCGGGATGGTTAATGAAAGAAATGGTACTGGTAAAGGCTCAAAGGTTGGCAGGACGTTTCACATAGAAAGAAAAGAGAACCACATTAATTTTTTGTGTAATGGGTTGACATGTTTTTAAAATAGCACTATGATGTATGCATTCAATGTCAAGTGGGCCTGGGCGGTGGAGTTTAGGTACTCCTTGAGCAGCCAGGTGCCTTCCAGCAAGCTTTGTGTTTGTGTGCTGTATGTGCTTCTGCACGTGTGATATATGTTTGGAATTTTGTGGTAGCTAACTACCACTTGAGTGACTTCCATGCTTATAAAAATATGTATCTGCCCAAATTAAAGTTTCAAGAAACAGAAGCTGATTCGGGGTTACTCAAGCCTAAAATAATTTATTATAAGAATTTTGGGCAGAGACTCCTGTGTGACTCAATCAATTCAGTGTCTGACTCTTGACTTCAGCTCAGTTCATAATCTCACAGTTCATGTGTTTGAGCCCGGAGTTGGGCTCTGCACTGACCATTTGGAGCCTGCTTGGGATTCTCTCTATTTCTCTCTGCCCCCTACCCACTCTCAAAATAAATAAATAAACTTAAAAACTATATTTGGGCAGCTCAAATCACTAGGTAGTGCTAAAAAAACAGGTTTGGCTAGGGAGAGAGGAGAAAGGGCCCAAATCATGTCTCAAACCTGGTTTGACATGGAATATTCTCCCTTTCCTACCTCCAGTGGAGAGCAAACAACTAAGCCCTGGGGGACTGCTGCATTTTGCTTATGAGACAAAGACCAGCATACATGTGTCTGAGTGCTAGAGCCAAAGGTGCTGCCTGTGCCCAACTGCAGGAGAATCTAGAAAAGAGAGTATCTGGCCTCTCTCTTTTTAGAGTGAGACAGTTTTTCTCATGTCCTATCAGACCCCCAAAACATGGAAACCCCAAATACTGAAAGGTATATAGATACTGATTAGTCAAAAGAGTGAAAATGCCCATAAAAGCAGAAAGAGTTACTGATATGAAAAAAAAAATCATTTGGAAAAATGATTGAAATTGACAGATGACAAGGGAAGACTTAAAATTGGGTTTGGGAAGTTTGTGCTGGGGTCTAGGAGGATACCCATCCATGGGTAGCAGGAAATCATGACTTGTGGAGTCAAGAGAAGAGAAATCTTCCCTTGATATGTGTTAGCTCTGTGGTCTTCATCAAGGTGTTATCCAGAAACCTCAGTAAGTCAGAGATAGCAATATTAGTACAAAGATCAGATAAGATAATCTGTAGAGACTCTTCTATGCCATCTACCATAAGGCAGGTATTCAAGCAACACTACACAGACACCTATTCTCCACAAAGCCTTGGGTTAAAAGCAATGAGGATAGTCAGTACAAAGATTTCCATATTGTTCCAGCATTTAGTGTCCTGAACTTCTCAGGAGACAATGATTGGTAAAGAAATGGTAAAAACATAAAGACTAGAGCACATAAGCCGCACTATTGATAAGGAATAGAACTCTCCTGGAATCTGGCTGGATCACATTGTTTCCTTTGACTGTATCTGGTTTTCTCTCAACCAAGATGTTGAAGAAAAACTATTCGCTGAACAGTTAGTGAGCAAGTCCTGCTGGGTGTATTCCTCAGACATGCATCTACTTCATCACCATTTCTTTCCAAGTAAATCTGCATTTCATTCAGCTTCACCTTCTTCTTTCCTTTGAATTCCTTCAAGGAAAAATAGAAAGTGGGCACTTGGAAGGTAATTTCAGTCAAAAAGAATTATAAGTCACAAAAGGTCTATAAAAGAGCTCAGATTCAAATATAATGATAAATGTTAGCATCATCCTTTTGTAAGATAATAGAAAGGGTTGCTTGACCTTCCTAAAGGCATTACAATTCAGATTGTTTGAAAACACAGGCAAAGTAAAATATATATGAAGGCAAATAGTTTCCAGGTTGCAGACAATGACCTACACATGGGGGTTTCTGATCTGTGCCTCCTCTTGCCTCTGTGAAAATAGAGATGGTGGAAGTCTCCAGGTAAAGGACTTCTGGCTTAGACTCAAGCAGCTTTACATTTCATCTATCATTCATATTGAGGCTGTACAAGATATTATTTAAAAACAGAGTTCTGTGGCTAAAAAGGAAGTCTAGATTGTGATACTGTCTTCTGCAGTCTTTCAAGACTCTCTCATGAGATGGATTATAAGGGAATACTACACTTTCCTATTCCCAAAGCATTGCCACAAGTACTCTCATATTACTCTCTCAAGAATTTAGTGAGAAAGGAATACCACCTGGGTATTTGCGACCAAGAATATGACTAGTTATAATTTTCATTCGACATAAAACTTTATCATCTATTTCCAAAGATAAAAGGGAGGTTAGTGTGTTCTTCACAGTCAGTGTTTCTACTCAGTCCCTAATGGGCCTATTCTTAGAAAATAAAATATTTGGGAATGGGAAAATAAAATGTGAAATCAGAGTGTTCTGGGGACATTGGCCCTTGCCAAGATCTTAGCAGTCACCAGATTCCTGGTCAGAAAGGTCCACTGGAATCCTTTTCTCACTATAGTCTTGTAATTCTCAGCGTAAGTGTGTTTTAGTAAAGAGCGGTGTTTCCATGGCTCTCCTGCTTCCCACACTTCTATCAGCACATCTGAGAAGAGTTATGGGCTCTGGTATTAAAAAGATCAAATGAGGGGCGCCTGGGTGGCTTAGTCGGTTAAGCGTCCGACTTTCGCATAGGTCATGATCTCGCCGTTCGTGGGTTCGAGCCCCGCATCGGGCTCTGTGCTGACTGCCGGCTCAGAGCCTGGAGCCTGTTTCGGTCTGTGACTCCCTCTCTCTCTGACCCTCCCCTGCTCATTCTGTCTCTCTCTCTCTCTCTAGAAAAAAAAAAGATCAAATGATACATGAATTATGTTTTCTCCTATGTCTTGATGTAATGAAAAAAAAACATGTCTCCGCAATTGGCTATTTCATCCTCAGCGGCACCAATTATTTAAAAGTGTCATTTATATACAGACCCTGCAGCTATATCAGTGCAGCTGGAACTTAATTTAATCCATTTACTTATTTGTTCAATTAACATTCAGTGAACACTTGAAATGTTCTTCCTTTACCGCAGGTGTTCTGAAGTAGTAGGGCAATTGGGACTTTACAACCAAACTCGGCAAGTATGGACAACATAAGCAAAAAACATTGGAAAATGGGTAATGCAAAAATGTCAGTGCCACCTGCAGTCATTTAATATCCAACACTCCTGTTGATATTCACAAAGAGTTTTGGCTCTTAAGAGACATATCCTTTGGAAAAATATATGTCTACTTTATGTAGACTTATTTCAGCACTAGAGAGTTAAAACATATACATTGGTATCTTATTACTGTGACATCATTAGTCATAATCATATGGGATAAGTCTCTTATCTCTCTTAGCTTCAATTTTGTCACATTGTAGTGGGCTAAGTTGGGTTGCTTTATGGCATTTTTGTGAGGAATAAGATAACATATATAAAACATGTAGCACTCAGGCGCCTGGCTGGCTCAGTCAGTTGGTCATCAGACTTCATGAAGCTCAGGTCATGATCTCACAGTTCATGAGTTCAAGCTCCACCCTAGATTCTGTGCTGACAGCTCAGAGTCTGGAGCCTACTTTGGATTCTGTGTCTTCCTCTCTCTCTGACCCACCCCGGCTCACACTCTGTCTCTCTGTCTCTCTCTCTCTCTCTCTCAAAAGTAAATAAACATTAAAAAATTTAAAAATAATAAAATAAAATAAAACATGCAGCACAATGCTTGTGTAGAAGAACTATTCATTGATGGTTGGTGTAGGGAAGACAACAATTGTGATGATGATGATGATGATGATGATGATGATGATAATGCTATCTGTTATTGCATCTCTAAGTGAATGTGAAAAGACAACTTAGCGGTGGGGTGGAGGAAACAGAGGAGAGATATATCAACTATTCACTGATAACAAAATCATTTTGGTTAACAGGTTTTCATCAAAGATCACCTACAACTTGGAGTGCATTTTAGAGGTGTTTTGATTACATAATAGTTGAATATGTGCAAAGGGATATTGATCACAATAACTTTGAGAGACCTGCTGATGGACATAAAACTAGACCTCAAGCAAGAAGATATCTTAGCAAAGTTGAAAAGAATGAAATAAGTGTATGGCAGACACACACACACACACACACACACACACACACACACACATTCCATACATATTACAATATATATTACATATTTGACAATCATGCTTCTTTTCTTTTCTTTTTTTTTTTTTAAATATTTTTTATTTATTTCTAGGAGAGAAAAAGAGACAGCGTGAGCAGGGGAGGGTCAGAGAGAGTGGGAGTCACAGACTGAAACAGGCTCCAGGCTCTGAGCCGGCAGTCAGCACAGAGCCCAACGCGGGACTCGAACCCATGAACCGCGAGATCATGACCTAAGCGAAAGTCGGATGCTTAACCGACTAGGCCACCCAGGCGCCCCAGTCATGCTGCTTTTCATTGCTCAGTTACTATGGACCAGTCACAGCACTAAATATTTCGTGTGCAAAATTGCTATTAATCCTTATACATCCTTTCCACGAAGGAGCTAGAAATCATGTTTCTAGCCTCACTGTGAGGGCTAGAGAGCCCTTGTGCAGGAATAAGCTGAGGAGCTGGTGTAGACGAGACAGAGACTTGAACAGAAAGGGGAGTTTCCAAAGCAGAGGCTCTGAGGATCCATCTCACACAGACAACCCATAGCTAAGAATTGTGCCTCCCACATGGTTTGAAATATTTCTGCTGTATTCCACAAAATGAGTAGCAGAAAGCCCAGGTACTTTAATCATTCGTAAATATGGGACTTAAAAGACTTTGTTTCCCTCTCAGAAGAAGAATATATCAGGCTGGCATGAGGGAGGAGAGGTCAGGGGTGGAGGAAGAGCTCTGAGCAGTGGCTGAGCTGCCTTAGGAAAACAGTGGCAGAGAACTGCCTCCTGCCTTGCTTGCCCTTGGGGCAATTATGAGGGCAGGAATTGTACTGTCCTGGAATCCTCTTCTTCACCATGGCCACCTGATACCTGGCTACTTCTCTGACTTACTTCCTGTCAGGCCTACTGTCATGTCTTCCATCAGCTGTACTTTCAGAGTATGATGTACTGTGTTCCCTGGACCACAGGAGCCATGCACATGCTATTAACTCCGCTCACAACACTCTTCCCATCCCACTGTAGATGGTGAACTCCTGCTCACTCTTTGGATTTCAGCTTCAGCGTTACTTCCTCTTACCAGTCTTCCCAGTTAGGCCATTTAGTCTAAAGTCCTTAATTTTAGGCTCATAGCACCAGTGTGCTTCTCCTTTGTGGAAATTATCAAAGATAATTTGCACTTTCAGACACTTATTTAATTAACTGCTATCTCCTTTGCAAGTGGCTAAAGTCTTTAAGAGGAAAGATTGTTTTTACTGATTGTTGCATCCCTATTACCTACGGAAATATCCAACCCATGGATGTTCAAGATCTGTCTGCATTAAGACAGTTGGCTCCTCTCTGCCATTTGCTGGCATGTCCATGCTCTCCTGCCCCAGGCATTTCTTTTTCCCTGTGCTCCTATGAAGGAACTTTCAGAAGTCTGTTTTTGGGGTTGTAACCTTAAAGCTTCTAAAAACTGTATGTACAATAATAATGGTTAAATGATATGCTGTGTTTACCTTGAGCCAAACACCATTCAAAGTATTTTATGAACATGAATTCATTCAATATTCTAATGATTCTGTCCATTCTATCTTATTTCATTAAATCTAATTATGAAACACATCCTTAGTTTGTTAATTGAACTCTGAAATGTCATTTCTGTTTTACAAATGAGAATTTTGAGATAATGAGAGGTTTAGCAACTTGGTCAGCAAGACTGGTGCTAAAAGTGAGAGTCAGGATGCAAACCACACAGGGTGAGAACAGAGCCCCTGCTCCTGACCATGGTGCCATCTTGCCACCTGGTGGAAGTCATGTATTGGGACTCTTTCTGCATTCTTCAAATCAGATACAGCCATCCCACTAGATCACAGAGGGCACATGAAGCCATGGGATAAGCATGGTGCTGCCCACCTGACCATCACTATTTGATAGGAAAATGTGAAATTGCCTGTAGAGTAAAATAAACTATAATTTATTAAAAGAAATACATATATTAAATAGTCAAATGCAAATGTATCCGCTGTAGGAGTAACCTAATACTTGTGATTACTTGTGTTTGATATTTTATCATGTATTTCAAAAATAGTTTTAAAAGTTCTAAATCCATATTTTCACCCAGGCACTTGTTTATAGCATACACAGGATGATTGCAACTGATTTCAATTAATCACTTAGCTTTAGCATCTTTGTCTGACATGAGAACATCTGTCATTTAACCCACTATTATCTTTCTGAGCTCCATCCTACTGTAGCTATTCAGTTCACTTTGTTTTAGCCAGTTGAGCCCTGGATGCGGCATGCTCACTCCTACCTTCTGGAGTTAACTCATGTCTGTCTCCCTGGAATGTTGTCTTTCTCCATCCTGATAAACCCTATTCTTCTATTAGAACCTCCATAAAACCCCCACCTACTTGAATTCTGAAACTTATATGCTTTCTTGCACCTTGTGCGGGATTGTCAAGAGCTGCAATTTTATTTCCTTACCTCTGCTATTTAGCTTAATTAACTTGATGATTCCCAAACTTTGATTCTAAAACATTCATGCTTTTTTCTATCACCGATAACACCTTTGCATATAACAGTTCCTCAAGAAATATTTTTGATTGCTTAATAAACAAACATGTTAAAAACATCCACTGGCTTTTCCTCATCGGTGACTTTCCTTTATCTAAAGCAGCGGCGATGGTTTTGGAAGAGTGGCCAGGAGAATCAGGAGTTTTCAAATCCAGTTCCTGACACTCATTACTGTCTCTGTGAGGAGATACTGAGAATTAATAAGCTCTCAGAATTTCAGATTAGATAGCTCAGAGAGGATCTGAATCACAGATGAGTGGATTTCTGCATTCGTTCATTTGAAATAAACTCTTTCATGAATTTTCTCATTCCTTCTAAAAATATTAGTTGGACTATTCCTATGTCAATCACTGTGCTAGTGTTGGAGATACAAAAGTAACCATGGTATGTTTATTGCACCAAAGATTTTACAGAATAATCGACCTAAGGAATTCAAATATTTCTCCAGTAGAGCATTAGGGTCTTGACATGCAGCACTCAGAGCAAGAAGCCTCAGAGTTAGTGGGGGCTTAATGAATTAGCTCAGTGGATGCGGAATGCTATGAGTATTTAAGGGAAAGATGGAAATGTCCCAGAACCCAGCTGTGGATCCCTAGGTCTATCACACAAGCTTCCTGTGAAGCCCAAGAAACAAAAACAGCAACAATCCTTTGTTCATTTTCTGCCCACACTTGCTCCAAATCAATGCCTACAGAAGGTACACCAGCAAGTGAGGTTTTTGGGTCTGTATGGAGGAAAACAACCCACTTTTGTCCCTTGGGATTTGTCTTTCCTGCTGGTATAAAGGGTGACCAGGAGACATAACCTGCATACCTAACATGTGTCACCAACAACTAAGGGAATAATGAGCAGGAGCAGACAGGAAAGATGGCCAGAGGAAAGGGATTTCATCCACCTCTCTGTGGAGCTCAGAGTAGCATATCCGGATCTCCAGGCATTGTTGGGATCTTTAGGGACAAAGGGCAGTTTGATATAAATCCAAGAGTTATCCACTCTACCCAGACCCCTCCTTTTGCCAGCTCCCCTGGGTTTCGCATTCTTGTTGCCTCTGTGAGAACTCCTTTCTCTGGGCCCATACCTCACGGGAACTTCTCCTCCTCTCCTCAAACAATGGATTCAGACAGGAGAGGAAGGCAGAATTCCTTGACAAGGAAGGACAATAGTAGCTTTTCCCTCACAAGCCACAGGATATTAGATGTGTGATGACTGGAAGTAAAATCTCTGAGCTACTGCTCCTGGATGAAACGTTTAATGGTGTTGCCCAGGAAATGTCAGGACATCAGCTCAGCCTCCAGGCAGGTACAGACTCTTCTTGCCAAGAGTGCTTTTAGTCCACTTCCACCCCCAGAGTGAGCATGACAAACAGATCAAGGTGGAGAGAATGCTGTTGTCAGAGCAAATATGGGCTCCTGGGGCCTAGGAGGGACTGACCCAGAAAGGCAACCTCATGCTGGCATTTTCATCAGCGAAGAGGCGGCCAGCATCTGGCACAACTGAATGAGGGAAACTAAGTGATAAAGACTTGGAGGCTGCATTTTGAAAAAGTGCAGAAACTGACTGAGACTTAGCAATAAGCATTCTGAAGCAGTAGGGCCATGAAGCAAGAAAATGATGTCCCAGAACAGACAAAGCAACATGTATGTCCTGGAAAAGTATCCAGAGACTATCCATATAAGGATTCACACTGAAAATGGATTATCAACAGTGTAGAGATGAGGAAGCTAAAAGATGGATGTGCAGAACCCACCAATATTCAGATGGAAAAACATTGGTTGAGCCAATGGTATTGTATGCCAACTATGGAGTATGTGTTCAGACATTCTCAAAAAAAATTATTGTCCATTTTCATACAATTCTAACCTAGAGAGTAATTCTTCAAATACATATGACATTAAAGTTGAAAGCCAAATTTCCATATTAAGCAAAAAAAAAAAAAGAAAAAAGCATATTTAAATCAAGAGAACTTAATGCTACCAGATATGATGCATGGTACTTTTGTGTATGCCGTAGTTTGCAAAAGCACCATCCCTGAACTGTAACATGTATTAACTGAAGGCAAGTGGGAATGAAAGTCATACCTAGAAGCACACAGTTAGATGATTTAGCAATTCATTCACTTTTCATTTATTTATTTTTTGCTCATCTAAATCACATACCACCAAAGATGAATGTCAAATGCATAATAAATTTTTGTTGCTTTAACATACATAGTTTAATTATCAGTTGAGCAAATTATTAATAAGCTACAGAGTGACGAGTTGAAATTAAAACATTGTTTCTAATAATACTACATAACTTCAAAATAAACTCATGTTACATGTGTGACATAATTCAATCTTTGAGAACAAATGAAAGAAAATTTTCATTGTTTCAGCCAAGCACAAAAGGCATGCAGAATCTCAAACACGGAGTATTTGGGCTTCTATGTCAATGTCATGAGACGATTAAAGAGCATTTTCTATTCTTGGATAAATAATTCATTTTTATTGATTACTGAAATTGACTTGAAGGATAAATATGGATCTGAAAGATCCACAAGTGCTTTTGCCAAAGTTTATCTATATCCAAGTCATAAAACTGCTTTGGATTGGGCATTATTATGGTGACTGGTTCATTTGACCCCACTGTGCCTTCTGGATAGCAGGGTAAGATGTACAAGCACAGTAGTTTGAAACAGCTCAAATGCCATTAAACATAAGCTCTCAAGATATAGCTGCAATAAACATGACTATTATTTTTGCTTACTTTTATTTCACTTCAGGCTATCTTAGTCTAACTCTGCCCTTCATCCTGAATTATAATGTGCATATTACCTTCAGAAATGTCACTAAGTTTAAACTGTCAAAGTTGTTGCTTATAAAAGTACCTAACATAAAGTAACAGAGTCTTTTTTTTCTTTTACCAAGTCATGATAGAACTAAAACATAATAAAAATGTAAAGCAGGGCACCTAGAATTTTTTCATGAAGTTTTAATTCATATTTAACCACAAACTTCCCCAAGAAAACATTAAGAATTTAAGTCCCAAATATGAAATACTAAGTGGGGCATAACATTTAGGGACTTGTTAGTTACAGTAATGGAGTAAAAACCATTATGCTATCACATAGGCCCAGTGACCTTTTCTTTGGAAGGATTGTACCACACAAGGAAAATTTTTAAAAGTAGTAAAAAGACAGCTAACCCTGCAAGACAGTTGCCAAAATTCTTATTTTATAGCCCCTTGGACCCACTGTATACCGACACAGAAAAACACAGAGCCATAATGGCATAAGTTTTGGCAAAAAATGGAACACTATCCCTACAGTGTTTTTGACATTAATTTTATGTTTCAAGGATCAGGAAGAAGCAGGTTCTGTTTAACTGAGAGTTTGCATCAACATCTCAGACTTGCCATTTTTCTTTATTAATAAACACTCCAGTCTAAATTTGATGTTAGAAGCCTAGGTCAAGAAAACATGTCTAAGCTAGACTCTAGGTGAATGAATACCAGAGAGGTTCAGATAATTCACAAACATGGCAAACTGATGTGACTGATGGCAGTTGGCTTGGGACTGTGTAATACATGGCTGTCTGAATAGGGAAGAAAAGTTATCTACAGGATTTAACTATGGATTTAATTATTGAAAGAGGGCTGCATACCTTCAAGACCAAATAACCAGAATTAGAAAATAAGCATTCTTCTTAAAAACGAAAGGAAAAAAAACTTTAGAACTAGACAACATCTCATTTGAAAGGAAGACACAAGGACTAATGCTGCTAATAGCATTTAAATGGCTTTTGTAAAAAAAAAAAAATAAATCTTTTTTTGAAGAGATTTATAGAGAGGATTTTTAGAAATCTGAGCTTTTTTCAAAGAAAAATTCCTTCTTTTCCTACTCTGGGGACAGGAGCCATCATGACTGCCAGGTACCCAAAAGTGAAGATCCCAAATAAAGACATCCTCAGTTTGAGGAAATACCTGTGAATCTACTTTAGGAAAGATCAGAAAATCCATAAACTCCCCCAGGCCTGTGATAGGGAGGTCTATCCAGCAATGTGAGTAGGAAGAGGAGTCAAGCCATTAGTTAGCTGTAGGAAGAAGGATGATGTAGAGTTCAAGGACTACACACACCTGCAGACAGGGACATACCCTGTACATTTGTGACCTTCATACAGAAGGAAACATACATTTGCTATAGTTTGGGTCTGTTGGGAATACAAAGAAACTATATCTTATTCCAATAATCCTTGGCCAACAGTCCCCTGGGATTTATAACTTTAAACACACAGACACACATTAGCAGTGAAATAGGAAAGAAATGGTGCCAACAAATGTTTTCAGCAACAATAAATGCTGAAGATGGGTAGAAGCAGGCATTTCCACTGAGGATGTCTCCTCTATAATAGTAAAAGTAATTGTCAAGGGTTTGCATCCTGATTCAGATATGTAGATGAAATATTCATTACTCATATGTCTGATACTCTAATTCAGATTATTAGAGGTGAGACTATCCAGCTAAGTACTTATAGGTCTGTTTTTTATCAGCTTAAATGGTCTAGTTATGGATTGCTAATCATTTTTTTAAGTTTCTATCTTTTATCTGTTATGTAGGAAGCAGCCAGCATTTGAAAGATGTATTCCATTTTTAACTGAACAAATCCAGTTCCCTTCTTGGGGAAGTCTGGATGGTATAATGACTAAGGTTCAGACTCTAGAGTGCAACAAACAAAATTGTATAGTCAATGAATTTTTGAGCAAGGTTTTGAGCCTCTTTAAGCCTCAGTGCCCTCATCTATGGAATGGAGCTAACAATGTATGCCATCGGACTGTTGAGAGAATTAAATAACGTAATAGCATTTAGACAGAGTGGGCACATTGGGTAAAGACCACTATTTTGTTGTTGTTGTTGTTGTTATTTTACTTCGTGTATTCTAAGAACCTGGAACAGTGCCTGGGAGATCATTGTTGCTCAACAAATGTTTGTTAAATACATTAACGTGTAATTATCTCCATAAGGTCTGATATTGGAGAGAATTTCACCCATCAGCAGCCTAAATTTCCATTTCTCATCTTACAAAGAGTATCCTTAAAGCATCCTTGAAATGTATATAGTTCATCTTCCTTCCTCTGACATGACTTCACCCAAACCACCAAAGACAAGTACACATACCCTATCCTTAAAATATTCCTCAGGAGGAAGCTCCTTAATCTGTGTAGAACCAAAACCTCTTCCTCCATTTGCCATAGGTTATCTGCTTCTGTAACTACTTTTCTCTTTCGCTCCCCTGCCTCTATCACTTTCTTACACACGTCCCTTTAGAACTGCTCTGTATATATTGCTTTTTCTCTCCAACTTGTCAAACTCATTTCAAAAGGCAGGGATTTACTCCCATATAGCTAATGGGGACTTTTGCATGCCATAAGCCAGCCTGCAGCCATGAAACATCTTGTCCTAGGATCTGCATAAAGGCCAGCCCTACAAATCATCTATTGACCATAAACAGGATTTTTGTAAGGTTGGGTTACATTTGGAAATGGTTCTCTCAGATAGTATTAATTATCTTCTTTTGAAGTGTTCAGGAATAGATCCTATCTATCTTGGTAGGGGGAAAAATTCACATGTAAAATGCTGAGTGTTGTAAACTATTGTTTCTTTTGTTCCAAAACAAAATTTTCTTTTGTTCATGTGAATTAGTTAAAAAAATGGCAAAAAAAATGTGTATTTAAAGTTTTAAATCTTTTTTTCTCTCTTGTAGATATCTAAGATAGTGTTATTGCCTTCATTATAACATCTTTAGTTTTAACAATATCTACATTTTCTTTCCTAATAGACTGAAGGGATCAAAATGAAAACTTTATATGTAGATGTTTCTGTCATTAAGTCTGGCTTTTTTATTTGGTAGTAACATGCAAAATACTGATACTAAAGATATCTTAACAATATGTAAGGAGAATTATTACAAAAAATACTATAGGGTTTTATTCTGAATAAGTGTTATTTCCTGATATGTGATAGTTAAATGAAATTTAAATATAAATATAGATTTCTCAGGTTGCAGAAATTTTCCTAGTGTACTTAAAAATATTTTTTGAAATAATATGCATTCACGATCTCTTAATTGGATGACCCTAAACTTTCTGATCAAGACAAAGAAAAATATGTCTGACTATCAAACAGAAAAATGGCTATTTGATTCCGGAATATGCAATAGGCAGACTGTCTTGGCAAAACACAGGCTGACAAAGCAAAGTATAGACTTTATTCAACTTGGTACTCTGATGCCTCTTTTGCTGACCTAGAGAATTACTTAAAATGATACCAAAACAGGATAGCAATTCTTCAGTGAATTCATTGGAGAATGGTAAATATCACCAGGAAAAGTCTCAGATCTCATTCCCTCATTCCACTCCTTCTAACTCTTTACAAAAATCTGTATCCATGGGAACCTTTATCCCTATTGGGAAGACTGCTTTTGATATCAAAAAGGGTAAACATGTTTTCTGCAATAGAAACAAGATTAAACAAAGGAAAAGAGAAAAGAAAGAAAGGAAAGAAACTTCTGAGAATTAAAAGTTATAATTTTAATGCTGTAGAATATACTGACGAATTTGTATGTGGGATAAACACCAACGGAGATGAGAAATGGGAGTGGGATATTTGGGGGCATGGACCAACAAAAATGTACATTAACTGGACATAATTGGCTGGGATGAACAGTCCTGACTGCATAATTCTGGGGGAGAACCATCAGTAGTTAATGGGAGGATCCCTACCCAGGGATGGGTAGTGAAAAGAACACCCTGAAAGTGAAGGTATAGAAAGCCACTAAAAATACTTCTGGTATCTTTTCAGCCACTCATTTTTGAATGTGAGGATTGCTAACTATTGGGTTTGAGGCTAAAATTGGGCACTTATCTACATGTTAATGATTTTGTCCTGCTGTAGTAGGACTTGAAAACTGTTCTCCTTTGAAGGCAGTAAGTATGCCAGAATGCCAGACTGAAAAAGTGAGTCTTTCTGTGTAGTTATGGAGCCCTTAGCCCTTACACAGAAGGCATTTTATGGGGAACATATGCTATACTGATATTGATAAGTTAAAAGGTGTGTGAAGGCCAGAGGGTATAATTAAGAATATTATATTTTTTTAATATTCATTGTTTTCACTCATGTCCTAAGATGAACAGAAAATGGATCGTTAACAAATTATCTTACCAACTTAGGGTTTGAAGTCTTTTTCTGCTCCTTTATTGAGTTGTTCCCAGAAACTCCATTAGAAACAAATATTTTAATCTAATTATTCGCACTTGTGATAAATAAAAGGGAGACACATATTTCTTATTCTTCCTGCCTGATAAAAACCTTCCAGTGTTTCTAATTAAAAGAATCTTTGGTGAGTTATGAGTTCCTGGGCATTTTTTAAGTATCATTATGATTCTGGTCTGTTTGTGATGCTAGTAACTAAATAGAATGGAACTATCCTTGGAGGTGGTATAAACCCTATCCTCCCTCTGAAGGACTTTTTTCCTACATAAATTAACATAAATTAATTTCACTAAAAGAAAAAGGTGAGTCTGAGTTTTGATTAGCTGGTTAAAGCCAATGTGTCATGGGAAGAAGCACCAATATCTGTGATATAATTTCAAAATGTACATGGATGGATCACCAACCTATCACTCTTAAAGAAATTTCTGCTCTTTCCGTACAGGAGAAGGACTAAATACAAACACATATAATACATCCTTATTTCCTGATAATGTTCAGTTAACTATGCTTTATAGTACAAAGTTTTGTTAATACATTTGCTGCTAGTTTTTCTTGTGTATAAGCACTTATTAGTGGTTTTGAGTCAAACTAAGTCTCAAAATGTTGCCTACTACAGGAATTCACTCAGCTGGACAGATGTCTTTCTTACCTCTATGGATCTTTTTCTTATTGAATTTTTGATTACTACAGTGGACTTTAGTCCTGGGGCATTCTTTAAACTATTTTTTAATTAAGTTTTGTGTAATTGTAGTTATTTGCTTTGAGCCAAACTGGAAATCAACCTACTTTGAAGAAGAGGCCAGTTCACACCTTCTTTAGGGTAAAATGTCATTTTTTAAGATGTAGAGGTTATTTGGTAATTGTATAATTTCAGCTTTTTCTATTCTTTAGGCATCAATCCTGCATTCTAAAATCCAACTGTGGAAAGCTAACTTAGGATGAAACAGACATTAGATTTTCTAAATGAGACTTATGATTTTGACCTAATAGTTTGGTATTTTTTTAAATTCTATTTTCTCAACTAAATTATAAATTTACCCTTTTATCTGAGATAAGGATAGTCATAGATGTCACTATTGTAATATCTACTCTTAGAACAAAAAATGATGGTAGCATTTCAACAAAAGGAACTTCCTTTTTTGTTTTTTATTATCTATATGGTTCTGGAAAATAGAATTATCTGGATTACCTAATTTCTTTTTGCACTGGTTTCTCTTTTAAGGATTGGACTCTGTCTGGAATAATTATTGTGCACCAGTGCTGAGTGCAAGGCAGGAAGGACCTATCGCTTTCACCTTCTAGGAAGTTTATATGCTAAGCGAAGGCAACTCAGCATTTTGGAAGAATCAGATAATTCATTACAATAAAAAGTGAACACTTTCCACATAATTGATAATGATCTATGAAATTTTTTCATACTATTTTTTCCTCAAGGTACCATACACATCATACTCTTGATTTAGTGCATTCTGATGATTCACACATTCTTTTATCCAAACTGGTCCTTCTGGTATCAACTGATCTTGCATTTTTGAATTTTACTTCATCAAATTAAGATAACATAATTGTTTAAACAAGTCATTAATGACAGTATTGTACAAGGTGAAGTTAAAATTATAGTATACTTTTGATAATGTAGAATAGGAAATACATGTTTATAACATTGTGAAGGAGAATTCTATGTGTGAGAAAAAGTGAAACTTAACTTCTCCAAAGAGAGAGGGGATAGGAACAAGGGGGAGAGGGGCCAATGCATTAGACTCTTAACTTAGATAAGTCAGTGATTGAAGTTATAGAATGACCTCAACAACTTTTATTGTAAATAATGTTATCAAAATCACTCCAGTTTCTTTGCCATTAATTCTATTTCATAGTTCAATGATATAATTCATGCACTTATATTTTACTTGATGCCAAAATGTTCTTCAAAGTGGCCATTTCCTTTTAATTACAATTGCAAGCTAATACAAATGAATTTTTAGAGTCATACAGAACTGTTTCCACTTCTGTTATCGTAACTCACTCAGAAATATAGATAGATATCTCATTTCCCCAATGAGTGATAACTCTTCCTCCATATACTATTCTGGTGGACCCATTTAAATCTAACACTCAATGTGCAGAACTTCTGAACACTATGTGAGCTTAAAAGGTACACTAATGGCATCAAAATTCAATGTAGTCTTTATACTGAAAAAATACTTCATTAATAGTCAGGACTGAACTTGACTACTGAGCTTCATTAGTTTCTGATATTACCCTAATCAATTGACAATAGATATAGATCTCTAGAGATTGATCTCCCCCCCCACCCCCAATCTCGACATATCAAGAGAATCACGCATATCTGTCAGATTAGGTCAGATAAAGAAAATATGGGGATCAAATGGGAAAGCATTTTATGAAGTCTTTTGTTTTCATTGGAAATGAAGAGCTCATGTCTGTGTTAATTCAAAATGATAAGGTGAGTGTACTCAAGGTATTACAGAAAAACAGGACTCACTTGAGTCTTCTACATTAATTCGGTAATAAGTGTAAGATATTGTCTATGATAGGAAAGGTTAAATGACACCTGAAGGGTTCATTCATTCAGTAAGCATGTATTGATTACAATATAATGTATTGATTATAAGCATGTGCTGGCCATACAGAGATGACAATGAAATGATCCCAAATATATGTTGCCTCAATGTTTTACACTATATGTTGGTTAAATTCTAAAAGTTAGTGAATTTACAGAACTTATCAAGTGTAAGAATAAAGCAGTGTGTTTCATCAGGACTTTGTAATATAGGCACCAGAGTAGAAGAGTGGTTTCAGTAGACATGTCTTCCTCTGAATTCACTCATGACTTGCACTGGGTGGATTTTTTTCTTTGCTGAGCCTCGTCTGACAGCTGCACAAGTTTCCTCTGGCTTCTCTCTTTTAATCAAGGGCTTTTTTGCAGGAGCCTTCATTCTCCACATCACAACTGGGTGCCGAGGCCCAGCAGGACTCTGAATTCGGATGATCTTGGTTGAGGCAATGTAAGACATTTTCACTGTTTGCACTACAGCATTCATTAAATTTTTGGCTGCTTGGATCAGGGAGGTGACACTGTCCAACTGCAGGGAGAAGAAAAGAGCTATTATTCCAGAACACAGTCAGAAATTTAACGAGATTTAATGTTACAGACTGGAATGTTCCCCTTTGTTTTTACCCCAGAAATAAATTAATTCCCACTTTCTGTATCTATGTAAATTATCTACACTAATCTGTCTAACTATTTATCATTTATCTATTTATCTATCTGATGCATACGTATATTCATATTGTATCTTCTAAGATGATATTTTAAAAAGATTAATTTCCACCTCTAGGTGTCAGTGAAATGGATTCTATAATTTCTATATAATATTGTAAGCTCCAGATGGCCACTGCTTTCTTTGTAATGGATCTCCTTATTTCCATGGGTAATTCTGAGCCCTTTCTATAAAAGATGACAATCCACAATAAAAGCTATATTATGGATAAGTAACTTTATGAGAACAACAACTGAAAATTCTTTATTTTAGGGAATTTATAGTTTAAAATAAATATCATACATACATACAGGTGTGCCCGTCCATGTATACCATTCACTTTCATGAATATTTCCCAAAAAATTCTACCTTAAAGTGTCTCTTTTTTAACCATAGAACCTGTAAACCTAACATGCAGTGTGTTAAAGTAGAAAAAACCAAGGATTTTCAGTCAAATAAAGTTGAGTTTAAGTTACAGGACTGCCTTAGAACTTGGACAAATCATTTAGCCATTTCCTTCCTAGTTTTCTCAGATATTTAATAGAAGAAAAAAATTCTTACTAAAGTTAAATAATAAGTGTCAAGAACCTAATAAAGTGAGTGCCAGATTGCTGATTATTATTGAATAATGTCCTTGTTTCTTTTTATTTATTTTTTATTTACTGAGACAGAGGGGGCGGGGAGGGATTGAGAGAGAGAGAAGGGGATGGCCAGAGAGAGAGAAGGAAAGAGAGAATCCCAAGGAGGCTCTGTCACTGTCAGCACAGAGCCCGACACAGGGCTTGATCTCATGAATTGTGTGATCATGACCTGAGCTGAAATCAAGAATCAGACGCCTAACCAAGTAAGCCACCCAGGCACCCCATTTCCTCTGTTTCTCATGAAGACTGACAAAATGTTTAATTGAAAAGATGCATAATGAAATTGATAAGTCAAACTTTTTTCTCACATGATTTTGTTTCTAACTGTTATGTTTTCCAGTTGTTCACAAACATAATCTCAGTGGTAAAAAGAGTGATAGTCCTAGAACCTTGCAAAACACCTTAGAGCCTGGCCAAGTTGGTTCATTTTTATACAACTAATGCTTCTTCCATTATTGTAGTGTGGCAGATTGTCATCCACAGCCAACTCATCCAGGAAGATGTGCCTCCTCTGTCACCTCTCTGTGATGTGTGCTGTCAGGGTTGAGACTCAAATACCAGCTCTGTGGTTGCTAAAATCCATCAGCAACTGCGTGGCTTCAGTATTCTACCTTTGCAGCTTGAGGAGTCTCATCTCACACATGGAATAAATGAGTGAAGGAAAGTAGTAAGCTGAGGTTATGTGCCTGCGGCAGTGGTCTAGCTGGCTGCTTCCTAGGAAGAAAATTTAATTAGTTCCATTATATGCCAAGCCTGAGATCCTTGAAAAGGTAACACCAAAAAAATATGTAATTTGAAAGGCAGTAGTACTTGGCAACTACACATCTTCAAGTCTTTTTACTTATTGAAGCCAGAATTGTAAAATCTGGACATGTGGCAGAAATGACAAATGCTTTGCAAATATTAAACAGGATTTCATGAAGCACTCACTCACATGTATTACAGAGGACACTTAGAGCTTCTGAATCTGTACACAACTTAAAAAAAAATAAAAACCATTAGATTTTAAATAGAATAACACCGTTCGTTATCAGTGTTCCTCTATAGATAGATTATAGGCCATTATCTGTCCTTTAATAATAAGCAATTTTTATCAAAAACCTCTGGGAGCCAGTTAGACCCTGAAAGTAATTTCCAATCTCACCATAACAAGAAGGAAGTTTTTCTAAATGAGGAAATAATAAGAATAGTATTGAGAACACTTGGTAGTATTCTCTCTCAAACATGAATACTCAGTTTACTCCAAGGACTTTGTGCTACCATAAAGTTTCCCATGGCAGAAGGTTCTAGAGACATGCTCTCTTCCAGGATTTCACCAGTCACTTTCGATTTTCTACCCTTTTCTCTTTTTGACTTTGTAACCTTGTCATGTATAGATTTTATTTCATTTCCTTTTGATTTTTCCATACAAGTGATATGAAGTATTCTTGATCAAGGCATCAACAGAACAAAAATGGCTTCTGAGGTTTTAAACCTCTTAAGGTTATATGTAAATATTTGCATTCAAGGATATACATATATATATTCAGTCTTCTATCTCCTCCCCCCTCCCCATTTTCCAAAGATGATTCTTACCAAAATGAAAGAGCTCTGATGCAGTAGAAGTCTGCTGTCTTACTGCAGTAAGTAGAAAGATAGCACCCTTCCTGTGCCCCTGATCTGTGCTTATTCTTATAACACTGGTGTGGCTTTAAAATAACTAAACTTGTTGGTCTATTAATGTTACAATAAATTTCTCAGTGTGTCCAAATATAAATAAGTAAGTTCTGTTTCATATTTTCTGAAGATCTAAATAAATGTTAAGAGAGTATGTTTAGTAAATTAGCTCTTACCCTAACCTCAAGATGTATTTTGCAAACAATCCAAATTATGACCTTACTCAATCTAGAATCTTACTCAATATTATCATTTTATAGAAATCTCAGTTTAACTAGTTTAGTTTTTCTGTTGTACTTTGTAGTACGTATTCTGTGATTTCAGTTTAAGCTACAGTGTACATTTGTCCATTCCTAAAAATGTTTTGAGACAAAAAATTTAGTCCTACTCAGGTATGCCTATAACTCTACGCTATGGAAAAGGAGTAGTTCAACAACAATAAAGACATTTTCTTTTTCCTCATAAAATATCAACATTTTTGTCCATGTGACTACTATACACAGAACATCTGAATTTTTTTTTAAAGCCACTGTTAAATACCCATGATATAAGTCCTCCACAATGATGTCAAGGTGGAATGCCTGTTGGAAAACTGTTGTCAAAATCCTGATAGCCAAGAAAAATGAAAAGACATGGTAGTTATTCCTTCCTTTTCTTTTCTAAGTTTTTTGTCTACATTATGTCAGAACACCAGAATGTTTCCTACTATACTATTCTAACTCTTCATATTCTGGGTACAAGACCTTTATCAGATACATGTTCCACATGAAGATGTTCAGGAAGTGAACCTCCCTCCCATGGATGTGGATCTCATGCTCTTGCACCTGGGCTGTCATCTGGGAAAAGCATAGCTTCCCAAACCCTGTGCGAACCACCTTGCAAACTATTGCCACTGGGACTCTTGTGGAGAGAAAAGCCTGATGTCGCCTGAGAAGATATATTTCCTTTCCTATAACCTTCTGAGTAGACTGGTGCCAAGTGTAAACTATGAAATTCTTTCGATTCCCAATGTTTACCTAAAGTTAAAAACCCCTGGTGGATATTGCACCTGCACAAAACAGTACTTGAAAGGCAAATGTGTGGAGTTTGGCTTCAATTCTAATAAGAGCTTATAATAATCGTGAATATCTATTATGTGCTTCCTGTATGCTAGCCCTGTTCTAAGCAATTGACATAAATTAATTCACAGAAACCGTATGAGGTAAGTACTACTATTATCTCCGTTGTGTGGATGAGGAAACAAAGGAACTGGAACTGGAAGGTTTGGTAGCTTGTTCAAGGTAATACAGCTATTAAATGGTAAGACTGGAATCTGAGCCAAGTGAGTCTAGTTCAAGTACTTGGTGCTCTTATCCATTATACACTCTGCCTTTCAATTATATATCATTTCTAATGTGTGTTTATTTTCCGATATAGAATAGCTGAAAAGATTGCACTAACATTAATATAATGTCTAAAATTAAAAAAAATTAACTATCTAATAGCTACTTTGGGGAAGGTTATAGAAATGTTTTAATGTACACTGGTACTTGGAAAAAAGGAGCTATCTAACTTACAAAGTATTTTATTAGGATGATGGTTTGATAATGCTTGTACTCCATCATTTTCTAAGAAACACTTTTTAATTTGAAATAGCAAATAGAAATACTCAGCCTTCCTCATAGGCACCAAACAACTTAAAAACTTTCAGATTAACACTATTTTATAATAAAAAAATTTAAATTTTAAAATGTAGATCTGAATAAGTTTAAAAAATAAACAAATTGCATTATAGATTCTAGGAGATAGGATTGCATAACATTATTTAATCTTTAAAATGTGTCATAGTGTAAACATAAACCAAAATTTTTCTGATTCTCAAATTAAATTAATTTGTTTGTCTTAGTTTGCAGTAGAATGTAGGATTGGAAAAGATCTGATACAGTTCAATATCCTCCAAAAAGCAAATAATCCATTTAAGAAGTGGCCAGATGAAATGGCCAAAGAATAAACAGACATTTCTCTAAAGAAGACATACAGATGGCCAACAGACAACATGAAAAGATGCTCAACATCACTCAGCATCAGGGAAATGCAAATCAAAACTACAATGAGATACCACCTCATATCTGTCAGAATGACTAAAATCAATAATACAAGAAACAAGTGTTGGGGAGGATGTGGTGGAAAAGGAACCCTCTTGCACTGTTGGTAGGAGTGCAGATATGTGCAGCCATTGTGGACACAGTATGGAGTCTTTTAAAAATTAAAAATAAACCTGCCATACAATCCAGGAATCTCACTACTGGGTAATTACCCCCTAAATACAAAAACAGTAATTCAAAGGGATACATGCACCTCTGTGTATTGCAGCATTATTTATAACAGTCAAGATATGGAAGCAGCTCAAGTGTCCACCCAGAGATGAAGGGATAAAGGAAATGTGATATGTACATGTATATATATTTACATATACATACATACATACATATATATATACATACATATATATACACACATATGCATATACATATATATAATGGTATATTATTCAGCCATTAAAAGAAATGAAATTTTGCCATTTTCAACAACGTGGATGGAGTTAGTGAGTATAATACTGGGAAAAATAAGTCAGTCAGAAAGAGACAAATACCAAATGATATCACTCCTATGTAGAATTTAAGAAAGAAAATAAACAAGCAAAGGAAAAGAGAGAGAGGGAGACCAAGAAACAGACTCTTAACTATAGACAAAAAAACTGATGGTTACCAAAGGGGATGGGAGGAATAGGGAAGAAGGATTAAAGAATATACTTACCATGATAAAAAAAATAAAAGAAGAAAAGAAAATGATTAAAAAAACAAAACGAAACAGGATTTGGTCCCCTAACCCTTCAGGCTTTATAGTTAATATAATTAATATACTTAATTTTAAAGTTTTCAGTTAAATTGTTCAGAAATAAGTTCACCACAGGTAATGTGAAAGAGTATTATGTATGTATGTTGGTAGATGATGAATAAGAGCATAAATATATTTTTTAAAACTTAAAAATTTGTATAATCTTTATAACTTAATAGGTATCATTTTCATTTTTATATTGATCTAACAGTGGTAGCTATTTACATTTGGAAATGCTTAAATAGATATTTGTTAGCAAAAATACATCATCTAATTCAATATGTTTTTATTTTCCATACTGAATCTCTCAAGGACCTAATTTTATCCCATTACTTGTTCAACATATTCTTTTGTTTCTGAACAGATTTTTAGAAGAATAGCCTGTATTGAAAGCATTTTCTCTTTTCAGATGCATTCAAAAATGCTAAACGGTCAAGCTGGCTTCATGGGAAAATCAAATGAGGGACTTTGTTAAGGCTAGTCAAAATGGAGTTACATATCCAAATTGAAATTGTCAAGCTTATAATTAGATTGAGAAGGTGGCTCCACTTTGAATATGAAAAGTTATGCTAAAGGGCCACTGATTGGATTCACGTAGTACATTTGTACTTCACCAACTCTCTATTAGAACATGACAACAGAAAGGGACAACTTAAGTTGTAAGGGGGGAAAATCAATGCAAGGAATAAGTAAAGAAATTTAACACAGCTGAGATAGCCAGACATGAAATGAAATATGACATTTATTCAGTTGTAATATTGTCCTGTCAAAAACATTTCAAAGCTAAGTTTTTTTCTAAAGCCTATCTTCTAGGACAAAAATATTATGCATCATCTTAAAAGGAAATAATCACATGGGTTCCTGGGTGGCTCAGTCAGCTAAGCATCTGACTTCAGCTAAAGTCATGATCTTGAGGTTCATGAATTTGAGCCTTGCTTCAGGCTTTGGGCTGCCAGTCAAGAGCTTGGAGCCTGCTTCAGATTCTGTGTCTCCCTCTCTGCCCCTTCTCCACTTATGCTCTCTCTCTCTCTCTCTCTCTCTCTCAAAAAATAAACAAACATTTAAAGAAAAAAGGAAGTAATCACAAACACAACACCAATGCAGGTGGCTACTCAAAATCCCTTTTAATTCTATTTGAAATATCTTGTTATAAAAAATGTGGTTGGGAATATAAATGATTAGCTATCCTTGAGCCATGTTGACTTAAAGGTAAATACTTAGCTGAAGAACTAATTTTCTAAAGGATTTATAGTCCAGGCACTAGTTACAAAAATTCAGAAAAATTAGTATACTCATCTTCCCTAAGTAGAGCTGGGAGGAGTGGGCAGAGTTTGGCATCATTCTCTCAATATCCACTGTTTTAATCTGTGCTTTATCTTCTCTCCAGCATCACACAGGGCACTGAGGTCTACCCTCTCCATAGACATCTACTGGCAGAATTTAACTGGCATCTTGATGATGGCTTCAGGAACTCTGGGCTGAGAGCAAGGAAACACCAGCCTTGGCCTGAGATTCTACACTTATCTCATGCATGACCAAAGCAAGGAAACACTAGGTTGTGTGAAGCTGAAAATCTAAATGGCATCAGCTTTCCAATTCATGCAAGGACTTCTAGTCAACAGATCTTTTCACATTCCTACTATTTTTCAAATATCTCTTGATTATCCTTCTACCATTTTAACCTCTCTATTAGAAACAACTAACATTTCTTAGCTTACTTCTCTCTACTACAAACATCTAATAGAAAAGAGTTGTCTGTGTCCCTAGCACTAATCCAAAGGTGGGTCTCTACTACTTCTGGAAAATCCCCTCATTGGGCAAATGGGTTTATAGACGGACACCAGCCTGCAGTTGACAGACAATGCTATGTTATGCCGTTAGCAAATTACTGCACTCATTCTACCCAAGCTCTGTTTCAAACTTCTATTTTCATCAAACCTCTGGAACTTCATATTCTCACTTGCTCTGAAGAATATTTCACTTAAAAAACATAAAGAAATAAGCAAGGAAGCAAACAATAACAACAATGAATCAGAAACAAAAATAGAAGCAGCAAAATCAAACTGCTTGAATCTAACCTTTATTCTTCTCAATCTCCATTAAAAGGAAAGAGTTATCTCTCTTTTTTTGTTGGTAACCAGTGATTCTAACACTGCTCTCAATTTTATTTCCCCCTCCTTTCCTAGGGACTGTGCACATGAATTAATGAATTAATTTTTTTATACACCACATCTTTATTCGATTCCTTTTTATTGACATTGTCTCTGTAGTAGTTAAATGTCCAAAAAATCCTATCTTAAAACACAGCCAGACATTTTTAAAGGTTTGCTATATTCTGATGCTATTCTCCTCACTCCTCAAGAAATTTCTTATTTTCATATGACCAATTTTTCCTTTTTCTAATATATATTGATATAATATTAAATATATAATATATTATACATAATATAAAATACATAATGCATAATGAGACATATTACATATAATATGTATTACATATGGTATAACATATTGTGTATGATATAGATTATATATTACATATGTAATAATATTTATATGTAATATTTATATTGACATATTTTTAAACATAATCATATGTTATATATACTTTAAGTATATTTATATACAATATATATTCTCTAGTATATATGTTAAATATATAACATATACTAAATATTCAATATATAACCTTGTATATCTGGTTTCTTTCAATCAAATATCATTCATAAGGTCAATTAATTCTCATTCTGATATAATATCACCTATGTAAAAACATCATAGCTTATTTATCCATTCTACTATTGATAGACCTTAAGGTAGTTTAGGGCTATTATGAATAGTAATTTATGAATAGTCTGTCACATGTATTTTGATGAACAAATATATGAAATTTTGTTGGGTATATACCTGAAAGCACAATTACAGAGTCGTAAAAACACACATCTTCAGTTTTATTGGATACTTTCACGTAAAAGTGAGAGTGCTCCTGCAAGTTTATACTTCTACCAGCAATATATGATAGTTCCAATAGCTCTATATCGTCACTTACACCTTTTCCTTCTATTTTTCACCTTAGCCATTTTGGCAGATTATAGTTGATATCTTAACTGGCACTTCACTAATAAGTAATGAAACTGAGTAAATTATCCTATGTTTATATTAGCCTGCATCTAGAGGCCTTGCAAAATTCACTTAATTATTGTTACATATTTTTCTAGATTCTTTTGGATTTTCTATGTATACAAGCATGTAATCAAGCATGTAATCTATGAATAATAACAATTATATGTCTTCTTTTTGTTTATTTTGTCCCTTTCTCTTTTGCATTATTACACTAGGTAAAACTGACAGTGAGAAGTGGTGATGCCACGTATCTTGGATTCATCTTCTACCTCAGGGAGAATGTTTTCCATTTCCAACATTTATTTCTTAGTCACTTTATGGATGAGGTGTTTATTTTTTTCCACTTTCTAGAAAGAGAGGGTTCTTAGTTTTCTTTTTATTATTGATTTCTAACCTAAAATACTATTGTAATTGGAGAACAAACTGAATGGTTTCAAAAATTTAGTATTTGTTTAAACTTTTTTTATGACACAACATATAGTTAAACTTGATATGTGTCAGGTACACAAGAAAGGAAGGTAAATTTTAGTATTGTTAAATCAATATTATGTCAGATAGTTTCCATGAGCCCCTTATCAATCAGGCCTGGAATTCTTATCCCAGCTGTCAAGCAACCACTGATCTACTTTATATCACTATAGATTAGATGTAACTTTTCTAGAGTTGTATTTAAGTAGAATTCTAAAGTATGTCTTGTCTGTGTTTTGCCTATTATACTCAGCATTATATTTGTAAGCTTAACCACTATTACTACATGTATCAGCAGTCTATTCTGTTTATTATCAGGAGTATTAAATTTTACATGTATACCTCAACTTTTAACTTATTGATTGGTTTGCAATTATTATTATTATTATTATTATCTTAGAGAGAAAGAGAACATATGAGTGGGGGAGAGGGACATTGGGAGGGTGAGAGAGAGAGATAGGGAGAGAGAGACAAAGAGAGATAGGGAAAGAAAGAGAGAATCCCAAGCAGGCTCCACGTTCAGTGTAGAACCCTACACAGGATTCAATCCCATAACCCTGGAATCATGACCTGAACTGAAATCAAGAGTCAAACACTTAACTGACTGTGTAACCCAGGCATCCCAACAATCTTTTATTATTATAAATAAAGCTGCTATGGCCATTCTTGCACAACTATTTTATAGCGTGGTTTATTTCTCTTGGAAAAATATCAAAAGTAAAACTAATAATTGTATTTTAAGAATATGTATAACTTTCTAAGAAACTATCAGACTGTTGACCAAAGCCATTTTCCTGTTTTCAATTCCCATCAGCAATGATACGGGAGTTATAATTACTCTATCTCCTTGGCTGTACTTTGTATTTTCTATCTTTTGAAATTTTAGACATTCTAGTGAGTATAAAGTGAAATGTAATGTCACTGTGGTTTCTATTTGCTTTTCACTATTAAGTGTATGGAGTATATGTTAGCGTACTTAATAGCATTCAGATCTCTTCTTTAATGAAATATCTGTTAAATATTTGGCCTCAGTTTTGGACTATCTTATTTCTATTCAGTTTTAGTGTTCTTTAGATATTCTGCATACAAGTTCTTTGTCAAAAACATAAAATACAAGTATTTTCTCCCAGTCTGTGATTTTTCTTTTCCTTTTCTTAACTGAGTCTTTCAAAAAGCTCACATTTTTTTTTTTAATTTTTAAAGTTTATTTATTTTTGAGACAGAGAAAGAGTATGAGCAAGGGAGGAGCAGAGAGAGAGGGAGATAAAGAATCCAAAGCAGACTCCAGGCTCTGAGCTCTCAGCGCAGAGCCCGACGTGGGGCTGGAACTCACAAAGTGCAAGATCATGACCTGAGTCAAAGCTGGAAGCTCAACTGACTGAGCCACCCAGGGGCCCCATCAAAAAGCTCAAGTTTTAAAATTTGGTAAAGTCCAATTTATCAATTTTTTTCTTTATGGATAATGATTTAGTTTCCTGTCAAAAAAATGTTTGGCTACCACAAGTTTACCAAAATTTTCTTTTATGTTTTCTTCTAGATGTTTTAAGTGTTACATTTACGGGTAAGGTTATGGTCACCTTTGTACAGATTTTGTTTGTGGAGTGATGTAATGCACTTTTAAAAAAAAATATGGATATCCAGTTCTTCACCATTTGGTGAAAATATTTTTCGTTTATCTTTTAAGTTATCTTGAAACCACTGTCAAATTAAATTGTCCATATATGGTGGTTCTATTTCTGGGCTTTTAATTTATTTTCATATCTATTTTTATCTGTATGCCAGTACCATACATTTTGAATACTATAACTTTATATCAAGGTTTGAAATACAACACATTCAATATGTATTCTTTCTTTTTTAACAATTAATTTGACTGTTTTAGGACATTTCATTTGGATTTCCATATAATTAATAGAATAAGCTTGATAAATTTTTAAAAATGCCTTTGGAGATATTAATTATGATTATGTTTAATATACAGATCAATCTGGATAAAAATGGCAACTTAACAATAATGATTCTCGATCTATGAACATAGTATAGCTCTCCATTTTTAATGCTTAATTTCTCTCAACATGAGTTTGTAGTTTTCAGTTTTAATGTCTTGCATAATGATGATAACTCTTCCCCTCATATTTCATATTTTGTATTACTATAACATGTATTTTGAAACTTTATTCTTTGATTTTTCACTGATAATATATAGAAATGCAACTGATTTTTTTGTTTTATTTTACTTTTTTGTTTGTATTTTGGGCTTGTTTCTTGAAACACTTCTGCAGTCCATCAATTGCTTTCAGTAAGAAATCTGGAGTGTAGTTAAGGCTCACACTTATTTCTTTTCCTTCTCTCAGGACTTACAGTCTTCTAACAGTTATTGTCAAGTATTTGAAAATAGTTGTAATATATATTTCATTCAGTATTATAGTTTTCAGGGTAGCAAAGAAAGTCCATTCTCAGTTACTACAATATGCCTAGAAGCAAAAGTCAAGTTTTGCAAATTTTTAAAAGTGTATATATTTTACAGTATAGTTTGGAGTTCATAGAGATTTAGAATTGGGATACATTCTTCTCAAAAGATCTCTTCATCATTGAACCATACTTCTTCACATATAGCAATTATGCTTTGAATTTTACTCTATCAACATTTTGATTAGCGTTTGAATACAATATCTTTTTTTAATCTTTTGCTTTCTACTTTTATTCATCCCTACATTTAAAATATGTTTCTTTTTCAAGTATTGTATGGTGTTTTCCTTACTCTAGTTTAGAAATTTTAGTTCTTTACTGCCTCCTTCATTCACCTATTATGTAACCTAATTAATAAGGTTATATTTATAACTATGTTACTATTCATATTTTATTTAACATATTTATATATTATCTACCATTATCATTCTTATTTCTTTTGGGCTGTTGAAATATTTTATATTTTTCCATTTTCCCTCTCTAGTACTTCCTCAGTTCACATTTTAGCTACTTTAGTTAGTCTAGAGATGAAAATATCCTTTGGTTTCCTAAGGTTTAATATAAAGTGTTACTTTTACCATTTTTCTGCAATAGTAGCATATAAAAAATTCAAATTCCACTTACTCATTTCAATTTTTACAACATTGTCATCATGAATTTTACTTCTAAGCATATTTTAAACTCAATATGGCAATTGTAGTTTTACTTTGTACAGTCAGAATTTATTTTTATTTTCTCATATATGTACATTTCTTCCCTACATCTCCATGTTTCTGTTTTAAAAATTATCCTTCTACATACAAAAGTACCTTTAGTATTTCTCTTTTAAGTGGTATAATGGTGTGAAATCCCATCAGTTTTTATTTTTCTTAAAGGATCTTCATTTTAACTTTATTTTTAAAGTATATTATTCCTAGTTATAGAATTCTAGACTGGCACTTGTTTTCTTTCACCTTAAAGAAATCATTCCAGTTTCTTCAAGATTCCATAATTTCTTCTGAGAAGGCAGTTATAAATTTTATAAATTTTCTTTGAAGAAAACAGGCCTTTCCTCTCTGGTTGCTTTCAAGATATTAGCTGACTTCTCTTTCATCAGCAGTTTGACTACAATGTACCTACTGGTCAGATTTTTTTTCTTTCACATCTGGCTTTGGATCCACTGAGTCTCTTGAATTTGTGTGAGTTGATCTGCTCAATTAAGGAAAATTCTAGGCAATTATTTCCTTGAACATTGCTTTTGTTTCTTTCCCTTTTTTTCTTTCTTCTTTTCTTTTTTTTGGGGTGTGTAGGGGAGGTCCAAATGCAGTCATGTTAAATATTTTGTGCTTATTCTAAATGTTGTTTATCTGGCTTTTTTAGTTGCTGTTGGTGGAGCCACTGGTTTATCATGACCCATCATTTGTTTGTTTGTTTTAATTTATTTTGAGAGACAGAGAGAGAGGATTATGAGCAGAGGAGAAGCTGAGAGATAGGGAGAGAGAGAATCTTCAGCAGGCTCTATGCTCAACACAGAGCCTAACATGGGGCTCAATGTCATGAGCCATGAGATCGTACCTGAGCCAAAATCAAGAGTTGGACACTTAACTGACTGAGCCACTCAGGAGCCCCCAAAAGAACATTCTTGACAAGAGGTGAAGAGCCTAGTATTATAACTATTTCCCATCCCAACACACACACACACACACACACACACACACACACCATGTTTCTCAAATTAGCATGAGTCCAGTTCTATTTATCACAGTCCTTTAAGTAAAAGTATCATTCAAGAGTCTCTCATGGTTTGCCTCTCTCCCTCTCCCCCACTATGAGAGACTCTTGAATGCTGAGAACAAACTAAGGACTGATGGGTGTTGGGGGGACGGGGGAGATGGGCATGGAGGAGGGCACTTGTGGGGATGAGCACTGGGTGTTATATGGAAACCAACTTGACAATAAACTATTTGTAAAAAAAAAGAAAAAAAAGAAAAGAAAAGAAAGTATTCAGAGTCCAGTGGGGAAAAAAGATACTATTCCAGGTGTTTCTAACACAAAATGTAATACAAGAGCTTGATTATTATGAGGTAATCCTCAACTCAACAGCAGCAGCATAAACTGTTACTATTCCGGGTACTAAAAGAAATAAAAAAAGATGAAGCCATGAAAGTAGCTAAAACACCCGAAGTAGATAATGGCTTGCCAATAGTCTGCAAATTGTCTTCCATTGGTTAAACTGAGTTAAAAAATGCATAGTCAAAATCTCTTTGGTGAAGAAAGGCTCTGAGAACAATAGTAACATGACTAGCAAAATGAGATTTTTCCCTGAACAAGCATGTCTCCCCAGTGACAATATGCCATGGTTTCATTCATAAAATTCATAGTACTTACCTTTCCCTTTCTGTGAGTATAATATTATGTGTGTCTGTGCCCTCATTCAATCAAAGAACTATCATTCAATCAAAATCAAGTAGTTATTTTCCCTACTTCTATTCTTACTAAAATAAAATATGGGAGAATAACGGCTGCTTTAACTCTTATAGCTCTTGCATGCTTAGGATCTTTAATATCCTGTCAAACACACTTATGCTTCTCTAGAAAAATTCTGGTATTTTGTTAGGAAAATAAAATCTACAGAAGTAAAAAGAGTTAATAAGTAAACTTTAAATTATTACTTATATACATAAGCATACACATTGTATATATTTATATATGGAATGTGGTTTCCTGATTTAAAAAAAAATGTCAGTTTCCCAGTTGTTTTGTTGAAATACTTCTGAAATTCTGCTCCATGTTGCAGTTTTTTTTGTAACCCAGCTTTTCCAGAGTTTCTGAAGATTTGATCACTGTTTAACATGACTCTATGAGACATAGTATTGGCTTCCATTTTTTTAATTAAAACTTAATTTCACAATCAACTAGTAAAGAAGAGTTCTAAAGAAAACATGATTAGCTTTTGACAATTGCTACAGCAAAATATATGATATAGCTGCCAGTTTTCTGGACTCCTGTGTGCCTTTTTAATATCTTTTGTTTCCCACAGTTTCATTTAACTGGTTACACTAGGTACTACGCCAGCCCCAGGCCTGCTATGTCCTACAGACATTACAATTATGTGCTGTGCCAGTGGTTTAAATCTATGATAAACAGCAGCAGCATTAACTCATATGATTATTGCTTGATCCACATACTGGAAGGAAAGGGCAGCAGGTAACAAGACAAAACAGTGCTTCAGAAATTATTCCAGGAGAAGTCGAGCAACAAAATGCTCTCATCTCAGATGTGAGGCATGGAATACGTCAGGAGTAAAAAAAATCCACCATGAGGAAAAACAATTAAAGTGTCTTTAAAACGACTGTCTTCTGTTTATTTAAGACTCACAAGCTTTGCATCTGAGAGAATATCAGAGATTGGGAAAGTGTCCACAGTGGGGAAATACTAGAAAGTTCTCTTCCTGAATTTAGTCTCTTTTCAAATCAGAAATCACTCTCCTCCTGCCTAGAGTGTCTTATAAAATGCAAAACAATCTTCCAGAGTCTCTCCATAGATAAGCACAGCTGTCTCCTAGTTGAGGGGATGAAGTTCAAACACATTTCAGAGCAGCTGCTGGTTGCCCTCCCAGCTGCTTGGAATACCAGAAACTTATCGGCAGCAAGCCCCAGCCCAAAGCAGTAGGCGTCTAAACTATCCCCCAGGCACTGGAATTAAGCAGGCAGTAGAAGTAGGAAGCCATATGTGGTTTTTAATCACTGTGATCTTAGCCTCTGTGTGAATTTAAAAAGTAAAGCCCACATTGTAAGCAAGGGTGATTCAGTACTTACAAATCAATCAATATGATGCGTCTTATCAATCAGAAAAATGATAGAAACACATGATCATTTCAATAGACACAGAAAAAAGCATTTGATAAAGTCCAATATCCATTCATGATAAAACCTCCCTACAATGTAGGTTGAGAGGGAATATATCTCAACATAATAAAGGCCATTTATGAAAAACCCATAGCCAAGATCATCCTTAATGGGAAAATCTGAGAGGTTTTCTCTAAGGTCAAGAGCAAGACTGGGATGTCCACTCTCACCGCTTGTACTAAACATAGTCCTGGAAGACCTAGCCACAGCAATCAGACCAAAAAAAAAAAAAAAAGATATAAATAAAAGGAATCCAAATTAGTAAAGAAAAATTGAAACTTTCACTATTTGCAGGTGATATAATACTCTATTAGAAAACCCAAAATCTTCACCAAAAATTGCTAGAACCAATACAAGAATCCAGTAGTTATAGGATGCAGAATCAAGGCACAGAAATCCATTGCATTTCTATACACTAATAATGAATCAGCAGAAATAGAAATTTTTAAAAATCCCATTTATGATTGCATCACAAATAATAAGATAACCTAGGAATAATCCTAACCAAAGAGGTGAAAGACCTGTATTCTACAAAAACTATAAAACATAGGTTAAAGAAATTAAAGATGGCACAAACAAATGTGAAGCTATTCCATGCTTATGGATTAGAAAAACAAATGTTGTGGGGCACCTGGGTGGCTCAGTCGGTTAAGCGCCAACTTCGGCTCAGGTCATGATCCCACGGTTCATGGGTTCGAGCCCTGTGTCAGGCTCTGTGCTGACAGCTAGCTCAGAGCCTGGAGCCTGTTTCAGATTCTGTGTCTCCCTCTCTCTCTGACCCTCCCCTGCTCACGCTGTGTGTGTGTGTGTGTCTCTCTCTCAGAAACAAATAAAACATTAAAAAAAAAGAAAAACAAATATTGTTTAAATGATTATGATACCCAAAGCAATCTACACATGTAATACAATCCCTATCAAAATACCAACAGCATTTTTCATAGAACTTGAATAAAGAATCCTAAAATTTGTATGGAATCACAAAAGACCCCAAATAGCCAAAGCAATCTTGAAAAAGAAAACCAATGCTGGACGCATCACAATTCCAGATATCACATTATATTACAAATCTGTAGTAATCAAAACAGTATATTACTGGCACAAAAATAGACACAGATCAATAGAACAGAATAGAAAATTCAGAAGTGAAACCATAATAATATGGTCAATTAATCTTTGAAAAAACAGGAAATAATATCCAATGGGGAAAAGATAGTCTTTTCAACAGTGTTGGGAAAACTGGAGAGCAACATATACAAGAGAATGAAACTGGATCACCTTCTTATACCATACTCAAAAATATATTCAAAATGAATTAAAGATCTAAATGTGAGATTTGAAACTATAGAAAACACTAGAAGAGAACACAGGCAATAAGCTCATTGACATCAGCTATAACAACATCTTTCTTGTTATGTCTCTTGAGACAAGAGAAATAAAAGCAAAAATAAACTATTGGGGCTTCATAAAAAACAAACAAACAAACAAACAAAAAAACTTCTGCACAGTGAAGGGAGCAATCAACAAAAGTAAAAGGCAGCCTATGGAATGGGAGAAGATATTTGCAAATGACATATCTGATAAAGGGTTAGTATCCAAAATATATAAAGAATCTATAAAACTCAACATCCCCCAAAACCAAACAATCCAATTAAAAATAGGCAGAAGACATCTACAGACATTTCTCTAAAAAAGACAGCCAGATTGCCAGCAGACACATGAAAAGATAAAAGATACTAATCATCACTAATCATCAGGGAAATGCAAATCAAAATTAGAATGGGATATCACCTCACACCTGTCAGAATGGCTAAAGTCAACAACACAAGAAACAAGATTTGTGAGGATGTGGAGAAAGGGGAACCCTCTTCCACTGTTGGTGGGAATTCAGACTGGTGCAGCCACTGTGGAAAACAGTATGGAGAGTCCTCAAGAAGTTAAAAATAGAACTACTTTAGTATCTAGCAATTGCACTACTGGGTATTTACCCAAAGAATACAAGAACACTAATGCAAAGGAATGCATGCACCCCTATGCTTATAGCAGCATAATTTATAATAGCCAAGATATGGAAATGGGATAAGTGTCATCAATTGATGAAGGGATACAGATGATATGGAACAGAAGACATATGTGTATATATACATTTTATATTGTTTATACACTTATAGACAATATAAAATGGAATACATTTTATATCGTATATATACTTATATACGATATAAAATGGAATACTACTCAATCATAAAACAGAATGAAATCTTACCATTTGTAATGGCATGGATTGAGCTAGAGAATATAATGCTGGATGAAATAAGTCAGTCAGAGAGAGACAAATACCACATGATTGGACTCATATGTGGAATTAAAAATAAATAAGTAAAGGGAAAAATTAGAGAGAAAAACCATAATTACCAGAAAAAAAACATTCCAGAGGGTAAGTGGGGAGGGGCCTGAAATAAAGTGTGAGGATTAAGGAGAACACTTGTCATGATGAGCACTGGGTGATGTATGGAAATGTTGAATCACAGTTGTTCACCTGAAACTAATATAATACTGTATGTTAACTAATTGCAATGAAAATAAAACCTAAAAAAAAGAAAAAAGCATAAATCCCACAGTGCCAGTGTTGATTCCATAGGTCAGTGTGCATAGGGGGAAGGGAGGAAAGAATAGATCTGAGTGGTTAAGAGTATGGGCTCTGGAGACAAACTACGTGATTTCAAATACATTCTTTCTCTAGGTCTTGTTTTTTTCCTCTGTAAAAGGGGAAAACAGCATCTACTTCATAGGATTGCCACGAGGACACATTAAGTACACAACAATGCACTGTATATACACTGATTCACTAGCACTACAATGATTATCAAGGTTTTGAAAACAACATTCCTTTCCTAATGGTTATTACAAAAATTACAAAAGAATGAGGAAAGAAGTTATAATAATGCTCCTCCTTTTTGTATGTTTCTGTCAAGTCTACATGCTTAAAAACATTATCTAAAATCCTAGTAACAACCTTGTGAGGTAGGTGTCATTTTTCCCATTTATTGAAGAACTATGATTCAGAGAATTTCAGTGTCTTGCATGTGGTCACACAGGCAGTAAGGAATAAACTGAAAATAAAACCCAATCTATGTAATTCCAAAACCATGTGTTTACTCTCAAAAAAAAAAAAAGGAAATGTTTTCTATTTCAGTGAAAATGTCTTTTCTCAATTGGGGTTGAGAACTCACAGCCCACTCTTATTTTACTGGAAATATTTTTCAATGAGGTATCTCTTCTCTTTAGTTGGGGAGCCTTTCTGGTTTAATCCCTGAACACTTAACTCTCTTAATAATGTTCACTTAGTCTCTGAATGGCATACCCCAGTCTAACTCTTGTCCTGCAGAGACAAGTCCCAAATGTGATTACACAATAACTCCTCTCCTCCATCTTAATTGTAACTTCTCAAGAGAAATATTGACTTTTATCACAGAAATTGTTTAAATTTAGAAGTAAATCTTTGTACTTATAGACCCTGGTTTTTGAGTGCTTATTACATGCCTAACAATCAATGGGCTGAGTGTTAATGTGTGTGTGTGTGTGTGTGTGTGTGTGTGTGTGTGTGTGTGTGTGGTGCTGCCCACTTCAGATGCCGAGGGATTTCTCTTCTCTCTTTAATCTCATCATTCAAGTTTGAACATTCATAGGCCCACTAAATGCAACAATGTAATAACAAAACACACTGGCTACAAAAAAAGAAAGAGGTTATCCTCTAGATCAAAGCTTTTAACCTAGAGGTCTAAACACACTGTTGCATTTCAATTATTTGTGACATCTGTCACATGGTCCCTAATTTGGTGGTAATAATAACAGTTCAAAAACTGATATTCGAGAATGATTTACTGTTTTGCCATAAATTAGAGAGGCATCAAGGTTATCCCTTTAATTATATGCTTTCATTCACTTGCATTTTGATACACTTCTGGAGTGAGAAAGAAAAGAGGAGAGTTAAAACTAGTTTCCTAGTAATCAAGCTATTAGCCCACTTTATCAATACAGTGGTTCAGTGAAGTGGCATAAGAAATATGTTCTGCATGTGAATTTGTGTCAATGCAGGAAAAAAAAAAAGAAAAGGAAAAAGTCCGAAATATTCTCCTTTAGAAACTGAAATGATGTACTGGTCCATTTTTCCAGTGATATCTATGGGAAACATTAGTAGCTGAATGTTCCATAGTCATTTTCTCCTTCTTCCTTGATAACTAAATCCTAAATTTATCCAGGCAGAAATTTACCCAGCCTTGAGGGGTGAATCATGATTGGTCTATTATCCTTTATAAATGATTGCTCTAGGAGTGTTTCACACGATATAGTCTTGACCAATATGGTAGGGGAAATTTTGCTGGGGTGATTCTGGAAGAGATTCTTTTATTTAATAAAATATCATGTCACATAAAGGGAAATCTCACTTTTACTTCTTAAAGCGTACTTGTGTAAAAACTCGAAATGTGGCTGCTGCATCTACACTGAAATTACAAGTGCAGACAACAAGATCCAGGTGATGATAAAGGGAAGTATGGAAAGAATCCAAGTTTAACAATACCATTAAATCTCGAAACAACCATTATCTGGATGCCTTTTTATGGTTTAAATCATTGGTAGTAAATTTTGTTACTTGCCATTAACAGCATGCTTCCTTTCAAATTCTATTGCCAATTTTCTATGCCCAGCCTAAAAGAGTTCAGATGAAGATGATGTCATCAGTTTTGTAGCTTGTATTCGACATGCCAACCATCTTGGAAACTGGTTGTAGCTATTTTCCACCAGCACTATTTGTTCAAGAACATACAGGGGTGCCTGGGTGGCTCAGTAGGTTAAGTGTCTGACAGGCTCAAATCATGATCTTGTGGTTCTTGAGTTAGAGCCCTGCATCAGACTCTGTGCTGACAGCTCAGAGCCTGGAGCCTGCTTCAGATTCTATGTCTCCCTCTCTTTTTGCCCCACGCCCACTCACATTCTGTCTCTCTTTCAAAAATAAATAAACATTATTTTTTTTAAACAAAGGACATACTGAAACTCCTTTCTGTAGGGCTCATACTATGGATACTATGCTTTGCATTGGCTTCTTACTAATCTCCCAGATCATATGTTTACTTAAATATGACCACTCCATTTATTGTTGCATACCTACACTTCACCTCCCTCTGCACTTTGAATCATAAACTATTTTACCTATGGAACTACAGCATACTCACTCAATTCACTTTTTAAAAAATTTTAACATTTATTTATTTAATTTTGAGAAAGAGAAAGAGACAGAGCCTTGGGGGGGGGGGTGCAGGGGCAGAGAGAGAGGGAGACAGGGAGACACAGAATCTGAAACAAGCTCCAGGCTCCGAGCTGTCAGCACAGAGCCTGATGCAGGGCTGGAACCCATAAACTGTGAGATCATGACTTGAACTGAAGTCGGATGCTTAAATGACTGAGCCACCCAAGCGCCCCTCACTCAATACATCTCTATGTCTACCTCCAAAATCAGGTTTTAAAGTAAAATAATCTACTGTCTTAATGAAAACTGGCTGTATATATGATCAAATCAGCAAGATATTCTAATGTTGTTTAACAATACTCTGAAAAAAAGACATATAAACATAGGCAGAGAAGTCACAGATAAATGAGAGAATAACATTTTGGGAGAATGGAAAGATGTCAAGGTATAGATGCCTTTGAGGGACAAAAGCAAGGTCACTTGGGAATGAAACATCTTAAGCATCGAGAGGTCGAAATTTTCACATTTGGAAAACATTGATTGGGCATCTGGAAAAGATAAGTAGTCATTCATTTTAGGGAACTCTGTGGCTTTTTAGAGGAGAGACTGGACCTAGCCCTGCAGAACTGAAGATCTCACCACTTAATAGAACCACAGCATCACTGAGAGATAAGAGTCGGCCAACTAGACTTGTAGAAATGCTGTAAGACTTATACTTACTTTGAACATATATGACTACACTTCCTGTATACTCCCATAGGAGCTGAAGTTACAAGATTTGTAAAAGTGAAATTTGACTTAATTCTGTCAATGCAACACTATATGTATGACACTTGGTTATTAAGACCTAGGAAATGTTGGGCTACAACACTAACCTTTTGCCTTAAGAAGGTATCTTTGAACCTATCTTCAATTCTTCAGTAAATATGGCATTTAGAAGAGTAATAAAGATTTTGTTTTGCAAGGAGATGATAAAATAAGCTTTTGCTAGGCTCCCTTTGTTCTTCAGGATTCTCAGGAGTGAATCTACCAATTCCAATGAGATAATCTGTTCTAACTTGCATTTGTATTTTCTGTATTTCATGGTTCTGCTAATAATCATGTAATATTTCTGAATTTTTCTCTTATAAGATATCTGGTAATTATGTCTGATTGTGTTCATTTGTTGGAATTAATCAGAAGTGACAAGGTAACTTATCTATACCAGAACTTTGGCAAATTGAAGATGCTTATTTTTTATTTTATAGGATTCTTATTCAAAATCATATTTCATGGAAGGAAAGTGTCCCTTAACAATGGTACAGATAATGCATCTCAAGTAATAAGATTATCTGATATAACATTTCATAGCTTTTTATTTTGTCCTTTCATTTAACAAAATGATTTGCTATATCTCAGGTTCATGGGCAATGCCCATTTCAATTTATGGAAAAGTTTTTGAACTGTATATAGAAGGCTAGGAATATCTCCAGTGGGTAAACTTTTATTGGTAAAGATACAAACAAGTTATAACTCAGCTTTCATGAATGCTTATTTTATTGGAACTGACAAAGAACTAAGGTGGGCTGTGGAACAGTCAAGAATTTAGATAATGAAGTTTTATAATAGCATGGAAAATAAAGTATCAATTCTGTTCTTCTGTCCAGATATCTGATATATGATGGCCTCAGACATTACAATTTATTGTCTAAAAGGTTTGTTCACCAGGAGAGAAAAATGGCTATTTCCAGTTGTCTTGCACCAATAGTAACTTTGTTTAGACAGTTTACAACTATATTTAGAAGGGATACAACTCTGGTTATTCAAATCTAGATTGAATCATAGCTAAATATTAATCATAGCTTAGTTAATTAAGTATTCTCAACCTACTTAAATTAGCTGTTAGTATCTGGAATTAATGCAATTATAGTGCAGGTGTGTACCATATTTCCAAATATTTTGGTCAAATAACTATTTCAAAAATATACAAAATATAAAACCAAACATTCATGAACCAATAAACTATTTGTTTTACTATTATAAAAGGGTCTACTTGTAGAGATTCCAGATGCCATCAAGCTGTCTTAAATTCCCTGCTTCTCTCATTTGGGTCAATAGAAGTCTGCATCATCGCTTGGACACATCTGTGATTTCAATTGATACTCATACATTGAAATGTTACACATCCCTTATCTTTAGCCTTAACATCTTTCAGCAGTTCCTTTATCGTATTTCCAGTTACCTCTTGGACATTTACACATGGATATACTGTAAGAACTTTAAATGCAGGCTATACCTAAATCTCCATAGTCTCCCTAGGTATATCAGTATAATGGTTAGTGGTGATTCCCAAACATAGTTTTTAGAAGCAAATGGTCTATTCCTGAAATTTATCTCTGCCACTTATTGACTGAGTAATCTTGGATGATGTATTTAATCTCCACATGTCGTAATTTTCTCATCTGAAAAACAGGCATAATAATTGTATGTAATAGAGTTCACATGACAAATAAGTTATGTATTATACATGTATATTAAACGCTTGAAAGAGTGCCTGGTACATAGTGTGCACTAAACAAAAGTGTCTAACTACTATTGCCACCGCCTCCAAATCTGTGCTTACTCTACTCATAGTCACCAAAATGTATTCATTCTATCACCCAAATCTCTCTTAAATTGAAAACCCCTTCTTAGACTTTACATCTAGTTTATTAATTGAAGTCAATATCAGTTTGTGTGAACCCCTGAAATAGGCTCCCAACTGTCCACTAAGGCTGTCATCCTTCTTTAATGTAACCTCTAAGTGAAGACAGAATTCTCTTTCTAAAACATAATTTTGATACTTATTTTACACTTTGACTACCTTCAAGATAGCATAAAAAAAACGATCAAAGAATATAGTCACGAGTATTGAGCACGCCTTATACTCAAGTGATTTCGCTAACATTATTTTTCTGCAATTTCATGCTCATAGCATAAAGTGAAAAGCATATCCCTATGCCATTGTGAATATTTGCCTCTATCTCAAGAACTTTTCTTCAATTGATACTGATTCTTCAAGACTCATGCGATTATCCCAGTAATTCCCCAGGAAAATGATCACGATTTTGTCTATTCTGTTCTCCCTTTTTGGGCAGAAAATATCACTGATTTCTCTCTGATCCCTATTTGCACTTACCATAGGAAACTGCTGCTTACCTGCCTTGGTTGTCACTGAGAAAACAGAGATCTAAAACTAAAGATGTAGGACAAACTGAGCTTTAATTTTATTTGACTGTTGGTTCACATGTAAGCAGTGATTACAGGTTTTAAAAGATTCTAGAAAGATTACTATTATTTTCTTTGATTCCATGGATCTAATAAACCCTAACACTTTTTTTTTTTACAAATAGTTTATTGTCAAATTAGTTTCCACATAACACCCAGTGCTCATCCCCAAAAGTGTCCTCCTCCATGCCCATCCCTCCTCCCCCCACATCCACCAGTCCTCAGTTTTTGTCAGCATTCAAGAGTCTCTCATGGTTTGCCTCTCTCCCTTTCCCCCACCATTTCCTCCCTTCTTCTCCCCCTTGGTCCTCTGTTAAGTTCCTCCTAATCCTCCTATACGTGCACACATATGATATTTGTCCTTCTCTGCCTGACTTATTTCGCTCAGCATAACACCCTCAAGGTCCATCCATGTTGCTACACATGGCCAGATTTCGTTGTTTCTCATTGCCATGTGGTATTCCATGGTATAGATAAACCACATCTTCTTGATCCATTCATCTGTTGATGGACACTTAGGCTCTTTCAGGTTTTAGCTATTGTGGAGAGTGCTGCTATGAACATTGGGGTCCATGTGCTCCTATGCCTCAACATTTCTGTATCCCTTGGGTAAATTCCTAGCAGTGCTATTGCTGGGTCATAGGGGAGTTCTATTGTTAGTTTCCTTAGGAACCTCCACACTGTTTTCCAGAGGGCTGTACCAGTTTACATTCCCACCAACAGTGTAGGAGGGTGCCCGTTTCTCCACATCCTCGCCAGCATCTAGAGTTCTCTGATTGGCTCATTTTAGCCACTCTGACTGGCGTGAGGTGGTATCTCAGTGGTTTTGATTTGTATTTCCCTGATGAGGAGCGATGCTGAGCATCGTTTCATGAGTCTGTTGGCCATCTGGATGTCCTCTTTGGAGAAGTGTCTGTTCATATCTTCTGCCCATTTCTTCACTGGGTTGTTGGTATTTCGGGCGTGGAGTTTGGTGAATTCCTTGTAGATTCTGGATATTAACCCTTTATCTGATATGTCATTTGCAACTATCTTTTCCCATTCCGTTGGTTACCTATTAATTTTCTGGATTATTTCCTTGGCTGTGCAGAAACTTTTAATCTTGATGAGGTCCCAATCATTTATTTTTGCTCTTGATTCCCTTGCTTTTGGGGATGTGTCAAGTAAGAAGTTGCTGCAGTGGAGGCCAAGGAGGTTGTTTCCTCCTTTCTCCTCTAGGGTGTTGATAGTTTCCTGTCTCACATTCAGGTCCTTTATTCATTTTGAGTTTATTTTTGTGCATGGTGTGAGAAAATGATCTAGTTTCATTCTTCTGCATGTTGCTGTCAGTTCTCCCAACACCATTTGTTAATAAAGGCTGCCTTTTTTCCATTGGATATTCTTTCCTGCTTTGTCAAAGATTAGTTGGCTGTATACTTTTGGGTCCACTTCTGAGATCCCATTCACAATTGCACAAAAAACCATAAAATACCTCGGAATTAACCTAACCAAGGATACAAGAGATCTGTATGATGAAAACTATAGAAAACTTATGAAGGAAATTGAAGAAGACACAAAGAAATGGAAAAACATTCCATGCTCATGGATAGGAAGAATAAATATAGTTAAGATGTCATTACTACCTAAGGCACTCTACACATTCAATGCAATTCCAATCCAAATTGCACCAGCATACTTCTCAAAACTAGAACAAACTATCCAAAAATTTGTATGGAACCACAAAAGATCCCGAATAGCCAAAGTAATCCTGAAAAATAAAACCAAAACGGGAGGGATCACCATCCCAGACTTTAGCCTCTACTACAAAGCTGTCATCATCAAGACAGTATGGTATTGGCACAAAAACAGACACATAGACCAATGAAACCCTAACACTTTTTAAGCATGTCTACCATGCTACAATAATCAAAATGAGGAATACAAGAGAAATGCCAGTTTAATCAAAGTAGGTTCAGATTTACTGTCCCATATCAAAAGAAAACACATCTATGGGCTCTTTTGATGTATGTTTAATAGAAAACAAGAACACTTAGAAGAAAGGAATCTGCTAAAGAAACTTCTCTACCAAGGATTTCTAAAAGATCTTTTGGGTAAACAATGGTCGTGAGCAATCTCAGTAAGCAAACTGTAATGGAAGTAACACAGTTATCCCCAGGGCAAATTTGAAAAATAAATAACTTTCCAAATGCGGTTGGATGTTATATTCTGGAATATTTGATGCCATTAAACCCAAATCTGAACGTTGTTTCACTTCCTAACTTTGAAACTTAAACATGCTTCATAAACCACCTGAAACCAAAGCACCTGAGTGAGTCTGCAGGTAACTGAATGGCATCAGGAGAAGAATACATAATTACTCTGCTCTCCTGAGCAGACTTTGGTTCTCCATCCTACATCAGAAAGATGATACAAAACATGACTGATATTATGAATCAACTTGTCACATCTATAAACTTGATGCTCTTTTTTTTTTTTAATTTTTTTAATGTTTTATTTATCTCCAGGAGAGAGAGAGACAGCGTGAGCAGGGGAGGGTCAGAGAGAGAGGGAGTCACAGACTGAAACAGGCTCCAGGCTCCGAGCTGGCAGTCAGCACAGAGCCGGACGCGGGGCTCGAACCCACAAACCGCGAGATCATGACCTAAGCCAAAGTCGGACGCTCAACCGATTAAGCCACCCAGGAGCCCCCAACTTGATGCTCTTTATTGGAACTAAGTAGACTGTATGGAACTAAGACTTGACAAAAGGAAGACTGATTTATAGCATTTCTCATATATGAGTTTTCCAGAGATTTGCATCTAATGTCCTTCCTGGATCTCAGCCCTGAATTTATTTAACCTTTGTGGCAGTGTCTAATCTATCTACACTTTTTGGGCCTTCATAACCCAGAACCTGGAACCCGTCCTGTATAGACATGGAGACTGATGAGGCATCACTGCCAAGCACCTCACTTGTTTGGCATTGAGTCTCCTTCCGTGCAAGTGTGTCACTACGTTAGCCCCTTAGATTCCTCATATTGTGCTCTTACTTCTGATCTACAACTGTAATCCAAAATAGAATATAATACAAAGAACTTTTTAACCACAAGTTGAGAGACTAAATATTCAATGTTAACTTTTTTGTTTGTTTGTTTGTTTGTTTGTTTTTATTTCTAGGAGAGAGAGAGAGACAGCGTGAGCATGGGAGGATCAGAGAGAGAGGGAGTCACAGACTGAAACAGGCTCCAGGCTCTGAGCGGCAGTCAGCACAGAGCCCGACGCGGGGCTCGAACCCACAAACCGCGAGATCACGACCTAAGCGAAAGTGGGACGCTTAACCGACTAAGCCACACAGGCGCCCCTAAATATTCAATGTTAACTTTGAATCCTGAATAGTTCTTAGTTACTTCTCTGAGCTCAAATCTTAGTGCAGTATATGGGTTGGAGTAAATGATTTAAGGTTTCATCCAATTCAATAATACTGAGATTTAATTACTACCTTTTACTCCAGGTCCTCCAAGGGACACTTGAAAATCATGCCAAGTTGTAATAGTGTTTAGATTCCTATTCTTAAATTCTGTTCTCCTCACACTGACTTGATATGCAGATCACCTGCCTGCCTATACACTATGGACCAAATGGTATCCCCCCCAAATTCCTTTGCTTAAATTCTAACCCACAATGTGACTGTGTCTCTAGACAGGATCTTAAGATCTTTAGTAATTAAGACTAAATGAGGGATTTCTGGCTCTAGAAGGTAACATATAGGAGGTTCCTGAACTCACCTCCTCCCACGGACACACCAAATTTACTGCTATGCATGGAGCACTTCCTTCTGAGAGAAATACAGAAAATAGCTGAGCAATTCCTACACATCTGGTAAATGAGAAAATACCCGAAACAAAATGGGTAGAAAAGGCTAAGACACATTCTTACCATAAATCCTACACCAGCACAGGGACATACATCAAGAGCAATTCACAACTCACCTTCTCCATGAGGAGTGAAGGTATTGGATCCTATATATAGAGGCCCAACTTTTATAACTTCCCCCTGAAGGATGTTGTACCAAAACGTCTAGCTCTAAAAGCCAATGTGGCTTGCATCCATGAGACCCACAGACTATAGCAAACAACTAGTTCTTAATGGGCTTTGAAGGACTTGCTGAAATTATCCCCCAGGGCTCAGTGCAGAGAGAGCAGACAGAAACACCTATCTCCCAGTTCTATTCTGAAGAAGCCTATATGCAGACTTCAAAAGTTGCTGCTTAAAGATTAGGCTTCAAATTTAGCACACATCTTGGAGCTTACTGCAATGCTTCCCAAGCCTGGGGAGGCAACCAGTGCCATCTTCACTTTCACCATCTGGATCACTTTAAGTCACTGGGGTCCCCCTGGAGGGAGGTTATGCACATGTCTGGCCCCTCAGTATTTGTATCTGAAAAATGTTAAGGGGAGGGTAAAGATATAGAGCATTTGTGGGAATTGAAACACAAGTTATTATTAGCTTAAAATATACTGTTATACAAAGTGGCAATAAGTATGTACGTATCATAATTACTTTTAATGTAAATAGACTAAATCCTATGTAAAAAAATATATAGGGTGACTAAATGGATAAAAAAGCAAGATCCATCTATATTCTGTCTACACAGACTAATTTCAGACCTAAAGACATATGTAGCTTAAAAGTGAAGGGATGGACAAATATTTACCATGCAAGTGGAAGCTGGAATAGCAATGCTTATATTGGATAAAATTGACATTAAAACATAGACTGTAATAAAAAACAAAGTAAACCCTACATAATGATTAATGAAACAACTAAACAAGTAGATATGACAATTGTATATTATACTCCCAACATGAAAGCACTAAATACATACCACAGGTATTAACAGGCATAAAGGAAGACATCTATATAATACAATAAAATAGTAAGGGAATTGAACACTCCACTTACATCAATAGATAAATCATCTGTACAGAAAATCAACAAAAAAACCATGGCTTTGAATGACACATTGGGCCAGATGGATATAACAGATATATTCAGAGCACTCCATCCAAATAGAGAAGAAAACACATTCTTTTCAAGTGCAAATGGAACATTCTCCAGAATGGGTCACAGTTAGGCCATAAAACAAATCTTAACAAATTCAAAATACTAACATCATATAATGCATCCTTTCAGACAAAAACAGAGTGAAATGAGAAATCAAACACAAGAAAATATCTGGAAAGAAAACAAATATATAAGGGCTAAATAACGTGCTACAAAGCAATGAATGAGTCAACCAAGAAATCAAATAGGAAATAAAAAAATACATGGAGGCAAATAAAAATGAAAATGGTTTGAAATCTTTAGTATGTAGAAAAAGCCATTCTAAGAATATGATTCCAGCAATACAGATTTACTTCAAGGAGCAAGGAAAATCTCAAATAAACAACCTAAACATACATCCAAAGGAGCTAGAAACAAGAGCAAACAAAACCAAAGTTATCAAGAGGAAGGAAATAATAAAGATTAGAGCAGAAATAAATGAACTAGAGACTAAAAAAACAAAACCAAAAAAAAAAAAAGACAACAACAACAAAAACAATAGAACACATCAATGAAACTAGGAGGTAGTTCTGTGAAAGGACCAATAAAATTGTCATACCTTTAGTCAGACTCTTTTAAAAAGAGAGAGAAAGAGAGAATTCAAAGACCTAAAATCACTTCTCCAAAGAGGACATCCAGATGGCCAACAGACACATGAAACGATGCTCAGCATCCCTCCTCATCAGGGAAATACAAATTAAAACCACACTGAGATACCACGTCACGCCAGTCAGAGCGGCTAAAATGAGCAAATCAGAGAACTCTAGATGCTGGCGAGGATGTGGAGAAACGGGCACCCTCCTGCACTGTTGGTGGGAATGTAAACTGGTACAGCCCCTCTGGAAAACAGTGTGGAGGTTCCTCAGGAAACTAACAATAGAACTCCCCTATGACCCAGCAATAGCACTGCTAAGAATTTACCCAAGGGATACAGAAATGCTGATGCATAGGAGCACATGTACCCCAATGTTCATAGCAGCACTCTCCACAATAGCTAAAACATGGAAAGAGCCTAAGTGTCCATCAACAGATGAATGGATCAAGAAGATGTGGTTTATCTATACCATGGAATACTACATGGCAATGAGAAACAATGAAATCTGGCCATGTGTAGCAACATGGATGGACCTTGAGGGTGTTATGCTTAGTGAAATAAGTCAGGCAGAGAAGGACAAATATCATATGTTTGCACGTATAGGAGGATTAGGAGGAACTTAACTGAGGACCAAGGGGGAGAAGAAGGGCAGAAATGGTGGGGGAAAGGGAGAGAGGCAAACCATGAGAGACTCTTGAATGCTGAGAAACAAACTGAGGACTGATGGATGTGGGGGGAGGGGGGAGATGGGCATGGAGGAGGGCACTTGTGGGGATGAACACTGGGTGTTATATGGAAACCAATTTGACAATAAACTATTTGTAAAAAAAATAAAAAAGAAAACAAAAACGAAGACATAAAATCAGAAATTAAGGAAGAGAAATAACAACTCACAGCACAGATATACAAAGGATCATAAGAAATATCATGAAAAATTCTATAGCAACAAATTGTACCATCTGGAGAAATGGGTAAAATCCTAGAAACATAAACCTTCTGAAACTGAATCAGGAAGAAATAGAAGATTGAATGGACTGATAACCAGCAAATAAAATGAAACAGTAATCAAAACACTCCCAGAAAACAAAGTCTAGGACCAGATGGCTTCACAGGTAAACTCTAGCAAACAGTTAAAGAATTAATACCTATAACTCTCATATTATTCACAAAAAAACAGGAGATGGAAGAAAGCTTCCAAATTCATTATGAGGCCAGCATCTGCTCACAAAACTATTAACAAACCAAATCACATATTAAAAAAATTATTACCCACAACCGAATGAGATTCACTCCAGGGATGTAAGAATGGTCAAATATTAACAAATTAATCAATGTGATACATCATATTAACAAGAGAAAGGATAAAACCACTAAAGTCATCTCAAGATACACAAAAAAGGCATTTGGCAAGGTACAAAATCTATTTGTATTAAAGCTCTCATACAAAGGTTTAGAGGGAACTTAACATAAAACTTAACATAATAAAGCCCTTATATGAAATACCCTTTCAATGGAGAAAAACCGAATTAGGAACAAGACAAGGATGTCTACTCTCACCACTTTTATTCAACATTGTACTGGAAGTCCTGGCCACAGCAATAAGCAAACAAAAAGAAATGAAAGGAATCCAAATTGGAAAGGAAGAAGTAAAATTTTCAGTATTTACTGATAAGGTGAAACTCTGTGTGTGTGTGTGTGTGTGTGTGTGTGTATAAAGACTCCACATAAAAACTATAAGAACTGATAAATGAATTCAGTTAAGTTCCAGGATACAGAATTAATACACTAATAATGAAGTAGAATAAAGAAACATTAAGAAAACAATCTCATTGACAATTGCACCAGAAAGATTAAAATACCGAGGAATAATTTTTTTTAATGTTTATTTATATTTGAGAGAGAGAGAGAGAGAGAAACAGAGTGCAAGCTGGGGAGGGAGAGAGGAAGACAAAGAATTTGAAGCAGACTCCAGGCTCTGAGCTGTCAGCACAGAACCTGCTGCCGGGCTTGAACTCACAGAGTGTGAGATCATGACCTGAGCAAAAGTTGGACACTTAACTGACTGAGCCACCCAGGCACCCATCTAGGAATAAATTTAACCTAGAAGATGGAAGACCTGTATTATGAAAATTCTAAAACATTGATGAAAGAAATTGAAGATGACACAAGCAAATGGAAAGATGCTCCATGCTCATGGATTAGAAGAACAAATATTTTTAAGATGTCTGTACTACCCAAAGCAATCTACACATGTAATCCCATCCCTATCAAAATATCAATAGCATTTTTCACAGAACTACAACAAAATATCCTAAAATTTGTATAAAACCACAGAAGAGACCAAATAGTAAAAGCTATCTTGAAAAGAAAAGAATAAAACTGGGTGTATCACAATTCTAGATTTCAAGATCTACTGCAAAGCTATAGTATTGAAAACATTATGGTAGTGACACAAAAATAGACAAATAGATTAATATAATGGGATAGAGAACCTAGAAACAAATCCATGATTTGTGGTCAACGAATCTATGATAAAGGAGGTAAGAAGAATGCACAAAGGGAAAAAGTCTATTCAACAAATAGTATTGGGAAAACCAGGCAGAAACATGCAAAAGAATGAAACTGGACCACTTTCTTACACCGCACATAAAAATAAACTAACAATTACTTAAAGACCTAAATGTGAAACCTGAAACCATAAAAATCCTAGAAGAGAGCACAGACAGTAAATTCTGTGACATCAGCCATAGCAACATTTCTCTTGATATGTCTCCTCTAATAAGGGAAACAAAAGCAAAACTACTGAGACTACTCCAAAATAAAAAGCTTTTGCTTTGCAAAGAAACTATCAACAAAATAAAAACACAATCTAATGAATGGGAGTAGATAATTGCAAATGGTGTATCCAATAAAGGGAAACTATATAAAGAACTTATACAACTGAACATAAAAAGAAAAACACCACATATAATTGGATTTAAAAATAGAACTAAGTAGACATTTTTCTGAAGACATACAGATAGCCAACAGACACAGTAAAAAATGTTCAACATCACTAATGATCAGGGAAATGCAAATCAAAACAACGAGATATCACCTTACACCTGTCAGAATAACTAAAATCAAAAACACAAGAAACCAGTGTTTGTGAGAATATGGAGAAAAGGTTATCCTTGTGCACTGTTGGTGAGAATGCAAACTTCTGCAGCCACTGTTGAAAACATTTTGGAGTTTCCTCAAATATTAAAAATGGAATTATATATGATCCAGTAATTCCATTACTGGGTATTTAACCCAATAAAATGAAAGCACTAATTTGAAAAGATATATGCACCTTTATGTTTATTGCAGCAATATTTACAAAAGCCAAGATATGGAACCAACACAAATGTCCATTGATAGATGAATAAGATATATTCTATATATACCATGGAATATTACACCATCATAGAAAAGAATGAGATCTTGTTATTTGTAACATGGATAGATATACAGGGTATAATACTAAATAATGAGCTGTCAGAAAAAGACAAATACAATATGATTTCACTCATATTGGAATTTAAAAAACAAAACAAAGAAAGAAAAAAAAGAGAGACAAAAATCAGTCGTATATATAGGGAACAAACTGGTGGTTGTCAGAAGGCAGGTGGGTGGATGATTTGGTGAAATAGGTGAAATGGATTAAGAGTACACAAAAGACTACAAGACACTTACTTCAGCTTCAAGGAGACACACAGTCCAGTAAAGAAAGAAAGGGGGAAAAAAAGAGATATTTCGTACAAATTGAATCCAAAAGAAAGCCCGGGAAAGCTATAGTTATATCAGACAAAAGAGACTTTAAGCCAAAGACTGTGAATAAAAGACAAGTAGTCATTATATAATGATAAAGAGGTCAATCCAAACAAAAGGATATGGCATTTTTAAATATCTGTGCACTCAACATACGGACAAGTAAATACATAAAGCACATATTAACAGACCTGAAGAGAGAAATAGGCAGCTATACAATAATAGCAGGAGATTTCACTACCACATATTCAATAATAGATAGATCATCAAGATAGAAAATTAAAGAGGATGTTAGACTTAAACTACAGTTTGAGTCAGATAAATTTAATGGACATTTATGAGATGTTTCCTCCGACAGGGGTAGAATACACATTCTTCTCAAGTATACTTGAAACATTATTCAGAACAGATCATATTTTAAAACAGACAATTCTTAACAAATTTAAGGTGAAATCTTACCAAGCATCTTTTCTAATCCCCATGGTATGAAATTCAAAATCAATCACAAAAGAAAAACTGGAAAATTCGCAACTATGTATAGATTAACGTGAATGCTCCTGACAACCAATGGATTAAAAAAGAAACTTCAAAAAATCAGAAACTAAGTTTAAAAAATTCAAAGACCTATGAAAATAAAAGTACAACATAACAAAACTTATGAGATACAGCAAAAGGAGTTACAAGAGGCATGTTTATAGCAACGCATGCCTACATTAAGAAAAAATATTTAGGGGCGCCTGGGTGGCTTAGTCGATTAAGCGTCCGACTTTCGCTTAGGTCATGATCTCGCGGTTCGTGGGTCGGAGCCCTGCGTAGGGCTCTGTGCTGACTGCCAGCTCAGAGCTCGGAGCCTGTTTCAGTCTGTGACTCCCTCTCTCTCTGACCCTCCCCTGCTCACGCTGTCTCTCTCTCTCCCTCCTAGAAATAAATAAAACATTTAAAAAAAGAAAAAATATTTAAAATAACAATCTAACTAAATCTCAAGGTATTATTTTGTATTAAAAATTTTTGTGAGGTGTTTAATTATTTTTGATAGAGACACAGAGATAAAGCATGAGCAGGAGAGGGGCAGAGAGAGAGGGAGACCAAGAATCTGAAGCAGGCTCCAGACTCTGGGCTGTCGCTACAGAACCCAACACGGGGGGCTAGAACTCACCCTCATGAAGCGTGAGGTCATGACCTGAGATGGTCATACGCATAACCAACTGAGGCACCTAGCTGTCCCAAGGCATTATTTTAAAAAGAAAAAAAAAAAAGCCTAAAGTTAGTAGAAAAAAGAAAATAACAAATACAGAGTAGAAATAAATTACAAAGAGCATTAAAAAAAAACAATAGAAAAGAACCATAAAACTAAAGGCTGGTTATTTGAAAGTGTAAACAAAATAGATAAACCTTTAGCTAGACTTACCAAGAGGAAAAAGAAAGGACTCAAATAGAAAAACAGCTATAAACAGGATATATTGCAAATAATACCCCACAAGTATAATGATCATAGAAGATTACTGTGAATAATTATATGCCCCAAAACTGGACAACCTAGAAACATGCAACTTATTAAGACTGAATTATGATGAGAAAGAAAATCTGAATTGACAAAATATTTGTAAGGAGATTGAACCAGTAGTTAAAATCTTCCTAACAAAGAAAAGTCCAGGACCAGATGGCTTCATTTTACCAAACATTTAAAGAAGCGTTAATAACTATCTTTCCCAGTCTATTCCAAAAATAAAAGAGGAGGAAATATATTCATTTCCTGATACCAAAAGCAGACAATGACAAGAAAAGAAAATTACAGGCCAGTATCCCTGTTGAATGCAGATGCAAAAATCCTCAACCAAATATTTGCAAACCAACACAACAGTCCATTGAAAGGATCATACACAGTGATCAATTGCTATTTCTTCCTGGGATTCAGGAATGGTTTAACATCTGGTTATCAATCAATGTGATACACCACATAAGAAAACAAAGATAAAAATCATATCATCATTTCAATAAATAGAGAAAAAAGCATTTGACAAAAATCAACATCCATTCTTGATAAAAACTCTCAAAAACTGGGTATATTGGGAACATACCTCAATATAATAAACATGTGCCCAGCCCACAACTAACAATATATACAATGGTTAAGAAAAAAAAAAGAAGAAACAAAAAAAAAAAATCAGAAGCTTTCCTCTGACATCAGGAAAAGGGAAAGAATGTCCATTCTTGCCACTCTTATTCAAAACAGTACTGGCAGTAACAGCTAGACCAACTGGGCAAGAAAAATCAATAAAAGTTGTCCAAATTGAAAAGGAAGAGGTAAACTCATCACTATTTGTAGATTACATTATTTTATATGGAGAAAATCCTAAAGGTTATCCCACAAAACTCTTATAATTAATACATAATTTCAATAAGGTTATATGGAACAAAATCAACATATAAAAATTATTTCCATTCCTGTACACTAGCAATGAACTCTCAAGGACAGAAACTAAGAAAACAATCTCATCAACAATTACATCAAAAAGAATAAAATATCCAGAAATAAATTTAACAAAGGAGGTGAAAATATATACATTGCAAATGTAAGTCATAACAAATGAAATTGAAGAAGACAAAATTAATAGAAAGATATTCCATGCTCATGGATTAGGAAAATTGATATTATTAAAATGTCTATTTACCCAAAGCAATCTATAGATTCAAATATAATTGCTATGAAAAGTTCAACGGCATTTTTCACAGAAATAGAACAAACATTCCTAAAGTTTTCATGCACCCACAAAAGACCTCAGATAGCTAAAACAATGTTGAAAAAGAAGGAAAAAAAACCCTATTCTTCATAGTTCTAGTAATCAAAAAAGTATGGTATTGTCATAAAAATGAACACATCATCAATGGAACAGAAAGCCCCCAGAAATAAACCATGTATATATGGTCAATTAAATTATAATGGTGACAAGAATATACAATGGAAAATGATAGTATCTTCAATAAGACACTAATGGTGTTGGGAAAAGTGTATAGCTACATATTAAAGAATGAAACTGGACCATTATCTTACATCATATGAAAAATTTAACTCAAATGGATGAAGACTTGAACAGAATACTTTGAAATAAACTCCTAGAAAAAACAAACAAGCAAACAAACAAGCAAAAAAAATCCCAAGGGTGGGGTGTATGCTCCCTGACATTGGTTTTGGAAATAATATTTTTAGATTTGATAAAAGCACTAAAACATCAATAAGTGGGGCCACATCAAACTAAAAGTCTTCTGCACATTAAAGGAAATCATCAAAAAAATGAAATTGCAACAAATATAATTGGAGAAAATATTTGCAAATCATATATCTGATAAAGGTTTACTGTCTGACATATAGAAAGAACTCACATAACTCAATAGCAAAAAGTAAAAAACCCAACCAAAAAATTGACAAAAGAACTTAATAGATATTTTTCCAGTGAAAATAAATAAATGGCCAATGTGTACATTAAAAGATTCTCAACATCACTAATCATCTGGGAAATGCGACTCAAAATCCCAGTGAATATCACCTTAAAACTATTAGAATGGCTATCATCAATAAGCCAAAGAGATAACAAGTGTTAATAAGACTGTAGAGAAAAGGGACCCCTTATTCACTGCTGCTGGGAATTTAAACTGGTTCAGCCACTCTAGAAAACAGTATGGATGTTTCCAAAAATGTTAAAAATAAGATTACCCTATGATCCAATAATCCCACACTTCTAAGTATATATTCAAGGGAAATTAAAACAGGTTATCGAAGAGATATCTATACTCCCATGTTTATCACCACAATGTATACTTCAAATATCTTATGGCTTTGTCAATTATATCTCAATACAGCTTATATGTTTTAAAAAATGTTAAATATGGCCATAAGGATGGGACTTTAATCAGATAGTATTCTTTTAAGAGAAAGAACTCTCCTCTCTTTGTTTCTCTCTCTAGAGTACATAGCAAGAAGGCAACGATCTGCAAGCCCCGAAGAGAATTCTTACTAGAGCCAAATCAGTGGGTGCCTTGATCTTAGACACCTCAACCTCCAGTACTGTGAAAAAACATTTTCTGATATATGGTGTTTTGTTATGGCAGCCCAAGCAGACTAACATATCACACATGCTACATGTTCTCCCAATTTAATAGAAATGTTTGGGACATAATACTGTGTGACTATTCCACCCTCTCCTTATCATTTAGTAGAAGCTAATTATATTTTAGCCTAAGGTAATTCTATGAGTCTGCACTACCCTCTAATGCTGGCCTCCCTACTGTCAGCCTTCTAAATTCTCAACAAACAAATCAATTAACAAAACAGTACCTACTTACATTATGATTATTGTGATTATTTCATGAACTGAGTTAGAGATAACCTTTTGCTTTAGTAGGTTTATTTGCAACAAATACAGTATGTGGGGTTTTGGGCAAAATTAACTTGAACACTAAACCTTTTAATCTTGATCAATAAAAGTGTGACATGAAATATCATGGCATGAAATTATGTGTTGTTCATGGGAAAAGGAGTCAGATGGAACTGGGCCAGAGGTTTTTGTTGATCAAATAATGTATTGGCGCACCTACTAATTGACAACATTAGTAATTAATAGAATATTCCAACCAAAACATAAAATATCCACTTCTATTTTATTTTTTATCCACTTCTATTTTAAAATTAAATTTCAATTTTGATGGAGCTCAATATTTCTCTTAATGCTTAAAGATTTCTAAATCTGTAAGGAGGACCTTAAATAAACATTGTGTTGTAAAAAAATCTAGATGGACCACGACTTTGCTTCTTACAATTCCAAACCACAAGAAATTTGAAAAGTTCATTCAATAATACTTCACAATAATAGGGAATTTGGCAGCTAGTTATTGAGAGGGAATATTATATTTGATAATATATCGTCCCACATTAGTCTAAAGCATTAATGATCTGCAGAGAATGGACATTAAAAGCCATCAACCTCACTCCAATATATCAAAAAAGGTAGAGAAACATTATTTTAGTATGTGTCATATATATTAATGGCCAATATACACTATGGTACTTTTATGGTTTTGTTAGGCAACCTATACTTCCTCTCTTACAACTTATCACAGAGAAGAGATTAGATGAGACTCGGTAAAAATGGAATAGTAGTAAAATATTTATTCAAAAAAATATGTGAGCGCATTTTACTTAGAGACCTTGGTTGTACATACATGGGTTTTTAGCAAAAACAGAATTTAGATGCATAGGTTTCTATCCCTACAGTGCAACAAAATTTATCAGATTTAAAAATCATAGCGTAGATATTTCAATTTTATTTATGATGAAATACTGGCATTCCCAGGTTCTCAGTCAAATTTGAGTGTTATAGCCTATTCATAAATCAGCTTACAAAACTTAGAATATTTTTCACAAAAGAAAGCGCTATTACACAAGGTAGTACTAAGCTTTCTCTGCTATTCAACCTTTCTTGTTTTACTCATGCTATACATAAAGTATTTAAGTTATGGTTATCATGAATCCCAAAATAATAATTAACATTTAGTGATTCATTAACATATCCAAAATATTATATCCACTAGCACATCTATTTCTCCAAACCACACAAATTCTATGGGAGATGTCAAGTCGAAATACCCATTTTAAAGATGAGGAAAAGGAGGTTAATTATCTTATCTAAGATCACAAATATAGTAAAAAATGTAGCTAATTTTACACCATTTAAATACACAAATAAGCAGTGCTAATTATGTGCTAAACAGAGCTTCACTTATATTTAACTCCTCCTCCATTTTGTGTTAAATATCTTTATTAAATTGATTCTACACTTTCCTTCAAGAATGTGATTGTAGTTTGTTTCACCTCATTGAAACTTAATCACAGTCCTGAAATGTTCTTTTTTTTTTTTTTAATATTTTTATTTATTTCTAGGAGAGAGAGAGAGACAGCGTGAGCAGGGGAGGGTCAGAGAGAGAGGGAGACACAGACTGTGAAACAGGCTCCAGGCTCTGAGCTGGCAGTCAGCACAGAGCCCGACGCGGGGCTCGAACCCACAAACCGCGAGATCATGACCTAAGCGAAAGTCTGACGCTTAACCGACTAAGCCACCCAGGCGCCCCACAGTCCTGAAATGTTCTAAAGATGCTTATGACTCGCACAAATGGGGAGAATGTAAGTCGTAAAGTTGCATTTTGGAAAATCTCAACCCTTGTTTATGACTTATTTCAAGATTTGGGGTTTCTGTATCACTCCACTTTAACGTGCAATGTTCATTTCATAGAAATGTGTGCCCCAGAACCCACCATCTGCTTTCTTTTCCTTTGCTTGTTTAGATAGTACAGAAAGAAAAACATATTTGATATAGGTGAATATTTGCAAGTGTTAAAACCATTTTGCCTCGATTTCAGAGAAGAGCTCAATACTTATCTTTTCAGTTTTCATTAAAGTAAACTGATCTTAAAAGTATTAAAATAAAATTTAGGGGAGGATGTGGAATAGGCTCTCTCTCTGGTGGTGTGGAGGGAAGGTGGGGATGAATTAGAGCTTTGGAATAATAGCAAGATCTCCACTGCCAGAAGGATTGAAATAGAAGAAGTATCCATACACATTTGTTTTTCCTTTCTTCTTTTTTCTTTCCTTTCCCCTTACCAATATATCTTCTAATCTGAATTTCTTCTAAGAAAAATGTAAGAGAATAAAAACTGAAAAGATATTTAGAACAGAAGAATTTTTTATCACTAAGCTAAAATAAATTATTCATTTACCTCAGGGATACTTACTTTCCAGAGACAGTGAAATGCATGGGTTTGGAGTGTAAACTTTGAATCAAAAGACCTAAATCTAAAGCTTAGTTCCCTACACATTAATTTTGTCATTTCAGAGTTCAGTTACTTAATCTTGTGTCAGGATTTGATTTGCAATGTTGTGACTATAACAGGGATTTTATAAAATTACCCTGAAAATTAAATAAAATAATACATGCAAAGAACTTCAAATACTGCCTCATACATAGCAAGCCCCAGTCAAAGTTAAACCACTGTCATTGTTGTTGCTATTGGTAATAATGTTATTTTTAAATATGCATTGTATTATAAATGTTTAGGGTGATGAGTTTCACTCAGAGATCTAAATGGATCACAACTGCACCTATACTCTCAAATATTACTAATGGGATACTCTAATGAGAGATAATGCCATATTGTGTAATGACACAGGAAGAATAGAATCTCCAAATGACCTTACATCAATCCAACTTGTTGCATGCAGCTAGAGTGCATTTGCTCCATGTGCATGGTAGAGTGGCAAAGTACACCCTCCTATTGGGATTTCCATTTATGCCAGCTCATGGACCCACAGACATGAACAATATGGGAGCCCTGTAGGTGTAGGCATCATATATAGGTCCCTCCTTTTTGATTCAATTTCTTTATAGAGCAGAAACTTCTTTATAAAGCTATGGGTAAACTTTGGGGTCCAAAAGGGCTGAGTTCTCCTTCTGGCTTCATCTTGCAATAGATATGTGAACATGGACAGATTATGAAACTTCCATGAGACATGCATTGATCATTTGCAAATAGAGATGGTGATACTCACTAGGCAGTTAATAACTAAAGAAATGCTGCATGTAAAACACAGTGCCTTACTCAGGGCACCTGGGTGGCTCAGTTGGTTGAGCATCATGATTTCGGCACAAGTCATGATCTCAAGGTTTGTGGGTTCCAGCCCTACATTGGGCTCTATGCTGATAGCAGTTGGAGTTTGCTTGGGATCTCTCTCTCTCCTATCTCTCTGCTCCTCCCCTCCCCTCCCCCACCCCCGCATGTTCAGTGTGCTTTCAATTTCTCAAAATAAATAAATAAACTTAAAAAAATTTTTTAAAAACCCAAAAAACATAGTGCCATACATATCTCAAGGCTTTAGCAAGTTAGCTATTCTTGTACTATTGTATCTAAACTTTATATTGAAAAACCAAGCACAAATTTACCTTTTAGAAAAAATACTGCTTGCATGTATGAATGTATGTATTTTTATACTCAGGCAAATGCCCCTGGTATATGTTCCCAGAGACCATTGCTAAAATAAAATCTTTTTTTTTTTTTTTTCACCTGAGAAGTCCTTTCAAGTCTGAAATTTTGGCAAGACAAGATCTTCAAGCCCTCTTGTGTGAATTAGTAGACGGTCCCTTCTCAGCTTTCACATCACTTTTCCCAGTGATGTGACCCAGCACAGACCACAAACAGCTCTAATATTTACACTGACCCCTCCAGAGGAGAAACAACCTGGAGTTGTTCTGAAGCTCCGTTCATCCCCTTTCTTTTCAGCCCATTCCCGGGCACTTGATGCCATCAGGCAAAACTGTGCCATTGATAGCACTACACCTGGCGTGGCTGGGTCTCCCAGGCAGAGAAACAGATGTATAATGGACCCATTTGAAAATGCTACACTAGAGAAACAGCTCTACAAACAAAATTAGTGAGACAATGCTGAGGATTGCTCTTCCTTCTGTTCCACCATAATTTATAATCCAGAAAAAGGAATTGCCAGGTAAACTGTGGAAGAGCACAATTAAGCAGAGAGGCAAAGTGAAGGAGTTTTGTAGTGGTGTCCCTGGATATTGTGCGGGAAGAGAGAATGCAAACTAAGGCATTCAGCTCATATGTCCATGCATATTAAGCCATTTAGCTAGCGTATGGAATGCTTCAGGTTGTCCCAGGGATATAGACAAGGAACTAAATATTGACTCAGCAAGAGCTCAAATGAGAGGTCTAATTAAATTAAATGGTACGAAGGGGAGGCTTGTTTCATAGACTCCAGTATTGCTTAATACACAAAAGAGACCAAATAAAGGTCAAAAAAATATAGTAATAACCAGGCAGATGTATATAGTGAGCTGTAGGGAAGACAAGAGCATAAAAATGACCAAAAATTCAAAAGCTATTGTTGGCTCAATTGTGAAAAATGACTGGATGTTGCCAGAACCATAGATAATTAGTGGTGACTTTTAGGTAGTCTGGCACTGACACATGCATGAACATGTTAGTTTCATTTTACTTTAGTGACTGGCTGTGTGCAGAAATGCCTTAGGGTAATGCCCTTTGTTTGGAAGAACTTTCCTGAGAACTCAAGTAGGGTAGGTGGAATACATTTGAGCTTTTAAAATGTTGTGTTTCAAGTTCCACTCCAGAAAGGAGTGTCAAAGACCACGCAAATGATTCCAATGTACTTGCTTGCCTATGGTGGGCCATTTTGGAACACAATGTGGCCAATATGGGATACCAGGTATGTGAACAGAAGGACAGATTAGGAATGACTCTGATTTCGTCTCTGTGGCCCCCAAAGCCACTAACACTGAATAGTAGGGCTGGCAGAGCCCCTCCTGGATGAGAGAGAGATAGAGGATGGAGGTGGAGGAGAAGGAGAAAGAGACAGATTTTCCTTGTCCTTAAGCTCTCTGAGCCTTAGTTTCTCATTTACAAAATGAGACTTTCTTTAGTGCGTTAATAAAATGGAACTTCCCTCAGAGCACTGTTGTGTGCATAAAATAATTAATACATATCAAGTATTTAAATGTCTAGTTGTTAAGAGCTCTATAGATTTTAGCTATCATTGTTGTTATCATTACTCTTACTATAATTATCACAGAGGTGAAGAATGAAACCTTGTCCTAGAAAAGTGCCCCATCTCCTCAAAGTGTGAGATATGGATCCTGCATCTGTTCAGTTTTCCATTTCACCCAAGCTTGTGTGCTCCTCTGTTGGGCATCTTTGCATTGCATGCATATGCTTTAGGATCAGAGGCTTGGGTTTAAGATCTTCCCCACCTCCCAACAAGTTTGGGATCTTGGAGAAGTTGTTCAACAGGTTTTTCAGTTTCCGTATCTATAAAATACTATTTTTTTAAATATTTTTTTATTATTTATTTCTAGGAGAGAGAGAGAGAGACAGTATGAACAGGGGAGGGTCAGAGAGACAGGGAGTCACAGACTGAAACAGGCTCCAGGCTCTGAGCTGGCAGTCGGCACAGAGCCCGACGCGGGGCTCGAACCCACGAACCGCGAGATCATGACCTAAGCGAAAGTCGGACGCTTAACCGACTCAGCCACCCAGGCGCCCCTCTATAAAATACTATTAATATTAGCTATCTCATGTCAGCTTTTTTTGGTAAAGATTATGAAAGCAAATGCATTTCAGATATTTAATACTCAATTTCATATACATACACAGATAAATACATATGTCACACATATGGTTTACATATACAAACTAAAATTACACATGCACACACCACTCTTTATTCCTTTAACCCTGAATAGAATCTGATTTAGCTTGATGAAACATAGTCCTATCACCTAGTCCCTCTGTCTCTTGCTACCCTCTCTGTCTGTCTCCGTCTCTCTCACTCACATTCTCACACACCCACACACACACACCCACCCCACCCCCCCACACACACAAACTTGCAAGCAAAATGTCTATGGGTCTATACTTACACTATACCTTAATCATAATAGGGCTTTTTAAAAATTTATTATTAAAATATAACCTTGTATTTTGGGGCAATTTATATTTTCAGCTTTTCTCCTCTCCACCTAATCGAATTTGTTGAATTCTTCACTATTTAGCTCAAATTTTCCATGAAATTCTTCAGACAACCCAAATGAGAGCATTTTATGTGCTACAGATCCCTGGCATTTATTGCCAAATACACTTACTTGTTTGCTAATACTGTGCTGCTCTTAAACAGTTCTGAGGCATATTCAGCTATTGCACTCCACCTGACATCTTAAAATCCCATGCTATCAGAAATGTTAATCTTGCCAGAATGATTCCCCTGAATTTTTTGGTAGCTGAAGTTCTACTCTATATTGTCATTGAAATTCTGAACATGTGACATTTGCATAAACACTCTAGTGTTGAACAAAAATATCTCTCCCAATCTATCTGCCAATCTAAGGGCAAAATATCTCCATTTGCATTCACAACAAGGAAATTAAAGGCCAAGGAGATTAAAGTATCCATCTGAAAATCTCTTACTTTATGCTAAATACTGTTAAGGATAGCCTAAAACTTACTTTGTGCAATTCTTCCATCACTCATCAGCTACATGTGAACCAAACTCTAACCTTGACACAGAAGTAACATAATTAGTCATCTTTAAAGCCCATTTAAAGGGCTATTGCTAAATCAGTAATGAGCAATAAATTGTTATATGATATGCAAGGAAATGACCACTGAAAGGAGAACATTTTCCTAGCCTCTTCCTTTAAACTTAATTTGAAAACAAATACCTTATAACAATTAGATGAAACATATTAATGAATAAAATCAGTTCAGGTAGAGTCAACGTTATTCCATATTAGCTGTCACTTTACTCCTCCTCCTCCTACTTGTAACTACCACCACCACCACCACCACCACCACCACCACCACCACCACCACTGGCTGACGAGCACCTGCCAGATGCTAGACACTATGCTAAGCACCTTACATGCAGTGGCTTATTCCCTTCTGCAAGGTATTCATTAGTCAGTGAGCAATGTCCTAGCCCTCCCTTTCCTAGTACAGAGATGATGGAGGCCTCACAGGGAGATTCCAGGAAATACATAAACCCTGGTTCTGATTATGAAGAGAAAAGCCCTCTACCAACTTGTATTAGACTTAAATGTGAGCAGAAATAAGAACTTGGTTGTTTTAAGTCATCGAGAATTGAAAGCTGTTTGCTAGAACAATAGAGCTTAACCTAAGGTGGGTAATTCAGTGTCGTTGACCAGAAAAATCTTCTTTAAGTGTATTTTTCATTATATGCTTTTTCTGTACTGTGTGATACAGAACCTGATGGTAGACTAAAAATGATTTGTCTTTGTGCAGAAGCAGAGTGGATTTGTATTCCACATCTGGTTCAATGGATAAGTGAAGTTCCTAAAACTTTCAGGAAAGAATGCCAATTCTGTCATTAGCAATAAGAAATAGCACTGTGTGTGTGCACACACACATACACACAATAGCTGTTCAATGTTTTCAGTGTATGAGTGATATCTAAGGGGTCTGTATCCCTTTGGAAGAAACACAGAACTTGATTGTACACTTCACCCATGAATTGCCTGTGCCCCAGGGCTTAAACAAAAAACTTTCCCAAGACATCTAATATTGCAGTGACTTACTTCACTTGTTCCCCTGGAGTTGTCAGAGGGTTATTCTTTGTGATTAGTTACAACAGAAAAACAGCATTTCCAGATCATATTATCACAAGTCCCTACTGAAAAGCTTTCACTAAATTAAGATTTAATGTTGTAAGTTTAGGAATTATTGAGAGTCAATGTAAGTAATGTGTATCTGAGCATTTCTATCTTTTATAGATGCCTAGGTTAGGAACAATTGTTATTGAGAAATGTCTATGCTTTCATCAAATAATGGCAACTATATAATTTAGTTACTTTTTAATTTCCAGTAAATATACTCAATTGGAGTAACTAATTTAACCAAAGACTTGGCAATGCCCATTTCTTTCTTTTTTTTTAATTTTTAAAAATTTTTGAGGGCCTGTTATTTTTAGTTTATGATTCTTATATTTGTGTTGATTTGTGAAACTGCTACAACTTTTCAAGTGCATGAGGAATACAAATTCTACTTGCAAATTAACATTTCCTATATTAATTTTTTTGCTGTCTTTTCTTTCCAGTTGAATTCCTTGAGAATAAGGACCTATTGGGGCACCTGGGTGACTCAGTCAGGTGAGCGTTTGACTTTGGCCCAGGTCATGATCTCACAGTTCATGCATTTGAGCCCCACATCAGGCTGTGTGCTGACAGCTCACAGCCTGGAGCCTGTTTCAGATTCTGTGTCTCCCTCTCTCTCTGTCCCACCCCAACTCATGCTGTGTTTCTCTCTGTCTCAATAATAATAATAATAAATAATTTAAAAAAAATTAAAAAAGAGAATAAGGACCTATTTACTCATTTCTATTATTGTTCTGGGGTAGCAAAATGAAAATAAGTATATGTTAGTGTCATATAACAAAGAACCCTGAAACTAGAACCTACATTCGCATTTTCACTCCATCAATTAATCACCACATGACATTTGGCAAGTTATATTCACTTGTTAGCTTTAGTTTTCTTGTCAACAAATTGCTACAAGTTTACATGTAGAAAGGATAAAATAATATACATGAATGTGTCAATAAGAGTGGTGCATTCACCAAATTAAGCAAATTTTCCTATAGCCTCTTTTCCATCAATGAAAAAAATGACAGTAAAGGATGCAATGATGCTATCATTTGTCTTTAGAGGAGGTATCTCCAGAAAGCCTGAGAGTGGTTTTTGTTGTTCTCAGGAGAAGGGTAGGGAAGTAAGAAGCATAGGATGGGAGAAGGTACAACTAAACATTATTAGTTGCAGCCAAAGTCCAGCAACAGCCTATCTTATAGGGAACTGTGAAACTGCACAGCAGAGTTAGTTCCATCTTGAGGCAAGGAGTCTAGATTTTCATATGCTCCTCTCTTTCCATCACTAACTATAGGCTTCTAAGGCATGCAGGTGTCATGGTGTATAATCACCCAAACAGGGTGAAGACAATTATCCAGAGAAGGGAGCAGCGAGGGGATGTCAGCAGCCAACACTTGCAGGAGCTGGGAGATGGGCGAATTACCAGGTGAAGGGATCCAGCAGGAAGGAGTAACAACATCTGAAACAGCATTATTAGTTTTTCCTTAATACTTACCTTCCTTAATCCAATAGTTCTGAACCAGGGATGATTTTACATTTGACAGGTCTGGAAACATTTTGGTTATCACAACTGAATTGGGGAGGGGCACTGGCATCTAATGGGTAGAGGCCATGCTAAATATTTACAGTGCACAGGATAGCCTCCCCAAATCTAGCCCCAACCCCATATACCAAAGGTGTCAAACATGTGAAGCTCTGGAGTAAACAAAATGCAAAAGTCAATACATAGCATTTACTATTAACAGTTATTTATTTGCTCTTAATATCATTCAGACTTTACTCCAATCAAAATGTGGATTGCATTAATTTTGCAAGGGCAAACACACACACACACACACACACACACACACACAAACACACAGGAACCTTTATTTTGTGAATATAACAAGTATTACTTCATAAACCTACCCCAAGCACGAATTCAGCAAGATCCATGGAATGAAATGATTATTTTTGCCAATGGCATTCATACTGCCACCGCCTTCACCTTCTTTTCACATCTGCTTTCAGTTCTGCCTTTATCAACACCTTTGGGTAAAGGTAGTTGGACACCAGCACTTTGCTGTCCTAGAATCCTTAGCTCCTTGATTTTTTTCTTCCCATTCTTTTTCTTCTGAGATTTTTCTCCCTGTCTTCCAACTGAACTCATGAACATCAGAATGTTTGTATCCAGCTCTGCTCTTTTCCTTTGGCTGCACTTTCCCTGTTGGGGAATTTCACAGCATCCTATAGCTGCCAAGTACATCTTGCTCACTTTCATGGCCTCTCTCTCACTTTTATAAAGTTCTGTGTTTTGAGTTGTTTAGCACACACTAGAATTAATTAATCCCCTTTCTTATTTTCTAAGGATTGAAAACAATTAAGCCAATTCTTTCTTCTAAAGCAGAAAAAAATTTTCCCATTAAGTTTTAAATTCTTTGAATATTTTCCTTTTTAATAATGTGGAGTTATATGACATACAAATAAAAATATCGCAACTGCTATTAGGAGTAAATTTAATGGAAAAGACTCTCACATCACATTTATATTTTTACCCCCCTCCATTTATTTTCTTCTAAGCCTTGTGTGTGTGTGTGTTTGTGTCTCTGTGTATGTGTGCATGCATGCACACAGATGTCTCAGGCAGATATTTGTCCTCTCCATCTCTTAATTACACAAAGAGGATCTAATTACACAAAACAGATCACTGCTATTCTGTAACAGATACCACATTAGCCTTAGTAAAACCATATGAAATCAATCTTATAATTATTGGAAAAAATGTTACTCCATTTTGATACACATCTCACTTTCCTATGACTCTAAAATTAACAGAAAACTCCTAAAGCATCTGATCTCATTCTCACTAATGCATAGTGTGTAAGCAAAATTCTAGAAGCATTCTTTTAACACAAATCAAAACACAACTTGGTATGTCATGTTATAATTTACCAATTGGTGCTTAAAAAATTTTTTCAGATAAAAACTAGAAAGGAAAAGGGACGGTAAAGGATGTGAATAAGATCAAGGATTCCAGAAAAAAAATGGTAGAATCGGAAACTGTTATCTGACATTATTATATCATCATTTAGAAACTCTGGAGTCAGGTAAAGGCTTGCAAATTCCAGAGAAAGTCTTGGAAAGTACATTATGGTACTTTAAAAGTTTGGTACCTTAGGGCACCTGGGTGGTTCAGTTGTTTGGGCATCCAACTTCAGCTCAGGTCAGATCTCACGGTTGGTGAGTTCAAGCCCCCTATCAGGCTCTGTGCTGACAGCTCAGAGCCTGGAGCCTGTTTTGGATTCTGTGTCTCCCTCTGTCTCTGCCCCTCCACCCACTCATGCTCTGTCTCCCTCTGTCTCAAAAATAAACTGTATTTTAAAAAAAAAGTCTGGCACCTTAATAACCCCTGTCATTTTTCGCCTTTTTTCTTCCTTTTAGAAGACAGATGTGAAAAATTAGGACATTCAAAAGCAACCACATCTACAGGAAAAATTAGAAAGTTACTGCATATGCCCAGTGGAAGACACAGGCTCAAAAAAGACTTGAGTAGACGTCCAGTATTCTCTTCAGGTTGATTCTTGGCACAAAGATAGCCTACAGTAATTAAAAAGCAAAACAACTTCCCCCCAACATACACACAAATCAAAACAAAGATAAAGCAAATAAATAAACCAGCAAACTTTAGAGAAGGAAGAAAATCTTATTTCCAGAGTTACCAGATTATCATATTCAAACGATCAGTTTTTAACAAAAAAAAAGTGTATATCATATAAAGAAAAAAATGTATGTTCCATTCAAGGGAAAAAATATGTATATACCAATAGAAATGATCCTTGGCAAAAGCATAAAGGCAGATTTACTAGACAAAGATTATAAAACAATTGTCTTAAAGTTGCTCTAAGAACTAAAGGAAGATGTGAAGAAAGTCAAGTAAATGAGGTATGAACACATTGGAAATATCAGTAAAGAGATAGGAGACCTAAAATGAAGCCAAAAATAAATTCTAGAGTTGAAAAATAACTAAAAGAATAATTCACTAGAGAGGTTAAAAGGCCAAATTAAGCAGGCAAAAGAAAGAATTTGTGGACTTAAAGACAGGGGGGAAAAAAAGGAACAAGTCCAAGGAACAGACAGAAAAATGGCTGAAGAAAAATGACTAGAGCCTGAAGGACTTTGGGATATAATCGAGCCAACAACACATCTGTTGTGAGAATTCCAAATAGAGAGAGAAAGAGGCAGAAATAATATTTGAATAAATAATAGCTGAAAATTTCCTAAATTTGATGAAAGCAATGTATATTAACATCCAAAAAGCTTAATAAACTTGCTAGCCTTATGCCCTCAAGAAGACTCAAGCCAATCAAGGGGTGCCTGGGTGGCTTACTCGGTTAAGCGTCTGACTTTCGCTTAGTTCATGATCTCGCAGTTCGCAGGTTCGAGCCCCGCGTCTGGCCCTGTGCTGACTGCCAGCTCAGAGCCTGGAGCCTGTTTCAGTCTGTGACTCCCTCTCTCTCTGGCCCTCTCCTGCTCACGCTGTCTCTCTCTCTCTCCTAAGAAATAAATAAAACATTAAAAAAAAAAAGAAGACTCAAGGAATCAAGACACATTATAATCAAACTGCTGAAAGCCAAAGACAAAAGAATTTGAAGCCAAAAAAAGGAAAGAAACTTATCACTTAAAGGCAAACCTCAATCAGTAATCAGCAGCTTTTTCATCAGAAATTTTGAAGGCCAGAGGGTAGTGAGATAATATATTCAAGGTGGTAAAAGAAAAACTGTCCATCAAGAGCACTATACTCAAGGAATCAAGACACATTATAATCAAACTGCTGAAAGCCAAAGACAAAAGAATTTGAAGCCAAAAAAAGGAAAGAAACTTATCACTTAAAGGCAAACCTCAATCAGTAATCAGCAGCTTTTTCATCAGAAATTTTGAAGGCCAGAGGGTAGTGAGATAATATATTCAAGGTGGTAAAAGAAAAACTGTCCATCAAGAGCACTATACCCACAAAATTTTCCTTCAAAAGTGAAAGAGAAATTAAGATTTCCAGCTAAACAAAAGCTAAGAGAGTCCATCACCCCTAGACCTGTCCTAAAAGAAATGCTAAAGGGAGTCCTGTAGGTTGAAATGAAAAGACATTAGACAGTAACTCAAAGTTGTATGAAGAAATAAAGATATCAGTAAAGGTAAAAACATGGGTCATTATAAAAGCTGGTATTGGGGGAGGGGGCAAGATGGCGGAGAAGTAAGGAGCTCCTTACATGCACTCGCGCCCATACATCACACGGAAAAGATCTGAAGCCATTGGAAACCTTACAAAACCTGAGAGATTGGGAGAAAAAGGACGCAGAATCCACTGAGAGAGCCTTCTAACGTGAGTGCGAACTGGGGAAGATAAAATCGGGCCGGGATCGGAGACTCCAGGGTGGGAGGCGATCCCCCTCTACCCTCTACGGGGAGAGAGAGGGAGAAAGGAGAGAGTCTGAAACAGAAAAACTTCTGCTCGGTGCACAGAAAGACCGTACTTGCCAAATACCTGCGCACCAGGTCCCCTCGCGCCAACTGGTCCTGGGCAGGGCTGAGCACACAAACTGCTTCGTTGTGCTGGCTCTTGGCGGCTGGACTTCAGAGTGGCGGGGAGCCTGCCACCATTGTCCTCCTGGGCGGCTTGGGCCCCTGAAAGAGCTGCGTGGACCCCGGGCGTCCGCGCTCCTGACTGGCTGGAACTCAGGAAGGAAGGCAAAGAGCTAAAAACTGGGAGATTTCTCCACGAGTTTGTGTTTCGGGTGACGAGACATAGAGGGACCCGGTTTTCCTCACTCCAGCAGGCTCGGGCTCCTCGCACCTGGCAGGCAAACCCCTGCCCATGATCACCAGCCCGACCCAGAGAAGGAAGCAGTGATTCTGACTCCACACCCAGAGCTCGGCAGGGGGCCTGGAATTGCCCAGAGGGGGTTGCCTGGGAAGTTCTGTCTAAGGCAATTTCAGGGGGCACGTGGACTGAGATTTGGAGATTGGGACTGGCCTAAGTTGAAGAGTGCAACCAACTTTGGCTGCGCCCCCATACAGGGAGTATACACGCCCAAAAAAGCGAGGTGCAGCGCTTGGATCAAGAAGTGACTGGAGCACCGTCACTCTCCTCTCCAAAACCGCCAAGGCAGAACTGCTGCCTGAGGCATTGGATCACACAGCGCCCATCCCTGCTTGAGAGCTGCCCGCCTCCCTTTTTCTTTTTTTATATCCTTCTTTTCTTCTTCTTTCTCTTTTCTCTCCTTTTTTCCCAGAGCACTGACCTGATTAACTCTGGTCGTAGGCTTGCTTAAACAATCACACGTCCATTCTGTAGATGTAAATTCTATACCTACCGACATTTTCATCTCTTTCTCTCAGGAGTAACTAGACTATATAGTTTCTCTGGATAACACCAGTATCCTCTCACTTATCCAACCATATTCTACCCTTTAGCTCTTTGAAGAAAGCTTCTTATCCCTTCTGCCTGTTCATTCTATTTCCAATTTTGCCTCATCCCCACCCTGTCTTTTCTCTCTTTCTCTATGCTCTTCAACCAGCACTGCATACACACGGCTATTTAACTGTAGCTGGGAAATCCAGTTATATGCTTTAAACCGTTTTTTGTCCATTGGTTTTCTTCTTTTCTCCTTTTATTTTCTCCTTTTTGACCCTTTTATGTATTTTATACTCCCTATTAGTCGCCCTCCCTCCTCCATCTTTTCTCTTAAACTTTTCGTTTTCCCTCTTGCTTTGCATGTTAGTTGAATCAGCCTGTGCGTTTGTGTGCTCCTGCTCCCTGTGTGTTTGTCTGTCTGTTTTCTTTTCCAGGACTACCTCAAGAAACAAGCCAGAGCACACAAGTTGGAGAGTCCCAAATATCACAACAAATAGGAAAATAAAATAACCAAGGTCCCAACAAGGAAGACCAAGAGATACCATTCAAACAACACTCTCTGAAAGGATAGGCCCTGGACAGTCAAAGAGTCTTCTTGGATATAGCAGCGCTCATAGAAACAGAGAGAAGAACAGGTCTTTAAAATCAACAAGAGCTGGGAGTTAACTAAAATGATGAAACGAAAGAGCTCTCCTCAAAAGAAACTCCAAGAAGAAATGACAGCTAATGAACTGCTCAAAACAGATATCAGCAGCATAACTGAACAAGATTTTAGAATAATAATGGTAAAATTAATAGCAGGGCTTGAAAAAACCATAGGGGACATCAAAGAAACTATGGCTACAGACAGAATGGAAAATAAAAATAGGCATGAAGAATTAAAAAATGTGATAAATGAGATCCATAATAAATTAGAGGCCTCCAATGCACGGCTTGAAGAGGCAGAAAGGAGAATAAGTGATTTAGAAGACACCATTATAGAAAAACAAGAAGTTGGGGTGCCTGGGTGGCTTAGTCAGTTAAGCGTCCTACTTTCGCTTGGGTCATGATCTCGCGGTTTGTGGGTTCGAGCCCCGCGTCGGGCTCTGTGCTGACTGCCGGCTCAGAGGCTGGAGCCTGTTTCAGTCTGTCACTCCCTCTCTCTCTGAACCTCCCCTGCTCACGCTGTCTCTCTCTCTCTCCTAGAAATAAATAAAACATTAAAAAAAATTAAAAAAAAAAAAGGAAAACAAGAAGCTGACAAAAAAAGAGACAGACTGATCCAGGAACAGGAAAGAAGAATTCGAGAGCTCAGCGATACAGTGAAACGCAATAATATCCCTATCATAGAAATCCCAGAAGACTAAGAGAGAGGGAAAGGGGCTGAAGGAGTCCTGGAACAAATTATAGCAGAGAATTTCCCCGACCTGGGGAAGGAAGTAAATGTGGAAATACAAGAGGCTCGGAGGACTCCTCTCAGACGTAACTTGAATCGATCTTCTGCACGACATATCATCATAAAAATGGCAAAATACAAGGACAAAGAGAATTTTGAAAGCAGCTAGGGAGAAAAGGGCCCTCACATACAAAGGGAAACCTATCAGAGTGGTGACAGACCTATCTACTGAAACGTGGCAGGCCAGAAAGGAATGGCAGGAGATCTTCAATGTGATGAACAGTAAATATATGCAGCCAAGAATCCTCTACCCAGCAAATATTTTTCTATTCAAAATAGAAGGAGAGATAAAAACTTTCCAAATAAACAGAAACTGAAAGAATTTGTCACCACTAAGCCGCCCCACAAGAAATCCTGAGGGGGATGCTCTGAAGGAAAGGTTGCAAGGAACAAAGATACCAGAGATACCACCACAAAAATGAACCCTATGAAAGATACGAAGACTCTAAACCCACATATTTCAATAATAACACAATGTAAATGGGCAGAATGCTCCAATCAAAAGACATAGGGTAACAGAATGGATTAAAAAAACAAAATCAATCTATATGCTGTCTACAAGAAACTCATTTTAGACTGGAAGATACCTTCAGATTAAAAGTAAGGGGATGGAGAAATATATATCATGCTACAGGAAATCAAAAGAAAGCTGGAGTAGCTATACTTATATCAGATAAACTGGACTTTAAATTAAAGACAATCACAAGAGATGAAGAAGGGCACTACATAATAAATATAGGGTCCATCCATCAGGAAGAACTAACAATCATAAATGTCTATGCACCGAATATGGGAGCACCTAAATATCTAAAACAATTAATCACAAACAGAAACAAGCTTCTAGATAAGAATGTGCTAATAGCAGGGGATTTTAATACTCCGCTTACAGCAATGGATTAGGTCAACCAGACAGAAAACCACTAAAGAAATAATGGACTTGAAAGACACATTGGACCAGATGGACCTGACGGATATATTTAGAACTTTCCATCCTGAGGCCAAGGAATTTACTTTCTTCTCAAGTGCGCATGGCACATTCTCCAAGATAGATCACGTACTGGGACATAAAGCAGCCCTCAAGAAATATAAAAGAATAGAGATCATACCATGCACACTGTCAGATCATAATGCTTTGAAACTTGAAATCAATTATAGGAAGAAGTCTGGAAAACCTCCAAAAACATGGAAGTTAGAGAACACCCTACTAAAGAATGAATGGGCCAATCAGGCAATTAGAGATGAAATTAAAAAAATATATGGAAACAAATGAAAATGAAAACACAACAATTCAAAATCTATGGGATGCGTCAAAGGCAGTCCTATGAGGAAAGTACATTGCTCTCGGGGCCTATTTCAAGAGATTAGAAAAAGTGCAAGTCCAAACTCTAACAGCTCACCTAAAGGAACTAGAGGCAGAGCAACAAGAACGCCCTAAACCCAGTAGAAGAAGAGAAATAGTAAAAATTAGGTCAGAAATAAACAACATAGAGACCAAAGAAACAATTGAACAGATCAATGAAACCAAGAGTTGGTTTTTTGAAAAAATAAAGAAAATTGACAAACCTCTAGCCAGGCTTCTCAAAAAGAAAAGAGAGAGCACCCAAATAGACAAAATTATGAATGAAAATGGACTTATGACAACCAACCCCTCAGAAATACAAGCAATTATCAGGGAATACTATGAAAAATTATATGCCAACAAATTGGACAACTTAGAAGAAATGGACAAATTCCTAAACACACACTCACTACCAAAATTCACACGGGAAGAAATAGAAAACCTGAACAGACCCATAACGAATGAAGAAATCGAATCAGTTATCAAAAATCTCCCAACATGGAGCACCTGGGTTGCTTAGTCGGTTAAGCGTCCGACTTTTGTTTGGGTCATGATCTCACGGTTTGTGGGTTGGAACCCCGCATCGGGCTCTGTGCTGACTGCCAGCTCAGAGCTTGGAGCCTGTTTCAGTCTGTGACTCCCTCTCACTCTGACCTTCCCCTGCTCACGCTGTCTCTCTCTCTCCCCTAGAAATAAATAAAACATTAAAAAAAGATTTAAAAATATCTCCCAACAAATAAGAGCCCTGGACCTGATGGCTTCCCTGGGGAATTCTACCAGACATTTAGAACAGAATTAATCCCAATTCTTCTCAAGCTATTCCAAAAACTAGAAATCGAAGGAAAACTCCCAGACTCATTTTATGAAGCCAGCATCACTCTGCTTCCCAAGCCAGACAGAGATCCAGCAAAAAGAGAACTACAGGCCAATATCCTTGATGAATACGGATGCAAAAATCCTCAACAAGATCTTTGCAAATTGAATCCAGCAGCACATAAAGAGAATCATCCACCAAGCTCAAGTGGGATTCATTCCTGGGTTACAGGGCTGGTTCAACATTCGCAAATCAATCAATGTGATACATCACATCAATAAAAGAAAAGACAAAAACCATATGATCCTGTCAATAGATGCAGAAAAAGCATTTGACAAAATACAGCATCCTTTCTTAATAAAGACTCTAGAGAATGCCGGGATAGAAGGAATCTACTTAAACATCATAAAAGCCATCTATGAGAAGCCTTCAGCTAACATCATCCTCAATGGGGAAAAACTGTTTTCCCCCTGAGATCAGGAACACGACAGGGATGTCCACTCTCACCACTGTTGTTTAACATATGCTGGAAGTCCTAGCATCAGCCATCAGACAACAAAAGGAAATCAGAGGCATCAGAATTGGCAAAGAAGAAGTCAAACTTTCACTCTTTGCAGATGACATGAAACTCTACATCGAAAACTTGACAGACTCCATCAGAAGCCTACTAGAACTGATCCAAGAATTCAGCTAAGTTGCAGGGTACAAAATCAACGAACAGAAATCGGTTGCATTTTTATACACCAACAATGAAGCAACAGAAAGAGAAATCAAGAAACTGATCCCATTCACAATTGCACAAAAAACCATAAAATACCTCAGAATAAACCTAACCAAGGATACAAGAGACCTGTATGATGAAAACTATAGAAAATTTATGACAGAAATTGAAGAAGACACAAAGAACTGGAAAAACATTCCATGCTCATGGATAGGAAGAATAAATATAGTTAAGATGTCATTACTACCCAAAGCAATCTACACATTCAATGCAATTCCAATCAAAATTGCACCAGCATACTTCTCAAAACTAGAACAAACTGTCCTAAAATTTGTATGGAACCACAAAAGACCCCAAATAGCCAAAGTAATACTGAAAAATAAAACCAAAGCGGGAGGGATCACCATCCCAGACTTTAGCTTCTACGACAAAGCTGTCATCATCAGGACAGTATGGTACTGGCACAAAAACAGACATATAGATTAATGGAACAGAATTGAGAATTCAGAAGTGGACCCAAAAGTATACAGCCATCTAATCTTTGACAAAGCAGGAAAGAATATCCAATGGAAAAAAGACAGCCTTTTTAACAGATGGTGTTGGGAGAACTGGACAGCAACATGCAGAAGAATGAAACTAGATCATTTTCTCACATCATGCACAAAAATAAACTCAAAATGGATAAAGGACCTGAACGTGAGACAGGAAACTATCAACACCCTAGAGGAGAAAGCAGGAAACAACCTCCTTGACCTCCACCGCAGCAACTTCTTACTTGACACATCCCCAAAAGCAAGGGAATCAAGAGCAAAAATAAACGATTGGGACCTCATCAAGATTAAAAGCTTCTGTACGGCAAATGAAACAATCCACAAAAACTAATAGGCAACCAACGTAATGGAAAAAGATAGTTGCAAATGACATATTAGATAAAGGGTTAATATCCAGAATCTATAAGGAATTCACCAAACTCCACACCCGAAAAATAAACAACCCAGTGAAGAAATGGGCAGAAGATATGAACAGACACTTCTCCAAAGATACATCCAGATGGCCAACAGACACATGAAACGATGCTCAGCATCCCTCCTCATCAGGGAAATACAAATCAAAACCACACTGAGATACCACCTCATGCCAGTCAGTGGCTAAAATGAGCAAATCAGAGAACTCTAGACGCTGGCGAGGATGTGGAGAAACGGGCACCCTCCTACACTGTTGGTGGGAATGTAAACTGGTACAGCCCCTCTGGAAAACAGTGTGGAGGTTCCTAAGGAAACTAACAATAGAACTCCCCTAGGACCCAGCAATAGCACTGCTAGGAATTTACCCAAGGGATACAGAAATGCTGATGCATAGGAGCACATATACCCCAATGTTCATAGCAGCGCTCTCCACAATAGCTAAAACATGGAAAGAGCCTAAGTGTCCATCAATGGACGAATGGATCAAGAAGATGTGGATTATCTATACCATGGAATACCACAGGGCAATGAGAAACAATGAAATGTGGCCATGTGTAGCAACATGGATGGACCTTGAGGGTGTTATGCTGAGCGAAATAAGTCAGGCAGAGAAGGACAAATATCATATGTTTGCACATATAGGAGGATTTGGAGGAACTTGACGGAGGAACAACGGGGAGAAAAAGGGGGAAAATGGTGGGGGAAAGGGAGAAAGGCAAACCATGAGAGACTCTTGAATGCTGACAAAAACTGAGGACTGAATGATTTGGGGGAGCGATGGGCATGGAGGAGGACACTTGGGATGAGCACTGGGTGTTATGTGGAAACTAATTTGACAACAAACTATTTGTAGAAAAAAGAAAGCTGGTATTATTGTAACATTGGTGTGGAAGTCCATATTTTGCTTCCACACGATTTAAGAAGCTAATACATTTTTAAGGAACAGTTGTCAATCTAAAAGTTAATATAAATGTAATTTGTTTTTTAACTCCACATTTTGTATTCTACATAATCTTAGATACTAATGCATTGAAATTTTATTTGTTTATGTTTTGTAGACACACAATATATGAAGATGTAATTTTGTGACACTGACAATTGAAAGGGGATGGAGGGTAGAGCTGTTAAAGGAATAGCATTTGTGTATGTTGTTGAAGTTTGGCTAGCCTAAATTTAAGTTAGAATATTATAACTTTAGGCTGTTAAATGTACTCTCCATAGTAATCACAAAGAAAACAGCTGAAGAATATACAAAAGCAGAAATGAGAAAGAAATGTGCTATTCACTATGAAGAAGATAGTCTAAAATCTTAGTTGAAAGAGACCATAGACCTCAGTTTATCCCAAACTTTAGTTTTATTGATAGATGAAGAAACAGACTCAAAGGGACTGATGTCTGAATTACAACGTGGGCCTTCTAATTTGGAGCCTGCTATTTTACCCTATTACCTCATGTTAGTTTCTCATGTTGAAGCGGAAGAGCGTGTTCTGGTCAGGCTTAAGAATCTGGCATGATTAGGGGCGCCTTGGTAGCTTAGTCAGTTAAGCATCCGACTTTCGCTTAGGTCATGATCTCGCGGTTCTTGGGTTCGAGCCCCGCATCGGGCTCTGTGCTGACTTCCAGCTCAGAGCCTGGAGCCTGCTTCAGATTCTGTGTCTCCCTCTTTCTCTGACCCTCCCCTGCTCACACTGTCTCTCTCTCTCTCTCTCTCCTAGAAATAAATAAAACATTTTTAAAAAATTAAAAAAACAGTATCTGGCATGATTAAATCACCAATATTATCAATTAGTATTGTGTTGCATTCAGTGTTTTCATATATCTCTCAATTAAAACTACTCCTTATCTCTTGATACCTGTAGCAACCACCCCAGCTGAATGTATCCATACCAGCCCCTGTCATTTTGCTAGTGAACCTACTAAAAGGCCATTGGGCTTACTTTTAGTAGCAATAAAGTGAAGAACACGAGATCTAGATTCTGGTCCTGGCTTTGCCGTTAGCTATCTTCATGAACAAAGGCAGGTGTTTGAAAGTCCTTGACCTATTTGTTTAGAGAGTACTCTGAGTTAGATGGTTATAACATGAATAGATTATTTCCAAGATTCCTTCAAGTGCTATTATACCTGGATGAATAGCACAAACAGAAGCCTCAAGAGAATCTAATCCATTGTGACACTAGATTACCTAGAAACCAAGAGGATTTCTGAGTCTACTTCACTACAGTATAATATAAAAGAACATAATGCCCCCATACTTTTGCTGGTTTTTAAATATATTATTTGAACTACTAAGATCTATTATTTCATTTGCCTCCTACCTAGCATTAAAAACAAACAAAAAACACTCTAGAGAATTAAATGTACTGGCAAAGTGTCTTCTTTCTTCTTTTTACTTTTTCTCCTTGGCCTTCATCACATTCCTCTCCCCTTCATTTCTTGCATCTCTCCCCATTCCATTTGATATATCTCCCAGCTCTTTTAAAAATCACTGAATACTTCAGTTAATTTTCCAAATCTTTTACGTTTCCCAATTTTCCTGATGACTAGCAATGATTGCAGGAGGTTGAGAAAGCTCATTAACTAATTCCCTTAATGTCTTAATGTGGCAAGCACATTAACCTACTAAGTCGTTCTGTACTCAATTGCCTGAGTTCTGCAGGCCCTAGTGGCTCTTCTGGTCAATAGCTGTATTGTTGCTTTTCTCTATCATTCCTAATTGAATGCACACTGCCCCTTGATTTCTGCTACAGCTGAATTGCAGTCACTTGGCAAATTTTCAGTCTTGCTGATCTTTCCCCCTTGACTGATTAGTTTTATTTATTTATCCAATTTTTAAAATTGTGGCTTTGGCACACCTGCCTCAGGGTAAGGGAGCACAATTAAACACATTAAAGGAAATACAACAAAATGTGGCAATTACATAATTAATCAGTTTTAAGTAGTGTAAAAGAATTGTTGGCCTGAAAACATAACATTTGGGGAAAGGGTAGTTTTAACTGTTTAGAACCATTTTAATATTTTCTTCTGAATTTTCTTTTTTGCTAAAATAAAACTGTGGATAGAACATTCAAATTAATCTTAACAGTCAACTTGTCCTCCCATTTTATCAAAATATGGGATCCATCAGCAAGAAGATCCATTCATCTGAACCTGAGTGTGTTTATGCTTATATCTGCATTAATCTTAAGATTAATTTTTCTTTTCTATATATAGAACCTAGAATATAAAAATATTTACTTCTTTATTATGAGACTCCTTTCATAAAGTACAATTGCTTCTCCCACTTGGCACCATGCATAAGGACACTAGAGGAACAATTGATGGAACATTTATGGGAATGCCCTTCGGTAACCCAGGTACATTTTAATCTTCTTAGAGTTCTATTTTTACTGTATTACTAAATTGGTACATTAATAGTCAGGTGGCTATGGAAACTAACCTGCAATAGCATATTTAATTAGACAGTTTTGTCATGTTCTGCTATCATTTTTTAAATTAAATTTTTATACACTCCCACTTTCATTGGGAGAGGATAGCCACTGAAGGCCATGTTGGTTTCATTTTCATGTGACTGAAGGGTAAACCGAAGCTGAGTCAGGTTCCATAATCCAGAAAGAACAATGTCTGGTATACGGTATCTCTAATTACTACTTCAAATCACTGCTGTTAAATTATTTTCTTGTTCAAGAAATATTGAAAGGTGTTTAAAGACATGGACATCTTTACTTTTTAAAGATTGAATACAACATTCTTTCTACAACATACTGAACACTAACTTTAGTTTATTGTAGAAGCTTTCTAAATGGATTTCCTTCTGGCAAGAAGGACATTTCACCAGAACCTACAAATGGGTCTGTGCTTGTCTGACAGTAACCAAAATTTCTGGACTCACATATGCCCAACAGTCGTGGCACCAAATTTACTGAACAGCTGTGCACAGACCCACCCCACATCTGTCAGAGCATTCCTGGAAAAGCTCTGCACTCAGAACAAACCCCCACACTCCCCAGGGTGGAGGGACTGTTCCAGGATGGACTAGAGGCTAAAAGAAATTGAACCTGGGGTGTCTGGGTGGTTCAGTGGATTCAGTGGTGGACTCTTGATCTCAGCTCAGGTAATGATCTCAAGGTCATGAGATCAGTTCCCTCGTCTGGCTGAGTGCAAAGCCTGCTTAATTCTCTCTCTCTCTCCTTCTCTCTCTGCCCCTCCTCAGCTCACTTTCTCTCTCTCTCTGCCTAAAATAAAAAAAATAATAAAATAAAATAAATTGAAGCTAAACTCTTCATCAAGTGTCCAGGGTGGCCTTGGGTAGGCCTGAAGATTCTTGGGCTATTCTTTTGTGGGGTCTCACCTATAAGCTACACCTGTGCTATACAGATTGCAGTCTTGAGGACCCACAGATTTTGTGCAGCTGGGCTTCCATTCAAGCCCTGTTGTCCCCAGACAAGGAGAGCATCAGCTGCCTTCTCTCAGACACTGGGATTCTTTCACCACACAGAGTTCCCATCGCCTCAGTACCCTGCTCTTCCTGTCTGTTCTGGACTGGGTTTCTGCATCTTGAGGCCCATCTCCATCTGCTCCACACACCATGATAGTTCTGGAGAAGAAGGCGTTGGGGTGGTGGTGGTGGGGAAGAGGTTTCTACCTGAGCCTCCTCGCTTAAGGGTGCTACCTCTGCCCGAGGCTTTTCTGAGGCCTTCCCTACCTCCATTCGCCGCAGAAGTGCCATTGCAGGTTTTCCTATTTTGCCTCTTTGAGGCTGCATCACTTCTATTTTCTTGGACTACGTTAAAAAATCATTCTGTGGGGCACCTGTGTGGCTCATTCAGTTAAGTATCTGACTCTTGACTACTGCTCAGGTAGTGATCTCAGGGTTCATGAATTCAAGCCTGGCTTTGGGCTTCTGTACTGACAATGTGGAGCCTGAGTGGGATTCTCTCTCTCTCTCTCTCTCTCTCTCTCTCTCTGTGTGTGTGTGTGTCTCTGTCTCTTGGCCCATTTCCAGTATATATGCTCTTGCTCTCTCTCTTTCTCTGCATCTCAAGGCAAATAAATAAAGTTTAAAACATAAATTAAAAATCATTCCTAAATACTCCTCTATCTTCCAGCCCCTTGTCTTTCCATCTATTACCACCCTGTAAAAAAGAGTTCATTTCCAAATGCATAGATTTGCTTATGCTTATCTCAAACTTAAAAATTTTCAATTATTCCCAATTGCCTTCAGGGTAAGGTTAAGATGTTATAAGTGACCCTTTTTAAGTGGCCCGTATTTTGTTCACAGCTTCTCTTCCATTCCCCACCCTGATACACACACCAACAGTGCCAAGAACAAGTATTTCCAATCACATCAGGCTGTTGGCTATTTCCACAGACTCCTTCTCTTTCTCTTTCTATATTTTTTGTTTCAGCTGTGCCTTCATCCTTGAATGCTCTTCCTTTCCCTCCCCGTGTGTATACACTTGCTTATTCATTGAGGCCTAAATTAAAGTCAAGCCAGGTGTGCAGCTTTCTCTTGCCCACCTGCCACCTCAGTGAAGTTTATTATTCCCTCACCTCCTACCATATGCTTTTGTGCATACCGCTATTATACAGCTTATTATATTGTCTTAGAGTCATTTTTGTATATATAGACATATTTTGTATATTAACTTTGCATGCATTTAATCATCTTAAAGGAGGAATCCTGTATTCATCTTTCTTTCCCCCAGATGTTCTATAACACAGAACACAGTGATGCTCAAATCATAGTTGGGGTTTTGCACGACCTACACTTTGGCTTCCTTCTAAATAAAACACGTAATTTCAGAATAACTGCTTGCAGATAGATGTAAGAATAATCAGAAAATAGTTTTAACTAAATGGTCTATTATGAGAATGATCTGCACATTTCTTTATGCCCTGGATTCATCTTCTTTATCCTAAACCCTAACACCCCAGACCCAGAAATCATTCTACCTACTTCCTTTTAATCAAATATATTTTCTACAAGTAATGTTTCATGAACCTGATTTTGAAATGCAAAATTTATTTAGTGAACTTTTGATAATCTAGTTTTGAATAACAGGTTTCTGTAATTTTTAATGAGTGTGTCTGCTTTGGAATCGTGCTTTTTACTTTCCAAAAGATTTCAGAGAAAAAGGACAACATAAATTAGAACTTCCTCTCAATTTAAAAAGGAAAGATGACAAGACAAGAAGTAGGGTCACTGAGAGATTAAAGCAAATATTCCTCAGCACATGTAAATGGAATGTATTTAAAAAGCTTTCCAGGATCTACCTGAAAGCAGATGGCGGTAAGGTATATAAAAGGGGGCATGAAATGTTTCTTTTGTTCAGATTTATCTTTTCTAAATGCAAATTATGGACAAAATGATGACAAAATGCTTTTGGATTAGCAATCCTATTCCTTATTTTATGTAATGATTCGGCTTTTAAATTGTAAATCATGGATTATAAACTTGTGCCTACTCTATGCGAAAATATGGGTAAATTTGTGAATTTGAATCATCGTACCAAACTGGAAATACAAACTCATTTGTAGATATGGAGGAAGTTATATTTTGAAAGTACAATTAACAGTAACATATTTTAACAGTATTTTTTGGTGAAAGTTTAGCTTCAACAACCTGCAGAAGTGGTAATGAGAAAATAAAAATTCATATGGATTTAGGGTTTTTGAATGATGGTGAACAGGTGGCTGTGTGAAATAGACAAAAGTAAATGGAAGAAAGACTTAGAGCTACAAATAAATAATATTTTACACGTTAAAGTAGTATAATGTTAAATGAGAAAATGAAGACGATGTCTAATAATCCAAAGTAAAGATACAATATTTCAAAATGTGTATATATGTAAATACACATATATGTGTATATATGCATTTATATGCATGTAAGGTATTCATACACCCACATCGGTTTCTGTGTATATAGACTGTGACTACTTAAAATACATTTTTTTTGAAAAGAGTCAGGGCACTAATATTGCACAGGTTGTATTGGTTTGTGTCTTTACAAAATGGTAACATCAAGTAAATGAAGTATTTTTTATCTCTAATAATTACTAGGCATAATTTCTAAATTATTCACTTTTAATCAGTGTGCTTGTAATCAGTGTCATCATAGATTTCAGGCTGTACCCCTGAATAGAAAAGACATAAGCTTTTGAAGGTAAACTCCAGTTCTGACATTTATTAGTATGACCTCAGGGAATTTTTCAACTTTTCTGAATGTCATTTTTTTCTAATGTTAGTGAGAGTAAAACAAGCAAAATAAATAATCTCTCTGGCATGCTATTGTGAGGGTCAAATAAAATGAAATATAGGCAAGAGCTAGGTAGTCAATAAAAATGAGTTCCCTGCCTTCTACACTTGATGGTAACCTTTTGCTTTTGTTTTTGCAATCATGTTCTTTTAAAACATATTGGTTCACTGAGGGAAAGTCCAATGACAGGCCTTAAAAGTCCTAGAATTACAAATTTATAATATGCTGTTATCATTTGTCCTCATGAATATAAGTTCCTAGAACGTTCATGATACTTCACTTTAACTTAAATTTACAATCTTGGTCCATGTCCTTCTCAAAGTCACTGATAACTGAATCTAATAGAGATATCAAATATTATTTTATTACCATACCCACTCTAGAGAAATGATCTACTGTTATTAAAAGATGAGTAGAAAAGTTAGACATTATTTCTAACATGGTCATTTTTATAGTGGTTTTAAACTCAGGGTTACCAAAGAATTTATGAAAGTTTTCCCAAATCTATTTATGTTCTATCATGCTACACTTCTTCAATTACATATAGAAATAACAGTTTTCAGGCCTGAAAATCTATATTATAGAAATTAAAAATGGGAAAATAAATACCAATTAATAGTAATAAAGCCATTTTTCATTGATTTGCAAATCCATAGGCATTTAGTTTATAAAAATTATAGGATTCAATTCAGAGTTCCATCTGCACATTTTATGAAGCCAGAAAACCATGCTTTAAATTAATATCTATTTCTTTTCCCAGTGGCTTACAAATCCTGATTTATTCTAAAATATGTAAATAAGGACAAGTTACTGACACAGCATTTCTGTAGTTGAATTCTTCGCTAATTTAATTTCATGCAATTATAATACTCCAATTGCATTTATTCTCACCTACACGGACTTAAAAGATTTGGTGAGGTGAGGAGAGGTATAGCTGTTTTGTTTTAAGCACCATCTATATATGATAAAATAGCCAGGCACTACTCACAGCTGACATGATGAGCTCTCCTCCTAGGTTCTGGATCTCAGCTTTAACTTGACTACATATCTTCAGTTGGTGAGAGTAAAACTTAATCTGTTCCAGGTAGGCCAACAAATCTTGTTTGCATGATGGATCTGGACACTAAATATGCATAAAAGATAAAAATGGAAACAACAAAATAAATAAGAAAATAAGATTGAATAAATACTGACTTTGAGGTACCTTATAAGGCAGCAATATTATTGTCATTAAGCCTCATCTCTCAGCCCACGCCCATGTAGCTTCTGATATACTTCCACCATTAGAAGAGTTTATTCATGTTTCAACCTTAATTACTTCAGCATAGACAAAGGAAATAATAGTAAAGGAATTTTCAGACTTGAAAAGGTACATAAAATAATTGCCTTTAATTTATGATATGGTTAGAAGTCTTCACGTTGCATTTTAGGCAAATCTAAAGAAATATTTTAAATGCAATTATTTCTTTCACTTAAAGTTACTATTATTAGAATATTTCTTGGGACCTATTTTCCTGCATTGTCTGTCCTTTCTTATTTGTAAAGGCATGAAAAACACCCACAACAAACCATATACTATCTTCTGTTACTTTCATCATTACACATTACACAGATGAAATCATTCGCACCTTAGGTTAACAGTCATGGATCTACCTTGAGCCAAGAAATAAACAGCATACATGTTTTAGAAATATATTAAGACTCTTTACCAAACATGGTCTCCTATACTATAATATCATCCATAAGGAACTTCTTGGAGGAAGGCTTTCAACAAAACATGGTAAGTATCTATGGTCAGGTTTAAATCTTTCAGCTCTTTCTTCTATGCAATTATAATAGAATTTCTTAAATCCCTGATAATTTACTATACTTGTACTTTAAGTATATCTTCATAAGGATGTGGAAATGTGGACAATAATTTATATGCAATGATATTAATTGCAGCATTATATATAATCATAATATTTGGAAATGACTTAAATGTCCAAAAATAGTGAAAAGATTAAATAAGAACTCATATCTATATAATGTGATATTATATAGTCTCAAGAAAATATGTCCAAAGGAGTTGGAAAAATGTGTTTAGAAGGTGGAAAAAAACAATATTTGAAATTTCACATACTATCTCATTCAAATTGTACAAACAATACATAATTGTGTTTGTGTTTAAAACATACTGGAAAAATATGAAATAAACAAACATGATACAATCAATAATTTTGTTTTCTTTCTATTTTACATTTCTTAAATACATATATATATAATTTCCAGAAGTATAAAAATGTTGTCAATAAAGCTTTAATTCTAATGACTTGAAATGTAAATTAAACAGTATGATGAAATACCACAAAAAGCATTCAAGTAATTCACAAATTAGAGTGTTGTTGGAAAATTGCTGAGAATTGTTTCTTTTTCATATTTTCTATATAGAATAGTTACATAGCTATAGAATGTGTAGAGAAGGTGAGAATATACTACCCTTGAGTCAAAGTTAATCAGGAAAGTTAGCAAAGAAATTAATTCTTCAGAGATACCATCATACCATGGACATAAAAAGGAATAGCCAGATATGGAATAACCAGCTAGAGAGACAATTAGACAAGATAATAGTAAGACATTCAAGATGTTTCTCAAATTTTAAACAAGGAAGTAACGGTAATTCCCCAAATCTCAAAAGGATTAAAACTGTAACTAATTAAAAAGAGGGAGAAGGAAGAAAAGATGGAGAAAGAGAAAGGAGGAAAATAAGGACAAAGAGAAAGAGAGAAATAGGAATAGAAAAGAAATAGGAGGAAGAAGAAAAAGAAAGAAGGGATTTCCCTCAATTTCTGGATGAGAAATCAGAAATTTAGAAAGCATAACCATTTTCCCAGCACTGAAAAGTTTATGTAATAACAGAATTTGAACCATATCAATATGCTTTCAAATCCATTTTATCGGAGCACCTGGGTGGCTCAGTCGGTTAAGCCTCCGGCTTCTGCTCAGGCATGATCTCATAGCTTGTAGGTTCGAGACCCACGTTGGGCTCTGTGCTGACAGCCAGCTCAGAGCCAAGAGCCTGCTGCTGATTCTGTCTCCCTCTCTCTCTGACCCTCCCCTGCTCATGCTGCCTCTCTCTCTCAGAAATAAATAAAACATTTTTTAATAATCCATTTTATTTTAAATCACTAACAATGGAATTTTATGTGTTTTTAATGTTTATTTATTAATTTTGAGGGGGTGCAGAGAGAGGTGGAGACAGAGAACTTCAAGCAGGCTCCACTCTGTCAGCACAAAGCCTAACACAGGACTCCATCCTGTGACCAGAGGAGAAATCAAGAGTCTGATGCTTAATCGCCTGAGCAACCCAGGTGCCCCTGAAGTGCATTTTTTAAAATCACAGAATAAGGTGCCTGGGTGGTTCAGTGGGGTAAGCCTCTGACTTCGGCTCAGGTTATCATCTCACGGTTGGTTAGTTCGAGCCCTGCGTTGGTCTCTGTGCTGATAGCTCAGAGCCTGGAGCTTATCTCAGATTCTGTGTCTCCCTCTCTCTCTGACCCTCCCCTGCTTATGCTGTCTCTCTCTCTTTCAGAAATAAATAAAACAATAAAAAAATTTTTAAATCACAGAATACTGTGAGCTTTATGGTTTCAAGGAAAGAGAGAATTCATGCGAACACTATGTCTCCAGCACTGTTCTGAAGTAACAAGTACTTCGATTTGTTCAAAGACCAAAACTAGTTATTGAGAATTACCTAGAATGATGAAAGTTATGTTTTATCATGACAGGAAGTTGATTGTATTTTCTATGTGTGGGACACTGTGCCATGTCCTTTGTGTGAATAATTCTAAGTTAGTATTTCATTGTGTCATTTTACTTGGGTCTATATTATTATTTTGCCCATTTGCACATGGAGTTTTCTATAGAATAGATGATTTGTCTAAAGATTTGAATTTACCTTTATTTCATTCACTGTACAATGATGTCTTCTATATGACATTTATTCAAAAAGCCATTTTCTTTGTCTTCACTGAGTAATGGTCCTATCTATTCTTTGTTCCTATTGATGGACTCAGTGATAATACATACAGTATTTTATCTGTCATGTACTATTCTAGGTGCTTTACCTATATTAACTCTTTGCTAATCACCAACTCCAGAAGGTAGGTTCTACCATAATTTCACAAAAGAGGAAACTGAAAAACAGAGAAGTTAACTGACTTCTCTAATTAACAAATGGTAGAGCTGGTATTCAAACTTACATTATCTGGCTACACTTCCTATCTTCACAATCTAGGAATGATATCAGTCTTCCTGCCACCTTAGGTAATAAACAATAAATTATCACTCTGATTTGTGACTTTGTTTCTTATATTGACATTCACTTTTTTTTGGTAAGCTGTAAGTAGGATTAGTGTGGATTTGTTCCTTAAAGTTTAGCACCACTACATATTTATGATAAAATTGAACTTGAAATCTAATAATTAGATTCTTGACCAATAACCAATGTTGCAATTACTCAAGTTTAAGCAAAACATGTAGTTTCTCTCAAGAGACCCTTTCAAGGCCGTACTATAATTACATAATTCTGTTAAAGAAACGATGAGTCAAATGAATACAAAATATGAAGTTCAACTTTTGAAGTTAAAAGTTGTTTGACCCAGATTCTCCTATTATTTCCAGAATTGATGAGAATGCTTGGTTATACCTAAAGACCATAGTCTTATAGGTGACATTAAAAAATACTAATTGGTATATTCAAAGCTATATAATTTATTAAAGACTTCTTTCCTATTGACATGAGGAAAGCAAGCCTTTCTGAGTGGATTTTGGCTGCCTAGAAGCAGAATCAGGAGAACAAATCATTCCCACTTTAAGAATGCTCTTCTATTTTGCCAAACCTCCTTCACCAAATCAAATAATATTTTCCCTACCTTTTACATTTTTATATGAGAGTGATAGAAAAATTCTGGTCCTAAATTTATAGGACATTCATGACCCTGCCTTTTTTTCCAAATAAAATTTGCATAAAAATAACTTAAAACAACATTGATAGGGACTTTTAGACAAATCAAGTGTAGAAAATCATAACACGCATGGGTTATTATTTCTCAGTTTATTACAACTGGAGATGTTGACTAAGGCATCTGGTTAGCTTTTTAATGCATAAATTTTTTTTTAAGTTTTTGTTTTTTTTTTTTTTTAAACCACCGGGACACTTAACTACAGGCAAGCAGATGGCATATCAGCTTAGGTGGTTTTCTCAAGCTAAACCAGCCTTCACTCTTCTGGCAAGGTAATTAGTACCAGTACAGAATACATCATTTAGTAATGAGAGCAAAAGTAAAAAAAAAACAAAAAAACACAAACAAAACATTTATTACCTTCTGGTTTGGATTTTAAGAGTGAATTAGCTAAGTGAATACTTTTAAAGATCTTTATGCCATAAACTTAGCAATTTTTTGCCCATACTTGAGTATAAACTTTATTTAAGACACATTTAAAATGACTTTTACAATTACAGAGAGCGGTTTAAATTCTGCTAGGCTGGCAAAGTTTGTTAATAAAAAGTACTGGGAGTCATTGAGAATTTCTAGAACAGAAATTTCAAGCAGTCAGTGATAGCGAAGGGTTCTGAGTCCTGGACATTTACCTTCCCTTGGGTTTATTTCTCAACCTCTACTCTAGCTCAGAGGCTGTTTCCTTTCACCTTCCTTAAGATCCATAGACCACCAATGATCCCATCTTTCTTCTCTTTTAATATCTCATTTTTCTAACCTTTAATCCATCAATATAATGTCCCTCAAAACAGAAACCCTCTGTCAACCCTATAATCCCATCTGTCTCTTCTTGTTTGTGACCATGACTTCTAAAAGTTTTTCAGTGCTGCCTCATTGACATCCTCAGCTTTTGTTCTTGGGCATCTTTTAATTCTCACCTTCTTCTTGGACAATAGTACATACTGCTCCAGCTTCAGCTATTTTAAAATCACAAATTACTAAATCTTTATCATCTAGCCCTGTCTTCAGAAGAACATTTGGATTTGCCCAGTCCATCTCATTGTCTCATCACTTCATACTCAACACATATAATCCTCAACTATCTCAGAATCCATCTTGCCTACTATTTTTTCCCTCTATTATCCATCTCAAAGAATAGTGCTTTCTTTCTCTTTCCCATCCATTAAATTTGGTCAGTCATTCATATGTGATGATTTTACCCCTTGAAGCATACTTTGAACATTTTTCTTCTTTTCTATGTCTATCACCATTGGTCTTTAGCAAACTGATGTTTCTATTACTCAGCCATAGAAAATAATTAGATCTTGCCATTTGCAACAACATGGATAGTCCTAAAAGGTATTATACTAGGGGGAATAAGTCAGGCAAAACAAGACAATATCATATAATTTCACTTCTGTGTGAAATCTAAAAAGAACAACCAACAATCAAACAAAAGCAGAAGTAGTCCCATAAATATAGAGAACAAACTGATGGTTGCCAGAGGGATGGGGGTTGAGGGACAGGCAAAATGGCTTAAGGGGAGTGGGAGATACCAGCTTCCAGTTATGGCATAGAAGGGAAACAAGGCATAGGAAATATAGTTAATGGTATTATAATAGCATTGTATAGTGACAGATGGTAGCTACACTTGTAGTGAGCACAGCATACATATAGAGTTGTCAAATCACTATGTTGTACATCTGAAATTAATGTAATGTGCGTCAACTATACTTCAATAAAAAGATGCAGACATAATATACTACTTTAGTATCTATCTATTCCTATTAGATTCCCGAGAAAATGTTACGCACTTTTTTTTTGTTTTTTTGTTTTTTTTAATTTTAATTTATTTCTAGGAGAGAGAGAGAGAGACAGCGTGAGCAGGGGAGGGTCAGAGAGAGAGGGAGTCACAGACTGAAACAGGCTCCAGGCTCTGAGCTGGCAGTCAGCACAGAGCCCGATGCGGGGCTCGAACCCACGAAACGCGAGATCATGACCTAAGCAAAGTCGGACGCTTAACTGACTAAGTCACCCAGGCGCCCCTGTTATGCACTTATTTTTATAAAGCTCATTAATCTGGAAAACAATGCTAGTATCAGTATCTCTGCTCAAAATAAATTTCAGGTAGATAATAGCATCAAAATACAAATATTATCACAAATGCATCTAGAAATTATATTCTTAAGGGACAAGTTAGAATGGCATAGTAATGCTTCAGAAGTTTCTTTTTAGTATATTTTTATTAGAATATATTTTTGACTCTCATAACATCATCAGAGAAATAATTCAAATGAATCTAGCCACTGACAATATTTTGTCAAAATATCAATATAAATTATACTTGTCAATTGTTCATAGTTAAATGCATTGTGTATATTTGGCTATAATTCTTTATCTTGTTTTTTAAATGTCATCTTGTCTTGAATTGGCATGGTTTTGATTATATTTAACATTAATATTTCATTTTAATTGTGTTCAGGTATAATGAGGTGTAAGTACCCAGCAGACACTATGGATATCTTCACTTTGGCAAAATTACAGCGAAGGAGCATTAGGCTTCAGACACAGCACTCAGAGGTAAGAAAGTCTAATTTTGTCCTCTTCTTGGGCAAAATGCTTTAGTAGATATTTATTTTATTTCGGTTCCTGTTCATCTCTTTCCTATTTGGAATATATAGTTTCTCTAACTAATTGAGATCTGTGTATTTTTCCTACCTTGTGAGGTGTTACCCAATTCATCTAATTTTGAATACCTGCTTAACATGATGAATTACAGTGTAGAACTGAGGATTCTAAAGAGATGTGTACTAAGAGTCTGGAATTTTGGCTTTGTAAGAAGGGTAGTTCTCTAGCTTGTTATTCTCTTTATTCATGAGGAACATGTTTAAGAATTGTGGGAGTGGGGTGCTGGGTGACTCAGTAAGTTGAGCATCTGACTTCAGCTCAGATCATGATCTCACAGTTTGTGAGTTCCAGCCCCACATCCGGCTCTGTGCTGACAGCCCAGAGCCTAGAGCCTGCTTCAGATTCTGTCTCCCTCTCTCTATGCCCCTCCCCAACTCATTCCCTCTCTCTCTCTCTCTGTCTCAATATGAATAAACATTTAAAAAATAAATGTTAAAAGAATTGTGATAGCTAACAACATTCCATCCTTTAGGAGTATATTGCCTAATGGAGATAGAATTCGAACCAGAATTCTACAGAAGTTAAGCAACACAGTCTTGAATGGCTTATATAACCTACCACACCAGGGAGATACTTCCAATTGGCCCAAGAGATGCTGGACAATTTGGGACAAATGAGCTTACATTGGAGTTCTGGATGTTAAAACAGAAAATTAGGGTAGAGCCAGAGTAGTAAATTGTATTTGGCTACACACAATAAATATATGTTCAAGGAAGCAAGACAAAAAGAAGAGTGAAAAAAAAAAAGGAAAAAGAGAGGCGCCTGGGTGGCTTAGCAGTTAAGCATCCAACTTCTGCTCAGGTCATGATCTCACGGTTGGTGGGTTCGAGCCTCGCATTGGGCTCTGTGCTGACAGCTAGCTCAGAAACCTGGAGCCTGCTTCCGATTCTGTATCTCCATCTCTCCCTGACCCTCCCCTGCTCATGCTGTCTCTCACTCTCTCTCTCTCTTTCTCTTTCTCTCTCTTTCTTTCAGAAATAAATAAAACAATAAAAAAAAGGAAAAGGAAGGTGCAAGTAGATACAATTAGAAACCTTAATTAATGTGATTTCATTTCTTTCTCTTTGCATATGACCTTTGACTCTGAAACCTTAGAGAATGACTCTAAATTGCTTTAACACCATATATATATTATATGGACTTTTATGATATATATGTCTATATTGGGTGGAATTGAAAATTGATTGATGTTTGATCTTCTGACACTCTAGTAGTAAATAGACTAGAAAGAACCATAAAAAATGTTTTAAAAATTTAGAACTAATTAGATTGTTCAAAATAGAAAATAACCTATGTTCCAACAGATATTTTTCATAATACACAGACACCGAATATTGCTTTGCTTACGTTATTCATATGAATTCCACAATAAATTTCAGATATTATTTTCTGTCTAAATTTTTTTTTGTTAATCTATCAAACAACATCAGAAGCACAGTCATAGACATTCTCCCCAGATGATCCCTATAATAAGAATCAGGTTCATAATTCTCAATTTTGATTCTTCATAATCCTATTTGTTCAGAACAAAAGTAATTAATTTGAAACTACTCTCCTATATGAAGTGGAAAAAGCCAAAGAGGGTCATCTGTAATTCTTCATTATTCAATGACTATTTCTTTAATCTTCGTTTAAAATGTAAAAGCTGTGGGAAGCAAGACAATACTTTTACTTTCTTTCATTTAACTTGAATAAAAAAACAATGGTATAATGTAATAAAACTATATTATAAAAGTACCTACAGAGAGGTGATTCTGATGCAATTTAAAAAAAGAAGATCAATACAAGAAAAAGAAAATTCCAAGTGACACAGCTATTTGAACTTTGAAAACTTTGCATTCCAAAAGAAACAGAGGCACGCTGGCAGTAATCATTAAATCTTTAAAAAGTTACCATCACACATAAATCTGCATAATTCCTTATGTTTCACCTATACTACTATTTGGTCTCTCTCATAAAATGAATGCAATAAAATTCTAAAATACAGAAAACTATGATTGGATTTGGGCTTCAATCATTTATTCATGCTGTATTTTGAATTATATTAGGATAAAGTTTGTTTTTAACTGTAAATACTAAATGGATTCATAGAATGTTTAGAATCCTTAACATAGCAAAATATTGACAATACATGTATATTCGATAAATGTTTAACAATATTTGTCTCTGTTAGTATTCTTTATTTGTTTCTCTTCCCTTATATCTAGAAATATCTAACAATATGCTTTGGCTGATTGTATTTCAAAAAACAGAGAATAAAAAGACTAAGTAATAAGAAGCAGCCCAATAAAGTTTCCCTCAAAGTATATAGGCAATAACTAATGTGGAATAGTTGCAAAGTCAAAAGGAAAAATGCTTTTTTTTCCCCAGAGGTAAATAAATATTATGAAGGTAAGTAATACAAAACCTACAAAGTAATACTATATATCAGTTTGAAATATTAATTGGATTTCTCAATGTATTAACTAAAGAAGTTGATAGATTTTTCTATTAAAGTTTGGCAAAAGGTAATTAATAATATAGGTCCTGCTTAGAAAATTATTTTTTAGACTTATTTGTTTACTTTTGAGAGTCACAGAGGCAGCATGTCTGCCCCAGAGAGGGGCAGAGAGAGGGAGAGAGGATCCCAAGCAAGGTCCACACTGTCAGCACAGAACCCAATGAGGGGCTTGAACTCAGGAGCCCCCAATATCCTGAGCTGAGCCAAAACTAATAGTTAGGCGTTTAACCAACTGAGCCACACAGGCGGCCCTGCTGCTTAGAAACTTGTAACGGAGACATGAGAAATCTAAGAAAAGGAACTGACTAATGTATGGAATCGTTGAACAATTATGTCATACACCTGAAACTAATATAATCCTATATGTTAATTATATTTCAAATAAAAATAAAATAAATAAAATTTTAAAACAGTTTAAGAATTAAAACACAAAACAAAACAAAGAATTATCTGGTGGTTGCCAGAGGGAAGGCTATTAGGGGAAAGAGTGAAGTAGGTGAAGGGGGCTAAGAGGTACAAACTTCCAGTTATAAAATAAATAAATCACAGGGATGAAAAGGACAGCATAGAGAATATCACCAATAATATTGTAATAATCTTGTACAGGGACAGATATCAACAATAATTATCATGTGAGCATTTTGTGATGTATCACTATGTTGTACACTTGAAACAAATGCTATACATCAACTATACTTCAATTAAAAATATTTAAAACATAAACCAAACAGAAAAAAGATGGAAACTAAGTATTTAAAAACTTTTAGCATCTATCTCCATAAGTCATATACACTTTCCACATTTTATATCTTCACTTTAGTATTCTACCAATTAGTACTTGTCTTACATTTTTACACAGAATATCAGAATCTAATTTTAACATTGAAAACCTAACATAATACAATTCAAAAAAGATTGATTTTTGAAGAGCAAAAATAACAAATCTAAGGTAGTAAGAAAAAACACCGATATTGAGTATTACAGCCTATGAAAATAATTTGAATATATTTGAAACTCAAAAAGTTGGTGTTTTAAGTAATTTGAATATATTTGAAGCTCAAAAATCTAAGAAACAATAAAGCACTAAATAATAATAAAAGCAATAACAATAATAATAATGCCCTAAGAAAAAACTTTCCTTCGAATCAATTGCCCAGTACTTGTGTATTAATTATCAAATAAGATTTTGAAATAATAATTTATAGAAAATCAATCTAATAAAGTAAAAATCCAGCTTTGTTTTTATTGGTGTCTCATGGTAGAGAGCAATTAGCATGGACTTTTGTCATGTCCATTTGTAGAGAACTCACCTGGTTAGCAATCTGTCGAGCAAGGACATCCATCCTTGATCCTGATTCTGATATCATTTTAGCGGCATAAATCACATCAGTTGTATGCTTTAGTGGTCCTTTGCCCCTTAAAGCAAAATAATGCATATTAATTTCAGCGAATCATGCTAAAATACAAATACGAACACATACACATGCATGTGAGATTTACACCCCAGAGTATTGGTCATTTGCTTTACGTACTTCAATGTTGGAGAGGCACAAAAGAAGTCCCATTATGTTGAGACTCAGGAAATACTGCCAATTCTGGACTCCATTTGATCTTCATTACGAAGTATTTTTTAGAGTAAACCTCAGTGTTGAGATTGAGACCTGCTTATACACTATATATATATATCTATTTCAACATTGTGCTTTCATCACCAAGTCTACATTTTTATCTTTCTCTTTATAATCCTTTTTTAACAGTCTTTCAGTTAATTGCATGTCATTTTTACCACATTATATCTTTTCCATAATTCATTAATTGTAATACAATAGCAATTGGGTATGAATCTGGAGTCCCAAAACAGACCATTTCTCACTGTTTTTATTAGTCAAGCAAGATAAACAGCCACTCTGTGCCCAGGGTTCCTTGGTGGTAAGAGTAGTGTGTACCATGTAGAGCCATTCTAAGGATTACATGAGGAATGTCTAAAAAGTGCTCAGAACATGGCTTTAAGGAAAATAAGCATTCAACAACACAAATTATTATTGTTGTGGTTGTTACTTTAATTTTGGTTCCTAATGACATAGAATAAAAGCTGGGTTTGTTTATTGGTTTTACAAGTTAGGTAAGAAGAAAGAAGTGTACTCCTTACACTTTTTGAGAATTTCTCAAAAAACAATGCCACCTACATGAATTTAACTGTTCCATACACCCCAACAGCTTTGTTCCTTACATCCAATTCCTTATCCTCTACTGACTGTCAACACGCAGACCGTTCTAATTTGGTTTCTGTTCCTTGTCCCTAGCTCAGAATGGAGCCCTGAAGGAATCACTTTCTAAAGTAATGTTTTGATGCTTCAAAGAGTGCAGAGAAAGACTGAGGGATATAGGAGGGAAGACTAAGCTAATTAGGGTGAGAAAAAGAAGATTCTGAGACGCTAAAATACAGTGGTTAGAAGGGGAATGAAAATAATCTCTGTTCCTGTCTTATTTACACCTTGGAGTGATCCTGAGAGGGGACGCCCTAATGTGAAATCTAATAAAACTTACTATGAAAGGGAAATCTCTGTTCACTAAGGAGACTGTCACTGTAGTAATAAAAGGCAGAGGAGATTCATGTAAAGGTAAATGATGAGAGTATTCTGTACTTAACAACCTGAATACCACAACGCTTGCGCCCTGTATACCAAAACGGCCTTTCTGTTGCATTTTTTCATGATGCCTCTAAAATTTATGATAAGCAAGCTTTCCTGAAAAAATGGAACTGCATGTTTCACACAATGAAAACCTGGCCTCAGTACATGGCTATCACCATACCTCTCCTCCTCGAATATGCTGACGTAGCTTCCTTTGTATTTTTTTTAAATTGACATTAATTATTACAAAACTCGAGTTGTTCTTATCAAATTTACTTAATGCATCAGGCAGAACTAGATGTTATATACATGGTTATGTTCAGAAAAGGCAATGTGTTTCCATTATTTCTATGCATCTCTAGAGGAAGTTAAACTTTGGTAAAGCTGTCTAAGCTTGCAAGGCAATGTATCAATTTTCAAGGTCTTAAAATGGACAAAGGTTGTTTCTAAGCAGAGCAGCTAACACTCTTGTAGCTAAAACAATGGTCCAAGAGTTACATCTAAGGAATGTAACTAATGTACTCTTCCCATCAAAATAATATATTTCCCTATATAAAAATCTGGAACTGATGAAAGGCAAATTGCCTTCAGCTTTAAATTCATGCGTTGTTATGAGACCACTATCTTAAACACATGTAGAATTTAAAAGTAATACATTATGACAGACCACAATTATTCTCTTCTTCATGTTCCTAATTAAATGTATTGCCTGGCAAACTTCCTACTGAGGGTCCAAAAAAATACACATTTTACAAATGATTCCACATCATGCCAAGCTTCCAGAGGAAGCTGCAATTACTGAAACTATGATAAATTTTTAACATTCCAGCCTGAAATGTGCTACGTAATGAAGGCTTTTTAAATTGGGAAATACATTCAAAGGTTGTTTGCTGCCTTCATTTTCATAATGGGTTCTCAGGATCTCCTGTCAGCAAATTGTGTCTTAAATCATTGAGTTTGGATCCTATAGAGAAAGATGCCCAGAGGAGGGTGGAATAAACTTCAGAAATATTTTAAAGGAACTGGAGGTCAGAAATCTTTGATAAATACTGGTTGCGATTATAATCTATTTCTTCCAAAAGGAGAGCAGATCAAGCCCCAGAGAAGGGAGTCTGCCAAATAATTCTTAAACTATAGGTGAGAAGGTATAATGGTAACTGTTGCAATAATCCAGCAATGTTGATGCCATGGAAAAGTATTTTAGGCAAGTGAAATGGATAGTACCTTTGAAACCTGATCTATCGGTGCAACATAAACCTTTCAGCCATTTTTTTACTCCCATTCCTTCCCCATCCTCATCCTGTTTATGTCATCTACTCCTGCCTTCTCCCTTCTTTCTCTTTTGATTAGCACAAGAAATGAGATGCTACTGCTGATGGGTTCAAGTACATAGGGATCTGGTTTAAGAAAACCAGATCTGGTTTATAGACCTATTTTGTTTTTTCAGAGACAATCTATGAAATGATCTGGTATTTTCTGCTACTGATTGAAAAGAAAACAAAAAGACTTTATTATATATTTTGCATTTTGTAGCCCCTAAAGTTTTGATAACATAATATTATTTCCCTATTCAAGACCAAATTTACATTGTGGTTCATTTAATAGATGAAAATAATGATAGTATATGTTTTGTTCTGTAATAGTACCTAATGCTATTCCATAAACAAACTGATCTGATCATTATAGGACACTATGAGTTTAGAATTATTATTATCCTTATCTTTCAGATGAGGAAACTGAAGAAGAGAGATATTAAATACATATTTTATTAAATAACACAGGTAGTAAATATTGGAGTTGGAATTTGACCTCAAGTAAAATGGCCACAGAATCTGCTTTTAAATGACTATCCTCTACTTCTTCCAATAAAACACACTAGAATAAATTTAAACTATTAATTTTAATTGCTAGCTAGACTTATTGTGGTGATAATTTCACCATATAGATATCAAATCACTTTTAACACCAGAAACTAATATATTGTTATATGTCAATTATACCTCAATTAAAAATAATAAAATATAGGGAAAATATTAAAAAGATCTCCTTAGTCATTGATGGCAGTTAGCATGAATGCAATAGAGAGCAAAGCCAAGAGTTAGATTTAGGTGCTGAGTGGTTAAGAGGTCCACCAAAAGTGACTTGCTCATACACAACAGCCTCAAGGAACACAACCCAAATCTGTCTTCTAGTCCCAACAAAATAAAAATGTGCTACACTACATGACTTCAAAGTCATGAAATAATTAAAGTGGTTTAGTAGACTATAGTCCTGGGATTTTTTTTTCTTGAGATTCTATTACTTTTCTCTGTTAGATCAGTATCCTTTCTCCCTCTCCTCCTTTCCTTGGATTCTTTTATTTTTAATTATTTAAGTTTATTTATTTATTTTTGAAAGTTACAGAGACATTGTGAGTAGGGAATGGGTAGAGAGAGAATCTCAAGCAGGCTCTACGCTGTCAGTGCAGAGTCGGATGTGGGCTCAAACTCATGAACCATGAGATCATGCCCTGAGCTGAAACCAAGAGTTGGAAGTTTCACCCACCGAGTCACCCAGGTGCCCCCAGCCTCCTTTCCTTGGATTCTTAACACCAAATTCAAACTCAGCCATTATATAAGCCATGCTAGAGGGGAGATCATACTTTGATGTTCATTTATAATACAAGAAATAGAACTTTTATCTGAGTATCTTAGGTTTAGACATAGGTATTTCATTTAATTCTAACACTTAAACTTGGGGCTGCCATGGAGAGAGTGAAATGAATATCGACTCAGTAAATACATTTTGTCTGCATCGCAGTACTGCTGCTTATTAGCAATGTAGCCTTGGGTAAGTAACAGTTGGTCTGAGCTTATTTTCTACTCATTAAAATGATTGTGTTACTTGCCACATGGTAAGAATTTATGAAATCATATATTTTCCACAATATTTGGCAGATATTAGATGCTCAGCAAATGTTAACTTTTTATTTTCCTCATCCCTTTATGATGAGGGAAATGTTTCTTTGGCCATTTTCATTTAAAAATTACTATACTTGCCAACAATATGAACAAAATTGATTCAACTGAGTTCTTACCTGATGACAATATGACTCTGTATAACCTTGGTCATAATATCCTCTCATAAGAATATAAAATATATATACCCATAAACTCTACGTGCTCACAGTCATTATTGTTGTTCAAGGTTGTTCCTTAACTCCTTATAACGTGACATATTTTTGGTAGTATAAACTCTCCAAGATAAGTGATTTAGCTCTACCAGAGTACCACCAAAATTCTTTTACTTGTAATTCTGAAATTAGGTACAAAAGGAAAAAAAATAATTATCATGAAAGCAACCAAAAATGATGAGATAAAGAGAGGTACCAGACTCAGCAAGGACACACTGTTCTTCTACTATTCAATCATGAAATTTTAATTAGGCAACTCTCTCCCTCTGGATGTTACTTTTTCTTGTAAAATGTTATTGTCAAGTTTTGAGGACTCTAGAAAAGTCCTTGGAAAATCAGCAAGTGAATAATTCACTAACAATCATCGTGAGTATTAGTATCCAAAGAACCTTTGGGATTCAAGTTGGGAAAAGGTGTTGTCCCATGAAAGAAAGGAAATATTGTCTGACAATTATATACATTTTTTTTTCATTTCCACTCCTCTTACTCCATATTATTCAGAGTAGTCTAACTACTGTAACATCAAAATATCTTAGTGGCTTAACACAATAAAATTTATTCTTATCTCACATCACAGTCAAGGCAGTTTATGGGCCCATGAACGATATACCACATGGCTATTTAAGAACCAGGTCTTCCAGCTACAAGATAATCTGTTATGTGCTGGATCCACTGCATCCACACATCTGACGAGAAATCAATGGGAATCTCTTGTTATTTTAGGGATCAGGATAAGAATTGGAACATGACACTCCAACCCATATTCCAGAATCCATTTTATAGCCTTTCCTCTATAAATATTCCCAGGGATGCTAAAATCCTATATTTTGTTTTTAGCCACAGAAGTCTGTGTTTTCTGTGAAGGGCATTTTTGATGTCACCAAGTAATTGAAAAAACTTGGAAAAGTACCAAAGCTCTTCACCGATACACTGAAATTATGAGACATATACTCTGCCTGGGCAGAACACCAATTCTATTTTTTGTTTTGAAATGATCACAACGTAGATGACCTATTATTAAAAATAAAAACTACAAAAGATTTACTTTGTGCAGGGCAATGATAGTCTTTCATGTTCAACCTTGTATTTGTTTACGAAACAAGATAGGGCTTATTTTAGAGATTTTTCTGGGGGAGGGGGGTCGACCTGGAGGAAACATTTTGAGTTATTATTGTTATAATCACTGCTTACTCTGCTGCTGTTACTGGTGTGTGTGTGTGTGTGTGTGTGTGTGTGTGTGTGATGTGTGCACGTAGGAAGTAGGAACTCCCTTTCTCAAACCTAACAACTGGTTTTCTAAAAAATATGAGGCATGAATCTTTTCTCTCTTCTTCAGCCCTCAAATTCCCCTATTTGCCCATTTGCCCTCTACTTGTTAGCATTGTATCAAATCTTAGACAGACTATAATATTGAGATAAGGATTTCATGAAGTGATTTCATGAAAACACTAAACACCTATGTGGATGCAGAAGTAGAATTAGAATGAAGCTTTTCCTTAGCAAAGTTGGTTTTAAAGTTCTAGGCAAAAAAGAGGTCTGATAACCAGATGTTTTTATTTCTGTCTTTAATAAAACAAAACATTCTCTAGTTCTTCTTAAGTGTGAAGATTTTGCTATTTTTGTATAATTTTGTACTGAAAGCATACATGGATTAAAAAAAAGCTTTTTGCATGCTTACTCTGTTCCAGGAACTGTTAAATTACACAATTTTCTCACTTGATTCTCACACCCAGCATTATGCATCACTCCTCAAATTTAAGAGTAGCTGCCATATCATGGATACTTGTGCATACCACAAGTTATGCTACCTCACATGTTCATTCTGTTCCTGGAATCTGTGATCTCCACTCTAAATAAGAAAACAGAAGCTTAGATCTGCCTAGGTGGCTCATTTGGTTGAGCATCTGACTCTTGATTTCAGCTCAGGTCATGATTTCATGGTTGTGAGATCCAGCCCCTCTATCAAGGCTCCATGCTAGGCATGAAACCTCCTAGGGCTTCTCTCTCTCTCTCTCTCTCTCTCTCTCTGTCTCTCTCTCCTTCTGTCCCTCTTCCACGCACATGTGCCTGCGTGTATTTGCACACGTGCTCTCTCTCTTTCTCTCAAAAATCAAAAAACAAAAACCAACCAAACAAAAAACAAAACAAAACAAAAAGAAAAAAAGAAAAGAAGAAGCTTAAAAGTTAAAAGTTCCCCACTTTTCTTCAAACGTATATGAATATCGGTTGGTCTAAATTTAAAAGCAAGGAGTTAACAGCATTAATACCTTTAGAGCCAATTAAAAACAAATCATGTGGGTGGAAGCATCATCATAGGTTTTCTGTCAATATTCATTCTTGAAGCACTGATATTCAGTGGATAGCTCTGAATCAGTGTAAGGCTGTGTTTGTTTGTAAGGAAATACACAAGAACAAGAGATTCTGAGGCATTGTTCTGAGTGGAGTTCTAGGAAAGCATCATATTCTATCTTGCCAGTCCCAAAAGTTATGAAATAAACTTTTTTTATTACATTTCTTTTATCAGCAACTTGACATTTATCTTTCTCTTTTCCTTGTTTTATTTATTTATTTTTTTATTCTACTTGAGGCTAAAAGCGAATACATCTAAGGTGAAAAAAAAAAGAACATCACAGTTGTGATTTTCTCTCTCCACTGGACTTTTAACTTTAAATTCAGAGAGAGATGTAGCCTAGTGGTGGGAGTCCAGGATTGACCATCAGAAGTTTTCTAGAACCAAAAATGAAGCCATTAGTGTTCATCTGAGATGTCTACCACTGGTGAAAATTGTTGTGTATTGGTAGAAGTTTTTCCTAGTCACCTCAGTGCCATTTTAAACTAATTAAATCAGTTGTTTTAATATCACTTCTAATGATAATAGACATCTAAGACATACTGCTAGTCTCATCATTCTTCCCAAAGTAAGGATATTCTCATACTAAATGGGAATTTCCCTAAAGGGAAAACTAGAGTTGGTAGCTGCATGGAAGCTGATTCTCCCTGCTCTCTCTATATCCACAACTGCAATCATACCTTGTATCAGTTTGCTAATCCTTCCTCACACAGAGTTCTTGTATTAATTTCCTATTGCTGCTATAACAAATTATCCAAAACTTGGTGTCTCAGGACATCACAAGTTTATTATCTTGCAGTTCTGGAGGTCAGAAGTCCAAAATAAGTTTCACAAGGCTAAAGTCAAGGTATCAGTAGGGCTGATTCTTTCTGGAGGCTCTGAGGGGAGAATCCATTCCCTTGTCTTTTTCAGCTTCTAGTGCCCACCTATAACCCGTGGCTTAAGGCTTCTTAATTTTCTAAGCATATAACTGTAATTGCAGCTTCTGGCATCACAATAGTGGCCTTCTTCTTTCTGACTTCCTGCTCTTTCTTGGAAGGACCTCTGCTATTCCTTCAAAACAACCCAGATAATATAGGAAAATTTTCTCATCTCAGTATCCCCAATGCAATCACATTTACAAATTCTCATTTGCCATAAAAAATAACATTAATGGGTTCATAGGATTCACAAGATTAGGGGTGGACATCTTGGAGCGCCATCATTCAGTCTACCACAGTCCTCATAAGTCACTACCAAGTAGTCAGACTTGGCTTCTATTAGGGAACCACTGCTTTCCTTGGACTTAGATCAAATCAGCTTGAACAAATCGACCGTGGTCTGGTGGTTGCTTCTCTAGTTTGCTAGTTTTTTGTCTGTCTGTTTGTTTACTTGTTTGTTTGATTGTGGGGTTGTCCAGGTGCAAGTGAAAGTGTCAGGTTCTCAGTCTTAATGGTTTGCTAGCTGTATGTTCCTTTACTTATAATTCATATCAAGGAGTGGGGTCTGGGGAAATTTGGAAATCTGGAAAAAACAGAGTCACCTGAAAAGATACTTCATGTGCTTGGTGTTGTTGTCTTGCTTTCCCATCCACTACATGTTAATTTAGCATGTCTTTCTTTCCTCCCAGGTCTACACAAGAAACACATACAACCACTGAAAGCACATCAGACTCTAGCTTGGCACAAAACAAAATAAGAAATCCTATTGTGGGGGTAGATAAAGAAAGTTTCTCAGGTGATTGTTACATGTAGTCATCCTTTCTTTGGGACCTACAGGCTTTGAAAACTCTGGAATATGTTTTCATAAGACATTCAGAAATGACACCCACTGTATACTTAAAGGGGTCATTTAGGGAGACCATTATAGTTAACATCACTTAAAAATCCTCTTGGAAGCACTTGGTTATTGAAACTGAAATAAGGGATAAACTTCTCACTGCTGGTCTCCAGACTTATAAGGGTAGTGAGCATTAACAAAGAAATCCATTTGTATCTTTCCACATGCATGGGAAAGTAACCCCTCTGGCACCCTCTCCCCCACAAAAGGACTTTAAGTTATTATTCATCAATACCCTCTCAGGACATAATGGAAAATCGGTACTCAGCACCAACACTTGAAAACAGGTCTCTTCTGGACTTCCGCACATTACTTCTCTGAGTGTGCACATTAATCAAAGCCAGTGTACTGTAAATACAATCACACTCTCTGACTGTGGGAGTTCCTCTTTTTCCTGTTGGTGTTGGCTTCAGCATTAATCATGTACATGATCTCTTACAGAGCCTGGGCATTTTCTCCAGCTTCCCTTAAACCACTGTGATATATTGGCTGCTCCTGCTCTTTTAAAATCAGACCAAATTTTATGCGCTTAGAAAATAATCACCTTCAATTTATGAAAATAATATAATTTAGTTTTTATTATTTAGCATTTGACCTCCTTAAAGCCTACATACCAACTCACTTCTTACTCTAGTCACAGCCTAATGTTATCCTAAAGTCCAGTTGAAGAAAAATATGGGTGTGAAAGGGCCACTGACTTGGTCAAGACTTAACACAATTCATAGATTGGATAGAGAGATGGTTCAAGGGTCTGGCTTGCCACCAGTATCGGGCCTTCTCATTGCTTCTTAGATGAGGAAACCTGCTAGCAGATCTTCGGGATGGCCTCTCTCTCCCCCCTACTCTAGTTAGATATAGCTACACCCTATTAAATTTTAAGATATTACAAAGTCTATCATTTTCAGTTGGCTTTTTCAGATTGAGTGCGACTCGACAGACATTCACTTTTGCAGCTTGGTTTCATGTTAATGTGCCACTATTGCCGCTCTCCATTGATTTATATACTTTATTGAATTTATTTTATTGTGCAGTGACCCAAAGTTGATTTCTTTAAAGTAAAGGGTATGGCTTTAAAATATGAATGAAATAATCTGCTCTAGTTCAGATTCACATTATTTTTTACTTCCTCCTTCCATCAAGCATAATATCCAATTAATTATCTAATGCTCTGGGAGACAATAGACTGAATGGCTCCTCAATTAGACAAAGGTAAGTCAATATCATTGTAAAACCTTAGCCATGCAGCATCCTGCCCAGCTGTGTGATCCACCCTCTTGTCTTTGTGTGCTGACCTCTGCCCTCAAAATCTCTTGCCTGGGAATAAAATAGATTCATGCCATACTTAGTCATTTGGACCTGCTTTTATATTGGAGGGCTCAGTCTGGAGGGTCACATGTTGATATCAGACTGAACTATATTAAAAGGACCGTAACCTAGTTTCGAATTGTGTGCTTAATGATTTATTTCTTATTAAACCAAAATTACAATAGAAAGGAATAGAAAAGAAAGACAGGGCTTAGGTTTTCTTTTTTATTCCTTCCTTTTTTTTTTTTTTTTAAACATTCCAGACTTTTTTGTTCTTTGTCAGGCATGGGTGCTTTGGTGATGCCTCAGCAGCGCCTGGGGTCAAGGTGTCAGTTTGCATTGGACCACAGATCTCCTCCGCCCCTCTCTCTGGGGGGTCTGTTTTATTCAGGGCCTGCTAGTTCTCTCTTTCTGAAAATAGGCCTCAAAGGTTTCCTGAAATTCTTTTGAAAACTTTAATGATGGCATGCAAGCATATTGAACTTGACTGAGATGGCTGCCTTTCTCTCCTGCCTAGGGCTCCTCCCTAAACCCCAGTGTTTCTTTTTTGAAAATATCCCTTAAAATGTGAGATACAGGGTCTCCAATTAAGGGTGGTTATTTGGGAAGAAAGTAATAGGAAACAAGAAAATCAACAGCCATATGATAGGTTAATGGTTACTCTGAATAAATTCCAAATCTGTCCCTCTCAAGAGTCTCACAGCATTCATTTCTATGGCTCATAGTCTGGGGATGAATAAACTTTTTTCTCCAATGGGAAAAAAGTGACATTTTCCCAGAGGCTAAAATCATTAAGATTGTGACTGTTCCATGAGATCAGTTTCAAGAAAGCTAAATATGCTTATGGCAGGAGCTGGCTTTTTAAAGTCATTCCCTCTTCACATTGAACTTTTGTTGCTTTAAACAGCAAAACATCTATAGTTTTAGCCAAATAGGTTGCTTTGGGGCCTTTATTCAACCTGCTCTGTCAAGTATAGAATGAGATAACACATATTTTACATTCATCTCCTCTCTCTGTATATTTTAGTTATGTTACTTTTGTGTTAATAAATTAGGCATATTATAAAAGAAAATATAAATTATACAGAGATCAATTAAAGATGAAACCCTGTTTTAAATATCTTGCTAATTATAATGTCATTAAAAACAATCTCAAGACATAATATATTCTTAAGGAGAAATTTAACATGAGGATTAGGGGATGTAAACCTATCCTTCAAGCAGTCTTCTTGATAATTAATTTTATTGGCCCAGTTCTTGTCAAATTTTATTAGATCGTCATTGATTTTAACTTTGTAATGTGGCTGACCAATATCTCCTGCTAAGAATAAAGAGAATTGTCAACTTTGGCAGCTTGTTTGTTTTTGGGGCTTCTTTTTTAATTGTCCTCAATTCATGGTTTTTTCCCTAAAAATTTAAAAACAGATCTAATCTAATGAAGTTTAGCTTAGTTAAACTAGTACTCTCTTGTCTGCAGTATGCAGTAAAGGAGATTAGTGTTAATAATATATAAAACACTGGTAAGAATACAATTCTTATCATTTCTGGTAACAAACATAAGTACAATTTCAAATATTTTCTTACAGCCGCACTGTAGGGATTACCATGTAACACACAGTTTAAATCTAATGTTTTCCAGAAAGTCTTTCCAGTTGCCTAAAGCAAGAAATACCTATTTTGTCCCTCTGAACATTTCTACCATCTTATAGCACCTCTCTTGAGATTGCCACCCCTTTCTGCCTTATGTATATGCATGTCTTAGTTCTTGAAGTAGAGGCTCTAGACTTACTGATAAATGGTCCATGGATAATTCATGCATAGGTTTCCCAGAACATATGGACCCAGGGAGAGCAATAGGAAGGCAAGCCACAAACTTTCATATCCTAGTTCTTAAAAAAAAAAAAAAAATCCATTTCAAGAGAAAAGCTAATCAATTCCCAGTTGCAAATAAAAGAATACAAAACCATGAAGTTTATGTTGTATTCTTGCCTCTATTAGGTATTATCAAACAATAGATTACCAGAAGGCATGAAAGAGAAGAACCAGAAATAAGAATATACTGATTTTAAAGGTTCAAAACAAATGTCAAATTCACAAAGGATAATTGCCTTTAAATAAGCATCTGGAAGGTGGCTATGGTTATCCTAAAACCACATTTTATTCTTATGCACACATGTACCTTCAACATATACTCATATAAAATACATCCTCCTTCTCCTTTTCTAAATTAGTTCTAAACAGAAATTACAAAAGACCATAAGATCATGTTTTTATTACTCCCCACTTTAGATGCTGGATATTAGAGAAGGAAGCATTATGTAAGTTAAAGAACAACTAAAAACAGTTTATTCCTGTAAGCACATATGTTATAGCAAAAACAACAGAAATTATTTTTAGGTGTTTTTTAGAACAGCAAAGAACTAAAGGTGAAAGGCGAATTCAAACTGAAAACCAGAAAACATTATAAGTAAAAGAAAAGTCAAGGAACCAAAGGACAACTTATTTTTAAACATAGCTGCTATTTCTGGAACCATGGCCAATACTTGAAGGGCTGGGAATTGCAGGTTCTGCTATGTGTTCCGAGGGCAAAGCTTGGACATCCTTTCTAGTTTTGCACATACTCAGCTCCCGAGGATCACTAAAGTGAGATTCATGATTTAATTTTCTTTTCAAGGGTTATGTTCCCATCATTAAGCCATGCACATGAAAACTAACTGTGGGGAAGATGTGCCAGGCCAGGCTGGTGGAATTGCAAAGATTTCTGCTGGGCCAAATTGGACAAAAGTAAACGGCAGTCAAATCATTTGCACTGCAGCTCATCCTGAGAATTCTGAAGACCATACCCTACTACTCGGCGGGGGCCTCCTGCCATAGTCTGGCTCTTGGAAAAAAATGTTCTATATCCCCCATTTGTAGTTTCTATTTTTTAATACTTTTTAATGCTTCATTTCTTTTTGAGAGAGAGGCTGTGTGCAAATGGGAGAAGTACAGAAAGAGAGGAGGATAAAGGATCCAAAGCAGATTCTGCACTGACAGCAGAGACCCCAATGAGGGGCTCAAACTCACAAAACGTGAGATCATGACATGAGCTGAAGTCAGAAGTTCAGCCAACTGAGCCACCCAGGTGCCTCTGCAGTTTCTATTTTTTCAATGAACAAGTACATATTATATTGTCTCTGGTAATTGGACTTACCCATTTCCATGGAATGATACTTCTTCTTGGCTACTCCTGTGTTGGGTTGAAGTATACAGCTCTACCTTATCTCAGATCTCACATAGCCTATTGTTTGGAAATGAATGAAGCCCCAGTTTAGTGATCTTGGCCTACCTGATGACTCTCAAATCCCCATCAGAAATAATTATTTTCTCTCTTAGTTCTACTCCCTCTTCTCTGCTTCCATCTTGGTTATACCTTCTCTGGACAATCTCACCATGTATGTTTTTATATTTTCTTTTTTCCTCCCTCACCTTTTGCTGTTTTTCTCTTTCATTCTTTGCCTCTCCCCTCTGCCCTCCATTCTCCTGCTAGTCAAAACTGAAAGACCTTGGGGCGCCTGGGTGGCTTAGTCGGTTAAGCGTCCGACTTTCGCTTAGGTCATGATCTCGCGGTTCGTGGGTTCGAGCCCCGTGTCGGGCTCTGTGCTGACTGCCAGCTCAGAGCCTGGAGCCTGTTTCAGTCTGTGACTCCCTCTCTCTCTGACCCTCCCTGCTCACGCTGTCTCTCTCTCTCTCCTAGAAATAAATAAAACATTAAAAAAATTAAAAAACAGAACAAAACTGAAAGACCTTGTTAGTCTTACTTATGGATTAAACAGATTGTCAACCCTTGGTTCCACAAAAGTTTAATGTTACTTCTAATAGTAAGTTTCCATTGTATGATATCTTACAAACTAAAGGAAAGAGCACTTGGGCAAAGAATGTCTTCCTTTTTATATCATAAGCTATTAGATGCAAAAGTAGAAAAGTAGTTCATTCAATCATCTTTTTATTCATGAATGTATTCATTACCATAGCTATTGTGTATCTTAATAATAGACCAGCGTCTTTCCTAGACATTTATATCACTGAAGCTTGAAGACTATAGGGGATACAGTAAAGGTGAGAAGCAAATAAACATGTAAAATAAATAACAATATAGTTTCAGGTAGTAATAATAATAGGATGAAAATCAAACCAAGTAATATGATAAAATACTAGGTTGGGATGGAGAATATTAGCTGAAGGAGAAACTAATTTAATCAAGTATGGAATTGATGAGAGAAGCCATATAATAACAATAGTTGAATGTGAATAAGGAAAAAAAAATATATGTCTTAATCTTTGATTCCAGCAGGGGTTGTGAAAGTGATCCACAGAGTATTGCCAAAAAAACTGATTTCTTCCTTGAATAAGTACTATAAACCATATAGTGATATTGAAGGATAAAAGTAAGTAAAATGAAATAAGTGAATGAAAAATAGCTAATCAGAGTGGACATGAATCATGATACTTTATAATCACAAATGCTTTGAACTTTACAATTATAGAAACTGATGAACAGAAACTTGATGGCCAATTAGTCTGGGTTCTCTCACTGTGGAAATAATTTCTCCAATCTCCATGACTAATAGTTATCTAATTTCTGATGGCATATTTCCATGCTGGGGACTCATCACTTTATGGGACAGATTTATGTGAGATTGACAGCTTTAACTGTTAGCCATTTCTTCAAATTGAACAAAAATCTCCTGAATTCCTCGGTGCTGCCCTCTGGAGCAATACAGAAAGCATCTCCTGCAAGAATGAAGGTTTCAGGGTGCCTGGGTGGCTCAGTCAGTTAGACATCTGACTCGACCCAGCTCAGTGCTGACAGTGCACAGAGCCTGCTTCAGATTCTCCCTTTTCTGCCCCTTCCCTGTGCACATGTGCTCTCTCTCAAAATAAATAAACTTTAAAAAAAGAAGAATGAAGGATTAGATTCAGATGTTTGGTATGTTTGGTTAAACATCACTGGATTTTCTGAAAAATACATTTAAGAACACTGAGGAAGAAAAAGGACATTTAAAAAATTAACACAATGAACAAAGAGGAAGAAGAAAAAAATCTTCTCTTTATGAAAGTGGCAATTAATAAGTATGCTTTACTACACTCCAACAAGGGACGGAGACAAGAAATAAGTAGAAAATACCTGATGCTACAGTCAAGATTTAGGAAGATCTGGAGATCTGGAAAAGCACATGAGACAGTGTTCTTATCAAAATTCACCTGCACTACACAGAGAAGACAATATAAAATTTTGAAAGAACAATCTGGGCCTCCCAAATAATCACAGCAAAAAGCAACACTAATAAAGGAAGAAATTTTGAAGAACAAACATGCAGAATTGACAGTGCACAAAACAGGCTGGGGAAGTCTGGGGAGCTTTATGGAAAAGGAGAAAGGAAGATAGAAGTAGGAAGAAAAACACTAACTTTTGTACTTCAACCTTCAGTTTGAACTGAATGTATACTAAGATGATATTTGAGCTTTTTTTTTTTACAAATAGTTTATTGTCAAATTAGTTTCCACATAACACTCAGTGCTCATCCCCACAAGTGTCCTCCTCCATGCCCATCCCTCCTCCCCCCCCACATCCATCAGTCCTCAGTTTTTGTCAGCATTCAAGAGTCTCTCATGGTTTGCCTCTCTCCCTTTCCCCCACCATTGCCCCCCTTCATCTCCCCCACTGTCCTCCGTCAAGTTCCTCCTAATCCACCTATACGTGCAAACATGATATTTGTACTTCTCTGCCTGACTTATTTCACTCAGCATAACACCTTCAATGTCCATCCATATTGCTACACATGGAATACTACATGGCAATGAGAAAGAATGAAATCTGATATTTGAGCTTTAACACAGCTTTCCTTTTAGCATTTCAGCATGATTGTGAATAAAAAGAAGTAAGTTAGTAATGGAAACAGGTATACATTTCAGGGTCATAATCAATCTTAAAACATTCACTATGGTTAATTTACCATCGCCTACCCATAACATTTCTCCCTTGGCTATTTATGTTAAGCACTATCTTTGGTTTTTCCTACTACTCCATTTATAACTAGTTTCTGTCAAAACTGATGCTGTTACCACTAGGAACTAGTTGCCCTTGCCATCTTGCTGCCATTTGAGGGGTGAGGTAAGAAACTTACAAATAGTTACTACTTAATATAAGTATCAAATTTATCATCTTTAAAATGGGCTAGTGCATATGGAAGCACACTTCGTGTTCTTCAAATTCCTATAGAGATATATGAATACTATTAATATTTGAATATGATGTTGGAATTTCTTGCAACAAGTAATAATCTGGCATAGTTAACTAGTAGACACTTCCTTAAATTGATACTTGCCTAAATATCATATAAATGTGCATAAGAAATGTTCCATATTTGGAGTTATATTGAAAAAAGTAAGCACATCTCTACAATAAAATATCCCCTCAGCTCAGCTCATATCTTTTTTAATTTTATACATGTATTTGTTTCTTTGATAAAGCACATTGCTTATTTATGAAATGTATTGAAATAATAACTATTTCTTTACACATGCTATTCATCTATATTACTTTCACGGAATAGATTGCTTGAAGGAAGAGAATATATTAGTTTCAATAGTTTAGTACATCATAGAATTCATTGCGTTGAGGGTAACAGTGTTGAACAAATTAGCCTTTGTCAAAAATTGTACATCCATGACTGACTTACATATGTATCAATTAAAATTACATGTATTCGTTCTCAACTATCACAAATTTCAAAGTAATTGATCCTAAATTTATATATATATACACACATCCATATCCACACACACACACACACACACACACACACACACACACATACATGTAAATACAAACACACACACACCACCACATCATCACATCACTTTCACTGATTATTTCAAATATTTGTGCAATAGGCTTTGGTTTCAGCAAAGACCTTTTAATCATTTAAAATAAAAACAGTTTTCTGTTGCGCAAAATCATTTTAGCATTTGAGTTTTAGTAAGACAAATAGAATAAGGTGATGAAATTTAATTTAGGCATCACATTGTAGAGGAATATGACCAAAATTTTTAAATTTACATTTTGGGTTAGTTGTGTTTCTAGAACATCTGTTATGCTATTATGACAGGTGTTTATTAATATGGATGTCTAATCAAATCTCTTGGTTGCTAATAGCTTGGCAATTCAATATCTAAATATTGTCAAAATCCTTGATTGTATGTTGAAAACTGTGGATAATTGATTCAAGACTGTTTCCCTTGACTAGATTAAAAAATTAAAACCTCTCGTGTACTTTCCTTTAGAATTTCAATATTTTTCTGAGATTTCTAAAATGTTTCAGTAATGAGAACTTATAAAGCAATAAAAGCTTTCTATTAGCCAATATGTGTCTTGATTCAAAGTTCTTTAGGCCTTCCATTTTTCAAATATAATAAAATTATTTTCTTTATTTTTTAATGTTTATTTATTTTTGAGAGAGAGAGAGCGTAAACAGGGAAGGTGCAGAGAGAGAAAGGGAGACACAGAATCTGAAGCCGTCTCTAAGATCTGAGGTTTCGGCAGAGAGCCCTATGTGGGGCTCCAACTCAGGAACTGTGAGATAACGACAAAACTGAAGTCAGACTCTTAACAGACTGAGCCACCCAGGCACCCCACAATAAAATTGTTTTTAATGCCCTGGGCTAGGAGTGAGTTCATAGTGGATTGTAATAAAGTAGTACAATTTGTATAAATATAATTATAAGTACACACACACACACACACACACACAAGCTCAGATTTTAGAATTAAATTTTCTTAAAATCATTTAATAAGTACTGAGTAGTAGGAGTCAATAAGAAGCAATTTGGTGCCCTCAGCAATTTGGTTGAGTAACTTCAATGCACGGTATTTACATCTTAGACCCTGAGCTGGAATTTCCTTTTAAATATGTGACGGCATGACACACATCTCAGGGAAATTTCTGTGGTAATAGTATTAAATGGAAATATTTGAAGGTCTGAAACTTAATAATTACAGATTCTGAAAGTATAGAATTTAGTTACTTCTGGCACACTTTACTTCTACCATTTCTGTGAGGATATTTGCCAGCTTTTGGCCTATCTCAGGTTTGAACATGCCTTCTTCACTTAAGATTAATCATTTCTAGCTTTTGATAGAAATTAAGAGTCATGTGAGTCTTCGTTTCACACAATTGTACATACTTACAGGCCATTGTAGAGTGACTGTTTGGCCTAATTTCAATAAAGTTGTGTCTCAGGAAATAAGGAGTCCCAAGAAGAGGGAGAAAGATGGGAGAATGGCTGTTAGTGGAGCAGTCAGAATACGCATTTATCCACAATGTTCGCTGTCTTATAAGGGCACTGTTAATGGCACCCCAAAACAATGACAATAGTACCATAAATATCACTGATTATAGATCACCATAACAAATATACTAATAATGAAACATTTGAAATATTATGAGAATTACCAAATGTTACACAGAGACACAAAGTAAGCAAATGCTGTTGGAAAAATGGTCACAGAACCCCTTCAGTTTGTAAACACACACACACACACACACACACACACACACACACACACAATAAACAATATCTGTGAAGCACAATAAAATGAACTGCAATAAAATGAGGCGTGTTTATATTTTAATAGTCTATTAATGGGTTGTTTTAAACTAATTCTCTGAAAAATTCATTTTCTCCCAAAATGTACATGAATTATTTTCATATCTTATATGGCTTTGTTTACTTTTATAGAATTGATATTATCATGGTTAGGTATACAAAAACACCTGTGATTGGGGCATAAATAAGATATTTTCTCCATTTTAACTCCCTGACCACAGAGAGGATGATGGATCCTACAGAGATCTTTTCAACTGCTCTTCAGAAACAAGTGTGGCATGATCCAGTATCTATCTTCTTATAAAACCAATAACCAAAATATACACACCTGTAGTCATGGGGCCCAATCACTTATCTAACTCTGCATTGGGAGGTAAAGTTAATTAAAATACACATACATGCACTTGCATTGGTTGACAAAGAATGAGGGCAGAAGGGTGTTCACTATATAAAATTGCCAATTCTGAGTTAGCCTAAGTATTTTTATTCACTACATTTTAGTTCTGTTTTATTCAATAAAACACTACACTCTTTAATTAACTTGTTTTTGGAGGTTACACACAAACAATCACATTTAAGTGTGGCTATTATCCAGGTGAACTTTTTTTTTCCAGGTGATTTTTTTTCCTAATATATCTTCAGTATTATTTTGAAAGAAAATAATCAGCCACCCACCGATGAACATCCAGATATCTTAATGAGCACAATTATGGCATCTATCTTACCAAAGTCATTCTTTATGGGCCTTCACAACTCATGTTGAACAACTATATTACAATATGCTTTATATTACAGAAACAACACTTCTGTTTTGTGTGAAATGTCACATTAAATCTAAAGCCCTGAAGTGCAATGGCCTTCAGAGAGATAGCAACCGTTTCTCAAGTCATTCACCCTAGAAGGGATATTGAATTTTTAAAAAACAGGAATTATCTTCCTATCTGTAAAACGAAAAGATTGGACAAGATAATCCTACAGGACCTTTCAGCTCTTAGATTTTATAATTTTATGCTTTTTTCCTCTTTCAATAAATAATTCTTCCAAATTAAATAGACTATATTTTTGGTTAAAAATTTAAAAAGTATATTTGGAAGTATATTTTAGTATAGTTGTAATATATTTATAAATTTTATTTATTAACTATTTTATACATATTTTATAAAATGACAAAGTACATTTTGTAGACAAATAAGCATATTTATATTGATAGTGGGAAATATTTATTGACTATATTGTTACAAAGCAAATCTGTTTTTACTCTCAGCTATCTGAAACCAGTCAGGAAGACAGCCACACAGATGATCTACCATATGGCATTAATAAATGTATAACCAAGACAGACATGAAACACTTTATATTTTAACCAAAGTACTAAACTAACTCATGAAAATGTCATACATTACCTATTTAGATGAGAGTTTTATTGCAGATAAATTGTGTCATAATTAACAATTAACATAGGACCAACCATTCTGTTTTACGATTATATCTCAAACGAATTAAGGAAGATGGATTATCCTTCAACCACATTCAATTAAAGCTCCATGCAATTATATATATAGAAATATATAAATATCAATGATTATATAAAAATGACTCATTCAGCTCTATGACTAGCATTTACACAGAGGGTACAATGGGGAATAAACTCACTATAGTTAATTTTTAGTTAGATCAATAATTTTGAAACCATCTCCACTGAGGCACCTCAGTGACCAACGTTACGGAGAATAAAAGTGGGGAAAGTTTTGGTTCCCCACTACAGAATCCCCTGTTCATATCTTTTTCTTTACATTTGTATGATATACTTATATTTATGATTTTTATTTTTTAAATGATCCCAATGTTTTAATATTTATTTTTGAGAGAGAAAGCATGTGCAAGTGTGGGGGGGAGGGGCAGAGAGAGAGGGAGATGCAAAATTCAAAGCAGGTTCCAGGTTCTGAGCTGTCAGCACAGAGCCCAACAGGGGGCTCGAACTAATGAATGTGAGATCAAGACCAGAGCTGAAGTTAAAAGATCCCAATGTTTTAGAAAATATTTCTAAAATTCTGTTAGTGAAATACTTTAATGCTATATAATATTATTTAGATAAATGCAGGACCACAGGGGGGAAAACATCAAGGAGAAATGGACATTTAAGAAAAGAAACTGGCTTAATAAATATATCTTAAAAATTTGTTAGTATAATTTGATATTCTTGTATGTCCTATATCTATAAAATGAATAAGGTGAGATAGAAGTGTTGATTATTTTGTTTCATGTCTGCCTGGAAATGGAAATATCTTAGCATAATTAGTCCATTAGTCCTTTAGCGTTTCCTCTGTTTTATCCCTGCAGTCTTGTAATAAATGCTCTATTATATTCACTACATATCTGAGACCAACTTATTTTCCTCAGAGGAATTACAATGGAAATAGAGTGAACTATCCAATCCTACTGGATTTTCAAACATTCAAAATTTAATAAAGCCAAGAAATTTATTTCAAAACTGTTCCTTCCTCCATTGCAAAATACTCAGCAACAAAGTAGTTGAATGTGATTTTATATTATTTCCATTGTGTTAATAAAAATGGCAAATTAAGCCAAAGCAAACAGCTTCCACTATCATTTTAAAGCTTGTAAGACCAATTTTATTTGCAATGAAGGCATAGTCTGCACATATCTATTCCAAGAAGCTAAATGCAAAATTGCAAGAGTGGAGCCTTGAGTTGGAAGAAAATGCAGAAAGGTTTGGCCAAATGGAAAGGAGGGAGGGACTGGCATACACTAGATATTGAATTGTTCTGGGAAAAGGTATCCAATTTGACCAAAACATAATTTTCATAGCAGAACGTTGTACAAAGAAAAAGGAGAGTACTTCAGGACCAGACCAGGGAAGGCTGCAATGCTGACAAGTTTAGGATACTTTTATTTTTACACTCTTCAACCCAAATGACCTTGTCTTCAGAGGGCAGAATCTGTGGAAAGTATTTAAGCAGCAGTAATTTCCCTTCCACTATGGCCAGTGCACTCTCAGAAGCTAGGAGAATACTGACTGGCTATAAGGATGAGGTGCCAGTAGACAGGGTCGTTCATATGTTCTCAGGAATGTGACCCCTATACCTGAACACTTTATGATGGTCTGCATTTTACTCATGGTTGATCACTGACTGACTGACCACCAACAGCTAATAAATGTTTCCCTTCTCTGTCCATTTAATCGTCATTTTCTTTTTTTTTTTTTTTTATTAAATGTTTTCTTTATTTTTTTGAGAGAGACAGACAGCGTGAGCAGTTTAGGGCCAGAGAGAGAGGGAGACACAGATTCAGAAGCGGGCTCCAGGCTCTGAGCTAGCTGTCAGCACAGAGCCCGACACGGGTCCTGAACCCACAAACCATGAGATCACGACCCGGGCCAAAGTCGGACGCTTAACCGACTGAGCCACCCAGGCGCCCCTAATCTTCATTTTCTTAAATGCTTTTTTATATATGTGATCTTTCAATTTGTCAGGGAAATTACTTAAAGATAAAATGTCTGGGAGCACCTGGGTGGCTCAGGCAGTTAAACCTCCAACTCTTGATTTCCATTCAGGTCATGATCTCATGGTTTGTGATTTCCCACCGTGTAGATCTCTGCGCTGAAAGCAAGGAGACCGCTTGGGATTCTCTCTTTCCCTTCTCTCTGCCCCTCCCCCCCAAAAATAAAGAAATAAACTTAAAAAGACAATAGAAAGTCTGGTGTACATATTTTTACATACCCCCAAACACCAAACACAAGGATTGTGAATGCTCAAGCACAGTCAATGATTAGCCTGATTATATCAAAAAAACTGAAAGAATTTAAGAGGCTGAATTGATCTATTCTCCTGGTAATGATGGAAAATCAGTATTACTAGGAAAAATGTGAATTAATTTCTCATAAGAGGATTGCCAAACTGGAGGAAATTGTAACAATTATCTACAGGCAATTTGTGTTTGACATTATTTTGTGTACTCTAAAATGTGAATTACTGCCTTAAGTATTCATAACATTACTTTGAGAATAATTTATATTAAAACTAACTTGAGGTATTTGTAAATAGCAATATGTTGAAAACAAGCAGTGAACTTTGGCAGAATATCCTATTCATTGATTCATTCATATTTGCATTATTTATAAGATGCTAATTGGGCTGTACTCTAGAAGAGTCTCTAAATATGGTACTGCCCAAAAGCTCTAATTTTGTGAACACCAAACAACAAAAATTCATAGAGCTATCCAATTGTGAAGATTCTATCTCTGATACACTACAATATTAGTGGCCAAAATTAAGAAAGAAAAATACATTAATACTAAACATAGATAAAATTGTTTTTTAGTTTGACTAAATGAATACTTCAACTGAAGGATCTTTTTCTCAAAATAATCTGGAAATTATGTATACAACATCTTTGCAGTGTTTTCTGTTAGATGCTGTCTTTTATAAAGGTTGGAGTAAATTTTTGACCTTAAATTTCCTAGCTAGTGGCCCGTGCAAACTTCATCTCTTAGGCTCTTCTCACTTTCACAATATGCCCCCACCATACACACAGAAATAAATAGCATACACAAAATCTCCAGTCGCTCTGAACAAAAGTCACATTTCAAAAATGAATAATGTATGCAATTATCCTCTACCTATGTGTATAAGACAAGGTTGAGGAAGACTCACTTTTGCTTTGATGCAAGACAGCTCTACTTGTGATTCCCTTCACTTTCCACAGTATTAACATTTACCAAAAAAAGTATTCATTGCTCTATGATGTGAGATGCATTAATGATTACATGCTAGTTATTATTTTGGAGAGAAAGGAAAAAGGGGACTATGGTTGCCCCATGTATTCATGTCTTAACAACAGGGTGGCACTCAGAGGCAGGATATTACATCACACACACACACACACACACACACACACACACACACACACACACACAGAGAGAGAGAGAGAGAGAGAGAGAGAGAGCAAACTTCTTATTAAGGCACACAAAGTTATTTACCATCTGGACTTCACCCAATCGTACCCTGCCATACTTAACCACCCCTCACCACATACCTTTCACACTAACTGTATGGACTCTCTTACCCTTACAAATCCCCGTATTTTTATCTCCATCACTTAGCTTTTCTGTTTCCTTAGCCTATTACCTCATTCCTCACTTGTCTACCTTGTCAATTCCAATTCATCTTCTGGTGTCTAATGTTTAACTTTCACCTTTTCTCTGAAAAAATATATGGAACTCCTTGTTCTCCTGTAGCACTTAGTGTAAAACATTGATATTAAACTATATCCAGCTATTTTGTTGTTGTTGTTCTGAATCATGTATTTGTTTCTTTTCTGTAATTTGCTATAATTCAAATTTGACATCCAAAGTCTAGGTCAAAGTGTTTTAACTACTTAGTTTAACTACTTAGAACAGTCTTATCATGAACTACTTACTCAATAATATTTAAAGCAAGCTAATAAATCCTTTGCCAATCCCTTATTTTCTATGTTTGCTTAAAATTCTAATCCAGCAAAACAATGCTGAAACAAATATTAAAAATGGCTTCCAGGAACTTGTGGATTTACTATTTTTTTATTACAACAGAGGAAAGAGTCATGACTTTGCCCTTAAATAACTTTAGCAACTATAAAAAGCTTTTGAACTTGGTACTTCATCTGTTAGCATCTATATCTCATGAGTTTGGAGCTGCAGAGGGCAATATTTGAAGCAGGATGTAGATTCATATGGACATCACCCAGTTTCAAATTAGTCACCTGGCTTCTCCATTTCCAGTAATACAGAAGATGTAGGTAATGAATGTTGCTCTCTTATTACCGAAATACCGATATCAGTCAAATTAAAGTATGCCTTCATACAATGTTACAACAAATTCTAGTTTATAAATATCAGCCCAAATGTGGGCAGTGATGAAATATTGGTTGAATAATATCTATAGAGTTCTCTGTAGATATATTTTAACATTGCTTCCTGAAGCCTTTCTCAGTCTCATTTTCCTACTGGTAAAATGAGAAGATGGACTATAGGAACTATCAGGCCTTCTAAACCCTTGAAATAGAATACTTGACAAATAAGATAATTTATTCAATAGCTGAATTGCTAAGACACTATTGCAGTTCTTCAACAAGACCTCTTTCAGAAAGAAATCACAAGTATTTATATTATCAGGAAAACTACATACCCTACAGGTACCTTATTCCATGATGTTTTAACCAATATAGGTTTATGGTGACTATTCAAAAACATTTCTTCCCACAAATGGAATAGAGTTGGGTTGCTATTCAGCAGCACAGTTTGGATTATTAAGAACCAGAGGTATGTGCCCCCTCTAACAATCTGAAAAACATAGTTAATAAGTTAAAAAAAAAAAAGTAAAACATCATCCAAAGTCATTGAGACGTTTTGCCCAATGATAAATGGTATGAAAATGCCCATGCTTTGGGGAATGAGCTTTTTAACAAAATGGCAGCACCTTCTGTAAAGATGGACTACACCACTGTGCAGTTCAGAAACTGTACATGTCATATTATGCTTTAACTGACAAATTAAAATGAAAAATCATCATCAAACTCTATTTCCCAGGCAACATCTTAGGTCAACACTAAACTATTTGATAATCTGAACAATGGCCAAATGAAGAAGTAAAACATATGCTTTCAGAAAGGTGTGACAGGTTTGGGAAGCTAATTAAACACGAATTCAAATGATGAAACTATTTATAACTAGCTTGAGATAGTCCAAGGCAAGTTTCATGAATAAATAAAAGTAGCACAAGTTCAATGGCATAAGAGCCAGTGTTATGTAGAGGTGCCTGGTGGCTCAGTTAAACATCCAACTCTCAGTTTCTGCTCAGGTAATGATCTAGCTGTCCCTGAGTTTGAGCCCCACATTAGGCTCTATATTGACAGCACAGAGCCCACTTGGGACTTTCTCTCTCTCCTTCTCTTATTGCCCCTCCCCAGCTCATTCTCTTTCTCACTCACTCACTCTCTCTCTCTCTCTCAAAAAAAAAACAAACATTTTTTAAAAAGAATCAGAGTTATATAAAGAGCAAAAGGCTCTGCCTTCTGTAGTCAGTGTCTGGCTTGATAATATATCATGGCTTGAGGAAAAAGGCTGCTGATTTTCCACAGATAAACATTTCTAAACCAGCACACAGGAATATTCCTAAGGTTAATAGCATCATCTCTTATGTTTTAAAATGCTAAATCTAGCAGTCACAGCTTTGTATCTAGCTGAATGCTTTGGTTAACAGTGATTAAGAGGCTGATACTGGCATCTTCAAGAAAAACCTTTCATTTTAAAATGAAAATGCTACCAATGTCCATGATGTTACATACTCCTTTGTTTGTCTGCTGTTGTAAACAACACACACAACCCAGTGTGGACTGGAGAAATTAACTCAGTTGGGTAAAGCACTGGATAATGAAGACAAGGTCACAGATTTTATCCCCGTACAACTCAGTTAATTTGGCAGAGAAAAACCTTGTTGCCAAGCTCCAGCTGTTATTTCTTCAAGCCCAGTTGTAAATGCTTGGTGTGGGTCACAGTGGATCAAAACAACCCACCCATCCAGTCTCCTGGAAAACAATGTCAAATGCCCATGGTTCAAATTAGCAGTTGTGGATTTTATTTAAATGGTACAGTTTCTTTTTTTTTTTCAAATGTTGCTTAGCTCTGAATAATGATGGAAGATAAATTCAGAAAAATTTGTTTTACATCATTGAGTGCATTTTTGCACATGATCTATTGTCGGTTTTACATCTAAGGTTTGTCCACCTGTTACAAAGGACTAATTCATACCTCTAAGCAGCAGCGTTCAACTTGCATCAGGCAGAAATGGTGATTTCTAAGGGTGTAATTATGTAAAATGGAGTACATTTACTGAGCCTCAGATTTAAAGGAAGATTTTCAGCAATGGAATTATATCGATATGACAACGATAATAACAGGCATTTTGCTACCTAAGCATTATGAGTAGGAGACATTCTGTTTCATAAAAGAATCATGATTCAAAAATGCATCTATGTCGTACATTGGTAAATCAGCTGTAAAAGAGATTCTCCCTGACCATGTGAAATGTTGGAAGCAACATATACACTGGACAGCTTTGCACGCGTGAACACACACACACACACACACACACACACACACACACACACACAGGTAGGTTGAAAACCAAAATCCAAGTCCCAAGATCTACTGTTAGTTTGTTTTGTATCTCCCCATAAACCTCTTATTTTGAATTTGTGAGACTTTATCATAAAGACCTTTAGAAAAACAATGGAATAAAATCTTACTTTAGGGACTTTAACTATCTCCTTCTGATTTCTAGCTCTATCACTGAATTTCTGTGTAATCCTATTTATATATGCTTTAAATGAAAAACTATGGTTTCTGCCTGATGTAGGAGAAAATAAAAACAAAAAATTCGCTCAACATGCAAGTCTTTATAATAATCCCCATATGTAATCCTCTATGTTCTTACAAGGCTTTTCATATTAACTTTGACTTTGGTGAAGGTATTTAATCAATATTTTCACCAAGCTGGGTTTTATTATTCCTAAATTTTGTTCTTTGCTCATCCAGTTAGTCTCAATTGATTTCTAAAGAATAGAAAAGGAAAGAAATAACCTTTAAAATTCTATCAAAACAAAGTAAAAATGGAATCATTTGACTCTTCAGGAATATCTGCAGAAGGATAAAAGTCAAAAAGACTTTTAAAAATAAAACATAGAAGTACCCTGTTTAAAAAAATTTAGCCTTCTGCTAGACCCCATTTGACTGATACTTCCTCTTCTAACTCTGTTACCTTCAGTGCTCAGCACCAAACTCTGTCTAGAGTTTCTCCATCTTAATATTCCTGTTACTTTCACCTTTCATTCATTAACAAATTTCATGACTGTATTTGTTTCATCTTGATAGCACTGCAGACACAAGATTTTTGAAATTATACAATAAATAACAACAGAATCAGTCTTCACAGTTTTGATACTTGGGCTCTAATTATCAGAATTAACATGGCAATGGGGCGCCTGGGTGGCTTAGTTGGTTAAGCGGCCGACTTTCACTTAGGTCATGATCTCGCGGTTCGTGGGTTCGAGCCCCGCGTCGGGCTCTGTGCTGACTGCCAGTTCAGAGCCTGGAGCCTGTTTCAGTCTGTGACTCCCTCTCTCTCTGACCCTTCCCTGCTCATGCTGTCTCTCTCTCTCTCTCTCCTAGAAATAAATAAAACATTAAAAAAAATTAAAAAAAAAAGAATTAACATGGCATTATATGAAAATGGAACTTCTATTTTTTATTTATTTACTTATTTTTATTTTATTTAAAATGTATTAAGTTTGTGTATTTTGAGAGTGACAGAGACAGCGCAAGCAGGAGAGGGGCAAGGGGTGGGGAAAGAGAATCTTAAGCAGGCTCTGTGCTGCCAGCACAAAGCCCAACTCAGGGTCTGAACTCCCAAAACAGTGAGATCATGACCTGAGCTGAAACCAAGAACTGGACACAATCAGTCTCTCTTCATAAACCCAAGGCAGCTCTTTTATTTTTTATTTTTTTGAATTTTTTTCCTCTCATAGTTTATTGTCAAGTTGGTTTTCATATAACACCCAGTGCTTTTCACAAGTGACCTCCTCCATGCGTATCAACCGCTTCCCCTCTCCCCACACCCATCAGCCCTCAGTTTGTTCTCAGAATTCAAGAATCTCTCATGGTTTAAGGCAGATCTTTTAGAGAGAACAAGGATGCGAGTGTGCCAGGGTGGGAAAGGGACATGGAGGGGACAGAGAATCTTAAGCAGGCTTCATGCTCAGCAGAGAGTCTGACCTGGGACTCAATCCCACAGCCCTGGAATCATGACCTGAGCTGAAATCAAGAGTCTGATGCTAACCAATTGAGGCATCCAGGTGCCCCCCAAAATGGAGCTTCTAAGTGATACAGTACAGTTCTAACAATAACTCTGACTCTATATTAGCATTTCTATGGGCTTTCTTCTTTCTGTTTAGTTTTGTTATTCCAAATGTTAAATAAGTTAAGGAAAAAACTAAAGTCAAACAACAGGTACACAAGAACAGGGATTTAAAAACACTATCTTATATTGTTGTGCCCGAATCGCGAGTCCCCTGAGACCCCCAAGGAGCCAACACCGATGCAAGTACATAAGGGTCTTTATTACAAGCTTGAGCAGGGCTCACCTGTATACCCGCGCAGCAGCAGCAAAGTGAAGCCTTGAACAATAGAGAGCAGGGTTTTTATGGGGTAGGGGATGGGGGTGTTACAGTGCACACGTTGTACATATTGTATCATCACATAAGCACCAATCATAATTGTATAGTTCCCATGGTAACAGTTTTGACCATTCAGTGTCTATGAGGCATCCTTTACTTTTGGCAGGACCTTTGAGTATCCTTTGAGTATCCTTTTGAGGATACCTTTGAGTATCCTTTGAAAATGACCATTTATGAGGTGAGTTCAAAGGGCCCACGTGGGGTTTTAGGCAAGAATCCTCAGTCCCTGACTCAGACCACAGGAATGTTACACATTTCTTTTGATTGGCTGATCTGAGGGTGGTCCTGAGGGTGGCTTCAGCTGACGCTTTTCCTGGAACTGAGGCTACGTGCAGCCTGAGGTTGCTCTTAATGGAGGACTTAATTTCAGGCTCTTCAATATTAATCTTTGTAAACTATGGTTTTATTTCACATCTTGTTATGGAGAAAAGAGTTGCCCTGAACCAATCAGAGTTTGGGATTGTTACTGCTCTACCTTGTAGATGGACTTTGTAAGATTGACCTATTTGGCATAAAGATTATTTTGAATTAAAAGTAATCAAAACTTAGGAAATACAGGAAGAGCTCTCTGTCTCCTTCCCACTGCCTATGTATTGGAAAGAAGAGCCTGTATCAGGAAGAGAGCTATTAACAGAGACTCCCCCTTACCTAAGAACCTCATCTGCCTAATAAGGCCACCTTTGTTTTTCTAGACATCACCTTTTGCTTTCCCACTAATGAGCATTCTCCCCTTTGTCTGCAGGGTCCTACCCCTCTCCTCAGCTCAAATAAGCTTCACCTTGCTTCATTGTCTTTTGAATGTCATGTCTGTGTGGATTCCCTGAAAGTAGACCTATTAAATATTATTTTCTCCTGTTAATCTGTTTTATGTCAGGATGATTCTAAGTCCAGCTATAAAGACATTGGGTCAGAGGAAGGTCTTCTTCCCCACAACTCTTAAGATTTTGTGATCTTGACCTTGGGCAAATTATTTATATTCTTTGAATTTCAACCTCCAAGTTTACCAATTAGAAAATAAAAGCTACATAGAATATTATAAATAACACATAAAAATAATTACACACACTGGTGGCTCAAAATTCCTACTTTTTTTTTTAGTAATTATTTCACTAAAGTGAATATGTTAATATTAGCATTTTATGTATCTTTGTGGTAACAATTAGGCATTGACTCTAGTAACACTGTGTCCCAAATGGTGCAATCAATAACAACAACAGCAACTATAACAATAACAACATGTATCTCATTCATACTATGCTCCCTAATGAGGGAGTATAAGGCAAGCTGAGGGCAAAGTACAGGCTAACAGAATTCCCCCCAGCAGGTGGGATATGTGTGATATTCTTCAGATACCCCTGGCTGCCCAAGAACAAAGGAAAGGGAACAAAGTTTTGTTAGAGATCACAGTCTTTCAGTTTATGGAAAACTTAGTAAACTGCAAGAAAAAGGCAATCTTACCTATAGCCTAATCTCCAGAAACCTATAGACTCCGCTCCGTTTCCTGGAGCCTTAATCAAGATGTAAGGAGGTTTACATGCTTGCCATTGTGATATCAGAAACAAAGGCAACTGAAAAATTAAATTCCTTTACTACCTACAGCCCACTGACAATTCCTTAAAACAGCTAGATTGACCTTCTGTTAGGAGCCATTCTGAGCCCACTAGTCGAGAAAGCTCCTGGTGAGGATAAGGCAAGTTTGCACAATTTATTGCCATCAGATGATGACTGATATCCACCCCCACTCAATTATTGCTGCTTGAGCACCGAACCCCAAGGTACTTGTTGATCAGTATCGGGAGTGACTTGTCCCCTTATTCTGGCCCTGGTATGATGATTGAACCTTGTGAAGGAACTTATTGTGGGAACTTCTTCTTTTGATTATGGGAACAGACATCATGTCTCAGGCAGGTCCTGTTTTCCTCCATACTTTCCCTTGAGCTATGAACAGGCTAATGGCCCTTACTCATAAAAGATTGACCTTTACATGTACAATTCTGTTTCTACCGTTGTGTTAGTCCAAAAGGTTCATGCAACTCAAATCAGCTAACCAAAAATGTTTCTCATGCCCTAACTATTCAAGAAATCATAAAACTAGACACAAAGGTAAATGCACTCAAAGAGGCTATTCTATGTATTGGAAATGAGCTAAACTCTTTAAAGGTATGGTTGGCTCTCTGGTGCCATAATGAATATAACTGGAATCAAGTCTTGCCCAGAGACAAAAATCCTAATTTAGAGAGAAGGAATAGATAAGGGAAGAACATAAATTACCACATATACCTTTGCTAACCTATGATGTATAGCAGTCCCTTCCCTAAGGCCTACATTCCACAAACACCTTCCCTTACACTGGCAGTTGTGATGAGGATGGATAAGAGTATCTAAAACTTAACCTATGACTTAATCTTAGCATTATTAAACTTTGTATGTTATCATGTTTTTCACTAAGAACACCCTGTTTTCTTAGTTACTCAACCTCACTATAATTGGGGTAGTGCTGCAAGAATACTTCTGTAAAACCTGTTTCTGTACATTTTCCAAAACATCTTATCACAGAGAACTATCCATTGTAAAAATTCCATTTTCTGATGCCATGTTAATGTTTGGCTTATAAATAAGGACACCAAAATCAACAATGATACCTGTCTGGTGATCAGAAAGAATCTCAGGGCTCTCTCATTTTTTCTCACCAACACTGTCCATCCTTCAGGGACCTATGGACTGGCTGGAGCAGGCCTCCAGCAACCTTCCTCTAGGAGCTCAGCTAACTCCATACTGACACTTTGCTAAGGGCAAAGGGGGATCTTGGCTTAACATCCTGACTCCCCACCACAGGATTCTGTGAATCTCCTTAAACACATAAAAATTCTTTGGCAAACCTCCTTTATTTTTAACTCCCAAGTGTATGTTGGCAATTATAGTACAAGCACATGGTCTCTGATATATATCTGAAGGGCCTAATGACTGAAGTCTTACTAAATAGTAATAAACGAAGTTTTCCTAACAACAGCTAGTCTGTCAAAGTCCTAGAGACCTTGCTTCCAAAATTCCTTTGATACTTACTCTACTCCTAGCCCCCTCCCAAGCTGAAGGTATATAATCGGTCACTCTTCACAAACCCAGGGAAGCTCTTTCTGCCCATGGGTCCCCTGCTTTAATAAAAATCATGTTTTTGCACCACTGTCTCCAAGAATTTTTTCTTGGCTGTCAGCTCTGAACCCACCATTACCCCAAAACCTCATCACCCCCTCCTAAAAGGAGAACTTTGAACATGCTATGTCAGGAATATGCCCTCTACTGTTACAATAGGAAAAGATAGGATAAAACAGGCTCAAAAGAAAATGAGGCCTTAGTAGGGTGGGTAAGTAAGACCAGAGAAACCCTACAAAGGCACTTCCAAACTCAAACCTAGGAAAGGGCATGTATTATTACCCAAGATGAATTGTTCACCATGTTAATGGAGATGAAACCTGAGGTGGCCATGGGACAGTGGCCTACTCTAATGAAGGCTGTATTGGAAACTTGAAAATTAGGGCATATATATGGAAGCTCCAAGTTATGGAAGATTATTACTAAGAGCTGTAACTTGACACATTGCATAATAAGGGCACGTGTGCCTAGGATGGAACATACTAATTCATATCCAATACTCCAACTTGCAGGCATAGGGACTGTGTCAAATTAAACAAGGATTTTACCAATAGGGAATCAATGGGCCATAATGACAAATGAGTCATCTTGGGATCCCGTATCTCTTCCTAACTGTGAAGAGAGAAATAAAATCTGGCTGTGCCCTCAAGAAAGAAAGAACCCTGATTTCACTCAGGTTTGGCCATTTGTTTCTACCCCAATTACAAATAGCATTTGGTACATGGGTAAAGAAAACTTTTGTTGGGAAAGTAAATAAGGAGAAATAGCTGACACAGAGAGCTTTACCTGTGAGCCTATCTACCATGTACTAAATCACACTGGATTATGGTGCAACACTGCAACTGTTGGTAGAATACATTTACAAAAGATTATCAAGACTTATAGTATCCTGGATATCCAAGATCAGTCTTTACTCGAGGTACAATTATACAATTAAATATGCCTCATGGACTTGTTCCTATGGAACAAAAGAGGAATTGAGGATTGAGGACCATGAGCTAGTTCAGGTGGTAAATTATTCTAATCAACTATATCACCAGATCCAAATAAGTATGGAAGAGGAAGGAAAATTATAGTTAAATTGATAACATTGATTAAAATATATGTGTGTGTGTGTATATATATATGTATATGCCAAGGATTTTTTGGATGGCTACAATGCATCTTTCCTTCCTATGGTGTGGCTTCTTCCCTAAGATGCACTGCATTTGGAGTATTAATGATTGTTGGTCTGATATTCTTTATATATGTAATTCATAGTTGCCATCTCATGCCAGAAAAATAAGACATCCAAGAAAAATCTGCTAGCCCAAATGTGCCAAACACCTTTCCATTTTATCGGACCTCGAGATTGACCTCTGAACCTGCCTTGACTGCTGTTCCTCTGTCTTCACCCCACTTCAGCAGGAAGTAGTTAAGATCTGTTGGTCTTCCCTGTCCCTAATGGCAGTTAGGAGTCATGTTTCAGAGGGGGGTCTATAATAGGAAAAAGTAAGATAAAATAAGGAGAGAGAGAAACGTTAGGACCTGAGATCCATGGGTGGGAAAAACACATATTTTGGAACAATGCTGGGAGTCATTGACTACAATAAATACTCTCAGGGCATAAAATCTCTCTTAAGAATGTAACAGATACCCAAAAAAAAAAGAAACATAGACCAATGGAATAGAATAGAGAAGTCAGAATTGGACCCAAAAATGTACAGCCAACTAATCTTTGACGAAGTGAGAAAGAGTATCCAATGGAAAAAAGATAGCCTCTTTAACAGATGGTGCTGGGGGGACTGGACAGCAACATGCAGAAGAATGAAACTAGATCCTTTTCTCACATCATACACAAAAATAAACTCAAAATGGATAAAGGACTTGAATGTGAGACAGGAAACCATCAAAACCCTAGAGGAGAAAGCAGGAAACAACCTCCTTGACCTCCACCGCAGTAATTTCTTACTTGACACATCCCCAAAGGCAAGAGAATCAAGAGTAAAAATGAACTATTGGGACGTCATTAAGATTAAAAGCTTCTGCGTGGCAAAGGAATCAGTCCATAAATATAATAGGCAACCAGCAGAATAGAAAGAGATAGTTGCAAATGACATATCAGATAAAGGGCTAGTATCCAAAATCTATAAGGAACTCACCAAATTCCACACCTAAAAAACAAATAATCCAGTGAAGAAATGGGCAGAAGACATGAACAGACACTTCTCCAAAGAGGACATACAGATGGCCAACAGACACATGAAATGATGCTCAGAGTCCCTCATCATCAGGGAAATACAAATCAAAACCACAGAGAGATACCACCTCACACTGGTCAGAGTGGCTCAAATGAACAAATCAGGAGACTCCAGATGCTGGCGAGGCTGTGGAGAAATGGGCACCCTCCTACACTGTTGGTGGGAATGTAAACTGGCACAGCCCCTCTGGAAAAGTGTGGAGGTCCCTCAAAAAATTAACAGTAGAACTCCCCTATGACCCAGCAATAGCATTGCTAGGAATTCACCCAAGGGATATAGGAGTGCTGATGCACAGGGGCACATGTATCTCAATGTTCATAACAGCACTCTCAACAATAGCCAAAGTATGGAAAGAGCCTAAGTGTCCATCAACAGACGAATGGATCAAGAAGATGCAGTTTATCTATACGATGGAATACTACATGACAATGAGAAAGAATTCAATCTGGCCATGTGTAGCAACATGGATGGAACCTGAGGGTGTTATGCTGAGTGAAATAAGTGAGACAGAGAAGGACAAATACCATATGTTTGCAAGTATAGGAGGATTAGGAGTAACTTAATGGAGGACCATGGGGAAGAAGAAGGGTAAAAATAGTGGGGAAGGGTGGGTAGGCAAACCATGAGAAACTCTTGAATGCTGAGAACAAACTGAGGAACGATGGGTGTGGGGGGTGGAGGGGGGTGATGGACATGAAGGAGGGCACTTGTGGGATGAACACTGGGTGTTATATGGAAAACAACTTGACAATAAACTATTTGTAAAAAAAAATAAAAAGAAATAAAAAGAAAAAATGTGTAAAGAAAAATAAGAACATTTAGTATTTATGTAATTTTGTGTTGACTTATGGATCATAGTGAAAGAAGTTTCTGCTTATACACAAGCTGCAGGCTTGGCAACACCAGTTAGAGCAAACAAGGCTAGAATTGAGGCTTAAATTCTATTTACACATAGTCTGTTCTACCCTGCATCCAACAGACCTCCTCTAACCTGACTCACAGGAGCAGGCAAACATTTCTCTCTCAAGCCAAAAGGTGGAAGATTTTTTTCCAAAGATATGTAAACAGTATATTATAAGAGTACTCTAATTTCTAACACAAATGATGACATCTCAAATAAGTGTCTGGAATCATCCAGGTTAAAGGCTGACCTCTTCACATTTATTCTTTATTAAATGAGAGAGAGACCGGTCCCACTTACATGTATAGCTATAAAGCATGTTTTTCTTTAGCTTATTTTAAGAATAAACAGAGATCCCAAAATTACAATACATTTGAGAACAGTCTTCAACATGGAAAAGAAATCATAGAATAAATAAGGGGTAAATCACCATTGAGGAAACATAAGTTATTTAAGGAAAAGAGAAAAACTAAATGGAATTAATCCAAATAAAAGTCTCCATGTATATATTTATAAAAGGAGTTATGAAGACAGTGTATCCAGTAGACAAGTATAGAATGGTATGAAGAAAATAAAAGCATTTAAAGGACAAGAAAGAAATTTTGAAACAAAAATGTTCTCTTAAATAATTTCAACGGAAGAGGCACCTGGATGGCTCAATCAGTAAAGCATGTGACTCTGATCTTGGTATTACGAATTTCCACTCCGGGTTATGATGTAGAGATCACTTAAAAATAATATCTTAAAAAATAAAAATACTAATAATTGTTGTGGAAAAATTAGACAATAAAATCAAGGACAAGAGATGGAATTTTGAAAGAAAAACTGAGATATAGATAATCAATACAAAAGATCCAACACTCAACTAATAGGATTTCTAGAAAGATAGGAAATAGAAAAATGATAGACTAGTCAAAGAAATTAAAGCCATGGAGTCCTCAGAGTAAGATGGCACATTAAGTTTTTCTTGGCTTCTTTTTACTGCTTCTAATCGGTCTCTGTGTTTCTATCCTTGTCTCTTACTTTTTTTTTTTTCTCAGTACAGGAGTGACCCTTTAAAAATGTAATACAGAGCAGTAAACATCATTACTTGAAATCCTGAAATGGCCCCTATAACATTCAGAGTCAAAGTCAAGTTCTCACTTGGTACGTCTTGTACTTTCCCATCATATCTCTGATCTCATCTCATACTACTTACTCTAGGCACACTCTCCAGCTAGGATTTTCTCTAATTGTGCCTTCTGCTTCAGGCTCACTTTTTCTGCAGTCTATATGCTTAACTTCTCATCTCCTTCAACTTTTGCTCAACTGAGGCCCATCTCGATTACACTATTTAAAACTATAACTCCAACCCAGCAATATTGGTTCTTCACCTGTGTCTATGCTTTCATTTCTCCATAGCTTTTAAAACTATGATCCAATTTACTTACTGCATTTACTCCTTGTTGTCTTTCTCCATTCAATAGTATATATGCTCCATGTGGTCCAGCACCCTTATAGTTTTGATTAGTTTATTGTGTTACAAGAGTCTTGAACAGTGTTTAACACAAGAGTTTCCCTGTAACTATTGAATGAATGAATAAATGAATGAATATATCAACACATGAATGAGTAAATAAGTGAATAAAGGAATGAATGAAGAACTCCTCCACTGAATGGCACAAGACTTGAAATTCTGGTATTGTAAAGAAAATATAATCTGAGAATACAACCAAGGTGAAGAACAATGTTTATAGCTGAAATAATATAAACAATATTTAGTTTTCTCAAAGTATAGAAACAACTAATAGACAAAGCATGAATATTACAGTTATAAAGGAAAATACAAGTAAAAATCAAGGTGTACTTGTAAGATTTGGTAAGGTAGGACAGGGTCAGAAAAGATGGGAAAAAGTAAGATAGCTGCTATATCCTCCTTATACAAACTGACAGTCCAGATAAATTGTTTTCTTTCAGGAAAATCTGATGATTGATGAACAAAGTGGCTCATAGCATATGATTGTTGAGGTTATAGAGGTGGCCAATAGCAAAACTGAAAAAAAACAACCTGCTATGTATTTATGAAAGGATCACAAAACAATGATAATAGCTGATAAATTACAAAATAACAATATAATCATTTAGTGAAATGTGGATTACAAAGACAAAAGTTAATACAAAAGTACCTGCAAGTGGTCATATGTTGGAATTTAGAGTAGGAGAGAGAGAGTGTTAGTAGCATAGGAGACTTCTTTAAAAATTTGCTTTTATATACCATTAGATTTTTCTTTAGTGAACAACATTTCTTTGATAAAATATTTTTCAGGTATTTGAAGAGAAAATAAAAGCAGCTTAGAGAATGTATATTAATAATTATTATTGAGTAAAACTTTGTTTTCATTCTGTATGTGAAACATATCCTTTAAATGATTTTAGAATGAAGAGGTTTTATTTTTTTTTTCAGGTGAAAAACAAGTCATAACTAAAAAACAAAAAAGAAAAATATGAATCATAACTAAAAAACAAAAAAGAAAAATATGAATCAAGTTAAAATGAGAATATCTGCTAATAACCATTCATCCTGACACCAAGCTCAGGCAAAAAATGTTTAAATAGCAATACAAATTTCCCCCACATTTTTAAGGTTGAAGCCATAGTCTACTTAAGGTAGAAGAGTGGAAGACTTGATGAAAACCAGAACTTTGTCAGCATTCATATATTTGTACAATTCATTCATTTGTTTATGCACTCAAACACCAAATGTATATTGTACATCTCTTATTTTCTAGGCACTATTTAACATTTTATGAAATAATGCATACAGCTACTTTCCCATTTCTAAATATTTTAATTTGTCTTCACCTACAACCACAGCTCAGGAATTTTTGTTTATTTATTTGGAGAGAGAGAGAAAGAGTGAGTGGGGGAGGGGCAAAGAGATAGAGGGAGAGAGAGAAATCCCAAGGCAGGGCTCAGACCCATGAACCTGGGTCATGACCTGGGCCAAAGTCCAACGCTTAACTGAACCCAGGTGCCCCAATATCTCAGGAATTTGATAAGTAGTAGCCACTGCATGCAATCATTTAATTAGTGAAGTATGAACATACATATGTAATTAATAGTATATTAATTTTACATATTAATTTATAAAACATATTTATATAGATTATTTGGTTTCACAGCAGCACTAGTGTAGAAGGTGATTTTCTATTCCCAGTTTACAGAGGAGAAAATAGAGAAGGAACTTGCCTAAGATCACATGTTTGAAAGAAAAAGTAAATACCCAAATCCATTGCACTTTCCACTGCACTTCATATATTTTTGCTTCATTTCAGTGCTTGGGGGGTGGGGGATAGGTTTGTCTTATCCTTCTAGCTATTTTAAAAACTTAGAACTTAGACCAAGGGCTCCTCTCTTGAAGTTACACTTCAAGCAGCAGTGATTGATTCTTTACCTGACTTCTAAACTTTGTCTGTCTGTATGTGCATGTGCGTGTGCGTGTGCGTGTGCGTGTGTGTGTGTGTGTGTGTGTGTTTCTTTGCATACGTGTGTATAATAGCATTTATATTCTTGCTTCAATGTGCATATTTTGGGGACTAATATTGCCTTGAAATATCTGCTAGCTTATCTATTGCATCATGGATCTGTATTTTTCATGCTTAGGGTAGAACTTTGGATTCTGAGCCTGACTGATTAAAAGCTTGAGGCTGGACTTCACATAACTTCAAACAACTTTTTTCTATACCACTGTATGACACACAAAGACATGTATTAGAAATCATAGAAGTATATTATCTCTGTTTCAACCTGCTGCTCTGCAATATGCTGGTAAAGTTGAGGGGCAGACACGAATCAAACTAGCTGGATTCAAACCCCATGGCTAGTATTTACCAGCTGTGAGACCTTGAGTTATTAATATATTCACTCCATGTCTTCATGTCTTCATCTGTAATATAATAACAGTACCTACCTCCTAGGATTCTTTTGAAGGTTAAATGAATTAATTAAAATATTCAGAACTGGGTTTGAAATACAATGGCATTTAATAAATTATTATTAACTACTTTTATCTTCCTCACAGATGATCTGGATTAACAAATTAGATGGTGCATGCAAAAATGACCTGCAAGTACTCTTATTATTTCATTTAATCATACATATACTTATGGTGAACAACGAATGAAATTTACAAGCTTAAAAAGTATGAAAGAATCAATATTAGCCATAAACAACATAAAAAATATTTTGCTACCCAGTCGGAACTAACTGCTATCTTGAGGTTTTCGCATACTTCCTTTCAATTCACTTATCATCCATCTCTGATTCATGCTACAATGAAATTCTGATAAAGGAAAACAAAAGGAAGTGTTTACTGTTGCCCTTCTGAGCTTCAAACATCCCGGGTCACACCCTCTATCTCCAGCTCAATTCTTCACAATTTCCACCTAACTTCTGTGGCCCTAGTAACTATGCTCAGTAATGGGAAAATAACATGGGTCCCTAGATCATTTGTATAACTATCTTCTGTTCCTTAGCCTCATTTTCATAATCCCAGCTGAACATTATTTTGACCATTGACCAGTTTTACATCATTTGTAAAGTCTAATTTATGCACTGCAAGTATTGCAGAGAACTCCTTTAATAGCCACTTACTTTCATTTCCTGTGGCCTAGACATTATTCACCTGAATGAGAAGGGATCAGTTTTAGCCAATTAAAGATCATGAAAGGAAAACAGAGATCACCCATAAGTAAAACCCGGAACTCAAGGTTAAGAATATGAAAAGGGGAATCGTGTGTCTCTAAGTCACAATCTGTCGTGCTTTCTCTGATAATTCAATTATATTTAAAAATTCATTTTATTATTTTAAATCAGTTTTTCTTATCATTAGACATCTTAGACTCAAATTTATATGCCACTCTTAAGAAGTGAATAGTGCTTTGGACATTCATTTTTAAAAATGTTTTATTTATTTCTGAGAGAGAGAGAGCGAGGCAGCGTGAGCAGGGGAGGGTCAGAGAGAGAGGGAGACAAAAAATCTTCAGCAGGATCCAGGCTCTGAGCTGTCAGCACAGAGCCCCACGCAGGCTCAAACCCACGAACTGTGAAATCAGGATCTGAGACAAAGTCAGACGCTTAACCGACTGAGCCACCGAGGCACCCCTTGACATTCATTTTTATGGTTGAATCTCAAGGCTGTTTTACAATCAAATCCTTTCTTTTTCCTTTGCCTTGTAGATTTTTGCCTCTTTCCAATTTTGTTAACTTTTTGTATCTTGTATGTTTTTGCAACCCAAATTCCATGTATTTCAAAACAAGCAGGGAGGATAATTAGATAGATAGATGGAAAATGAGTGACTTTCAGAGGAGACTGTAAAGCAAAAATTGATACAGGTGGAGAATGAAAGGAACATCCCAGAAAAGTGGCATAATAAGAATACAGACATAAAGTCCTCCAAACGCCTTTCCTTTCTCCCCCTACCCATCAACCATTAGGTGGTATCTCGGTAGCCACTATGAATTTGGAATAATCCAAAGACAAAACAAAAGCTTATAGTACTATGGAAGAAGCACAAAATTACAAATAACAAACAAACAAAATATTGGGAGGAAATAGGTTACTATCTCATATAAGAGACAGAAGACTAGCGGTAGAAGGATAATAAACAGTATTTTCTACCCTCTCTTTTATAATAAGCATATTAGACTCTTAGAATTTTTTGGTTCACATTTAAACCTTTTTAGATGAAGTATTTGGGGATAAGTTTATATTACACATATTTCTTCACCTGTTTATGTTTTTACTGCCAGCATTTGAGGGTAGCAACCATATGTCAGTTATCTTAAATTCCCAGAGTCAAACAATGGGCCTGAGTTATCATGAAAATTCTATGAATATTTAATTATGCGGCAGGGGTTAGGGATGGGATAGAGATGAAGGATGGGTAAGACTGTCTATTGTGAGCACTGCTAGGAATTTACCCAAGGGATACAGAAATGCTGATGCATAGGAGCACATGTACCCCAATGTTCATAGCAACACTCTCAACAATAGCTAGAACATGGAAAGAGCCTAAGTGTCCATCAATGGACGAATGGATCAAGAAGATGTGGTTTATCTATACGATGGAATACTACATGGCAATGAGAAAGAATGAAATCTGGCCATGTGTAGCAACATGGATGGACCTTGAGGGTGTTATGCTTAGCGAAATAAGTCAGGCAGAGAAGGACAAATATCATGTTTGCACGTATAAGAGGATTAAGAGGAACTTAACTGAGGACCATGGGGAGAAGAAGGGGGGAAATGGTGGGGGAAAGGGAGAGAGGCAAACCATGAGAGACTCTTGAATGCTGAGAAACAAACTGAGGACTGATGGATGTGCAGGGGAGGGTGGATATGTGCATGGAGGAGGGCACTTGTGAGGATGAGCACTGGGTGTTATATGGAAACCAGTCTGACAATAAACTATTTGTAAAAAAAAAAAAAAAAAAAAAAAGACTGTCTATTGTGCATATTAACTGATGGGATTTTTATTTATTTATTTATTTATCTATTTATTTATTTATTTATTTTTATTTTTTTTTCATGTTTTTTATTTATTTCTAGGAGAGAGAGAGAGAGACAGTGCGAGCAGGGGAGGGTCAGAGAGAGAGAGGGAGTCACAGACTGAAACAGGCTCCAGGCTCCGAGCTGGCAGTCAGCACAGAGCCTGTCGCGGGGCTCGAACCCACAAACTGCGAGATCATGACCTAAGCGAAAGTCGGACGCTTAACCAACTAAGCCACCCAGGCGCCCCCTGATGGGATTTTTAAAGACTGAAAACAGAATTTTCTTTTTTTAAAAATGTTTTAAAATGTTTTATTTATTTTTGAGAGAGAGAGACAGGGTGAGCAGGGGAGGGTAGAGAGAGGGAGAGAGATACAGAATCCAAAGACAGGCTCCAGGTTCCTAGCTGTCAGCACAGACCCCGACATGGAGCTCAAACCCAATAACCATGAGATCATGACTTGAGCCGAAGTTGGACTCTTAACCAACTGAGGCACCCTGAAAACAGAATTTTCTAAAGAGAAATCAAAATTTACTTGCTGTCCAGATGAACTCAACTAGCTATTATATATATATTCTATATTCATTGATTATATATACACCCACAGACTCATCCCCCACATAAGCTCTCACTCTCCCACACACATACATATTCATAACCTGGAACTTAGTGAAAAATAATTTCAAGTATTATAAATGGATTAAGTTTATAGAGTCAAAAATAAATGCCTCTTTTATCTCAACCTGAGAAAACATCCAAAGGTGCTTTATAGATAAACAAGCACATAGGTGTATATTTAGTATTAACACATAGGGTGCCAGCATGCTACACAGGGAATTTGTATATGTTATTACTTTCTCCACATGAAGATGAATAATAAACATGCATTTCAAGCTGGTATTTTTCAATCAGTTCACAGCAGAATATACTGGGAAGCTTAAATATTCTCAATCACTATACCCTGTTACTCAGACTCAATAAATCTAAGGGGCAAAAGTAAGCTCCCCAGGTATTTCTGATTACAGTTTTAGAATGACTGTTCTAATTACTTCCTGGGTTTACTTTTGTTAAAACTATTCACATATACATAACAGAGTTTATCGAGTTTAGAAAAGAGAATTATTTGACCTGATCTATATTATTGAGACATTATAATGATATATAGAATTTAAAGAGTAGTTCCAAATTTTAACACAATCAGAAAAATTCTAGATCTTTATCGAAAAATGCTGTTTGACAATCTGACTTTTCTAGATTATTATACCCTTCTGGGTCAAGATAGTTTGAGAATAAATCTGGTAAAAAGAACAAATGCCAGACAGTGTAAGCAACACTCAGATTAATTCTGATCTATTTCTCACTTGCAGTCCATGATTTTATGCTGTGCAGTAGAATTTGACAGGTCCCTTCAATTAGTTTATGAGGTTAGGCCATTGCCAAGCTCCTCACAGGAATCATAATTCAATGCATTTTATCTTCCTCATTTGCCTACCCTACAAATAAATGCTCAATTCATATTATGTATCCTCATTTTAAATCTAGATCTTAAATCTAAATATAATCTTAATAGTAATGAGAAGGAAAAGCAAGGATTCCATTAATACAAGGATCCTCAGAGTGTAAACAATCTAGAAATACGGGGTAAAGTATGATGAAATGATATCTTCTCACAGCAGAGTGGATTCAAATACATTGAGGGGAATTAGTTCACGGTGCAGTGTGCTGCCTCCCACGTGTGTTTATCTCCCATTAGAAATGAACACGAGTGCGGTGCAGGGAAGGCTTCAGTTATCATCAAACTCCCCTGTGTCATTACTACTACCAGGAAAGTGATTTCTCTCATTTTCAGCCTGGGTGGGAGAACACAGAAGGCTTTCTTTTAAATTTTTTTTAATGTTTATTCATTTTTGAGAGACAGAGCACAAGCAGGGGAGGGGCAGAGAGAGAGGGAGACACAAAATCTCAAGCAGTCTCCAGGCTCTGAGCTGTCAGCACAGAGCCAAACATGGGGCTCAAACTCAGGAACTGCCAGGTCATGACCTGAGCTGAAGTCTGAAGTTTAATGGACTGAGCTACCCAGGTGCCCTAACAGAAGCCTTCCTTTTATACCAACCACTTACACAGTGCTTTTAAAATAGCATGTGTGTCTGTAATACAATTCTACAGGAACACACACACAAAGAGAACAACAAATGTGAGGGGATTATTGGGTTGAATCCAGGAGTCACTAATATAGTCTTAAGCCTATTTGTAACACATGTTTAAAACATGGTATGGAAAATATTATGTGTATATGAAGTGTATATTTATTAAAGGTGAATTCTAAGCCAATTGATAAGCTTCCTTTTATTTGAAAGTGTTCCCTCTGAGGGGGAGGACAACTCCCTTTGTAGGAGGAGGCACTAAACAATATGCATTACTGTGACAGCCACGAGTTAGAATACATCTGATGAGAATCATCCTCTCTAAACTTGTTCATGTTTGTGAAGGCAGTGCCTGCATGGCTGTCTTTCCCAGGCTGGAGTAGACGCCCCCAGCCTGACTGCCAGACTAGGATGTGAGGCTAATTGAAAACATTTTGAGCATTTAAAAAAACCTGCTGTCACTAGAATATACACTTGAGGAAAGGCATTTTCAGTGCTCTTATCTGAAAATTGTGGATATTACCTGCTTAGTCAATTTCAGAGAATTCGTGTGAGGATAAATGTAGTAATGGATGTGTGAGAGCTTTAAAAATTATAGTGCCCTTAAAAAATGCAGTTATTAAAAATATTGGAAGACGTGTTAAGGAGAAAGAACAAATGATGAGCTAGTTCCTCTGCATCTTCCCTCTCTTAGCTTTCGACATCATTGTCCATCTGATCACCAAATGTAGATCCCAAGACTCATTCTCCATTTCATCCCCCTAGAATCAATTAGCAATTAAGCTCTGCCAATGTTTACATTGAAATAATTCTTGAATATGCTCTCTCTGATCTTCCTATCAGAAGATTGTCACCCTGATGGAGATTCTCATAAGGTAGTCTCATAAGGCAGATCCCTAACTCCTTTCTTATATCCTTTGAACCTATCCTCTAAGTACACGAAACAGTATACATACAGTCAAAATGATAATCCGATTATGAACATTTTCAGCTTCAAATGCATCCAAGGTTGCTGTTCCTGCTCATGCTTCTCACTATGGCAAATAACTCCCTCTACAGTGAAGCCATTTTCTGCTCCCCAAGTTCCTTTGCACATTCTCTGCAACCATTTACACTCAGGCAACGCCTAACTGCTTACATATCTCCTTATGGCAAATGATATTTTACATCTCTGAGCCTTTTCTTTTTTTTTTTTTCATACCACTCCTCTACCTAGAGAGGTCTTTCCACCACTTAATACTTTTCCCTCAAGACTTAGCTGACATAACACATCATTTGGGAATTTTTCTTTTCTTCTTTCCACCGTCCCCCAAACCATAGCACCATTCTCTAGGGCTTCTATCAAACCCTGTGTCAGTTATCTCTGCACTTTCTACATTATTAATGATTGGCTTATTTCTGTGTCTGCGTCTATCTCTTCTAGATGGAGGAATTCTTGAAAGCAAGGTCTATGTCATTCTATCTTTAGGTCTGTATGTTGTATGCACATAGTGAACTTTAATAAATACCTCTCAAATGTGAATGAAGAAAGCTGAGGGGGAAGCAATGACACGGAAATCATTATAGAAATGTAAGGATGAAGGGATGGCCTAGATGGCATAAAAGTAAGTCCCTGTAAAAGGGATGTAAAAAGAATGAAAGAGGAAAAATAAAGGGGAAGAATTACTGATTAGATATTGATAAAGATGGTCACGTTGAAGATACCAAGGGTGAAAGGAAAAATAGGAGAAGGGTAGAAAAATAAACAGAATGAAAGGCTGGACAATAAGACTATTACAGGACAAGGTAAGAGAAGCAGACCATGAAAAAAAAAAAAAGACAAAACTGACAAATGTAATCCAATAAATTGAGGACAAAGGAGTAGAATAAATGAAATCAGAAGTGTGTTGACAAGTACTTGCCATGGAAATCAGCAAACATAAAGTAGCCATCTGGGTAGTAGAAGAAAAAAAGAGAGAGTCCAGAATAATTAAAGAAAGACAAATGATTTAATCACAGTACTAAAGAAAGGGCATTTAAGACCAAAAACCAAAACCAAAAATAAGCAAAACCCTATAGACAAGAAAAAGTAAAAAAAAAAAAATTATGATTTGGAAATATATTAGAGAATGTCTTGTAAATGCTAGACTGTTGGTCTGCTTGTTAGAATATAGAATTTGCTAAAAATGATAACTTAAAATTATCTATCTTTACTAACAATAATGGACAAATATAAAACTCCAATTCAGCAGTTCCACTGGGAATGCATCTTCAAGAGAGTACTATAAATAATGTAAACTATGGACTTTGGGAGATAATTGTTTGTCAGTGGAGGTTCATTCATTGTAACAAATGTATCACTCTGGTAGGGGTTGTTGATAACGGAAAGTGGTTAGCAGGTCTTGGGTATGGAGTATATGGAAAATCTCAGTACCTTCCTCTCAGCTTTGCTGTGAAGCTATACTGCTCAAAGAAGACACAGTCTTGAAACATAATAAATAATAACATTTAAAACTCTAAAAAAATAGAGGGTACTTTAAAGCTACTCATGTCCTTTTTTAGGTTCATTTTTCTGTGTAGTTATATAAAGTGAGTTTTGCTCTCATCAAGAGTAATTGAGATTCAGTATCTGCCCTAAGCTATAACAAATGAGCCAGATTTAAAATATAAAATGTTTATTTCTATCGGTGTACTGTAAAAGACTGCCAGTCCCCACCGGCATCTTAGAGTAGCTTCATTATACAAGGAGAAAATTGGAAGAAAAGCACCACGGGCAGATGTCCTGAATGCTGTCAGAGTAGGTGACATTTATGTGATGTGACTCACCTTGACATCTCGTGGTATTCCATTACAAATCTGAGAGATGGTGTTTTCACTTGTGGATTGCAGTTGCCTCAGGTACCCAGATACTATCCATGTTCTTCAGCAGAGGTCAGCCAATACTCATTGTTAAACACCCATCAAACACATGATGGCCAGCTGGCAAATTGACACTTCTGCAATGCCTGAATCTGCCCTTTCTAATCTAATATTTTGTAGGAGCCAGACCTCAAGGGATATCATGATGTTAGCTATGGTGAGCCTACAAATGTAATAGGATTACTTTATCTTTAATGTAGTTTTGTTGCTTTATTATCACATTTTGTACCCAGAAAGAAAACAAAAGCATACCAAACCAACCTTTACACTTATTTAAAACCGCACCTTTAAATATTTGTCTATTTTGAAATTTCTTAGAAATGGCTATTTGAGGAACTTGTATTCCCTCAGTTCTGGCAAGAATGTAACTTACTCCTCTTCCTATAAGATCTCTATCATCTAAACTGTACTTCATTCTTTGGCTCTTTTTTTAATATTATCAAACAATAAATTAGTATCTATGATGATGAGTCCATGCCATTTTATGACCAAAATGTTTTCAACCTGTATGCCATTAGTTGTTGACTATAAACTTTCTTTTTTAAAAAAATGTTTATTTATCTATTTTTGAGAGAGAGAGAGACAGAGAGAGAGACAGAGAGACAGAGAGAGAGAGAGAGAGAGAGAGAGAGAGACTTAGAATCTGAAGCACGATCTAGGCTCTGAGCTGTCAGCATAGAGCCTGACATGGGGCTTGAACTTACATGAACTTACAGACTGGAAGATCATGACCTGAGCTGAAGTCAAATGCTAGCTGACTGAGCCACCTAGGTGCCCGAACTATAAACTTTCTAAATCACCCACCATCGATCATGTGGGTGTGTCCCATGTTCTCTCCATGTTGGTTTTGTGGGATTAGGTAAGGACTTTAAAATACCATACCAATTCTCCCGTAAGGTTTTTTTCTCTTGCCCATTCACATTACTTTTTAAAGAATATGAAGTCATTTGGAAATAGTCATCAACATTTATTGTCTCCTAACTCAACACCAGGCATTTTATATGCATTATTGATACAATCTTCACGGCAAACATATCAGGTAGGTTTTGCTTTCCTCGTTTCAAAGACAATAACATTTTTTTGAAGTTGAATTAGAGTAAGTGATGTGTCCACACCACACACACACACACACACACACACACACACGTAGTGATGAAGTCAGGATTCGACTCATGTGCTGGACTCCAAAGCCAATATTTATTGCTAAATGCCAGATAAAAAATATACCGTATTTATTTTTATTTTGGTATCTCTAGTGATATATTACTGCAACTTCCTTCTAACAGTATCAGATGTTTTGGCTTCTACTTAAAATTTTTTAATGTTTATTTATTTTTGAGAAAGAGAGAGCATGAGGGGGCTAGGGGCAGAGAGAGAGGGAGACACAGAATTGAAGTAGGCTCCTGGCTCTGAGATGCCAGCACAGAGCCCCACACGGGGCTTGAACCCATGAGCAGTGAGATCATGACCTGAGCCAAAGGTATCACTTAACTGACTGAGCCATCCAGGCACCCCAGCTTCTATTTAAAAATAAAATAGAAAAGAAATTTTCATTGCCCATATCCTGTTGCTATTATTTAGTTCCATTGCAAGGTGGATGAAGGTATTGTGGTACAGATTCAAAGTTAAATTTCCATTCCTGTTTTTATTGTATATAAGAACTACTGAAAATATGGGTATATCTTTTTCTAGACCACTAAGCACCAATCTAGGGTGGGGGATCACAGTGAGGGAGGTACAGCTGTGTTTTCCAGAAAGACATGGCAAGTTGGGTCTATACAGATTCCATGATATACCTATAAAATAATCCTATTTCTGAGAAATTAAAATATCATGAAAATTATATGTTATCACATTTCTATAAGAAGAATAGACAATGCTCAAGAACACTTTAATAATTTATGAAGGAAAAACAGACTAAATGAATATTTGATATTATAATATTTTAAATTTTTAAATAGACTCTAATATCCAGACTATAGTTTCCTTTTCTTCCCTTTTCATACAGCCTACCTTGAAAAGTTCATTGACTCTCACAGCTTTAACAATTATCTCTCTGAGAATAATACCCAAATTTGGATCTGTACCTAATATTACCCTGAACTCTAGTTCCTCTTTCTAATAGCAATTGAGATATTTATACTTGTATATTTTATCAGAAATCCAAAACATCTGTATTTGAACTAAATATATTCAAAGATATATTTCCCCTAAATTAATATTACATTAAAAACAGCACCATTATTTTCCCTTATCTTTCATATATAATATAAGAGTCATCTTAAAAGATTTGACATCCTCAGGCTTTTATGACTTGAAGTTCAATTCCAGGCCATTCATCATCTGCTCCCAACTCACACCAGTGCTGTCCTCTGCCACTTTCCTTTGTAATCATGCCCTACATTTCATACTCCTTCTCTGAGGTGCTTTTCTGCTTCTTTATCTGAGAAACTCCCACTAATTCTTCAAGTCTGAGTTCAAATAGTTCCTTTTCTGTGAAGTCTTTACTAATTCTCAGTGCATAGCTGGTCACTTCCTGAGTTCCTAATCCTGATATTTATTCCTCCCTCAATCTCTACAAGTCCTTGAGAGTAGATATTAAATCCAAACATAGATTTTGCTTTCTATTTTTAAAATGTTTATTCATTTTGAGAGAGAGGGAGGGAGGGAAAGAGAGAGAGAGCACACACATGCACAAGTGGGGGAGAGGCAGAGAGAAAGAGAGGAGGAGAGAAAGAGAGTCCCAAGCAGGCTCCATGATGTCTGCACAGAGCCCATCATGGGGCTGGATCTCATGAACAACAAAATCATGACATGAACCACCTTTAATTGACTACGCCACTCAGGTGCCCCTAAAATTTGTTTTTTCTATGAAGAACAGAACCCAGTGTTTGATAGCTTCTCACTAAATATTTTTAAATACCTGCACAGATAAATGAATACATGAATGAACAAATATTTCAATGAATCTTTGACTTCTCTTAATAGCTTCTTGGCCTTTATATCACTGTATTTTGTTTTGCCTTCAAACAATTACATGAAAAATAATACCCAGGTAGCTTTAGTATTTGTTTAAAATGAAAACTCAAAAATACCATGAAATACCTTACATGAATTAGTTCAGCTTCTTTTTCCAAGGTCATGATATGTTAATGAACTTAAAAACATTTATAGGTCCCAAATGCTTATAATAAATTATTGTTAAAACAAGTTTGAATAAGTTCCCTATATATGTGCGTAAAACAACTTTTAATGTTCAAAGGGCAAAATAATATATTTAATATTTTTACTCCTACAAATAATTTGCTTTCATTTCTATTTTTCTTGCATATTATCAATGCCGTCAGGTCAGAAATGTGACAGAAACTTTCTCTGAAGTTTTAGCTTTTCCCTGTAGAAGATAAGGAAATATTCTTTGAAGATAATGATAGAATTTGGGGAGGTTCAGGACATTTTCCTAAGGAAAACTTCAAGTTCACCTCTCCCTTTTAAAACATTTGCTTTGTATAAACGGGCACCCTTCTAGACTGTTGGTGGGAATGCAAACTGGTGCAGCCCCTCTGGAAAATGGTGTGGAGGTTCCTCAGGAAAATAACAATAGAACTCCCCTATGACCCAGCAATAGCACTGCTAGGAATTTACCCAAGGGATACAGAAATGCTGATGCATAGGAGCACATGTACCCCAATGTTCATAGCAGCAACTCTCAACAATAGCCAAAACATGGAAAGAGTCTAAGTGTCCATCAATGGATGAATGGATCAATAAGATGTGGTTTATCTATACGATGGAATACTACACGGCAATGAGAAAGAATGAAATCTGGCCATGTGTAGCAACATGGATGGACCTTGAGGGTGTTATGCTGAGCGAAATAAGTCAGGCAGAGAAGGACAAATATCATATGTTTGCACATATAGGAGGATTAGGAGGAACTTAACTGAGGAACAAGGGGGAGAAGAAGGGGGGAAATGGTGGGGGAAAGGGAGAGAGGCAAACCATGAGAGACTCTTGAGTGCTGAGAAACAAACTGAGGACTGATGGATGTGGGGGGGGGAGGGGAGAGGGGCATGGAAGAGGGCACTTGTGGGGATGAGCACTGGGTGTTATATGGAAACCAACTTGACAATAAACTATTCGTAAGAAAAAATAAGCACATTTAATTGCTAGAGTGCCTGGGTGGCTCAGTTGGGTAAGTGGCCAACTTCGGCTCTGGTGACGATCTCACAGTTCATGGGTTTGAGCCCCGCATTAGGCTCTGTGCTGACACCTCAGAGCCTAGAGCCTGCTTTGGATTCTGTGTCTCCTTTTCTCTCTGCCCCTCCCCCACTCATGCTCTGTCTTTCACTGTTTCAAAAATAAATAAACATTAAAAAGTTTAATTGCCAATATTGTCTAATTTAAAACTCTGGATATTTTGGCCTCTGGAGTAATGGAATTGTGGTGATCCCTTCTTTTCTTTCTTATTCTGTTTTTCAATGGTTATTATATATATACAAAAATATTTGATTCTAATATAGGTCCATGAATTTGAATTCATGATATAAATTCTATTTATGATAAAAATAATTTAACAAAGTAAATATAAAAATTTGAAAACCCTGAGTAAGTTTCTATGAAGAATATAAAATTAAAGACCTTATCTACCATTATATGAGCAAAAGAAAACAACCTCATGTTTTAACTGTCATAGAAATTACGGTGATATTGATAATAACTATTTATACAATTGCACCTGAATGATCAGTGCCCTTTTGGGAAAGACAAAACATAAATGACCTAGTCAATGAGACTGACAGACAAGATACAGGTACTGAGATCAGTTCCCACTCACAATTACAGAATATGGCCACAAAACGTAAATATCAAAGATTGCTTTCAAGGTAGCCCAAGTGAGGGATGGAATCTGTAGAAGTAAATATCTGTAACTATGGTGGAATGCTCAAAAGAACCCCAAAACTTAGAGAAAGTAAGAAAATTTAACTAAAGAGAGGATCCCTGTCACCCCAAATTAAAAATGACCTAAACACTACATACCAGAGTAACAAGAATTTAGTATCTCTCTGAGGCTCCCTTCCTACATAAAATCATGGATGATACCAAAACACATCTGGTCATAAGAAAACAAAGGATGAAATTCCCAGTCTGAAAGCCCAAGTAAAAGACAGAAGACAAGGGAAGAGAGAAGTCAAGATTTTCATGAGAGAGTATAGGCCAATTGGTCTAGGCTGTCTAAGAAAAGAAAAATAAAATGACAACAAATTGGGGGAAAGTGGAAGCATCTGAGACAAGAGACCATGACAAGGTTGAGAATTAGGCAATAAAAGTTTTGGAAATGAGGAAATTAGACATAGGAGTGAGAATTTAAGATACCAAATGTGGGATGGGGGGTTCCTATTTATAGGATAAGTACTGTAAAGAGCAAATAAACTCCAAACTGCACTAATGAACAGCTCTTGAAACACAGCAGAAATAAGACTGATAAAATTAGTTATATTCACAGCCTCTATTGGAATATTTTATTGGACATTCTATTGGAATGTTTTATTGGTTTACTTTTTTTTAACCTTATTACTTTTAAACACATTGGACCATTGTTTTAGGATAAAGATTATTGCAGATTGTTTTTCCTATAAAAATAAATATTTTTAAATATAAAATTAATTCAATATTGCTTGTTTAATTATCCATAGTCACTATCCCAAAGAAATTATTATCAGTTAAATTTCTGAGAGACTTCTACATAAATGGACAATGGCCAGACTAAATATGACAATAGAGATTTGACCCACAAACTGCAGCAACAAGGTCAGGAGACCAAATCACAGGTTCTATAGCAACTAGTCAGGAATGGTCAGGACTTTGACAATGACAGCGGGACCACCTATATTTGCCTCACTTTAAATTTAGTAACAATCAAAGAATGCAAAATACGTTCCCCAAACCAATTGTATATGATGGCCTGGATATAGGTAGACTGGCTGCATCTTCCCTGTGTCAACAGTCTCCAATCACAGATATTTGAAGTCTTTTTTTTTTTTCCCATTTTAAAGCTCTCTGTGTTCTCTATCTGCCTTTGAGCATCTGCCAAAAGTAAGTGATGACAGCTGACTCCTTTGCTATAGCAAGCTCTGAATAAATTGTGTTTGTATGCTTTCATTTGAATTGTCTTTGCTTGCTCCTGCATTTCTAATACTTTAATCACCTGTGCTCTAAAATGATGCAGAATATACTTCTGTCCACCTGTATCTCTACAGAGTCGCACAATACGGAACTGTTTTGAAACTTGGAAATGGACATAGCTGCCTCATAAATTCGCTACAGCCAGACACTGAGATGCCAAATTTCAGGTAAGAGTATCTATGTCCTCACTTTCAGTTAATTTTAATAAACAATTATTAAGATCTTACATAAGGTTAATTTTTGCCCATTACATATTATGTCAAAATATATGTAAATTTTTATCAGGTAAGTATAACTGGCATACAGAATCATTCTTATTTATGTTAAAGCGTTTCTCCTTGGCGTTACTGAATAATGATTCCAGTGATTTAAGACTTCACAATATAAAAAAAAACCAAATTCTTAGAGGGAGAATATTCATGGAAAGGACAATGGTAATACCTTATTAAGTGCTATAACATGATGCACAACAACAAAAAAGTAAGCCATCATTGTAGAATCTAGAAAAATAACTCTTCTTCCATGATATGATATTTATTTAAAATATAAAATGAATGCCTCCTTCAAGTTATTATTTGGAAAGCCAGAAATGTTTTTCAAAATCTTAAATAACCTGCATATTTTATATTTTCAATTATTTGCTAGATATTTATGTGTATATTTAACACATATGAGAGAGAAACTTCAGGTAGTCCTATCAAATAAAGCGAAAATTAAATTTCTCTGCCTTTATAGTTTAAATCCTAAGACATAAGACTGTTTTTAAAAAGAAAAAAAATGTAAAAGTTACTAATATTTCATATGATTTTTGCTGTGTGGGCTTAAATATTTTTTTAATGTTTTTTTAATGTTTTATTTATTTCTAGGAGAGAGAGACAGCGTGAGCAGGGGAGGGGCAGAGAGAGAGGGAGTCACAGACTGAAACAGGCTCCAGGCTCTGAGCTGGCAGTCAGCACAGAGCCCGACGCGGGGCTCGAACCCACGAACCGCGAGATCATGACCCAAGCGAAAGTCGGACGCTTAACTGACTAAGCCACCCAGGCAAGTGTGGGCTTAAATATTTAAACTGCCATTGTGAACACATTATTTTAGGACATAAATATTTTACCTCAGAAAGAAAATAAATCATGTGCAAAGAAATTCCATATTTAACAAAAACATGTGAGACATAGAACACATGAATTTGTTTAAATATCTCTTTTTTATTTACTTTTTTAAAGTTTATTTATTTACTTTGACAACAAGTGGGTAAAGAGCAGAGAGAGAGGGAGAGAGAGAAACCCAAGCAGGCTTCACACTGTCAGCACAGAGCCCTATCCAGGGCTTGAACTCATGAACTGTGAGATCATGACCTGAGACCTGAGATCAGTTCCACCTCTCAGAAGTGTATCTTAAAGAATAAGAAGGTGAGCCAAAAAGTTTTCTTAAACACAAGCCTGTGTCCTGGGGGAAGTATATGAAGTGAGAAGAACAAATGTATCTTCATTTCCAAACCTAGTACTTTACCTGCCATCACTCTACAGCTGTGACATCCAAAGAATCCTCTTCTGTAGATAAATACAACATGATTTCTACATGAGTATTTATGAGTGCTCTTTACTTTTCCCTTCAGATGAATGATCTTCAAGTACCCCTCTCACCCCTGTCCCCCACCCCATTGCTCAGGCATTACTTAGGACCTCCTGTATATAAGGAAAGCTGGGAGCTCAGTGGCTCATGCCCTTTAGATCTACACCCTCCTCTGTGTTTTAGGTTAATGCTTGAGTGCAACAGATCGTGCTTAAAATAGGTAGAAGGACAAAATGCCTTAAGAAAACTGGCCTATTTGTAGAAAGGTAAACTTAGCTAGTGGAACAGGTCACAACTCTGAAAACATCTTAGGAATATTTTAGAAATATAAAATAAAAAGAATTGCTCATTGCAGTATTATGTACACAAGATAAACCAGTTTCAAACCTTTTAGAAAATGTAGCATGCATTATTCGTCTTGGGTAACTAATGAAAATGAAATAAAAACTTGTATTTTTCCCATGTTCGTCATACATATGGTTGGACTCACAACACTAACTGAAAATTTTCAAGCTGCAATATTTCATAGGCATTTGAATAACCATATGATTATCCAAATTTGTCCCAAGAAGATTGGTCCAATACCAGAAAAGTAGTATGTATTAACAAATAGGGTATCTAAGTTTAAAGATCATCAAAATGTGCTCTGTTAGTGTTTATAAGTAGTTCTTTTTTCTTTTTGATAAATATCAATCTTTAAAATTCCAGAAGGATGTATCAGAAAAAAAATAGAGTCAGTTTGATAAAGGAAAAAAACATATATGATTTGACATGTAAATAAACAAATTTACTGCAGCCTTTTCCCTCCAAAGTTTTCTTTAGGACATCATTCTCATAAACACCAAATTGGGCCACTAGAATGCAACTAACAATGCAGACAATCTGATAATGAAAGGTCTTCTCATTTTTCTGTTGTCTGGTCAACAGCCCGATAGAGATCTCCATTCAACGACTGTGGTTGCCTCTCATATGCTTGGGCATAAACAGCCCCAGTGAGAAGACCTTACAAATCTTTACATTCTCTATTTCTATCTCAACTTCTGTCAAGATTTTGTAGTCTCTCAAGCTGAATTTCTGCTGCCATCATGGCTACTTCTATCTGTTATCATTCAGTTAAGCCTTTTTCTTTCACCTCTCTGCTTCGCTGCCCATCTTTGTATTCTCCTCGCCTCTTCCATTGTATTTCATGCAGCCCTAGCTCCAAGTCCTCCACTGGAGAAATAGGTGTATCTGCAGTAACACCAAGGAAAATGCTTGATATTCAGTAGATGATCAGAATATGAACCAACAGAAGAAAGTCTACACAAGCCTACAAATTTTGTCAAAACAATACATCATTTTTGAAAATAAAAACTGACATCACACTGTGTCTTAAAATATAAAATTTGATGAGGGTAGGTATACCTTCTGGTATATATATATATATATATACATATATATATATATATATATATATATAATTATTTTTATTTATTTCTAGGAGAGAGAGAGAGAGAGACAGCGTGATCAGGGGAGGGTCAGAGAGAGGGAGTCACAGACTCTGAAACAGGCTCCAGGTTCTGAGCTGGCAGTCAGCACAGAGCCCGACGCGGGGCTTGAACCCACGGACTGCGAGATCATAACCTAAGCGAAAGTCGGACACTCAACCGACTAAGCCACCCAGGCGCCCCTCCTGGTATATATTTTGAACTAATAGATTAAAAAACAATAATGCGGAGTGCCTAGGTGGCCCAATCAGCTGAGTGTCCGACTTTGGCTCAGGTGATGATCTTGCAGGTCACGGATTTGAACCCCTCATAGGGCTCTGTGCTGACAGCTCAGAGCCTGTTTCAGATTCTATGTCTCCCTCTCTCACTTCTCCTTCCTCACTCACACTCTGTCTCTCTCTCTCTCTCAAAAATAAATGTTAAAATGTTTTTTAAAAAATAATAGTGCTTAAAGCAGTATTACTTTTATCTAAGTTTTTTCAATTTTTAAACTTTATTAATACTGAAATTAAAATTGATCCACCCTTAGAAATCGTATTTAACAAATATGAATATGATGGGTTTCATTTCTTATTTACAGAGGAGTTATTTTTTATCTTTTTTCTCATAGATTTTCAGCATCATTTAAGAAATATCCTAAGAGGGGCACCTGGGTGGCTTAGTCGATCAAGTGTCTATCTTCTGTTCAGGTCATACTCTTGTAGTTCCTGAGTTTGAGCCCCACTTTGGGCTCTGTGCTGACAGCTCAGAGCCTGGAGCCTACTTTGGATTCTGTGTCTCCTTCTCTTTCTCTCTCTCTCTGCCCCTCCCCCACTTGTGCTGTCTGCCTCTTTGCCTAAAAAATAAACATTAAAAAAAAAAAAACATCCTAAGTGATCATACAAGATACAATTAAATATCTAGAAAGTTCTACTTAGAGCCTGTCTCCTGTTCATATGAGGTAAAGAATTAGATGTTCTAAAGTGTTATATAAACCATGAAATGTGGGAACTGTTTAGGTTGAGTCTAGATACTGCTTGGACAAAATGTACCTGAGGTAAGAAAAGGAATAGGGGGCACAATTTATGAAGAAAACATTAATAAATAATCTAAACTCTAAATATCATAAAGAGAAAACTTTCACAACACTAATAAATCCTCCTGGGGCTTCTGGGTGAAGCTGACAGCTTGTCACATGTATATAATTTTTCTCCTCCTCCAAGTCCCACTAAAACTACAGATGCATTTTTTTTTTCAGAGACCTAAACATTCTAGGATGGAAAGAACATAATGGTACAAGAGACAACAGCAAGAACTATTAGGAAACTAGAAGGCAGATGCCAAGTGAGAAATAATCTGGTCAACCTGAAAAAGCCAGAGCCCAAACCAAAAGTGGAAAAATGAATGATTAAATCATTTTAAACAGATAGATTCATACTTCACTGGAATTTGAAGTAAAAGGGAGAGATGAAAAAGGTAGTTCAGTCCTTTCACCTATTCTCCACCATTGAACATTGGCTTCTTCCTTACTTCTAGACGAGTCTAGAGATTATTCTTTGAAGAGGGTAAAATAAAGTCTTTTGTTGGAGGTCGTTAGACTTATTTAAAAGGTAGAGTACCTTTTACTGATAACAGGGGTATTGAGTGAATGTGTGAATGCTTGATCCTAAATAAAAATACTATCAGTCATTCCACCCTCTGCACCTCTGCTTCCAGAGTCCTTACCTTCCAGGAGGGAATTTAGAAGATGCTTCCCTAGGAAACTAATCAGTACAAGGGGAAAAGCTTACTTTCCTCTAGCAAGTCTAAAGTCCTTAAATCTGATTCTAAAAAGAACCAGATTCTGAAGCAAAGGGATGCTGAGTTTGAGAAGACGCCATAGGCTCAGTGTAATAATGTAACATATGTTGTGTGACTATGCAGACGATCCTTTATCAAGGAAAAATTATGTTTTAAAAACTGATGCCTGACTTTTCTGCCCTGGAATGAATGTATCACAGTAGTAGTGACAGAGATGCTTCACTCTATTTGTAACTGCTCACACACGATCTGACTAAAATCTTCATGTCTCCAGTTAAAGCTGGATGAAGCACTAAATGGTCAGGATACCAAAGGGCTTATGCCAAGCTCAGAAGTGGCTATCTCAAGTTTTATAGAAGTAACTTTTCTAGCTCATGGTATAGTACTTTCTAGAAATTGACCAAATTTCTATTAGCCTATACCAGAATTTCAAAGCCTGACTAATTATATGGGTCTCCCAATTGTGGCTAGACCCCCATGGGTTGAGTCTTTGCTAGTACCATCCAAAAGGGCTGTCATTCTTCCTGAATGTCATTCTTAGATTTCTTTTCCTTCTGTCATGCCACTGTCATGATTACAAGTTTTGAATAGTTCCCCATTTTGTACTTCCTAAAAAAAAAAAAAAAACGCCACAACAAAAACTCTTCTCCATTTTTAAGGTCTTTTTCTAATCTATCACTTTCTTCATGTTGTACTTATATAGTTTTCTTAGAGACCTCCCAAATGGATCTGACTCATTCCCATCTTCTAGCTCCCACTTTTGTGGGTTTTTTCACTTATCATCTCCTTCCACAATCTCATCCCCATCTTTCATCCAAATTCTAATACAAACCCTACTTGTTAATACTTTTGCTCTCTGCTTACTCTATTGCCCAATGATAACTCCCCTCTTCTGAAATCCTAATGATTTACAGCTAAAAGAATATACTGCGTTACACAATTGTTATTATTTCCAATGTGTCTTTTGTTTTCCCTTTGGGAAAAGGACTGGATCCCATTCTGTGTTTCACACATGAATAAAGACTTGCAGTACAATGAGTAGGTACCCAGATTCTGAAGTTGGACCAACTTCGATTCAAATTCAATTTCATTTATGTATCGTTGAGCAACTGAATTGACCTCTATGAATCACAGTTTCTTTAATAACAAAATGGAGAATATAATAATCAAAATCTACTGAAGATACAAATGAGAAAACATATATATTTTTCAGAGTGTCATTCACACTAAGCATTCATCAAAGCTTATTATTATGCCTCTTATTGATAATAAAATAGAAGTTGAAGCAAATTAGAATATTCAGTGGTACTCCAGAAAAAATAATGTATATATATATATATATTATTGTTTTAAAAAATATAGAACCACTTAAATTCTATGTGTGGGACAGAGAGCGTACTGTATGTACATCGACTACTTGTTCATAAATACTGTACTTCCAACTATGACCCCTGTTCTCATGGGTCCCATTACAAATAAGGTAAAACAGCTGCAGTGAAAGAAGTGTGATGTGGGTGGAACTAAGGAATAGCCTATATATAAAACTGCTAAAATAAGGCTCAGAAAAACATTGTAGTGTCTGAAAAAAACCAACTCTTAGAACTGGGAGTAAAAAAGGAGTAAAAAACAAGGTTTTATCCACTTTAAAACAATTGGAGATTTATCACAGTTTAAATGAACTAAAATGAAACTGAATCCAGATTGAGTTCAAGTGCAAAAGATGATCAGGGTTCAACATTCAATTTTGCTACTCTTCCTTTTCCTGCAATTTGAACACATAGTATTCCTGTTCTGTGGATGCCTTTGGCAGTGACACCTATAGATTGTGAGAAAGTTGGGTTGTTTAGCTTTTGTAAAACAAGAAATGTGCTATTTTTCCAATGAATTACCACTCTGTGGAGTTGTGAATCCTCTTCTAACACCATAGTCGCAGATTACAAAGCCCTCAAAGTCACTGAGCATCCTTTCCAAAAACATATTTCAGCATTGTTTTCCAATGTGATTCAAAGCTTATAACAATAGAACATGTATTCATTTGGGAGCAAAACAGATGCAGAACAGGAAAAACTGCCCTGAAGTCTGTATCCTTACCACCTGGTTGGTGACATATCCTCACCTTTCCACTTTTTCTTCTATATTTTAGCCTTATTTCCTTTCTTTCCCAGTCTGAGCACAGCCAGTTATTTCATTTATTTTTTTCATGTTTCAAGTTTTTAATTTAAATTATAGTTACTTAACATATGGCATAATATTAGTTTCAGGAGTAGAATTTAGTGATTCATCACTTATATATAATACCCAGTGCTCATCACAAGAGGTGCCCTCCTTAATACCCATCACTCATTTAGCCTATCCCTTGCCCACCTCCCTTCCAACAACCTTCAATTTGTTCTCTATTGTTAAGAGTCTCTCTTATGTTTTGACTCCATCTCTCTTTTATTAAGTTTATTTATTTTGAGGGGTAAGGGCAGAAAGAGAATCCGAAGCAAGCTCCAGGCTCAGGGCTGTCAACACATAGCCTGACATGGGGCTCGAAGCCACAGACCATGAAATCATGACCTGGGCCAAAATCAGACGCTTAACCAACTGAGCCACCCAAGGGCCCCATTCCATTTTACATATATACCACATCTTCTTTATCCACTCATTAGTCAAAGGACATTTAGGTTCTTTCCGTAATTTGGCTATTGTTGATAATGCTGCCATAGATATTGGGTGCATGTGACCCAATACATCTTTGGGTATATATCTGTAGTGAAATTGCTGGATTGTAGGGTAGTCCATTTTTAACTTTCTGAGGAAACTTCATACTGTTTTCTAGAGTGGCTGCAGTAGCTTCCATTCCCTCCAACAGTGTTAAGAGTGTTCTTTCTCTGCACCCTCACCAAAATCAATTGTTTCTTGTGTAGTTAATTTTAGTCAATCCCAAAAGTGTGAGATGGTATCTCATCATGTTTTTTTATTTCTGTTAAGCATCTTTTGTTGAAGATTAGTTGGCCATATAGTTGTGGGTCCATTTCTGGGTTTTCTATTCTGTTCCATTGATCTATGTGTCTGTTTCGGTGCCAGTGCCAGACTCTCTTGATGAATATAGCTTTGTAATATAGCTTGAAATCTGGAATTATGATGCCTCCAGCTTTGTTTTCCTTTGTCAAGATTGCTTTGGTTATGTGGGGTCTTTTGTAGTTCCATACAAATTTTAGGATTGTTTGTTCCATCTCTATGAAAACTGTTGGTGGTATTTTGATAGCAATTGCATCAAATGTGTAGATTACTTTGGATTTATAGACATTTTAATAATATTTCTTCTTCTAATCCATGAGCATGGAATGTTTTTCCATTTCTTTGTGTCATCTCCAATTTCTTTAATAAGTGTCCTATGGTTTTCTGACTACAGATATTTTTCTTCTTTGGTTAGGTTTATTCCTAGGTATCTTACGGTTTTTGGTGCAATTGCACCAAAATGGAATTGATTCCTAGATTTCTCTTTCTACTGCTTCATCATTGGTGTATGGAAATGCAATAGATTCATCTACATGGATTTTGTATCCTGTGACTTTACTTAATTTGTAAATAAGTTCTAGCAATTTTTTGGTGGAGTTTTTCAAATTTTCTATATGGAGTATCATGTCGTCCATATATAATAAGTGTTTGACTTCTTCCTTGCCATTATGGATTCCTTTTGTTTCTTTCTGTTGTTTGATTGCTGAGTTTAGTACTTCCAGTACTATGTTAAATGACAATGGTGAGAGTGACATCCTTGTCTTGTTCCTGACCATAGAGGAAAAGCTCTCGTTTTTTTTTTTCTCCATCAAGCATTATTAGCTTTAGGTATTTCATATATGGTCCTTAGAGATATGTTCCCACTGTTCCACTGTCCTTACTTCATTGAGAGTTTTTATTTAGAATGCATGCTGTATTTTATCATATGCTTTTTCTGCATCTATTGATAAGATCATATGATTCTTATCATTTCTTTTATTTATGTGGTATATCCTATTGATTTCTTTGCAAATACTGAACCATCCTTGGAATCCAGGAATAAATCACACTTGATCTTGGTGAAAGATTCTTTTAATGTACTGTTGGATTTGGTTTGCTGTTATTTTGCTGAGAATTTTTGCATCCATAATCATCAGGGATATTGGACTATAATTCTTTTTAGTGGAGTCTTTGGTTTTGGAATAAAGGTAATGCTAGTCTCATAGAATGAGTTTGCAAAGTTTTCCTTTTATTTATATTTTATGAACAGTGTGAAAAGAATAGGTATTGCAGTACCTGGGTGGCTCAGTTGGTTAAGTGTCCAAATCTTCATTTTGGCTCATGTGCAGCTCTGTGCAGACATTGCAGAGCCTGCTAAGAATTCTCTCTCCCTCTATCTCTGCCCCTCCCCTGCTTGCCCTCTTTGTCTTTCTCTCAATATAAATAAACTTAAAAAAAAAAAGAATAGGTATTAATTCTTCTTGAACAGTTTGGTAGAATTCCCCTAGTAAGCTGTCTGGCCCTGGACTTCCATTTGTTGGGAGGTTTTTGATAAGTGATTCAATTCTTTGCTGGCTATCAATCTGTTCAAATTTTCTATTTCTTCATGTTTCAGTTTTGGTAATATATATATTTCTAGGAATTTACACATTTCTTCCAGATTGCCCAATTTCTGGATGTTAGTTTTAATAATAGTCTCTTATAATTGTATTTCTGTGGTGTTGGGAGTGATCTCTCCTCTCTCATTTAAAGTTTTATATATTTGGGTCCTTTTTCTTTTCTTATTTATAAGTTGTACTAGGGGGTTAATTCTTTCAAAGAACCAGTTCCTGGTTTCATTGCTCTGTTCTACTTTTTTTTTCTATATCATTTATTTCTTCTCTAATCTTTATTATTTTCCTTAAGTTGGCTTTAGCCTTCATTTACTGTTCTTTTTCTAGCTCCTTTAGGTGTAACATCAGGTTGTGTTTTGAGCTTTTTTTCTTGCTTCTCAAGATAGACCTATATTGCTATATAGTTCCCTCTTATGACCACTTTTACTGTATCCCAAAAGTTTTGGACTGTTGTGGTTTCATTGTCATTTGTCCATGTATTTTTTTTTACTTCTTTAATTTTCTTGTTACTACATTTATTATTTACTTGTATGTTCTTTAACCTCCATATACTTGTGGTATTTCCAATTTTTTTATTGTTGATTTCATGTTTCATAATTTTGTGGTCAGACAATATGCATGGTATGATCTCAGTCATTTTGTATTTATCAAAGACTGATTTGTGACCTTATTTGTCATTTATTCTGGAGAATGCCCCATGTGCACTCAAAAAGAATGTGTATTCTGATGCTTTAGGATGAAATGTTCTAATATATCTCTTAAAACCACTTGGTCCAGTGTGTCATTCAAAGCCATTGTTTCTTTGTTGATTTTTTGCTGAGATGATCTGTCCATTGCTATAAGTGGAGTGTTAAAGTACCCTACTATTATTGTACTATGATCAATAAATTTCTTAATGTTTTTATTAATTACATAGTCTCTCTCAAGTCAGGAGTATAAATATTTACAACTGTTAGATCTTGTTGGATAGACACCTTTGTTATGATATACTGCACTTCTTCATCTCTTGTTACAACCACTGGTTGCAAAATTCAGTTTGTCTGATATAAGTATGGCTACTCCAGAATTCTTTTTACATCCATTAGCATGATAAGTGGTTCTCTGTTCCCTTACTTTCAATCTGTAGGTGACTTTAGGTCTCAAATGAATCTTTTGAAGGCAGTATATAGATAAATCTTGGGTTTTTTAATACATTTCAATATCTTAAGTGTCTCTCTCTCTTTTTTTTTTAATGTCTATTTATTTTTGAGACAGACACACAAACAGAATCTGAAGCAGACTCCAGGCTCCAAGCTTTCCACACAGAACCTGATGCAGTCCTTAAACTCACAAACTGAGATCATGACCTGAGCTGAAGTCAGGCACTTAACCAACTGGGCCTCCCAGGTGCTCCCCTATGTTTCTTGATTGGAGCATTTAGTCCATTTACATTCAGAGCGATTATTGATAGATATGAGTTTAGTACTATTGTATTATCTGTAAAGATGGTGTTTATGGAGATTTTCTCTGCTTCTTTCTAGTCTTTGTCCCTTTTGGTAGTTATTTCCCACTAAACAATCCCCTTTAATATTTCTTGCAGGGCTAGTTTAAAGGTCACAAGCTCCTTTAGTTTTTATTTGGTTGGGAAACTCTTTATCTCTTATATTCTGAATGACACCTTTGCTGGACAGAGTTTTCTTGGCTGCACATTTTTCCTATTCAGCACATTGAATATTTCATGCTCTCCCTTCTCCCCTGCCAAGTTTTGTGGAAATGTCTGCTGCTAACCTGATTTCTCTTCCCTTGTTACATAGGGAATTCTTTTCCCTTGATGCTTATCTCTGTACTTTGCAAATTGTACTATAATATGCCTTGATGTCAGCTTGCTTTTGTTGATTTTGATGAGAGTTCTTTGCATTTCCTGGATTTAGATGTCTGTTTCGTTCCCCACATTAGGGAAGTTTTAAATTATAATTTGCTCAAATAAACCTCATGCCCCCTTTTCCCTCTCTTCTAGGATTCCTACAGTATGAATATTACTATGCTTTATGGAGTTGCTGAGTTCTCTAAGTCTACGTCCCTGTCCAATGTTTTCTTCTCTTCTTGTTTATGCTTTTTCACTTTTCATAATTTTATTTTCTATATCACAAACAGAGTTTGTTCCTCTGTTTTTTTTATCCTTATGCTCATTACATTCAATCAGTTTCAAATCTTGTTTATAGCATTTTTTTTAAATTTTGGCCTGACTAGTTGTTAAGTCCTTTATCTCTGCAATAAGAGATACTGGTGTCTTCTATGCTTTCCTAAAGCCCAGCTAGTATCTTTATTACTCTTGTTTTAAATTCTGGATCTGGCAAACTGCTTATATCTGTTTCCATTAGATCCCTGGCCATGACCTTTTCTTGCTCTTTCTTTTGGGATTAATTCCTCTCTCTTGGCATTTGTCTAGGTCTTTGTCTTTTTCTGAGTGTCAGGAAAGCTTGATATGTTTCCTGATCCTGAGAGTAATGGCTTTATTAGGAAGAGGTAATACACTGTTCAGGGCCTGGAGCTTTAGAAAGATACACATACATATCTTGTATATGTATCTGTGTGCAATCTACTGCTGTGTTTTGGCTGCTCTTTCCCTCAGGTCAGTTCTCTGCAAAGTTTCTCCTTGCCTGCACTGGGGACTGTTTGGACCTGTCTAGAATGTGGCAAGGTTTAACTAGATGATCTGTGGTCTGTCTGTTAAAAGATGCCTGATTCTATTTCCACTAGAGCTGAAGCTTTGTGGGACTCTTTGTAGGACACTCTTGGTGTGTGGAGGGGAGGATTTGTGTAGGGGAAGAGGGTCACTGCTCTTGTTCTCAGGCACACTTTCCCTAGGAAAGAAAGAAGCACCTGCAAAGTGCAGCAGAGCAGAGCTGGTGTAAGCAGCCCAGGACTCCAAGTTGGGCCCTGTGCTGCTCACCAAAGTAAGTCCATACTGATGGATGGGGGAAAATGGGATCAGCCTTCTCCCTCATCCCCACAGAGGAGAGTTCGTGGCCGCTGCTGTCTAGGAAACCCCCACAGAAGAACAAATAATCACCCCTCTTTTGTCCCATGTGTCCCTCAGATCCCTGTTTTCATCCTGTCTGTATCTGAGCCTGCTGCCATCTTCCCTTCCAGAAACACTCAGTGTGCCTGTGTTTTAACTCAGGCACACCAGCTAAGTTTCAAAACTCCAAATTTTAGAGATATGGCATATATGGATCCATGCTTGTCCTCCAGGAGGGGCCTAGCAGCAATGGGGCTATCAGTTTGTCCTAAAAGGGCAGTTGTACCAAAAACTTAGGGGCTTGGAGTTTAGAATAAAGTGCAGCAAAAGGTGAGTGTCCAGGTTAGCTGCCCTCAGCAGATATCTCTGCCACTAAGCTAAGGAACAGGGTAGCATAATGGTGCCCATTGGCTCTTTTGTACATTAATGGGCAATGTCATCTCTCTTAGATGCACTCCAAGGGGGAAATATCTCTCCCAGTGCATCTCAGGGGATCCTCAGATCACACTGTCTGCTCCTGTGCCTCCGCTCTCCTTCTCCACAGTAGAAACCTTGCACCCATTGGGCTCTACACCATCCATGGCATGGACTCCTAAAACTTCAGTCTTTGAGTTTCACTAGTTGTAAAAATTCACAATAATCAGCCCCTCTCCTTTTGTCAGTCAATGGTTTTGGGGAAGTGTTTTTCTTGTATAATCCCCTGTGTGCTGTTCTCTCTCTCTCTCCTCTTTCTGTGATCACAGCTCCTTCCCTTCTGAAGCACCTGTGATTCTTTTCTCCCCCAAAATCACATCTCCACACCTCTCGACTTCCACAATGTGGCCTTTTCTCTCTCTCTAGTTTAGTCCTAGATAGATATCTTGGGTGTTCAGAATGATCTGGTATTTATCTAGTTGTGCTTGAGGGATGAGACAACCATAGGGTCCTCCTACTACTCCACCATCTTCCCCTCAAGGTCCTCGTCAGTTATTTTAAGAGTTACCATTCTCTCACCCCCTTGGATCCTGCTGTAAATTTGTTTCCATCATAGAAATTTAGATAAATCCAATTTTCTAGTTTTCTAAGAACATGTGAAAAGAAAATATCTTTGCTCTGTTCCTACTGAATATTTTAGGTTTCAAACGGTGTGGAACCATAAATGAATGATCAAATGAATAGATGAATGATTTTATTGGTTGACTACCTCTTTTAAAAAAAATTTTAAAGATTTATTTACTTTTGAGAGAGAGAGAGAGACAGAGTGTGAGTAGGGGAGGGACAGAGAGAGAAGGAGACACAGAATCTGAAGCAGGATCTAGGCTCTGAGCTGTCAGCACAGAGCCCGACAAGGGGCTCAAACTCACCGACAGTAAGATCATGACCTGAGCTGAAATCAGATGCTTTATCAACTGAGCCACCCAGATGCCCAGGTTGACTACCTATTATAATCCAGATCTGTCTGTGTTTTTTTTTTATCCAAGCTCTCATTCTACATTTGCCTTTTTATACTTTCTCATATTTCACATTTGACATTACCTCTCAAATAGAAGTCAGTAGGCATTTATTTCCTCAAATTCCCTTTATTTACTCAAACATTTCCTTCCTCTTTAATTTTTTATTTTATCTTTAAAAATTTATTTCCAGTGTCATTCACAGTGTTATATTAATTTCAGGTATATGATACAGAGATTTGACTGTTCTGTATATTATTTAGTGCTTATCAACATTTTCTTCCTCTTTTGGAGAGAGGTTTCCTCCTCTAAAAGATTCCTATATTCCTCTATGTAAAAATGATAGATTTTTTTTTTGACTTCTGTTAGTATGGTATTGTTGTACTCATATTTTTTTAACAACTAAGCTTACTGCATTTACCTATTATAAATATCTATCATTATTATAATATGTTTACATTTTTTACATGCACTCCCCATCTTCTTTTCTAATTTTATTTTTATTTTCTAACTTCTAACCTTTCTACATTAATTACATTTAGTGATATGCTAATTTTATTTTAGTGATTACTCAGAAATGAAAATAATATATATACATATTTATGTAGCAAAGTATAATGTTAATGTTATAAATTCTCCATGAATATAAAAGTAAACTGTTTAACTCTGATCTCCAGTAATTACATGTTACATGGTGGTCATTTCAAATAGGCTTTCCTAGTGTCATTGTTATTTTCTTGCAAAGGTTTATTTAAATACACCAACAGATTTTCTGATTTCTTTATGCATCATTGTTTCTTGCATTTTAATTGTTTACTTTGAAGATAGTATTTCTGATAATGTAATTTGAGATTCATTAGTTTAATAAGTCATGTGCCTGGGGTCTTTGTTTCTCTAAAATGACCTTTATAGACTCAGATTCCAAGGAAAAAAATTCTTTCTTTTGCTCCTTCTGTCTGGTCTGTGGAAATATTTCTAGTTTCCTTTCTAGAGGCACAGCTCTTGGTTTTTGCAAGGCTCTGACTTCCAGATCCCCTGACTGTATGTTTCCTCCTACTGCCACATGGGCATTAAAAAGTAAAATCTTTAGTGTTTAACACTTAAGATCTATTTATGACTTAAGAGAGAAACAAAAACAGTAGGATTCACTGTCATATTGGCTAAAACAAAAAAGAAAAGAAAGGAAATATGCATTGGTAATGCTGTGAATTAAAATAAACCCCAATGCATTGTTTGGAATGCATGCTGGTGCAGCCACTCTGGAAAAGAGTATAGAGATTCCTCAAAAAATTAAAAACAGAACTATCCTATGACCCAACAATTCACTATGTATTTACCCAAAGAAAGTGAAAACACTAACTAAGAAAGATATGTCCCTCTATGTTTATTGAAGCATTATTTACAATCGACAAGATTTGAAGGCAACCCCTCCCTCACTGATGGATGGATAAAGAAGATGTGGCATATAATGGAATATTTATTACTCCTCTGTACAAAAGAATAAAATCATGCCATTTGCAACAATATGGGTGGATTTATAGGGTATAAAGCTAAATGAAATATGTCAGATAGAGTCAGACAAAGACCATATGAATTCACTTAAATGTGGAATTTAAGAAACAAAACAAAGTAGAAAAGATACAAACAAGAACACAACTCTAAAATGTAGAAAATAAACTATAAAGAATTATCAGAGTTGAGATGGGGGGAGGATGGGTAATAGGTGAAAATGATTTTAAGAGTACACTTATTATGATGAGCACTGAGCAATGTTAGAATTGTTGAATCACGAAATAATAAACCTAAAACTAATGTAACAGTGTATATTGATTATAGTTGAATTAATAAAATGAATTAAAAATAAATAAAAATCAAAAAGAGTTTATTTCAAGAGTTTAAACATGTTACTTTACTTGTGTGTTTGAGTTTTTGTTTGTTTATTCTTAGTTCCATCTGAATTCAAGTTGTAATTTTTTCTTTTAAATTTATTAATAAATATAAATTATTTTTAGTTCCTAACCTATTCAACCAGTATATATTAAATACAGTCATTTATACTTATATGTACGCATATTGTAGTATATATAGCTTCTTTACATATATACTGTTGAGGTTGTTATAAGTTCTGGGTATAAAGCAATAAAGTCAAATTTCATACTTTTATACATCTTATACCCTGTTAAGGATATAGAGGCAGGGAATATATAAATAAATAAACTAAAAAATTCAGGAGGTGATAAGTGCTAAAAAGAAAGTAACAGGATCTTATGATACAGAGAGACAAGTTTGGAGGGGACAGACATCTTTATATTGGATAGCCAAGAAGGGATTCCATGATGGAACATTCCAGCTGAGACTAGAAATAACAGCTATTTAAATTCATGCAGGTTTATCCTCATATCTGTATTTCTTCCTTTTTCCTTCCTCTTTTTTGCTTTCTTGTTTTCTAGCTTTCTTGTTTCCTTGCTTTCCCTATTTCTCACAGCTTATGCTCCTACTTATCTCATTTTATGGTTATAGTTTTTCATTCCCTTTTTACAATTTCATTCTATCACTCTCCATTTCCTTTTTCCCTCCAGAAATTTCAAAATCTTGTCTTGACTATTTGCCTCCTTTAAGTTACTATGTTTAGTGCCTTTAATTTTTCATCAGTTAATTTCTCATCCATTTCTTTTAATAAGACTGTTTTTCTCTTTCACCATTCAGTGAAGCTATTCAAACAAAAATATCCACAAACTGAGAATTATCAAAACTATACTGTCTTTTCAACCTTCATTTTATTTTTCAAAATTTTATTGAAATTCTAGTTAGTGAACATGCAATGCAATATTGGTTTCAAAAGTAGAAATCAGTGATTCATCACTAATATACAAGACTCGGTGCTTATCATAACAAGAGCCTTCTTTAATACACATCTAGCCATTCCCCCACTCTCCTCCCTCCATCAACCCTCAGTTTTTGTTCTCTATTTTTAAGAGCTTCTCAAGATTTGTTTTCCTCTTTCCTTCCCCTTTTGTTCATCTGTTTTGTTTCTTAAATTCCACATTTAAGAATGAGTGAAATCATATGGTATTGTCCTTCTCTGACTGATTTATTTTGCTTAGAATAATACACTGGGTCTATCCATGTCATTTCAAATGGTAAGATTTCATTCTTTTTCGATGGCTGAGTAATATTCCATTGTATATATACCATATCTTCTCTATCACATCACCAGCTGATGGAAATTTGGGCTCTCTCCACAGTTTGCCTGTGGTTTATAATGCTCCTATAAACATTGGGGTGCTTGTACCCTTTTAATCTATATTTTTGTATACTTTAGGTAAACATCTATGGGTACAATTGCTGAATCATAAGGTAATTCTATTTTTAACTTTTTGAGGAACCTCAATACTGTTTTTGAAAATGGCTGCACCAGTTTGCATTCCCACCAATAGCGCAAGGGGATTCCTTTTTTTCCGGATTCTCACCAACACCTGTTGTTTCTTGTGTTGTTAATTTTACCCATTCTGATAGATATTAGGTGGTATCTCATCGTGGTTGTGATTTGTATTTCTCTGATCATGAGTGATGTTGAGGATCTTATCATGTGTCTATTAGCCATCTGGATGTCTTCTTGGGAAAAATGTCTACTAATGTTCTCTGCCCATTTCTCCACTGGATTATTTATTTTTTGGATGTTGAGTTTGGTAAATTCTTTACAGATTTTGCATACTAACTCTTTATTTGATATGTCATTTGCAAATATCTTCACCAATTTCATAGGCTCCCTTTTAGTTTTGTTGATTGTTTCTTTCATTGTGCAGAAGATTTTATTTTGATGATGTCCCAATAGTTCAATTGTACTTCTGTTTCCCTTGCCTCTGACGATGTGTCTAGATGGATGTGTACATTTTTATATATACATATATATATATATGACACATATATCTATCATATATATGTATATGTATATATATATGTATATATGAAAGAGACAAAGAGATGCAAGGTGAAACCAACCAAATAATAACAATTTATGAGAAGCAATCCTTACCTCTACGAAGGGAAAGCAGGCACTTTTAACTCTGTATGATTTTAATTCTTGTGATTATCTCCATACCTCTAAACATTATACTTTCTCCTCTAAGGTATAATTTATTGACTTTTCCTACAGATGAGAATTTAGATCACTTATAAGACTCTCCATCTTCTTTTCTCCCCCTCCTTTCCTTAGTTTGATGAATTTATATATCTTCATTGTTTATATTTCTAACCCTTGATAGTATCATTTTATTCATAACCAGTTTTTTTATATGTGTTAGTTATATCTCGGCTTCCAACTATGTATGAGGGAAAGATACCCACATTCACTCTTCTGCTTCTTAATGCTCTGTTCCATATATTATTCATAACCCAACTTCTCTCCACTGCATTTTCTTTTACATTGTTAAGTTAGCTAATATTTATATTCTTCTCAATAATTAAAACTCCATGGTTATGTTACATATTGATTCTGAAAATAAGGATTAATAAATAATATTTTAATTATTATAGCACTGATATACCTAACTTAGGTAGAAAACATACATGAAGGAAACATTTCCTATAAAAAGTTGAATTAGAGTTTAGACATGGTTTAAACTGTCCATAGATTTATATGGAAAACAGCACATAGTGGAAAGGAATGTAAGCTAAGAGCAATGTTTAATATTACTTTGATAAATAGGCCAATAAGAAGTGTCTTAATTATGTAGTGCAAATAATTATAATGTATATATATGCATATATATACTTCTCTCTCTTTCATGTACATATATATGTATATGGAAATATATACATCATTCAATTCATGTAGTTATCTTTTATGTGTGTGTGCATGAGAATGCTTAAGATCTACTCTTTTCCAATTTCAAGTATACAATACACTATTATTAACAATAGTCATCATACTGTATATTAGATACTCAGATTTTATCCATCTTGCAACTGAAAGTGTATGCTATTTGACTAACATCTCCCCATTTCCTCTACCTCCCACTCCCCACCATTCATTTCTGTTTCTATGAGTTTGATTTTTTTCTAAGATTTCACATGTAAGTGATACCATCCAGTATTAATCTTTCTTATGGCTGAAAGATATTCCATCATATATAGATCTATCTATCTGCCTATCTACTCATCCATCGATATTGCATTTTCTTTATTAATTCATCTTTTGAGGGACACCAACATTGTTTCCACATCTTGGTTATTGTGAACAATGTTGTAATGAACATGGGAATGCAGAAATCTCCTCAAGATAGTTATTTCATTTCCTTTACCTATATACCCAAAATAAATAAATAAAAGACATACTTTATGAAACTGTATATGTAATATACAGATATAGATATATATAATGTCAAAGTTTATAAAAGTTTTTAATTTATTCATTTTGTCAAATTAAGGTTTACACCAACATATACTTTCATCACCATAACTTTCTTGTAATAAACCTATTTTAAAATTTTTGTTCAATTTTATAAATTTAAAAGTTACCTTATTTTAAACTATTTTAGTTTAATTACTATTCACATATTTATGGGTTATATCTTTCATGTGGAGAAATTGAATTACTTGCTCATGTCTTTTGTTCATTCTTCTAGGATATTTGGGTCATTATTCTTTATAATGTTTTAAGTATTCTTTACATATAAACATCATATTTTTTTGTTACAAATGTTTACTCAATTATCCATTTATTTTTCAGTGTTATTGAGGACATTCTACTGATCTACAGAATTTTTAAATTAGTTCAATTAAATAATCCTTTTTCTACAAGTTCTTTTTTATCCAATGCTTAGAAAGCTTATCTCAATATTAATATAAATAAGGATTTATGTACATTTTCCCCTTGTTATGATTTTAAACTTACATTTATTACTCCATCCAAAATTTAATTTGTGCATAATGTATGGTGGTATAAATGAGTATACCAGGTGTGTTTCAACGTATTCTTTCTGTGGCATTTATAATTACACCAACACTAAATTAGCATAATTGTAGTTTTGTATATTTTAGTAACAGGTAAGGCAAGAACTATATTATTTTACTGATCTTTGTCTAGTTCTATAAAATAATATTTTCAAGCTATAATATTTTCTTGCTTCTGGAATTTACACACAATGTATTGTTCTTTCATGTATATCATTAAGTCACTGTGATTTAAAATATATTCATTTGATTTCTCAGTAGAAAAGATACCACAAATCTTGATGATACATAAATCACTACAACTAAAATTAGGAAGCTATGGAAAGCAAATATTCAGAGAACTCCAACCGAGATCATAATTTCATTTACCAATTTCTTTGTAAAATAATATGCTAATATACATAAAGAAGATTCCTACGGTGAGAAGGTGTAAAGAGATTTCTAAAATCATTTTGTGGCAGTTTATGAGAAACTTTGACATACTTATTTACCAAAACCTCTAGACCTACACACCTACAACTTTCTAATTCTATTTTATTTGTGTTCCTTCCACCACTTGGTTTTAAGCACCTGTCACTTAGAGAAACTTAGGTTTTACTACTTTGATAAATGTTTCTACCCATTGTAAATGATGTGCATCATTTTCCACATAATTACCTTGTGAAGTCTGTCATCTCCATCATAATCATACACATCTTCTTGGCTAGAACAATGATATCATTGCTTGTATCATCCCATATTTCTATCTCAGCATCCAGTTTACTCTTTACTTTCTTGAAATCAGCAACCTGCTCAGCAATCTTTTCCTTTTCAGCCTCAGGCAACTGAGTCATCTTAGCCTAAAACATACGATAATTAGATTTATAAGCATTCCACTATATCAAAGAGCATTTTAGGCAGAAGTGGTCATTATAGGATATTCTTAAACTTGTTCATTCAAAAACAGAGATGTCATTTTTTAAGTGATATAATCAAAACTTTACAGGATTAATTTTTCATATGAAAAATTTCTTAAATTATGAATGTTTGTTTTACAGCATTAAATTTGAGAATGACAATGTATAATTTAGTGTCTCACATATTTAAATCTACTCCTTAACATAAATTTGAGCTTTATCAAATTTTTTTTTCTTAGTTTTAAATGTTTATTTATTTTTGAGATACATAGAATGAACAGGGAAGGGGCAGAGAGAGAGGAAGACGCAGAATCTAAAGCAAGCTCCAAGCTTTGAGTTGTCAGCATACAGTCCAATGTAGGGCTCCAACTAGTGAACCCTGAGATTGTGACCTGAGCCAAAGTCATATGCTTAACTGACTGAACCATTCAGGTGCTCTGAGATTTCTCAAATTTATGATGCAATACTACTTCAAATTAATTTGCATTTAATATAATGCATCTCATATGTTAGAAAAGCATATACTTTATTTATTTATTTAAAGCTTATTTATTTATTTTCAGAGAGAGACAGAGAGGATAAGCAGGGGAAGGGCAGAGAGAGAGGAAGAGAGAATCCAGAGCAGGTTTCATGCTGTCAGTATGGAGCCTGACCCAGGGCTCAATCTCATGAACAGTGAGATCATGACCTGAGCCAAGATCAAGAGTCAGATGCTCAACTGACTGTGCCACCCAGGTTCCTCAAAGATATGCTTTATTTTATTTTGTCAGAGTATGCTTCAAAAAGTAAAAGTATAACAAAATTATCTTGAAATGCCTATTGACATTATGATGTCTATTTATCCTTGTATGTATATACATTCAGATAGATCCTTATGCAAACATTGAATATATACTGGTAAATAATAATAGTATACATTTATAAATCATATGTATTAGATAAGCACATATTTAAAATTATAAGGATATATATGTGTATTTTGTCATTCTATACACATTCAAATGTACATGTATATAAAACCTATTTTGAACGAAGAGTAAAAATGTTATTAGCAAGGTTTATGAAGGCAGCCCTCACCAGTTAGCATCCTGAGTTTTGAGGTGCTCTTCTCCCATGAGCAGTATACTTGATGTGTTGGCATAGTACTATTCTTTGGATATGTCAAATTTTGTACAGTACACAATTTGCATTTTTACTTGCAATTTGAAATGTGGGATGAGTAGAATAGTGTCTCTACTCCTAAACCACCATATTCACAGCATTAGAATCTGGGACCTATAGCCATCTGTCAAATAAAAAAGAATTTTGAAGTAAAAGTTATTCGATAGAATCAAGGCCATAAAATTTCACATGACAGTCTGGGCAATCACACTCTCAAAAAAATCCATATATATTCTAATAGAACAAGTCCATGAGTCTCAGAGAGGGTAGTTAAAAAAGATGGATGTGGGGGGGAAGGGGGAAAGGGCTCAGAGGGGGGCACTTGTGGGGATGAGCACTGGGTGTTATATGGAAACAAACTTGACAATAAACTATTTGTAATGTTAAAAAAAATTCAATTCAAAAAAAAAAAAAAAACACAACATGGAAAGAGCCTAAGTGTCCATCAGCGGACGAATGCATCAAGAAGATGTGATTTATTTATACAATGGAATACTATATGGCAATGAGAAAGAATGAAATCTGGCCATGTGTAGCAACATGGATGGACCTTGAGGGTGTTATGCTCTGTGAAATAAGTCAGGCAGAGAAGGACAGCTACCATATATTTGCATGTATAGGAGGATTAGGAGGAACTTAATGGAAGACCGTGGGGGAGAAGAAGGGGGAAATGGTGGGGGAGAGGGAGAGAGGCAAACCATGAGAGACCCTTGAATGCTGAGAACAAACTGAGGACTGATTGGTGTGTGGGGGGAGGGGGTATAGTCATGGAGGAGGGCACTTGTAGGGGTGAGCACTGGGTGTTATATGAAAACCAACTTAACATTAAACCATTTGTATTAAAAAAAAGATAAATCGTTTAAGTAAATTTTACTTATTAGATTATTCTTACAGAATATGTGATATTTATAATACCTATTTTCTCCCAGATGTGTCTCTAAGACACCTCTACATGGGGAAATAAGAAGAAACACCTCAAAAACCTTTGAAATGTTCTGAACACTAGACTCAAAATAGTTGGAATATTCTTTATTAAATCAATAGTGTATAAGAGCAAAAATGCTTAGATATATGAATGAAGTAGTTACAAGAATTTCAATGGAAACTCCCCCCCAAATAATGAAAGAATCAATATCAAGTATCTGTCATTTATTATCTATTTAGTATCACACTAACCCAGGGTCTAAAATAACTTGGTGTCTGTGAAATCTCAGTGTTAATTATCCATTCTTCCATTCTAACCTAGTCATGAAAATAAACAATGACACTTTCTAATTTGAAGCTTCCTCTAAATTCCTTAGGATAATGTATGACACACATTGAATGCACAGTAAATGATGGCTATCTCATATTCAGTAAGAAAATTATCAAAATATATTCACATATCTAGCATTAAAAACTTGCATTCTTGCACTATTTTATTTGAAGAGTTAAATTAACCTCATAGGAATAGGCTTTTTAAATTTTTTAACGTTTATTTATTTTTGAGAGAGAGAGAGGAAGAGAGAGAGAATGAGCAGGGAGGGGCAGAGAGAGAGGGTGACAGAGGATGTGCAGACATCAGAGAGCCCAATGCACGTCTCAGACTTATGTACCAGGAGATCATGACCTGAGCTGAATGAAGTCAGATGCTAAACTAACTGAACCACCCAGGCACCCCTAAGAATAGGCTTTTAATTGATGAGCTATACAGGTGTCTCTTCCTTAGAATAAGAATACAGTTTGTAGTTTCTTTTCTTAGAAAATGTGGCCTATTAAAATAAAAACAACTCTTACTACTGCTGGCATATAGCAAGGCACATAAATGACGACACAGCTCACTTATGTCTGAAATCAATAGCAAGAAAGCCCATTAAGTATATTATCAGCTACTAACCCATTGAACGAGCTCAAAAGCTGAAATGAATGTTCTCCATTTTGACTACTGATCATTACCATTCTTTCCATTTTCATTAAAAGAAGTGTTTAAACTTTCAAATAATAATAGATATAGTTAGATTCAAATAAGATCTCTTCTTATGGTCTTTGTCTCAAAGATAATTAATCCACAAATCTGGATCTAATAAATAATTTTAAGTATACACTAGCATATAATGAAAAATTATTCACTATGCTCACAAAAGTGTTCAAACTATTCAAGAAGGGATTTAATTATGTGTATTCTAAGTTTTGTTCCTTGGAATGCCACTGATTTCCAATATGACCTTAAGGAGTCACTTAACCCTTCTGTCTAAGTTTCTCCAGATACAAAATGACAGTAATTGCAACTGCTACCCATCTGCCATGCAGGGAACAGAGTTGATTATTGGATAACACCAAGGCTGACCCTGTCACAGGCTGGAATCTCATCGGTTGCACTCGATTTCCTTAATAACATCTCAACTCACATGGTGAATTATAATCACCAGATGTTGACTTCCGACAAGATAAGGGACAAAAGTTGGGCCATAGTTTATAACTTCGAAAGTTCTAGTGAATTCTGACTCTCCCATACGAGGAACAACAGCATCAGAAAAGCATTAAATTACTGACTGACACTTGTACTGAAAACTTTTAGTGCTTCTGTGGATGGTTTATTATATGTTATTAATCAATTTGAATCACTATGAAAATTTCAAAATAGGACTTAAAGAATACTTGATATTTCCGAATTCTGAGCAAAAATTCCCTATTGGATAATTGTGTGCAGGATAAGCAAAGAAAGAAAGCTTGAGACAAATCAGATAAATGGAATCTGACATTATTGTTGCCTGGCAGTCTGTCTCCACTCCTGCCCAGATATATAGAGTAGAGCTGAGATATAAATAACTATCAAATATTTTTTGAGTCACTTCCATCTGAATAAAATTTTATTGTATGTCAGCTGGTTTTTTTAAGTCTCTTGCTAAAAACAAAAATAGCTAACATTTATATATGTCAGACATTCTGTAGGCATCTTACATATTTTAAACTTCACTCTCCATATCAGCCCTATGAAATAAGTATGTTATTGCCCTAACTTTAATGGATTATGAAACTGAGTGTCCAAAAGATTAAGTCATTAACTCAAGATTCTAGTGTTAGTAAGTGGTAAAACCAGTATGCAGACCTGGAAACTCTGGCCTAGAGTTTTTGTCTCTTACTATGTCAATAAACATGAGCATTATTGCACACAAAAGATCAAAATATTCACACTCATTGGTGTTTCTCTACCACCTTCTACTTTTGAACACAATTATTCTCCAGAGCATAGTCACATATTTTCTAGAGTCTGTTTTCTCATCTACAAACTAGAGACAATGATATTTGTCTCACAGTGTGCCTTAGAGATCAATTGAATAAATATGTATGAAGCACTTCTTATTTTCTTTAGTTTTTTTTTTTAAATGCCAGCTGCTAACTTATAATGACAGACTCAGTTCATTCTACACAGTATCTTCAGAATTCTATTTCTAGTGTTATCCTCCTTTTTCAATAAAAGTTGTATTCTTCCATTACCATATTAGGCATTTTCAAGTATATATATCATATACGATATAATTTATAATATTAGCTCTAAAGCAGAGGGTAGCAAAATCTTTCTGTAAAGGGCAAAATAGTAAATATTTTATGCTTTGCAGGCCATGCGATACCACTCTATCATAATACTCAGTTCTGCCACTATTGTAATGCAAGAGTCGCCAAAGATTATGCAAACAAATAAGTGTGGTTGTGTTCCAAAAAATTTTATATGGACATCAAAACTTCAAATTCATATAATTTTTATGTGCCTTAAATATTATTCTGATTCCATCTATTCTGAATTTTTTTTAATTTTTTAATGTTTTATTTATTGCAGACAGAGAGAGACAGCGTGAGCAAGGGAGGGTCAGAGAGAGAGGGAGACACAGAATCTGAAACAGGCTCCAGGCTGTGAGCTAGCTGTCTGCACAGAGCCCGACACGGGGCTCCAACCCAAGAACTGTGAGATCTTGACCTGAGCTGAAGTCGGACACTTAACCAACTGAGCCACCCAGGAGCCTCTATTCTGAATTTTTTCAACCACTTAAAAATGTAAAAAATCAGGGGGCCTGGGTGGCTCGGTCACTTAAGCGTCAGACTTTGGCTCATATCAAGACCTCACAGTCTGACAGGTCAGAGCCTGGAGCCTGCTTCAGATTCTGTGTCTCCCTCTCTCTCTGACCCTACCCTGCTTACTCTCTGCCTCTCTCTCAAAATAAAATAAAGATATAAAAAATTTTTTTAATGTAAAATAAATCATTCCTAACTCATGGGCTGTACAAAAATAGTTGGCAGGCCAGATTTGACTGATGGCTGCAGTTTGCAAACATTTGGCAAATCTTTTATCCTCTTGACTTTTTGTATTTCTCAGAAGTACTGCTTGCCACCCAGTGTTGAATCTCTTTTATTTATTAATTTTAACTTATTTTTAATTTTTAATTTTTTTTTTATTTTTGAGAGAGAGAGACAGAGACAGAGCATGAGTGGAGGAGGGGGAGAGAGAGAGGAAGACACAGAATCCGAAGCAGGCTCCAAGTCTCTGAGGTGTCAACACAGAGCCCACTATGGGGCTCAAACCCAAATCTCACAGTAAACCATGAGATCATGACCAGAGCTGAGGTCAGATGCTTAACTGGATGAGTCATCCAGGCACCCCTTAAATCTCTTTTAAAAACTTTTTCTCTTGGGACACATGGGAAGTCAGAAGTCGATTAAGACCAACTTAGGCTCAGGTCATAATCTCATGGTTCGTGAGTTTGAGCCCCCGCATCTGGCTCACTGCTTTCAGCACAGAACCCACTTTGTACTCTGTTCCCCCCTCTTTCTGCCCTTCGCCTATTCACTTTCTCTCTCTCAGAAATGAATAAACATTAAAAAAAAGAAAAACGACTTCTTTCCATTCTTTATGTGTCCCCTTCTTTTAGGCAGAAAGCTGATATCTTTCATCTCTAATGCTTTAATCACATCCATCTCTTTGTCTGTATTCCCAGTACTACTATATAAGTTCAGGCCAATTTTCTCTTTCATTTTCAATCCTTTTGTCTTGTTATCACTTTATATAATCTTTCTGATTTTAATACCATTGTGCAATTCTTTAGCTAAAAACAAGAGCTTACATGTCTCCTTACTGAATAAAGAATATTAATTCCTCAAATATCACCCTTGAATTTATTTAAAGTAGAAAATTCATATGGAAAAATGTCCAAATCATAATTGTACAACTGAGACTATTTTCACAAGCTCAGTAAATGCTTGTACTGAACACCCAAATCAATAAACCAAGGATTAGTATCAAAAACTTACCAACTCAACACCTGAAAAACAAATAATCAACTGAAGAAATGGGTAGAATACACAAATAGACACTTTTCCTAAGAAGACATCCAGAAGGCAACAGACATTTGAAAAAATGCTCAACACCAATGATCATCAGGGAAATACAAATCAAATCACAATGGGATACTACTTCACGCCAGTCAGCATGGCTAAAAATGACATCTCAGGAAACAACAGATGTTGGTGAGGATGTGGAGAAAGAGGAGCCCTCTTGCACTGCTGGTGAATGCAAACTGGTAGAGCCACTCTGGAAAACACTGTGTAGTTTTTTCAAAAATTAAAAATACTGTTACCATATGACCCAGCAATAGCACTACTAGGAATTTATCAAAAGAATACAGGAGGGCTGATTTGAAGGGCCACATGCACCCCAATCTTTGGCTATCAACAATAGCCAAATTATGGAGCCCAAATGTCCATCAACTGATGAATCGATTAAGAAGATGTGGTGTGTATATGGAACATTACTCAGCAAATTAAAAAGAATGAAATCTTTTTCATTGTTTGCAAAAATGTGGATGAAATTGGAGAGTATTATGCTAGTTGAAATAAGTCAGTCAGAGAAAAGCAGTTATCACATGATTTGGCTCATATGTGGAATTTGAGAAACTTATCAGATGATCATAGGGAAAGGGAAGGAAAAATAAGAAGAAAACAGAGATGGAGGCAAACCATAAGAGAATCTTAAATACAGAGAACAAACTGATGGTTTATGGGACATTTAGGGGGATGAGATGGGGGAAATGGGTGATGGGCATTAAGGAGGGCACTTGTTGGGATGAGCACTGGGTGTTGTACATAAGTGATAAATCAATGGATTCTACTCCTGATACCAAGACTAGAATATATGTTAACTAACTTGAAAGAAAGAAAGAAAGAAAGAAAGAAAGAAAGAAAGAAAGAAAGAAAGAGGAAAAAAAAGGGAGAAAGAAAGAGAGAAAGAGAAAGGGAAAAAGAAAGAGAGAGAGAAGAAAAAAAGAAGGAAGGAATGAGGGAAGGAAGGAAGGAAGGAAGGAAGGAAGGAAGGAAGGAAGGAAGGAGGGGAGAAAAAAAGAAATCAAAGGTTGTCAGCACTCTTGAAGCCTCCTTAGGACCTATTCCAGTCACTATCTCTGAAGAACCATCACTTTCTTGATGTCAAAACTACAGATTTTCCTGTTTATGAACCTTATAGAAATGGAATGATGGTATATGTAGTTTTGTATCTGACTCTTATATATAATATATATTTGAAACAAATCTGTAGTGTTTCATGGAGTTATACTTTGCTTATTCTCGTTGCTCCTCACACATAAAATTCCACTGTGCAAATATACAACAGCTATTTATATTTTTCTATTAATGATCTTTTGGGAAGTATTCCATTTTGGGTTGTTATTAATAGTGAATATTCTTGCATTTTTCTTTTGGTGCATACAAAGGTGCATTTTTCTAGGAATAAAATGACTGAATCAGGGACAGTCATGACCTTTGCCCCTAACCACTTTTCAAAGTCATTTTATCGTACTTCCTCTCATACGCTGTACCCTTAAGCTAAACTACACTATTTGCTGTTGTAGGTAAATATTTTGAATATTGCCCATTAATTATTTTGTTCATCTTTCCTTTCCCCATCTTTGTTGGTCCAAAGTTAATTATATTTTCAAGCCAAATTTATATAGTCCATCCTTCTTTCTTCTCCAGCTGTATATAATTATTCCTTCATTTATTTATTTTTTTAATTTGGGAGAGAGAGTATGTGAGCACAAGCAGGGGAGAGTGGAAGTGGGAGAGATACAAAATCTCAAGTAGGTTCCATGACTGTAACAGCCTGATGGAAGGCTTGATCTCATAACCCTGAGATCATGACCTGAGCCAAAATCAAGAATTGAACACTTGGTGCACCTGGGTGGCTCAGTCGGTTAAGTGTCCAATTTCGGCTCAGGTCTTGATCCATTGTTAATGGGTTCAAGTCCCACATTGGGTTCTGTGCTAACAGCTCAGAGCTTGGAGCCTGCTTAGAATTTTGCATCTCCCTCTCTGTCTGTCCCTCCCCTGCTCACACTCTGTCTCTCTCTCAAAAATAAATAAGCATTGACAAAATTATTTAAAAAATTGAATGGTCAACTGACTGAGCAACCAAGGCACCCTATAATTATTACTTTTTAAAGTTCACGGGGCGCCTGGGTGGCTCAGTCGGTTAAGCGTCTGACTTCAGCTCAGGTCATGATTTCACAGTTTGTGGGTTCTAGCCCCACATTGGGCTCAGAGCTGACAGCTCAGAGCCTGGAGCCTGCTTCAAATTCTGTGTCTCCCTCTCTCTTTGCCCCTCCCTTGCTCACACTCTCTCTCTCCCTCAAAATAAATAAAAGTTTAAAATAAACATTTAAAATAAACATTTAAAAAATAAAATTCCGAACATATTATCATTTCTCCCCTCAAAATATTCATATTATTCTCTCTCTCTTATAGTCTCATTACTCATGAATATATATATATATAGATATAGATATAGATATAGATATAGATATAGATATAGATATAGATTCCTACTAGAGGAAAGGACTTTGAAAGCAGAAACACCTTTGTGAATAATAGTGGTCTCTTTCTCTCTTTCTCACATACATACATATATTTTTATTTGTGTTTTATTGTTCTTCTCTCAGAATGTAATTTTTCTGAAAGTAGAACATATATATGATAAATATTTATACTTGTTAGTAGAAATAGGAGAGAGATAAAGAATAGGCTTGTGGGATCAAAATTTTATAGTATTGATCATGCATTTTGTTTGTCATCTACGTTTACATATTTTTCAAGCTTCTGTGTCTACAAGGTAGAATTTAATCTCTTCCATACACTTTTACTGTCCACTTTCAAACTCAGGTCCTCATTAACACTATAAATCTTATCTTTTTTAATCTGCTTTTTATTTCATTATACTCATTACTACCTAAAATATTAATATGCATATGTTATTTATTATAACCACTTTCATGGCTTTCTTTATCTCCTAAAAAGACTAAAAGGAAAAAAACATGGTTTAACAGGAAAAATACAAAAAAATATTGTCATGCAAACTTCTATCCAAGCTCCAACTTTGCCAAGTACTAGGTTTGTAGCAAGCAACTTAATCATCCTCAACCCCAATTTTATCACTTGTTAAAATTATGATAAATTTATTAAGGATTTTCTTTTCTATTTAAAAATGCATTATTTTCTTTTGAGAGAGAGAGAGAGAGAGACATAGCATGAGCAGGGAAGAGGAAGAGAGAGAGGGAGATAGAATCCAAAGCAGGTTTCAGGCTCTGAGCTATCAGCACAGATACCGATGGGGGCAGGGGGAGACTTGAACCTGTGAACTGCGAGATTATGCCCTGAGCATCTGAAGTCGAATGTTTAACCGACTGAGCCACCCAGGTGTCCCGAGGTTTTCTGATAATTCAAATTATATCTGTAAGTAATGATGCCTAGAATGTATTAGGAACTTAGTAAGGGGTACTATGATTGATGTATATAAATGCCTTCACTTGGCCTCCAAAATGTCCATGATATTGTGGTAAAGGACAGTTAGAAATATTCATCTAGCTACCTTACAGAGTTTTGGCAGGAACCAAGTAAATTACATTGAGTAAATACATGCCATATGCAACAAACCATATAGAAATATAAGGTCATCATAACTCTCTTATTCTCAGAAGTTCCAAAATCCAAATTGCTGATTTTGCAGATAAGGGAACTGAGTCCCAGGAAAGAGAAATGACTTGGAAAATATTAGCCAGCTGGTTAATAGCAGATTTGGTTTTTAAATCCATGTGTTGCAATTAGTAGTTCTCTCTTCCCACAAAATTGCTCTGCTTTACTTAGCTATAACTTTTTCATGGAAATTAAATTCTTAAGTAAATCATATAACTCTATTACTTTCCTATCTATATACCTGAATGGAACACAGAAATTTTATTAATATGTGAGCCACAATTACTATTTTTTATTTTATAAATACTAGGAATTCTGAATCAATTAATATTTCCATGTGTATGGGTGGCTAGAACTCAACAATTAAAATAAAATGTTTTGCAGATTTTTAATACATATGCTCAACTTTTGCATGACAGGTAAATTTTTTTTGTTCTTATCTCCAGAGTTTATCAAATTTAGTAGTAGCATTTATGTATGTGTGTCTTTTTTTAATAAGCTCAGAGGCATTTGGGAAATGGGTGTGTTTTAATATATAAGAAATATAAATAGTATGACATTTTGCTAGAGTTTAGAAAGTCTGAACTGCTGCTGGCAGGAATTCAACTTAATTAAAATTTGGAGAACAAATTCATGAAAAAGTATCATGCATTGATATTTTAAGCACACTAAATTGTGATTTCAAACATATTCCTGAGAATTCATTAAGAAAAGTTTTCCATAATATTTAAAAATGATATTTAGGGATTAGAATTGAACTTTGCTTTAAAGTGTGATATACATTTTTACATTTTTATGCATAGTCCTTTAAATCAAATTTACAAATATGTTAGCTTTAAAAGTCTCTCAGTTTCTTCATCTGTTAAAAAATAACACTCTTGAAACCTCATGAGTTACACTCACAGGTCCCTTAGGTGTAAAACTATCTTATTTTATAAAACTTTATAGGCTACAAGAGTTGGCTCAAAACAGCTTACTTACCAGGCTTACTTAATTATGTTCTAAAGGTAATAATAATAATGACAATTAACATTTATGTTTCCCAAGTGCTGTCACTTTGCTAAACACTTTTGAAAAATTATCCTAATTAAATAATACTATTTAAGGTAGATATTATAATATCCACCTTTAACAACAATGGAAATCCGGCCTATAGAGAACACATGTATGTCTCCTAGAAATGAAACACTCCCCAACATTTTCTTTTTTTTATTCATCACATCTCCCTATATATGGCTTCATTTGCAATATGATTTTCAGCACAAGGGTTAATTTCAATTTGAGAACAAAAGTAATATTTATTTGTGAACTCAATTTGTGGCCTTGTTCTAGAAAAAAAAATGCTGCTTTGGGAGTCAACTGGAGAAATTTGAATATAAACTGGATATTAGGCAAAATTAAGAAGGGATTGCTAATTTCCTTCAGATATTGCAAATTACTCTGAAGTAGTTCAGGGGAAAAAAAGCATATATGCACTGGCAGTGTGTTAAAACCAGAAATAGGTCATGGAAATACTGGTGTACACCCTCCTAGTGTGTTTAATTCTTTCTCTGTCTTTATTTTTTTCAAAATATATAATTAGAAAAATAATAATGTGCTATGTTCTCGTTTTGTGAAGGCATTAGAGATTTTATAACCCATAGAGTCTAAGCTCTTATCCCAATATGCCATTCTTTCTGCAACATCCCTGACCAATGATGCTCTGCTTCTCCTTGGCCATACCTGAATGAACCCAATGCTGAGTTCTTTTGGACTGAAAGATCAAGTAATCCATGCAAATACTACCAGTAAAAACCAAAACAATGAATGAGCTTCATGACCTGCTAAAGTAATCTTCACATAAGTAAGTGTGGCCATAGGAAACAACTTCATTCAAGATCTTAGTGTGTATAGTTATAATTGAAATTTAAATATATGTGGCTGTAGCATGAACCTTTCTTAAAGAAAAGTTGTTAACATAAAGGTGGTGATCTTCATGGAGTCTCAAAAGAGTGGGGATGGTGGGAAGAGTTATCAAAAACCTAATATGACTATCTCAATCATTTTGACAGATGTGACGCTAGTATGGCCATGTCTTTCTTGCAGTATATATATATACTGCATATTTACACACTGCAAGAAATATATATATTTATATATATGTATACTTTGTTGGAGTATATATATGGTTATATATATTTGTAATATATAGAATTTTATATTTATTTTATAAATAATCTTTATAAATTATGATATATTTAATTTATATATTAAAATTTATTAAATTATACTTGAAATTATAAAATATATAATGAATATAATAATATATTAAATATTCATACATTCACATATTATATGAAGCATAAATTTACAAAATTTTAATACATGTAAATATATAAAATATATGAAAGAATTAATGAATAATAAATATATATTAATATACTTTATATATTTATATAGTTATAAATTTATAAAATTTTAATAAACTTTATAAAATAATAAAATTTATAATCTATATAATATAAACATAATAACACCATATAGCCATATGTTTAACACCAAGCCTTTAAAATATTTCCTCTAGTTTCTTTCTCACCAAAGCTGGTGGGTTATTATAAGCTGTTTTCCAAAACACAATCTCAAAGGAAAGAACACACTTTACCAAGCTTATATGAATATTTGGATTTATTTTCTTAATGTTTTATTTGTTTCTGAGAGAGAGAGAGAGACAGCGTGAGCAGAGGAGGGCCAGAGAGAGAGGGAGATACAGAATCTGAAACAGGTTCCAGGCTTTGAGCTGGCTGTTAGCACGGAGCCCGATGTGGTGCTCAAACCCATGAACCATGAAATCATGACATGAGCCGAAATCAGACGCTTAACCAACTGAGCCATCTAAGAGCTCCTGAGTATTCTGATTTAAATAGTCCTGTATATTTGCTTTTTTTTTTTTTATTTAAATGTTGCAAGGACATAGATGAATCTAAGTTCAATTGTATTGTGTTTTCTTTAGAATATCATTCCAGGTTTTTAAAATACTGTTGTCTTTTAGTGCTGCCAAGACTAACAGTACAGAAATCCTCATGTTTTCAAAACCATATATCTATGTAAAACAAAGAAGCAATTCAATAAGTAAATATTGTAAAGGCTGTAGCTCTAGAAGCCCATTCATTTTACTGAAAAGAGTACCATTACGTTGTGACTCAGAGCCTAGTAACTTTAACTTCGCATACAATTTAAGTTTGGTTACCTGAATTCCACGCCCCTCTTTACAGTAAATTGGCAGTAGACAAGAGATGTTCTCGTCTGACCCCAAGGAAGGGAGAGAAAATTTGTCAAGGTGAATACAGAAAGCTCAGATAATTGGGAGCCTTTCAGTTTATAAATAAGCTTCCCTGCTCATATTATACCTCCTTCCTATCACTGTATATTACAACATAGTACAATAATGTTTGGTCATAATATAGACAATGAATCATTTATAACATCATCACCCAGCATTTACTGATTTTCTACTGCATCTTAGAGTTATACGGCACTGTTCCTGCTCTCAAGGAGCTTAAAATCTCCCAGTGCAGAAAATATCAAATTACTTTTATTACTCTTTGGTAAATTAGCATGCATGGAATACAACTTAAAAACCAATTCCAGTGATTCTTTTTAAGTTAAAAACGTGTATTTTGGTCCAAAATAACTTGCTCTATAAGAGTTCTAGGAAGCCAACAATCTTACTAAATATGATTTTCATATATCTTTGATGGTACGATATTTAATATTCACTTATAAATTATTTAAATATGCTATTAAAGACAACATTTTGAAAAGGTATATGAATAGTGTATCACTAAAATTGCTATAATTTGAAAAATAACTACATCTCTACTATTTCTTTGGTTTATTTCTGCTTAATTATAATTCAAAATAACTAAAATTTTATAATTTATACATGTATTTTACATATAACTGAATACAAATATAACATATTTCCCTTCAATAGTTTATATTTATTTGAACACTTCAGTCTATCTAACATTTTTCTTGATAAAATAGCAATCTGATGAATGTGGTTAAGAGTCTCAAATATATATGACATTTGTTTAACTAATAAAATGCTTATATATACCTATACTATTGTGATTTAATATAGTACCATGATTGATAATCTATATCAATATGCTGATAATAACTGTTATCACATACAATGGCAAAGAAGATTGAAAAAATATTCTTATTAGATTATTATTAGTTGAATATGGATTATGTAATTCCTAAAGTAAAGTAGAGTTAGAATTTTGTATAATATATACCCTGTTTACCACTTACTAGGTATTTTAAAGCATTTTATGTGTGTGTGTGTATGTGTATATATATATATAAATATATATATATATATAATTTGGAAAATCCACAAATATTTTTGTGCTTATATTGATGGGTAATTGTCCATGTTTCTGTTCATTTGTGACCTAAGACTGACAGTTACATTTTCATATTTTGAAATTTAAATAAAATTGAGTCAAACTCCTTATTATACATCTTTGAGAATAGCAAAGTCCCTCCCTCAAGAGATCTATAAATTTCTGAGGGCTTATAGTCCCATAGGCTATGTTTCTGCTCTGCATTTTTGTCCTCCTTGATCTATTGGTTTCAGCTGAGACTAACTCTCTATGACTGTTCCTTTTTCACTATGTTGTAGTGACTCTACATTTTAAACATTTTACAGATCATCCACATACATAGTTTGTGTGTGGGGGGAAATTTGTGAAAGTGTTTAGGAGTAAAGAGGAACTTTACAAAATGGGAATGGAAATAACACAAAATATAATTTATCCAGTTTTCATCCGATGTTGTAGAAAATTGGATAAAACACTGCTCCCACATTGAAGACAACAGTAAGTCACAAAATCTAAAAGTTCATGACTTTGTTTTAACCCATCAGAGCAGTCAAAGAAAAATTGCATTGGATAAGTTAAACATGCAAGGAAAACTTTTTTATACAAGATATTGTAATAAGAGAGAGATTGAACTCAACTCTGCTGAAACAAAAGGTAAGAGAGCTTTTAAGTCCTGGGATGTGTTAGTATAAAAGTACTGTATGACATTAAGGGGGAGGTTGGTCACTGTGATTAAGCCACCCAAGTGTGTGCTAATGGTGTTTATTATTAGAAGCTGGTAGATGCAGTAACTGTCTTTCTTGATTATGACATTTCAGAAGGGTGGCGTCAGGTCCATAAGAATATACCTGGGTTGTAATCCTGGCAAGAAGCTGGGAGAAAATTTGCATTTCAAAAGGTACAGAAAGAATTTATAATTGTAAGTTTTCTGAAGTAAATGCTCAAAGCAAATGGGAACCAGTAATCTATAATCAGGAAGAAACCTAACTAAAGTTTACTCAACATAAGAGAAATGTTAGGGTCATCTTATTTAGAAGTCACAATTCAATCACCTAACCTGACATCTAGGAAAAGAAAAGGTACTTGCTGGAAAAAATGCTATGAAATCTTGCTTCTCTTGAACAGATGCCATTGGACATCGGTAAGGTGAATTCAGCTAAAAGAGTTGACAATTTGGTTGAGCTTGGATCATCATATGACGTCAAAAAGTAAGCAATTTCTCAAAAAAATATAAAAGCAAAATAAAACAAAACAAAAACAAACAACCAAAACCCAAAACTAAAACAAAATCCAAATCCAAATCCAAACAAAACAAAACAAACAGTGAGGACATGTTAAAAAGAAATAGCCAATACAAAAGGTGGGACAATTTGGTCAACAAAACAGAATTAAAATTCATACACTACAAAAAAATCCATGAGTCCATAATGATAGAAATAAATAATTTAATAAATAAATAATGTAAAAGATAGGACAGCTCTTCATTATAGTTCTAATTAATAAATACAGAAGAAATCAAGAAAATAGAAAATCACTGTTAGGCAAGCACCAATATAATAACTGCAGCAATATTCAGCAATGAATATGAAAATTAGTAGATAAACTTTGAGAATAAATAAGACCTGAATAGTTTTAAAGCATTTTCTCCAAGATATTTAATAATTAAAAGGAAAAAATAACAGTAATTTTACAATGGTTAGAAAGCCAGCAACCAACAATTTAAGCAAATGGCAAAGGCCAGCATCACCAGAATTGTGACCTATTGACATCTTATACCTTCTTACTTGATGGACTCGGGTCCCATGAATTCTATGGTATCCCCTCTGAAAATGTATAACCTTAAAATAATCATGAGGGAAAAACATCAAACAATCTAAATCAGGGGACATTCTATAAAATACCTGATACCCTTCAAAAATACCCAGGTCATGAAAGACAAGGAAAGGTAAGGAATTACCCTAGACTACAGGAGACTAAAATGTGATAACTAAATACACTGTAGAATCCTAGTTTTAATTGCAGGACAAAAAGAACCTTAGTGGAAAAATTGATGAAGTCTACAGTTTATTTAGTACTATAATGCCAATGTTCATTTCTTGGTTTTGACAAATAGTTATGCAAGTTGTCAACATTAGGAGAAACTGGGTGAAAAGTATATGGAAATTAACCTTACTATAATTGCAACTTTTCTATAATTTTTCTTAACCACAGCCAGCTAGCATGAGATCAGATTACATATACACAGAAAACCCTTGGATTGCAAGTAACTTGTTCTGTGAGTGTTCCACAAGACAAACAAACATTTCTAATAAATTTTAACTTAATAAGTGAGTGATGTCATGCAATATGAGTAGTATGTGACACTGAACATCACATTATCACAACTGAGCCAGTGGTTCTTCTCTCTCTCTCTCTCTCCTGCTGCAGGATTGTGGGTGGCTTCCGTTCTACGTCAGGCTGCCTGCAGATATAGACCCTTTCCTCTGCTGCCTTATTGCTAGTTACATTAAATGCAGTATATGACAAGAGTTTATTTTACTTTTTAACCTTATTTATTCATTTTGAGAGAGAGAGTGAGAGATCAAGCTGAGAAGGGGCAGTGAGAGAGGGGGTACAGAGGATCTGAAATAGGTTCCGTGCCGAAAACAGAATCCCCCATGTGGGGCTTGAACTCTGAACCATGAGATCATGACTGGAAGCCAAAATCAGACACTTAACCATCTGAGCCACCCAGATGCCCTTATGACAATACTGTACTGTAGTCCACATTGGTGTGAGCATATATAGTGGTCCCCATGAAGAAAAAGATTCCACTGAGCCAATGTATAGCAGTGATTCCGTTAGTGATAGTGAAAGTCATCCTACCCAATAACTCTCCCCTATTGTCTCCCTCACACCAGCCACAAAGGTTTTCAAATGTAAGCAAAGGATAATTCATTTATTTTCTTTATATTTTCTTGATTGGTTAGTATGATATTACAGTATTGTAATCATTTTTATATGAATATTTTTGGGTTGTGGAACAAATCATCCGAATTTCCATTATTTTTTATGGGGAAATTTGCTTTGATATAAAATGCTTTTGATTAAAAGCTGTTTCTATAATGAATTATGCTCACAAACCAAGGTCTTACTGTAACAGATTAGACAAAATGTTACAGATGAAATAATGGCAGATACAGAATAATGTTTTCTTGGTAAAGAGGAATCTAAAACCTGGCTCCTTATTGCATCCTCATTTTGTACCCTCTATATTGTGGAAATCATTTTAGTATTTATTACTTACCACCCAGGCACTAGATTGGACACTATTGTGTCCAAGTATAACCAAGGGTGGCTAAGTCCCAGAGAGGAATAGAGGATTTTTCTATTCCAGTTCCCTGAGTGCCCACTTCTCCAACTGATTGACATTAAGAATATGGAAGCCAACTAGACAATAAACTCTATTTAAAAATTAAAAAAAAAAAAAGAAAAACAGAGAAAAAAAGGAATGGTACTGAGTCTTCAGAAGAAACCAAATGTACTTTCCAAAAAGGTAGCCTTACAGGCTCCAAAAGTGTGCCTGGTCAAAATGTTACATAACAATTATAGACTATTCCCACATGAATAAGTCTTCTATTACAATGGTATTAGTTTTTGATCCTCCTGCACTCTGCACAATGTCCTGAGGATTACCAGACACTGAATATGATGTCCAAAATACTAGGTTACCTAGAAAGATGTAAGCATATTTAGTATGTAAATAAATGTAATTCGCTGTAAAGATAGTGCCTAAAGGGGCTCCTGGGTGGCTCAGTCGGTTGAATGGCTGACTTCAGCTCAGGTCATGATCTCCCAGTCCATGGGTTCAAGCCCCCTGTAGGGCTCTATGCTGACAGCTCAGAGCCTGGAGCCTGTTTCAGATTCTGTGTCTCCTTCTCTCTCTGCCCAACTCGTGCTCTGTCTCTCTGTGTCTCAAAAATAAATAAACGTTAAAAAATAAAGATAGTGCCTACAGTAGATGCTTCCTAAACAAACATTTTTTCTCAATAGAAATTCTACAATTAAGAAAAAAGATCATTCTTAGAAAAAGAAGTCATCTTGATGAGATGAATATGTTTTATTTGTATTTACACTGCACATTTCTATTTGCCCTAAGCCTCCTTAAGGTAAAGATTAATAAATCTCCAGGTAAAACCTGGACTGTTTCCTCAGAGACAGAATGCTGTATATTAACTAATTGGAATTTAAATAAAAACTTGGAAAAAAAAAAAGAAGAAAATGTTTGGAACAATTTGTGAGATGCAAGTTTCAAAGGCACATTTCAAAGGCATGTTTCAATGTTATGCATCTATCATCTGTCTACCTACCTACATGTGTTTACTTATTAAAGATGATGTATAACAACCCGACTAAACTTCCTTGGGATCTTATAAGACAGAACACTGGGGTACTAATAAGGAATTGTCCCCCAGAGACTAAGACTTTCTGGACTCTTCCTGACAAGATAAGACTCATTAAGAAAACTTCCAATGGAAAGTGATAAAGCCTTCCTTGTGAATTTACAAAGTGAGGCAATATGTTTAGATAAATCAACACTAAAGAACTTATAAAAGAATCTTTCATACTAATTCCTTTTTCAAAGGAATTATGATATTTCAAAAGAAAACACACTCACACACTTTAAAAATATTTGTGAAATAAGAATAAAATGATATATTCACTTCAAAACTGTAATGCATTTTTATTCACTATTATTAATAAAATGATTATATTAGTGAGAAATCCATCATGAGAGGAAATAAATGAGAAGAAATGTTACCTGAGAGAGAAGCACTGAAGTGGATTTCTCTCATTTACTTCCTGGCCTACATTGGACAAATCATTTTAGTCTCAAAATGAGTTTTCAGTATAATAAACTGAGAATTGGTGTTGGTATAATACCACCAGTTATCATCCAGTCATTTGTACAAGAGCAATTTTCAAAGTACGGTTCATGGATACCTGGAATAGATTATAGTTTATCTGTGTAATGAGTTAATAGTATGGTATTTTGAATAATTTTTATCCTTATTTATAACATAACCTGATTTTTTAACTTATGATTAAGGGGAAAAAAGTAGAAAATATGGAAGAGTGTTCCCAGAGAGTGACAATGTTGGCATGTTATTCTGATGATTCAAATAGTTCTCAAAGAATTCAAGTTTAAGTGCTAAAAGCAACCATCTCATTTTTATATATTTAAACTTATCGTAACACTGCCTATAGTATTTATAATTCTCCAAATAAATATCTCAAGCCCTGACACATTCTGAAATGGACTGCTAAATTACATTATCTGATCTCAGTTAAAGGACTCTTCCCTCCATGTGCAACTCAGCGCAATCTAATTCCTTTCTTTTGCTCACTTCCAAAGAAAGTATTTTACACAAGTTTTTATGTCAAAATCTGATAAAATTAGTACCTGAGATTCAAAATGTATAAAAACACTTCTTTGCCGCTACAACAATGAAAACACAGGGTTAACGGTAACACCTATCCACCATCAGCAGCCCTAGGAAGCCACTCCCTAATGTGTATAAATTAAATCCATATGGTCAAAACACACACTTAAATTAAATAAACAAAACATAATTCTTCTTGTCTTCTGAATGTGAATCTCAAGAGGCAAACATCTGGATTCGAAAGGCACTTAGCAGAATATAAGGTTTTTCCACGTAAACTTCCATTCAGGAACTAGAAATGAGATTCTGCTCAAGAGGCAGCATCTGACACATGAGCCTATCTTAGCACTGAGCATACAGATAAAGCTGTGCTTATGGATAAGCACAAACAGATAATAAAATTAAAGCCTCAATGAATTAAGCTTTCAAAGGTAAAACTCCAGGGTGCTTGGAGGAACCTTTCAGAATGATACACATATCATGTCTATTGTAGCCTCAATACAAACAGCTCACCAAGAAAATCTATAGTAATTAGAAACATTTTCAAAGTAAAAGATGAGACACACTGTTTTCTTTTTCCAAAGGACTACAAAATTAAAAAAAACAAGCTGAGGGATAAACATATGTCTCAAATTATTCTATTTTACCAAGTAAGGTCATAAAACACACACCCATACATACCCTCACACATTCAAAATTAAAAAAGAAAAGAAGTGAGGAGAGAAATTTTAACACATAAAACTTACCATCCACTATGGCTATCAATTATTTTTAAAGAAGATTATTGAGGTGCCTGGGGGTCTCAGTCAGTTAAGCATTTGACTCTTGATTTCAGGTCAAGAGGTCATGATCTCATAGTTCATAAGTTCTGGCCCCACTTTGGCCTCTGTGTTGACAGTGCAGAGCCTGCTTGGGAGTCCCTCTCTCCCTCTTTCTCTGTTTCACTCCTGCCTGCACTCTCTCTTAAAATAAATAAATAAACAGTAAACAAAAGAAAGATGAAGAGTATTTTAACATAAAATAATTAAGGAGGACCCAAAATGGAAAAAGGACAAACATTCCCAAGAAAGAATGGCTGATACTATGGTTGGTTTCACCTCGCCCCCTACCCTCTCAGCCCCACCTCACTGTTTGACAATCTTTTGGGATGTTTTGGTTGTCACAACTGGGGTGAAGGTGCTACTGGCCTCAACTAGGTAGAAGTAAGAGATGTTGCTGAACATCCTACAGGGTACAAACAGCTCCCGCAACAAGAAATTATCTGATCCAAAATCTCAATAGTACAACAGGTCAAGGGTCAGTGGCACTGGCTCAGACTTCTCCCATGTGCTAAACAGATTATGAAGCCAGGGATATTGATAGTTCATTAGATATGAGCTGGAGGCAAAGGTGGTGATAAATAGGGGATACATTAGAAGATTTAGGGCACAATATCCTGACTTTGTGGCTTTTAGCATCCTGGTCTTACGTCTTCCCATATACCAGGTTGACTAAGAACCACAGGGTGCAGAACATGTGTCCTCCTCTTCAACCTCTGCCTCAGGGTAACTTATAGCTTCATTATAATATATTTACATTGTGGTTTTCATACGACCACCATCACCACCTCCACCACCACCTTTCCAGCACCTCCCCATGGAAGAAGATGTCCATGACAGTTCCAGCAAGAACCTTGTAGGACTCAAAATTCCCCTTTGGAAACAACCTCAGAGTCCACCCATATGGCCCATAACATATGCAAACATAAAAGGAAAAGACACCCTTAGCCCCAATGCAATTGTCACCTATGACCCTGCCTGCTCTCCCATCTTGAGAACATGCTGTCCTTAATAACATGTTTAGTGCTTGGTACCTTCCTTCTGGCTGTATTTATTCGGGCAAGGATCCTCATGTAAATCTTTTGTGGGGAATCCAAGAACCAAGATGATTCACAACATGCAAACTCTCCCACCAGTAACAATATCTGTTGTGTTAGTCTGTCTTTCAACCTGTATTTTGCTTTCAATCATTCTTAATAATAATTTAGCAACAGACTTGCAGAGGTGAAGTTCTACGTTATCACTTAGGACCAGAATGAAAAATTAGTGGCTAACTGCAGTTCTAGTACTTTGATCATGATTCCATGTGCTTATTAGTTTGTGGAATGAATTTATAACCATGGTTTTATCTAAAGAGTAAAACTTATAGGTAGCTATTTTTTTCCTAACATTTATTTGGAAAGTGGGTGTATAAAGTGATGCATAAATAACATGGTAGACATCTTTTTGTCTGTGTACTTTCATCATAGTGCTTGCATATTTATAGAATACTGTTTTATACACCAAAGATTTGAAAGTGATATTGTAGTGGTTATCCTTGAATACTACAGATATATGTGACAATTTTTACAAATTAAATTACAAAAATGGATCATAGCATATATATGGTTTTATTATTTCTTATTTTTAAAACTCAATATAAAGTATTTCAATGTCTGTAAAACATAGCTTCATCACAATGTTAAACCTTTTATTTCATTGTTTAGATCCAGTATGATCTTCGTATAAGTTTTCAATGGTTATCAGGTATTTTCCATTTATACACACACACACACACACACACACACACACACACACACACACATACAGGCAGGTAGGTATCTATAATCATATGTCTTTATGCATATATTTATGTGTATTGAGTAGGCTGTGATATTTTTCTACCTCTCTCCAAAAGTATCTGGAGGAAAAATTATAAAAAACAAAGGGGAAACACTTTTATAAAGGTTTTCAGCACAGACTTTTCCATTTGTCTACAGAAAGTTTGCCCTAATTAATATCCCCAGAAACTATGTATAAGTGCCCACGTTCCAAAAAAGTTTTCTGAAAGCGAATATCAACAATCTTTTATTTGGCAAATGTATTAGACTATAGTATTTCATTCCTGTTTCCATTTGCACTTACATATCTGATGAGAGGGAACAACTATGTATATGTTCATTGTAAACGTGCACGTCTGTTTTGTGACTACCCGCTTCTCTTCCTACACTCATTTTTTTTTTTTTTTTTTTGTAGGGAGGTGGGGTGGGGGACTTGAAGTCATTTTTTCTCACTGGTGGAAATCTGTTTATATATAAACATTTTCTTATATAAATTATGATCATTAGCTTTCCAAATTTATGTATTTTAAGTTTTTCAGGCTTAATCTTGGGCTTTGGTTGTTTGGGTTTATTTTTTTGTCTGTTCTCAGGGTAAAGTTTGTCTGCTTTTTCCTTTGCTTTTCTCTGTTTGGTATCACAGAGAGTTCTTTATTATCCCAAGGTCACAAAATAAATATTTACTCTTTTTATCTAGTACAGATTGTGTTAGTTATATTTTTCAGTTCATTGCACACTATCACTCCTGATAGAGGACTTTACCTACCTCAAGATAATATCCCTTTCCTTCTTTCCTTCCTTCCTTTCCTCCCTCCTTTTTTGTTTTACATTCCTTATGCCTGTTTCTCTGTTCTCCTGCAAATTAAAACATAAACTTTTTTTAACCTCGTATGGTTCACCCTGACTTAGAGGTCTCATACTTAATTCACTGCACAATTATGTGAGTCTCTTATGATTAGACATTGTTATATTTTATAAACACAATACATGAATGAATGATATGTGTTAGGCACCTATTATGTTTCTATCACTGTACTAGGTCCTTTACATATATTCTTTCCAATTAAAATACTTCAAGGTATGTATTGTCTAAACTGTTATATAAGGAAAAAGACTCTCAGAGAAATAAATAAATTACTAAGAGTCATACAGTCATTAACAAAAGGAGGCAAGATTCATCCCAGAAATAATGGCTCTAAAGCCAGTGCCCTTTTGTTTACCTTTTGGTGCCTCTTAAAAAAAAAAAAAAAAAAAAGCAAACAAAATCAAAGCACTTCTTTATCACTTTAGAAACTACATTCTGGAAATTGAGTATCTGTTCTCCATCATCCCACTTTATATCATTTTAAATCATTATTTTTTAAAGTAGTTTCCATGCCTTATGTGGAGCTTGAACTCACAACCCCTCAAGATCAAGAGTCTCAAGCCCTACCAACTGAGCCAGGCAGGTGCCCCTTAATTTTATATAATTTTAAGAAATTTTAGTAACAGTAGTTATTATCTATGTCATTTTATTAGAAGTACACTAATCTCCGGGCTATACAATTGCAAGCGAATGGATATGGACAGCAGGTATAATAACAGTCCTGATTCTGCTTCCATACAGTTCAATTTCAAAATGAAGTTTCCTGTCATTTTGAATGGGATTTTAAAGTCAGATTTTCATATGGGTCCTAGTCTCCAATGAATGTAGCACTTTTTGCCGGTATGCAGACTGATTTTGTTCAAGTGGTCCCATCTAAAGCCTGGTCTGTAGGAAGGGTAGCTATGTCGGGCGGTGGAAGGACAGAGGCACCTGCAGGTCCTTGAGTCAGGCATATTTCAGTCAATTTCAGGTCTGTTACTTCACACTATGCGATATTGGGTACTTACCTAACCATGTCTCTTTTTCTATATTTTGGAAGTGGGGATGGTAATATATACCTCAAAGGTTGGTTGAGGAGACATTTAACAAATTTAAAGTACCTGCTACCAATTAAGCGTTTGGTAAATAATTGTTATTGCTGTCACCACTATATTTTTATCATCATCAGAGTAGGTGACTATAATATACCAGGACATACCCATATATGTTGCAGATAAAAGATAAAACTTTTGAAAGTAAATTTGGAATTTTTTCTCAAATAGGAATATATTTTCTTGTCATACTGACTCTCCATGGAAGGCTGTGATAATTCCAACGTCTCTAAAAGTATATTTTGGATACCAACACTATGATCATGGTTTCCCACGAGTCACATGCACCTAATTTCAAATATACAATTCTATACTAATTTAATAGGCTATATTAATGTTTATTGTTTAATTTAATGTTTATTCAAAGACATATCTATGACAAAGAAATAGATAAGCATTTTAGAACAGCAGGATATTGCAGGAATTTAAAAACTGACATTATCAAATTCAATTTTAGTAACATGTAAAACTTTAAAGTTCCATCAGAAATACAAAGATCAGTGCTGTTCAAGTTTTAAAAGGACCTATTGAAAAGGTAAATATGGAGGCAAACCATGAGAGACTCTTGAATGCTGACAAAAACTGAGGACTGATGGATGTGGGGAGGAGGGGGGATGGGCATGGAGGAGGGCACTTGTGGGGATGAGCACTGGGTGTTATGTGGAAACTAATTTGACAATAAACTATTTGTAAAAAAAAAAAAAAAAAGTAAAGGTAAATATGTCCGGAGTACCTGGGTGGCTCAGTTGATTAAGCAACTGACTCTCAGTTTCAGCTCAGGTCATGATCACATAGTTCTTGAGAAGGAATCCCGCTCCAGATTCTATACTAACAGAGGAACCTGCTTGGGATTCTCTCCCTTGCTCTTTGCCCCTTCATGCTTTGCTCTCCTTCTGTCTCTCAATATAAATAAATAAACTTTTGAAAAAGGTAAATATGCCTTCTTGCTAATTTTAAAGGATTTTTCTTTCTTTTAAAGTTTTAAACTTCAAATCTATTGAAACCATAAAGCACTTTGTTGCCACCTAGGTTCTTTATTCTCCTTTGCACACTGGATTTGCTGTAAAGGGATTTGGACATCTTATCTCTAATTAAGCCTACGAAAGAAGAGAGAAGATTAAAAATCTGTCACTTTTAATTTTAAAAATGGGCTGATGGTAGCTGGAGAGCAAACGTATGAAAATCTTCTAAATTGTTGCTTTGAAAGTACATAATTTACACTTTACATAAAAATTCCCTGGACTGATAAGGAAAATTTTGAGTGTCTCTCCTTATCTATACAGCCTGGATAGAGAGTTGGTGCGTATTCTCAAGTCACAGTCTTCTAGAATTTACTCAGATTTCTTACTTGTTCAATGTACCTGCCTTTATTAGTGTACAATGTGAATATTTTATTAGCCAGGTTGTGATGTCTTTACATGTCTGTTCTGTAGACCACGTATTCCTTGTATACATTCCAAATGTTCTTAGATTACAAGCTCCGAATGACCCAGGGCCATGAATCATAGAAACAAGTGTTTCCTGCACATTTCTTGGATACAGATGACTCTCAGTTCCCTGGAAACTGTCTGGCATTGATTTTTTTTTGGTAATATTATACTTTGTGTGCCTGTCTTAACATCCAACACACCCAGTGTCCCCTTATAACCTGATATTGCTCCTGGGTGTTGTGATTTTCTATGCAAGGAAACAACACTGAGTTCCTTTTGTTTTCATCTGCAGCATAAAACTGGGCTCAAAGGCCACCCATCCACAAATTAACCCATGAAAATAATCCTATGCAAAGAGCTTTACATATAGAAAGAAACTTATTTGGCTTAGTTGATCAGATTGGGTCTCCACACATTGCTCCAAAAAAGTTTAAGAGGACTAATCAGGAAAGTGAATCCATTTACAAATGTGAATCCATTCACAAATGATGATGATGATGATGATGATGATGATGATAGTATTAGTAGTATTGGTGGTAATGACCATCATGATACGTGGTCACTAAAGTTTTATCACTTAACTATGTGCTGCTCCTTACAAATATTAACTCATAAACCACAATAATCCTATGATGAGAGTAGTTCTATTTTAAAAATAAGCAAACTAAGATTAAGAGATAACTTGCTGAATGTTAACAGTCGTAAATGACAGAAGCAGGATTCAAACTTGGGAGTCTGACTCCAAAAACTATGCTCTCTTTTTTTCCTTATCTTGGAATTATAAATGGAGAGACATGTCCCTGTATGACTTTATAAAGTCCTTTTTCCTCTAGATCCATCCATGTTGTTGCAATTGGCAAGGCTTTAATCTTCATTATTGCTGATTCCTTGTATATACAGACCACATCTTCTGTATCCATTCTTCTATTGACAGACACTTGGGCTGCTTCCAGAATTTAGCTATTATAAATGATGCTGCAGTGAATATAGGGTGCACACAGTGCTAAGTGGAGTAAGTTAAAGAACGACAAATACCATATGATTTCATTCATATGTAGATTTTAAGAAACAAAACAAATAAACAATAGCACTGCTAGGAATTTACCCAAGGGATAAGAAATGCTGATGCATAGGAGCACATGTACCCCAGTGTTCATAGCAGCACTCTCCACAATAGCTAAAACATGGAAAGAGCCTAAGTGTCCATCAACAGATGAATGGATCAAGAAGATGTGGTTTATCTATACCATGGAATACTACATGGCAGTGAGAAACAGTGAAATCTGGCCATGTGTAGCAATATGGATGGACCTTGAGGGTGTTATGCTGAGCGAAATAAGTCAGGCAGAGAAGGACAAATATCATATGTTTGCACATATAGGAAGATTAAGAGGAACTTGATGGAGGAACAAGGGGGAGAAGAAGGGCGAAAATGGTGGGGGAAGGGAGAGAGGCAAACCATGAGAGACTCCTGAATGCTGACAAAAACTGAGGACTGACGGATGTGGGGGGGAGGGGGGTGATGGGCATGGAGGAGGACACTTGTGGGGATGAGCACTGAGTGTTATGTGGAAATTAATTTGACAATAAACTATTTGTAAAAAAACAAAAACAAAAACAAAAAAGAGAAACAAACAAAAACCAGTTTCAAATACCTAGAACAAATCGGTGGTTGCCAGAAGAAGGGTGGAGAGGGGGATAAGGTGAAACAGATAAAGGGAATTTAGAGTACACTTATTTTGATGAGCTCTGAGAATTCACAGAATTACTGAATCATTACATTGTACATTTGAAACTGATAAAACACTGTATGTTATATGTTTCATACATATAATGTATGTAAGCTAATTATACTTGAATTAAAAACTTAAAAACAAATAAAAATTTGAAAATAATAAAAATCCCTATTTCTTGTAGGTACATGAGGTTTATAGAGGTGATGACTCCATTCTGAGGGAAATTTTTATGTTCTATATCCATTCATATTTACACAAGATTTTAACCAAGCCTTAGATATATATATATATATATATATATATATATATATATATATATATATATATATATATATATATATAGCATTTCAGCCTATGCAACTTATTAAAAGAAACACATATTCACATTTCTAAAAAATAAACACACATTAATAAATACTCACTGATTTAAAATGTCCATATATAAAAGCCTAGATTTAGACTGTGGTCATTGTAGTGTACAAAGGTATTTTTAGATTATCAGAGGATTTTTTAAAACTACATTTTATTTTGAACTCTTTTTTTTTTTTACTACCTTAACCACTACTCGATACACATTTTCCTTAATAAGAAAAGAAGTAAGTACATATTTCTTATTTCACAAGAGATGAAAAATTCAAAACTACTTACTTTATAAATATTAAATTTTCAACATTAAAGAAATATAACTTTTTCAATGAGAATAATTCAGAGAATAGGAAGGGCATAACTTAAATTCAGATATCCCTCACAAACTCCTCCAAACTGGACAAGGCAGAGAATCACCTAAATACTTTAGCCTCAGAAGATTTGTCCAGATGACAATCATCTGGGTAATTCTTTTCTAAAATATTATTTTCAAAAAATTATGATTATCTGCTTTATTTATTTATTTTTATTTTTACTATTTTTATTTTGAGAGAATGAAAGAGAAAACAAGCAGGGAAGGGCAGAAAGAGAAGGAGAGAGAGAATCCCAAGCAGGCTCCACACTGTCAGTGCAGGGCCTGACGTGGGCTTGAATTCACAAACTGTGAGATCATGTCCTGAGCCAAAGTCAAGAGTCAATTGCTTAACTGACTGACCCACCCAGGTACACCTCCCATTTATTATGTAGGCAAGTTATTGACTAGATACAAATGCTATATCTAAGAAAACTCCCCTCTCCCCGATTTTCTGTGCATGTTCCTTTCCCCAAAGGACATTTATGGCCAACATCATTCATTCATTCATTCATATATTTAGTAAATATTTACAGCCTATCTACTATGTGCCCAATACTGTTTTAAGTATGAGGAATATCTCAAAATGGGAATAAAGATTAAAGTTGTAGCCTTCATTGAATTCTGCATCTAGTAGATGACAAAACAAACAAGTAAACATGTTGTATGTCAGGCAGTGAAAGGAAGTATTATGGAGAAAAATAAAAAAGAGAGGTGAAGAGGTTTATATGTGGGTTGGGAATAGTGTTGCATTTTCAAGCAGGGGAATTAGTGGTGGCCTTCCAAAAAAGTTGACATTCAAAAGAGCAAGGGTGTCAGAAGAGAAGTGGGGGCATGACATCTGAAACTAGACCTAAAGCTAAAATATCAATTTCTTTGAGAGTAAATTAAAAAAAAAAGTCACTATGTAATATACAACATTTCAATATGAGCTTCGAAGTTTATAAAATTATAATATAGGGGCACTGAGGTGGCTCAGTCAGTTAAGCGACGGACTCTTGGCTTTGACTTAGGTCATGATCTTCTAGTTCGTGAGTTTGAGCCCTGCCTCTGGTTCAGAGCTACTGGCATGGAGCCTGCTTGAAATTCCCTCTCTCTCTCTTTCTCTCTCCTGCTAGGTCTCTCCGTCTCTCTGTCTTTCTGTCTCTCTGTCTCTGTCTCTCTCTCTCTCCCAAAATAAATAAATAAACTTTTGGAAATAAGTTGTAATATAAAGCTATGTATGTGAGGTGATTCCTACTCTACTTGATAAATTTCAAATCTGCCTACCTGACTTCTTCATTTGGTAGTCTAATAGACATTTCAGAAAAGACAGATGTAGAATTAATTTCTGATCTCCTATGATCTCCAATGTGCTCAATTCATTCTCCCTCATAGCATAAATATCAGCCCACATTCCCAGTTCTCAAGCCAAAACCTGTGTGCTGTCTGACTCCTTTCTCTTTCTCATACTCAATATCTAATTCTTCAGCACATTCAGTTAACCCACCATATATGTTCAATCAAGAACTCTCAGTTTCTCCATTTCTTTTCTTTTTTATTTTTTTTTTAATGTTTTATTTACTTCTAGGAGAGAGAGAGAAAGACAGCATGAGCAGGGGAGGGTCAGAGAGAGAGGGAGTCACAGACTCTGAAACAGGCTCCAGGCTCTGAGCTGGCAGTCAGCACAGAGCCCGACGTGGGGCTCAAACCCACAAACCACGAGATCATGACCTAAGCGAAAGTCGGATGCTTAACCGACTAAGCCACCCAGGCGCCCCTCAGTTTCTCCATTTCTAAAATCCTTTCTCAGCCTCGATGATTTCTCATCCAGGTAATAGCAATGGGTTTCTAAATTCCTGTTTCCTCCTGCACTATTTCTCAGACTATTTTCAACACAGCATTCAGAATGACCCCTTTATATCATGCACTCTCTGGCTCAAAGCCCTCTGCTATCTTCCCATCCTACTCAAAATAACAGCCAAATTTCTTGCAACAGTTTGTGTTCCTTACAAGATCAGCCTTCCTTTTTATTGTCAGACCTCCTCTTGCCTCACTAACATTTGCCTCCAAGGCTTTTCTACTTGCTTTTTCCCTGCTGTGAATTCATTAATGAGTAAAAAATACTCTACTTAAAGCTTGGTGGAAGACTTATTTCACTCACTAGCAAGTAAGTCACATATAAATATCACAATATATCACTTCCTGTGGGCTTATAAATAACTCCACATATAATTTTTTGGGTTATTCAATAATGTTAAAAATAGGATATATACATTTATAAATGCCAAGGTTCAACTCTATAATTAAATAAAATAGTAAAGAGATTTAGCTTTAAATTGTAGACTTTGTAATTATTGTAAAAATATGTAATACTGGATATACTTTCTTTTTTTAAAAATGAATTCAATGCCCAATATTGGGCTTGAACTCACGACACTGAGATCAGAAGTCACACATTCTAATGACTGAGCCAGCCAGGTGCCCCTATACTGGATATACTTTCTTTCTCCTCTCACTCTAAAATACATTACCTCACTGGTGACAAGAACAATAATAAACTGTAATAAAATGATATCTTTTAAATATTTTTTCAGAATTTGTATTTGAGATTATTTTTAAAAAGAAATAAGACAATCAAATCGGAACAGAGACAAATATACCAGGCATTTAAGATTCATTACTAGGCATTAATTTTAACTTGGAATTTCCCAGAAATTAAAGTAGGGTGAAAATGTATGTATTTTAATATAATTCCATTATATGATAAATGAGAATATGTTTAAATATTTGGTAACAATCATAGTTGGATTGAAATCTCAATAAGTATTTATTAAAATAATTCTAATAAAAGAATTTGGGGATAAAATAATATGCAATGTTTTAAACTTAATTTTCTTTGCCGAGATTTTTATACACTGGCTTCTCTAATCAATAAAATGATACTAAATTTCAATTTCAGTAAAGAATTTGAATAAGAAAAAAGGGTGGCACTGTTTAGGTACAGTACATCACAATAGATGGAAATAGAGCATAGTGACCTTAGCATGTAAAAATCCAAAAACAGGGCACCTTGGGGGTGCTTAGCTGGTTGGGCATCCAACTTCAGCTCATGTCATGATCTCACAGTTCGTGAGTTTGAGCCTCACATCAGGCTTACTGAGGTCAGCATGGAACCTGCTTCAGATCCTATGTTCCCTTCTCTCTCAACCCCCTCCCTCTCTCTCTCTCTCTCCCTCTATCTCCCAAAAATAAATAAAATTTTAAACAAATCCAAAAGGAGTAAGTAAACTGTCCTTTAGATGGCCTCCTAGCAGAAGGTTTTGTATCATTAAATCAAAAGGACTAAGTGTAAAGAAAACTTGATGGAAATAAAGGGAGTTGAGTTCATCTTGAGGAAATTTTGTATTGGAGGGAATAAAAAAGACAAAAGGTAGACAATTCAGATGTGGAAAAGATCACAAATGCAGCCTCAGGGATAGGCCTAATGATCAGAAACACAAGAATCATTTCATCAAATAAAAAACGGGTTTTTTGATTTGTATGCTTTGTAGAGCCAGGAGCAAGGGAGCATTGTAAAGGACTTTGGCAAAAAAGGCAGAGCATTTAATGTTTATAGTAGCAGAAACTAGGTAGTAGAGAGCCACTGAGTATTTCAGAGCAGTGACCTAGCAATTTATAGTAAGATTTATCTGGCACAACTAGGTACAACTGTTGGAAGAAGCAGCAAGAATGAAATTAATGTAATCCCTTAGGCTCAAAATACTGAGGAACTAGTATAGTTTGGAGGCAAGGTATCTTACAAAAGGAAGGCTCTCTTCATCTTCTCTTATATACCTGTAGCAGCCACCATGTGATGTTCTGTAAACAGAGCACTAAATGAGACTAAAACCATGTTCCCTGCACTAATGAGGTTTAGTGAGGTTTAATGAGTGGAGAAGAAAAGCCATTATGTAAGAAATTATGCATGCACAATGAATGCCACGATATGGGAATCTCCATGTGTTACATTCAGATTCAGGCCTGAATGTTGGAAAGAAACTGCACTGAAATTTGTATTAGTGATGTCTAGGCTAATCTGGAATCTTAATGATGACTAGGTATTTGCTGGCAAAAAAAGAGGATGGAGAGCTGAGCGAATTGTATGCCTCAGGGAGGGATGTGAGGGAGAACCTGGTGCTTCTAGGAAGGAAGATTTCTGTACACAGGGAGGGATTGGAAAAAAAAACATGAAATATGAGGCAGAAAGGAGAAACAGGGAGCAGAACCTGGTTCTGTCATAACACAGGACATTACAGGGCCGGATTTTATGCTAAGGTCAAGGGGAAGCACTGAGACCTTGAAGGGGTTTACACACAGTGATAGATGACAGATTTGTACGTTAGAAATATAATCTCAAGGTCAAGTGAGACAATGGAAGTTTACTAAAGGCAGGCAACAATTTAGGAGTCTGCTAAAGAAAATCTAAGACCTAAACTAACATAGTGACCCATATGGCCTTAACATTATCTTTAACTACATTTTAGACAGCGTTCTTTCTGACTCTAGATGCCTGACCTCCCTTTTCTTAGAGGGAATTACAAAACTTGTCAGTGTAAATTCTTTCTTTGCCACTTTAAGATGTTAGTAAATATTTCTAAATGTTTTCAACAGCTTTACAAACAAGGAATGTCTTTTTCAAAATCCAGGGAGCTAACCTTTTGAAATGTAATTGTCAAGGAAGATAGAGCCCCTACATCCCAGGCTCTGTGGCAGGGTGGCTATCTAACTTTAGAGGGCACCTTGCTCCAAGGTGTAAAAGTACCTGCTGTCATGAAGACAGAAAACATTTAACTTTTCCTTTGGGTAATGTCAATTAGCAAAAACAGATGGCCTACAATCCCCCTCATCCCATCTCTGAAAAACTTTCAGCTCTTTTTTCCAGGAGAGTCAAATTTAGCCAAAGTTCTGGTCCCTTTCCCCTACTGCAATAGCCTTGAATAAAGTCTTCTCTTCCTGTTTAACTTTGTCCAGTATGAAATTTTCTCTGAAAGTAGTGATGGTGGAGGTAGTTAAAAAAGAAACAAGTTCAGAAAACATTTAGAAGACAGTAAAGCTGGAATGTGGTGTATGACTGGCTGTGGGAGGGAGTAAAATATTATTCCCAGGTTCAGATGTGTTCCACCCAGAGTACAGAGGTATTATAGGGGGCATAGGAGTTAGAGTCAATGTGTGGGATAAGGTGACACATTCAGGCTTGGGAACAGTGAGTGCCACAGGAGCCTATAAGCCATGCGAAGAGAGGAAATCCACAGGCCTGCAATCTAAGTAGCCAGAGCTCATGAGACAGGATGTGACTACATTCACTTATCTATTTAACAGATCTGAAATCCTGGGACTCTATGAGAGAGTTCCAGAAAACTGGGAAGAATTGGAAGACTAGAGGGCTTAGAGCAGAACTCCAGGGAACCCTAATGTTTGTGAAATAGAAGAAAAAATGATGAATCACTGAGAATGGTCACCCAGAAAGATGGGAAAGAAGAGTTACTGCCAAGTACACAATAGAAATTAAAGAAGCCAATGAAAAGAAAATGCACTGCCTAGTGTAGTGCTGCTTATGTAATGTAATTTCATCCACGCTTATGCAAGCTGTGTTTTTCATAGTAACCTGAACCAAATTATATCATGAAAAAGGTAATGAGGTCGTGTCTTACCATATTTTATATGTTAATTCAGTATAAGCTTGAGTTATTGAGAGTGTATTCTGATAATAGAGCTTATTAAAATGTTTCCAGGTTTTAAAATAAACCACCCATTCATGCTAAATTTCCTATTGTCATGGTGGAGAATATTCAGCTGGCTGCTCTTAAAAAAGCAATGAACAGGATGTTCTCCCAATCACTAACATGAAGTTGAAGTGTACATGGATATTTTTTTTTTACCCCAAGAAGCATCTTCTTTATTTTAAGATTTGATATGCTCCAATTCATTTGCTGCAATGACGTTTTGAGGTTGTGTCCAGTAACCTAGGCAACTGTTCCTATTTCTGTCCTAATTTTCTTCTACGTATAGAACATATATAGATTCAATGGCCTCAAAGATATTCTTTAAGGCAAAGCAGATTTACAAACTATATGCGTTTAAGGGAATATAACATTCAAGATATGACAATCTTAATCACCAAAGGCTAAATGTTCTAATTTCTTTACTTTTGGATCAACAGTAAATATGATGAATAATGGTTCATTTAAAAGATGGTATAATTTTACGCTGACATATGATTGGACTACAGTTGAAATGATAAATTTTTATGAGTTTTGTTTTCCATGTTATAGCCACTAAACTGAATTTAAGCACTTAGAGATGACAGCTTCAACTATTTTCAGATAAAAATCTGGCCTTGATGGGATGCCTGGGTGGCTCAGTTGGTTGAGCATACGACTTTGGCTCAGGTCATGATCTCATCGTTCATGCATTTGAGTCCTGTATCAGGTCTCGTTCCTCTAAGTGCAAAACCCACTTGAAATCCTCTGTCCCCTTCTCTTCACATGCGCTCTGTCTCTGTCTCTGTCTCTCTCTTAATCTCAAAAATAAATAGACATTAAAAAAGAAAATCTGGCCTTGGTCAGTAATGTTAACTGAGTTCCCATTTTTACTCTTCATCTACAAGACAGTATGATCAAAATTTAAACTGTGTGAGACAGAACAAAATCTTTTATTTTTTAGACCTATTGGCTTTCGACCTGTATAGGCAGAGAAAAGAATCATTGGAACATATGTTCTTCTTGGACAGGAACAGAGAAATAAAAAGCAATTTTATTTTATTTTTTATTTTAATTCCAATATAGTTAACATACAGTGTTAACTATGTATTAACACTGTGTTGTACACATGTTGTATGTATATATAACATACAGTGTTGTACAAAAGAGTGACTAAATGATTCTATACATTATTCAGTGTCATGAAGATAGGTGTGCTCTTCATCCCCTTCAACTACTTCATTCACTCACCCAACAACCTCCCTTATGATTTGTTCTCTATGATTAAGAATCTGTTTTCTGTTTGTCTCTTTTTAAAATTTTGTTCATATGCTCTGTTTCTTTTATTCCGTATACGAGTGAAATCATATGGTATTTTTCTTTCTCTGACCAACTTATTTCACTTACCATTACACTCTCCAGATCTATCCATGTCACAAATGGCAACATTTCATTCAATGAAAGGTGGCATTAAATGACTACTGGTAACACTGATTTTAACAAGCATCTTATAAATATTAGGATGAATTTTTCCTTTCCTTTTATTGCCTATGTACCATAAACTTTGGAAATTAAGCCCTATATAATTTGATGAAGGTATATGAGGACTGTGAGAGAGGAAATAACAGAACACCAGAGTATCAAAATTCCACAAAGAAACAAAACAAAACCTCCCAGTGCATGGCAGCCATTCAATAATGAAGAAAATAAGAACTTGGGTCAAATTCTCTGTTTTATCCTACTATCAAGAGCTGTTTTTTGTGATTGTCATTTCAGTTGTACACGAGGTAGATGAATTAGATGTACGTGAAAGTGCCGGCATCATTAAAAATCACATTAATGTCATCTTCCTTCTAACCTCCTAACGCAGTTTCTGATGAGTCCTTCTCCTGAGAGAAAAACTCCTTCAAAAGACTTTGTTAATTGAATTTCCAGCATGTCAAAATGTTTCACCATAAAACCAAATAGCCAAAGCAGTCTCATAGTAGAAGACTGAGTCTTGTATTTACAAAGCTTCTTGAACCACTCAAAAGGAAACCAAAGTGTAATACAAACACAAGTCTACATTTATCATGCAATTCATTTTTTTAAATAAAAATGTATTGAGCACTTCCTATATGCCAGGAACTGAACTGAAATTTTACATGTACCTACTTTAATGTTCAAGAAAAACAATAAAATAGGTACTATTATTCTTACTATCCTCACAATTTTACAGATGAGAAGACAGTTTGAAATGTAAACTAATGCTTTCAGCATCATATGGATAGTGATAGGTAGAATCTAGATTTGAATCAAGGCTTATATGACTCTCAAGTTCATACCCCTTTACAATATAAGGCAATGCTGGTGGAGATGAGTCACTTGCTCACCCATTCCACTCACAAAACTCTTTCAATCTATTCTGTTATTTCTTTCTAAAACTACAGTTGTCCCTCAAGTAGGCATGAGAAACATACTTTTAGTCACCATCGTGCTGACACTTTATTTCCTGAGAGTCCCTTGCTATTGCTGCCCCTACTGCATAAAGTAATTGAAGGGGAAAAATCTAGAAATTAGAATACTCCCTGAATTGAAATATCACAGAGGCCACTGTGATAACAGACTGAGGCTTCTGGATTCTGTGCTTGGAGACCTAGGATTTTTGTCCTACAAGGTCTGCAACTGTCTGGCTCTATCTGATTAATACTGCATTTCCTCAAGGTGAAGTGATCCACCAGGGAGACTGTAGTAAAGGTCTGGTCATCACTATGTATTTCCAAATAGTAATCAACAAAATGATTTTGTTATTGATGAAAGATTGCAATGTTGGGACATTTTGAAACTTGTGAGGCTTATGCAGATCCGATACTTAGGTCTATGGTCTTTTGATTCACAAGTCATTTTTCTAGTAAAGGACTTTTAATATCAACTCCACTATACTGGCTGTAATAATTGGAGAGCAATGAGATCTTATGTGATGGTAAGATTCTCCCCAAGTTTACAAGTGTGCTGTACTAGAGAGAGTGTGGTTGGCGCCGGAAGACCTGGGGTTTGGTTCCAGTCGACATGATCTGCACAAACTATTGAAATTCTTTGAGTTAAATTCGCTAGTTAGTTGGGGGCGCCTGGGTGGCTTAGTCGGTTAAGCGTCCGACTTTCGCTTAGGTCATGATCTCGCGGTTCGTGGGTTCGATCCCCGTGTCAGGCTCTGTGCTGACTGCCAGCTCAGAGCCTGGAGCCTGTTTCAGTATGTGACTCCCTCTCTCTCTGACCCTCCCCTGCTCACGCTGTCTCTCTCTCTCTCTCTCCTAGAAATAAATAAAAAATAAATAAAAATAAATCGCTAGTTAGTAAAATCAAGGAGAAAAAAAAAAACCCAGAGCTATTGTGAAATAAGACACCAATTTGGAAATATTCTGTAAGCTGTAAATGTTCAATGATAACTGGCACTGTTCTGTTTAAATAGAAAATAGGAGTTAGCATCTATTTACTATAATCTTCTAGAAAGCTTTTAGGACTTACCAAAATGTTGTTTTATCAGTAAGTTTAGGAATTTGAATATCTTAACAGGAGTCTATTTTCATGACTCTTTCAAATTAGAGTTTTTAAGATAAAAGAATTCTATTTCATCCTTGCTAAGAACATGAAGAGAATAAACAATTAGATCTTTAAAGAATGTTCTATAAATCTATAGCAAAATTACACTCTATTTCACTGTAGAATGCCTGACTACTGGATATAACCACAGTATTGGTCCAGTGAGTATCTGTGTTTAATAATTAAGATAATCGCTAATTTCCACTGCTGTTTCTCTGCTACTTCTTCATAAGGCATGCACTATTGGTCTTTTAGTATTTCACTCTCATTGACCATGGACTCTAAATCATTATTTGTTGGTTATAGACCTTTACAATGCCCAGTGGCATTTGCCACTGATGACAACAATAACAGATGATATTGAGCCAAAGCTACTGGGAAAGAAGTGCAGAAAGTAAAATGATAATAAATAACTGTCATTCCATTACTAAACAGTGCCTGAAATTTGTTCTGTTGTATGTTCTATACAGCAGAGTCTGCATAATTCAAGAACCAAAAAAGCAGTTACTCTTTAGTAACAGCAGCAATCAAAAAAGTACCCAAATACATATCTTGTTCAGTGACCAGAAATTCCTCATGAAGCATGACATATTTTCAAAAAATTCTCAACAGAATCACTTCAACATTTTATGATATCTGGGACTTGTGTCAAAAGATACACTCAGTCCAATGGATACAAACTTCAGGAATGCTGGATAGAGTACAGAGATAAAGTCTCAAATGGATATGAGATTGAACATAGAAATATATTCTAAGCACATAGATACAACTATGGAGACTATGGGACCTGATAAGGATGCAAGATGCCTAAGAGAAACCATAAAACGTATGCAAGCATGATCATTTTGGTCAGGTGGTTTGGGTGAAGGACAGTTTGAGCTGGCCTTCCATGAATGAAATCTCTGTAGCAATGAACTCACAAGACAGACATTCAATAAGAGGTTGTTATTTGATTTAAATTGTCTGTACTTTACAATAATTACTCTTTAAAAGTTAAAAGTTGTATCCTTCCTACATTTCTCAGATGACTACAACATCATTTATTCTTTCCTCTTTCATTTCATTAATGATGAATCAAGTTTATTGGAGTGTTGGTGGTTTGTTTGCTTGTTAGTAAAAGATTCATTCCACTAACTCTATGTTTTACATGAATTGATATGTGGTAATCACTAAAGTTCTTAGAAAATCCACTTACCAGACAAGTTCTATAAATCTGTGCCTCAGTGATATTAGTAAAACTGGAATAATGTATCAATATATCAAAGTTAATGTGATAATTAAACAGTTTATATACTGTGACTATCTTTTCTTGTTTTCTCCCAAATGCAGAGTCTAAGAATGTTAGGTAGCTTATTCTAGGATGAAATCTTGGGGAACAGATTGGATACCTGGGAAGAATGGATAATGAAAAAAAGGAGGGCAAATCCAAAGATATTTTATCAAGCTCGTCACTGGTAGTAGTAGGGCTTGATCTCCCTGAGAATCCTTTGAGTGCCTATGGAAAATGCAAAATAGTCCATCCAAGGAATATAAGAGTATTTGCCAAGGTTACGTTGTGGAGTGCTAATGCTTCACACAAGATTGTGCATGTATTAGAATATCTGAATAGCTTCCTGAGGGATTCCACACAGCAATTTCAGAGAAGCCTCAAGGCAGGAAGCAAATAAAATCTAAGCTATTTGCAGTTTATGCAGAGAGATTTACTAGAGCAGAGAATGGTCAAGTTAAACATAATGTTGTTCCCAGTAGATGTGATGGGTAGGGATCTATCTTGCCACTAGGTAGTAGTGAGGGTGTTTCCCAGGGGCATTCCAAATGAACCAGCCCATCAGGGAACTGTGCAGAGTGGAACACAAATCCAGAATACAGAGAAGTTTCAAGATGATTTCTACAAGGTTAGAAGCAGTGCCCTCTAGGAAAGATTCTTTAGATCACAACCATGGAGATCATCAACTTCTTAACCTAAATTAGTCAGGTGGCCATATAGCTGGCCTGTTACCACAGCCAAGAACAAAAGTATAAATCAAAATAGTAGTAATAAGAAGTTTATTTTCTTAGCATATAATTGTAAAGTTTATAAAAACACTTTCATATGAATTACCTTCTTTGAGGTTATCGATAATGCTTTCAGAAGGTATGATATTATTTTTCTCATTTTTAAGATGAAGTACTTTGAAGTTTCTAAGTTTTAAGGCCTTCACCAAGGCTTGATTGTATACATGTGACAATCCAGAATGGGAAACATGGCGTGTTTATCCTAATCCCAGAATCCTAAAAGGTACCTTTATTTTAACAAAATTTCCTACTATTAATTACTTTGTAAGTCCTGACAACTACCCTCCACCTCCTGTGGCTCAGCAGCAACCTAAGCGAAAGTATCTGAAAGTATCTGAAAGTATGAGCAAACTAGAATACCAGCAAAATTCATTTCTAATCCCATTGCCATTTGTTGATCTCTTCTGAAAGATGCCTACTAGATCTGAAGGTAACTTCTTTTAGATGCTGGGTGCTCCCCAGTTGGGGAGATGCTGGCAGTTCCCAACATGAGCTGGTTTCTAGAGAGCTGGGAAATAATCCAAATAATCAGCAAGGAGTGGAAGTTCAAGGAAAGCAACATTTCTAAGAACACACAGGTGTCATGACTAATATATATCAGTTCTAAGTAATCTGAACATTTGAAAACATAGAACTTTTGGGGTGCCTGAGTGGCTCAGTCAGTTAAGCGTTGACTTCACCTCAGGTCATGACCTCACGGTTTGTGGATTCCAGCCCCACCTCAGGCTCTGTGCTGACAACTCAGAGCCTGGAGCCTGCTTCAGATTCTGTGTGTGTCTCTCTCTGCCTCTCTCTCTCATGCTAAGCTCCCTCGCCTCCCCAGTTCCAAGGCTCTTCTTCCTGTGCTTCACAAAACCAGCCCCATATCCAGGAGTCCCACCAGTGAGCTCCTGCCTGATTGATAACAAGAGGGCACAGCATATAGCTGTTTTCTCAAGGAAGTGACTTACCCTATCAGTTTTCCCTTCAGTCTGAATGCTGGTGTGACTGCACACCTCATGTTCCTCTTCCAAGTCAGAAACATCCTCCAGTTCCTCTGGGGTCTATAAAAAGGAAGCAAAGCATTGCTGGTGAGAATGCAAAATGGAAAACAGACTGACAATACCTAAAAAAGTAAGCACAGAGTTACCAATATGACCCTGCAATTCTACTCCTAGATATATACCCAAGAGAAATGAAAATACATGTCCCCACAAAAACCTGTAAAAAACTGTTCGTAACAGTTCATAGCATACCAATCATAGTAGCCAAAAAGTGGAAACAACTTAAACACAAATCTTCTTGGGAACAGATAAACAGAATTCTATATACTAGGATATGATTTGGCTGTAAAAACGAATCGGATAATGAGACATGCTGCAACATAGGTGAATCTTGAAGATATTATGGTAAGTGAAAGAAGTCAATCATAAAAGACCACATGTTGATTCCATTTGTATGAAATGTCTAGAATAGGCAAATCTAGGGGCGCCTGGGTGACTCAGTCGGTTAAGTGTCTGACTTCAGCTCAGGTCATGATCTCACGGTTCATGGGTTCGAGTCCCGCATCGGGCTCTGTGCTGACAGCTAGCTCAGAGCCTATAGCCTGTTTCAGATTTTGTATCTCCCTTTCTCTCTGACCCTTCCCTGCTCATGCTCTCTCTCTCTCTCAGAAATAAATAAAACATTTAAATATTTTTTAAAAATAGGCAAATCTATAGAGACAAAAGTTTGACTGGCAGATCCTAAACAAGGGGGTGAAGGAAGAAGCAGTGGGGGAGTGGGCAAAGTTTGCTTATGGGTATGTAGTCTCTCTTTGGGATGATCGCAATGTTCTGGAATTAGATAGTGGTAACGATCACAAGATCGTGTGCATATACCAAAACGAAACAAAACAAAACAAAACAAAACACACTGAGTTTTAACTTTAAAATGGTGACTCTTATGGTATATGAATTATATCCCAATAAATTTTGAAAGAAAAAGAAATTAAACTATAAATATTTTAACTTCAGTGTCTATTCTAAAGAGCTAACCTACTTCCATTTCCTTTTCTTCAATTTCAGCTCAAACATCTTCTGTCAGGAGGTGTCTGGCTCAGGAAGACCTAGACTGGGTTGGGGGCCTCTGCCAAGCTTTTCCTGACCCCTCTACTTCCACCGTCATGATGCTCACCGTACTTGATTGCAGCACTGTTTGTTGAAACAGGCAACCAGTTGTTGTAACTGAGGTAAGGACTGGGTCTGCCCTGCTTACTGTCATTTCGCTATAATCAAGCACATCTGTGCTTTTGAGTGGATAAAGCAAAATTATCAGTGATAGCCAAAATGAGAGTTGGATACGAGCAAAAGGAAACATATCAATGGTAACAACAAGCACTTGTCTTAACTTGACTCTGCTTCTTTCTTTCAAATTTCAAACTGATTTTATTTGCCTTATGTTATTTCTCTTAATTTCACCGGGGCAATAATTTAAAGATATCTGTAGTTATTGCAAATACAAGTAAGAGTACTTAACAAGAATTAAGTTAATATTTGTTTTCATTTAAATCATGTATGATTCCTTTAATACAAAGCCCTGGTATGAAATCCGAAAATCAAATAGGTTTAATGAAAAACAACCAAAAGTGAAGTAAAAGATCTCTTCTACACACCTGGCTGTTAAAAACTGGGGAGGGGCAGTGGTTGTCTACTCAATCTAGCCCCGGTTTCCTTTCAACTTTGCTTTGCATACAAGCCCTTTGTTTATCTTGAGGGCCTTGGCAGGTTTCCCTTCCCTTGGGACCACTCTAGAGATGGGAACTTGGAATAATTAGTTCACACTGGAACAAAACTACCTATTTCCTACCACTAATAGCCTCTGATTCTGTCCCATCTCATGGTCTTTGACCAGCACTTTGTTTTCTAAGCCTTACACTGAGCATCACCCAGAGCTCTGCATTTATTGCAACTGACTACTATTAGATATTAATAGTCCCTTAATTATTAATAGGCCTTACCAAGGCCTCTGATATGCTTGAGTAACTGTTATACATGTTTATCTCTACATGCAGCCCTTCTTTTCTGTGACAATGTGCAACTATGATCGCAGGGCAACTTACACTTTTTTCTTAGGTGTTAGTAACATGAGTACACCTCTGTGGACCTTCTATGCAATCATGTGTTTCATTATTAGCCACTTTTGTGTATTTTTCCCACAGTATTCTTGAGAAAGAATCTTTTCAACTTCCCTCCTTGATACATCACCATCCCCTGAGACATCTGAATAAATTCAGTTATCACATTCCTTTTCTTGGGTCTTATTGTTTTGCACTGAAGGCAGTCTGGTGTCCTTACTGTGATCTGTTTCTTATAAATGTCTGTTGCTAATTACTTGGACTATACTTTACAACAAAATGACATACAACTTTATCGTTGATTCCAATATTTTATTCAACTCAAAATAAAGCGACTTAACAGAAACTAAGAACAACTGCTGCTGTCGAAAGTCACAAGCACCATTTTTGCTGGTGCTATTGCAGGAAGAGATAAGCCTACCATTTGCACCCACATACTTCTGTGCTTATGTTTTTGTTTTTGTTTCTTTTGTTTTTGTCTTGAACACAGAACTATCATTTTCTTGAAAAGTCACAGCTGACCTCTTCATTTCAGGAATAAGATCAGTGGGGGAGTGTTCAAAACACTTGCTGGCAGCATTTTGTTTTCTGTAAGTCAAGCAGTTCACTGCTATCGCAAAAATAAAAAGTTAAATATACAATGTTACCATTTAAGTTAAATGGAAGCTAAGAAAGAAATAGGAGTATTGTAATCACTTTTGAGTTGATACATTAACTTTTTTAGGCATGAAGATAAATAATAATAGCACACATATTGTAAAAGGGAGAAGGGAGTCGGGGCTACCCTCTATTGTATTTTGGCTCCCCACTCATCTAGACACAGAGTTTGCACAACTCTGGACAGTGCAAACATCTGAAAAGTGTGTGTGTGTGTGTGTGTGTGTGTGTTTCCAATTAATTTCTTTCTTTTTTATCACTTAGTTACTTTTTAATTTTATTAACAATTTTATTTTTAAATTGAAAATTTTATTTAAAATAATGCAAAAATCTTACAGAAAACACAAAACAGGAGGAGGAAAGTTTATAATCCTTTATTACCAACAAAAAATTTTTTGAATTTATTTTTTAACAAGTCCTTTCCTATAATTGTAATTGTAGTATATACACTATTTTATATTCTGTTTTATTATGATCCTGAACACTTTCCACCCTTCATTATTTTCACTTTCAGTGGCTGCATGGTAGTCGATAAAGTGGATGCATCATTTCCTTATTATTAGATAGTTAGGTCCGCATTTTAGTGGTTCCTCAATGGTGACTTGTTACTTTGCTTTATTTCAATAACTTTTCATTCTAGGGGAAGGGAGACCAAACTACCCTAGAGCTGTGTTAGGTGGTAGAAAGATCCAATAATGTTGAATAATACACAGATAAATTTTAATTCTGGCCCTCTAATTAGTGATTGTGGACTTTGGGCATTTTGGGTACCATTTTAAACTTTGGTTTCCTCAGATCAAAGTTTTGAATAATACTTCCCAATCTTGAAAATTGTCATGAGGCTCAATTGTACTAAGATGCTCTAAGTAAGAATTGGTTAGCCCACAGATAGCTAGAGTGAAGTTTCTTTATTTCTCTTGCTTTTTCTCCTCTTTTTCCACCATTTCATTCCTTATCCAACCCTTTATATTTTGGGATAAAATGTTTGTATCAATTGGATGCCTCCATTTTATTCCAAATTTGTTATTCTGGATTGATGTAATATTATCATTATATTCACTCCATTTTGAGTATGTGATGTCCTGTACCAAACAGGGTTTAATATAATTCCACACATACCACCTTCTCCTGAATCCAAGTAAAGATCTCTTGTGATCTGATTTTACTCATGTATAAAAATAAAATTGCCCATTAAGCCAGCCCCAGCAAAGATTCACTCTCACATAGGGGCGTCTGGGTGGCTTAGTCGGTTAAGCGTCCGACTTTGCTTAGGTCATGATCTCGTGGTTCGTGGGTTCGAGCCCCACATCAGGCTCTGTGCTGACTGCCAGTTCAGAGCCTGGAGCCTGTTTCAGAGTCTCTGACTCCCTCTCTCTCTGACCCTTCCCTGCTCATGCTGTCTCTCTCTCTCTCTCTCCTAGAAATAAATAAAATATTTTAAAAAAAAAGATTCACTCTCACATAGATTCTCAGTAATGATGGATATAACTTTCCTTCTCTAATCTGAGCTGTCTCTAAACCAGAGCAAGAGAAAGCTATAGATACCCTTTTTTCTTTCTTGAAAGAGTGTTAATAAACTTAGTCATTACTCACTTATTTCTAAATTCAGAATTCAGGAAAACTATTTCATGCTTTTATGTTTTAACTCTTGCTTGTTGTGAAGCCTTTCTTAGGTAGCTCAAAGTGAATTGAAATTAGCTTCATTTCCTCACTTGCAAAACGACAAAAATATCACCTAATCCTTTGGGTTATTGTGAAGATAAAATAAGATGATGAACTAGAACATTTTTCAGTGACTAGAAAGTACTAAAGTTTAATAGTGTTTATGATTATTATAAATTATTATTAATTTTACTATGAGACCTTACTTTAGGCAAAAGAGGCCAGAATCAAGTATAAATCTTGAAAATATTCTGGCTGGTGTTTTACATAGAAACTAGAGCTGCAATCAACCACAGTGGCACATTAAACTTCAGGGTCACAATAAATTGGTGGTTTTAATAAATATATATACACTTACTGAAATAGAAATGACTGCATTTATATATCTTTTTTTCCCCAGGAACTTCATGTTCTCTACAGACTTTATCTCATTAATTCCTTCAGCATTTCTAGTGAGATGATATGCAGGATTATGGCACATAAAATTCACTTACACAGACTTTATAAATGGTTAACATTAAAATATTTGAAAAAATAAATTTGTGGTCACTGAAAAGGAAAAGAAAAGAGAAAAGAAAGAAGAGAAAGAAGAAAAGGAAGATAAAAACAGAAGAAAAAGGGTAGCCTAGGAACAGGAGTCATGCTTGACATTTTCCTCCCAAATTAAGGTTGAATTCTAAATTCTACATGTGACTTAATCATAAATCATACTTCTCCGACTATCCATTGCTGGCTTTCTACAATCCAATAACTTCCACAGCAGTGACAGGAGCTGTCTGACACTCGGGTAAGCTGTTAGGAAGGGCACTCTCGGTCCTTTTCCCAAGCAGACAGTGAGAGGAGCATGCACAGTTACATCATGCTAGCTCAGGTGATAGCACAGGATGATTTGGGAATGTCTGTGTCAAAAATTCATTTTTATAAGAGAACTAGGCATGTTAAGAATATCATTTCAAAGAATAGAAACCTAAGAAATGCCTTTTGCCGAAAACACACATACAAGCACCTTCTTGTATTCCAGACATGGCCCACTCACCTGCTCATTCTACATCCAGGTCTTTGGTCCTTCGTATCCACTGCTCTCTTGCCTGGCGTGCCCCTCCTAGAGCTCTTACATGGCTGGATCATTCTCACCCTGAGAGCTTAGGTGGCCTATGCTCAGTCCTATCCAATCTTCCTGGTCAGTCTATCTAAAAGGAAGGCTTTCCCCAACCTCATTTATTTATTACATCACCCTATAATTTTTCTCTAGTTCTCTTTTGATGATCATAACCTGAAATTATATTTTTCTTTATTTTTCTTTTTGAAATTGAATATGTTTTCGTCTTGTCCCATTAGAGCATAACTTCCATGAGAATAAAGGTGTTGTCTGTCTTGTTCACCACTCTGAGCACCTTGAAACAGCATATACTATGTGCTCAATAAAAATATTTTAACTGAATAAAGGAACAAATTATTTAATGAATAATAAGCTTTGGCATCAGTATCAGAAGAATGTCACAGAACATTTTTTAAGCTTTAGAGTAATGTTTAATCCTTTTCCTTCTGCCGTCAATAAGTACTGAGTTAATGATTCCTTGCTTAAGGGAAGATATGAGGCCAAGGATCCTGGATTTTGTATTTTAAAAATAAAGACTATGGAAATTAGAGATAATGGATTTTGTACAGAGCTCCAGATTCTCAGATTTGGAAGAATAGAAAGACATCTATGGATCCCATTAAAAGTTCAGTATGGATATAAAAAGATGTCAGAGAAAACACCATCTTCTAAACGCAGACCAGAGTTTGAAGTCTTACCAAGGCCCATAAGTATTATGGAAACAGCAAGCAGTAAACCTGGAGGAGTTACATGGGTTAAAACAATGGGTATCTCATTGATAACTAATTTGGGAAAATGCCAAGTAATTGGTAGGTCTTTCTGATGCATTGATACAGTTTAAGTCTCTAGAAAAGAGTCTCCAAAACTTAGCGCTATCAACATCTTGCTCTGAATAATTCTGGTTGCAAGAGACTATCTTGTATTTTCTTGTCTGTTGTGGGATGTTTAGCACTATCCCTAGCCTCTACCCCCTACATGCAATAGGACCCTCCCAAGTTGTAACAATAAAAAATATCTCCATACATTTCCAAATGTCTCCCAATGAGGAGGGGGGAGGAATCTTCCCTGTCTAAGAACTAGAAATCTAGAACTTTGGTTCACCTGGCCCAACACAAGTGATAGAGGTAAAGAGAAGGTCCAATGACTATGTTAAAACTTCACATGAGCAAAGTTAAAATTAGATTAACTTAGAGAATATAAAAATAAAAAGTATTTTTTTCTTGTACATCTGAGTTTGTAGACAGACTGAAGTTCATACCCCATATAATACCATTATGGTTACCAGACAGAAGAGGGCACTGTTTATTCATTTTAGTCTTAGTCAAACACCTGTAAGATTATATAAGAAGATTTATAAAATTTAAATTAGAAATTTGGTTGCAGTGTTAATGTCAGCATTTAATAAGCTGCTTTCCTTCTATGGTATTTCTTTCCATTTTTATTAATAATGAAGAATTATTACCTAAAGATATGCCATGATAGTCAAAGTTTTTTGGTTAAGTAATAAAGAGGTTAAAAAAATCAAATTAAGTCATCTCAACTAAAACATTTGAATGTCTGTTTTTTATGCATAGAAACACAGGTTATTATGCTAGTTTCTGGGGATCTTGAGACAAATAAAACATAATCCTTTCCCTCAGGAGAGATAAAAGGTAAGGATATTAAATAGAAATAAAAGATATTTCCTAGAGTTACATGGTTTGAGATTGAGATTGAGTGGTAAGACAGAAATTTCCTTAGAAATGTCAGGCAGAAGAGGAGAATGAGTATAAAATACCTCAAAGTAAGCTGTGAAGACATTTCTTGTATTATCAGAAAACTGCTGGGGTTGTGTTATTGTGGTAGATTGGTGAACTTGAAGTTAGGATACTTAGATTTTCATTCTAACTTTGCCACCAATTACTTGTATGTTGTTAGGAAAATCTCATAATTTTTCTATGCTTCAATTTTCTTAACTTTATAATAGGGTTGGAAAGCAAGTAAAATTTTATATTTTCTGCAAGTTCTTCAAGTTTTAGGATTTTATGAATTCATGCTTAAACTGAAAAGATAAAATTAATCTCGATAAAATGTTTCCTGAGTACTAAGAAACTTCAATACTAGGAGAGATCTGGTAGATCCATTGGGTTCTGTTAAAACAAATTCACTCCAATTCATAATACCAATTAGAAATATGGTTCACCTCTGAATACATGTATCTCCTGACTCTCACAAGGAACAAGAAGGCATGTAGTATTATTATAATTCTGGTGACTAACACAATGCCTGGCAAAAAGTAGGTACACAATAATAGTTTTTAGTGAATTAATACAAGAGGGGAAAAAATGGATAAGGAAATAAAGACAGATGTGAATAAAGACATATGTTTCTATTTGCCAATGATCTATTAAAATTGTTGGTGGATTTTCTTCCTATAATCTTTCAAAAAATAATTCAAAACTGCCTCTAGGTACCATTATCATCCCTCTATGTTTCACAAGCCATTTCATTCTTCTTTCTAAGAATATACCACCATATAAATTATTCCACATGATAAAACTAAGACGCCTGGGTGAGTATTACATCCCTTAAAGGCTATAAAAATTGAAATTTATTTTGATAAAGCTATGTTGCTGAATATAAATATATATATATGTATATGAATATAATATATATATGAATATAAATATATATATATATACACACAAAATAAGAGGAAAAAATACACCTAAAATGCATTAAAAGATATAATTAAACATGTAGTCAGCTAGGACAACTTAAGCAGATAAATACTGAACATGTAGAATATTGCTATCAGAGGAGACATACCTTAGTTGTTAATATATTTTTTATGAGATAAGTCTTTATTAGTTTGCTGCTTAAAAACGTACCCAGGCCAGCAGACATCAAATAGTAGACTCTGCAATATCTAATGGTTGAGTCTGGATTTGATGATTATCATAAGGGGTGATCGTTATAATCACTTAAGCTTATATAAAGCCTTTCTAAGAACTCAAGTAATGATAGAATCACACAGGGTAAAGCATATTTTAGCCTTAATCTTTCTTTCTATCAGGAAGCTTTTGACAGTCATTCTTCGGCTCTGAGGACACCGATGAGGCTAATAACTGTAGAAAAGCACACAGGAAATCAGCAAGAGGGTCATAAATGAAAGTGGCATCATCAATATCATGGTACTTATTCAACCACCAAATGAGTTGGTGATCCAGCTCTAATTCCCAGGACTGCATATTTAATTCACAAAAACTGTCATAAGAAGTATCCCAGCTTGACGTTTAAATAAAGATATGAAAGGCTAATGAAGCCATGAAGAATAGGGTTTGAATGAAAGTATATTTTTAGAAAGTTCAAATATGAGAAACATTCAGACTCAGATCAGGGTCCTTGAGATTCTTCTTTTTAAGTATAGAAAGGTGAGGTAATCATTTTTAATCAAGGTCTTAATATTATTCATTAACAACACTTGGCTGGGTTATTCCACATTCCTTTTCTCATCCAATCTTGACAATAAACCTGAAGAGGCAAATGGTATCATTTCAATACCATAGCTGAGGAGACTGAGCCCTAGAGTTAACAAAACCTATCCAATATTGCACAACTAATAAATAGCTACTTCAAAGTAGGTCCAGTGCTTGCTTTATGAACCAAACTGATAGTCACAAATACAGGGTAAATGTAGGAATTGAGTAGTTAAAATTTACAAGTCTAGAAAATAAGCTTCAAACAGCATGAATACACTGCTTATAGAACAACGAAGACCAGATTATTTAGGGGTTTGATGAGCAACACACCAGTAGACTGGTCTTTAATCTCCTCCTCTTCCTGCTGGATATAATTTCTAGACCTCAGTAAACTTGGCATCTGGAGCAAATAGATGATTCAACCTTTCTTCATTGCACCACCACCACTTAACTCGAACCATATCTTGTCTTTAGAGACCCAATTAAAAGAAATCTTACTTATTTCTCAGGATTGCATGCTGGCTTCATGTTATACTAAAGTTGAGATGAATTCAATTTTGGTTCATAACATGAGCAAAAGTATATGCCAATGAATCTGAAAAAAAATGCTCCTGAGTCATTATATTTGACTTCTTTTTTTGTTTAATTTCTATATGAATTAAGCTATACTAAATGTGAAACTATTAAATGTTTTGGAAAGAACTGTGATTTTATATTCTACTTCTAAAAATATGAGCGGAGGGGCAGCTGGGTGACTCAGTTGGTTGAGCGTCTGACTTTGGCTCAGGTCATGATCTCATGGTCTATGAGTTTGAGCCCTGCATCGGGCTCTGTGACGACAGCTTAGAGCAGCCTTGATTTGGATTCTGTGTCTCCCTCTCCCTCTGCCCCACCCCACTTGCTCTCTGTCTCTCCGTTTCTCACTCTCTCTCAAAATAAATAAATATTTAAAAATTCAAATTATGAGCAGAAAACCTAAAGGCAAGTATCTTGCTAAATCTCTTACATTGAGGCAAGAATTGTGATGAAGCATAGTATAAAAATTGAGTATTGTATTTTAGGTCAAATACTCCCTTTAATATCTTGTGACCTTGAACAAGTACTTGATGAGAACTCGACTTCTTCTGAAGTAAGTGAAAAAGATTGAACCAAATGATTTAGAAAAACCCATTCAATTCTACTGTTTACATGCCTATTGCAGAGTGTTTTTTTTCACAATCAACATTGAAACAAAATGAATATTTAAAAAAATTTTGAAATAGCACGACACTCTTTTGAAATGCTGCATACAATTTCAGATCACAAGACCCTTTTGAATTGTTAACCTCTCAGGAGGTTTGAAACAACTTTTTAAACTTGTTGTATCCAGAACTAATTGGATGATAGAAGGGTTCTTCATAGGCAATAACTGATGATGCCATAGAGAATTATGACAGGACAATTACCCTCACTGCTCTATAGAGGGGAGATGTCCCGTTGTTAGACACAACACAGTAATAATAGTAGTGGAAGTGCTGGTAATGATGGTAGTGGCAGCAGTAATTGTAGTAGTAGCAGCTGCTAGAGCAGATGACTAATAACACACCCTGATCTTCATCTTTAGGATTTCAACACTGCTACCATGAAGAGCATACAAATTCTACTATATCTGAGTGAGGAAAACCTCGCCTTGCATTAAACTCTTTGCCAAACCGACTCTCTATATGTGAAGTTGTGTTCTTACTCTTAGAATAACCAGCTGAAGAGAAGTCATCTAACTGAAAAGTTATTAATTCTACAGTTATTAAAAATAAGGGTTTCAGAGAATATTTGACGGCAAAGAAAATGCACTTACTTTTAATTGAATGTATACATGAATATATATTCTAATTATATAAAGTATTGCATATAGATGAGAGAGTTGTACAGTATTAAATGTGTTCTTTCTTCTTTATAATTGATTTGTCATAAAATTGTTACAACAATAAACTATTACTCTTATCATCAGGGGGAGAAACCAAGCAATGAGTGTTACAAGAAAATCTGCTTAAGGTTGAATGTGCCATTTCAAGGACCTGTCAGTAATAAAATAAAGAAAAAAAGAGCAAGATTGCAAAAGTTACTGCAGGGGGAGCTGGCTTGTCACTTTGCAGTAGGTCTATCAAAGTGGCATGACACTCAAAGCTGATGTGGGCCCAGACAAAAGCTTTCAATAAGTGAGAGGGAAATTGAAGCATATGTCTTCACTATCTGAGCAAACACCACAGAGGACTGTGATACCAGATATAGAGAAATATCCAATACCCGGTCCTCATGCTGTTTCCCCACTTTACATGGCCTCCCTTATAGCTCTGTGGGTGTGTAAAAGCAGCAGTTTCATTATCTCATGTATCGCATTTTCAGCATTCTGGAAATTGATTTTGGGAAGCGTTCCTTACCAAAGATTTTGAGAGGAAGGAAAGTTGTGGTTTGACTTCCCAGTAGGGATATATATATATTTTTTAACATACAGGAAATCTTTTACTTTCAGAAATTGTTAAGGCATCCAGGTATAATACAAATGGTTCTAACCAAATTCATCTATCTGGATTTGCAAAGTAATCCCAGGCACAGTAATAAAGCAAAAAACTGCCTGCTGTGTTCCAGGCACGGACATTATGTAAGGCTAAGTTGTTCAAACCTGACACTGCTATTTAACTGAACTAAAAAATTGGAAAAATATGAAAGAAGTTCCACATTACTGAGGAGATGTTGTTCAATAAGACAGTAATTCAGATCTATATTAGAGTTTTGTACATATTATTCAGGGTTATTGGATTGAAGTTTGCTTTATGGGATGTAAGAATTCCCTACACTAGTAGAAAAAAGTAGTTTAAGTTGGCAGCTTATATATAAAATAGAACACTAGAATGCAACAAAACAAATATTTGGACAACCCCTAAGGAAGAATTATATTCTCTATATAAAGGGATTTTTAGGTCCCCAAACTAAAAGGCCTATTCGTAGAAGCAAGTGGATACATCATTGTTGAACATGTAGTCAGATCTAAGTGGCTGTGAAACTAGCTCGTGGTAAATGCTTCATGATATTTCTACACAGATTGGTCCTGATCAATGGAATTAGGGCATGTGGTAGAAGCAAACCTTGTAGGGAAATTAGATTTTAAAAATGTGCATGTATTCCTTAACATGTTAAGCATATACACACCATAAAATCCAGACATTGAACTCCTAGACATGTAACCAAAAGAGATGAAGATATGTATTCACAAAAAGACTTGTACGCAAATCAGCGTAGCAGATAACTTTGTAATAGCAAACAATCGAAACAATAGCCAACGTCTGAAAGCAATTCAGATGTTAATCAACAGACAGATGGTGTAACTAACTATATTGTTCAATACAATACTATTTAATCATGAAAAGAAATGGATTATTGATAAATGTAACAACATTGAGGGATCTCAAAATAATTATGCTTAGTGAAGGAGGCCAAATAAGAGTCTATACTGTGTAGTCTATTTATACAACCTTATAGAAATCACAATCCGATCTGCAGTAACAGAAATCAGATTGCTGGTCATTTGGGTCTGGGGGAAGGAGTGATTAGACTACAGCAGAACATGAGTAAGTTTTAGATTTTGATGGACTTGTTTCTTATGACTGTGGTGATAGCTTCAGAGCTATCAATGTTTGTCTATAAAACATAACAAATTGCATGCTTTAATATACACCGTTTATTAAATTCAACTTCACATCCATAATGCTGTCAAAAATTTGCATTTACTTATTCAAATGCCTATCTAGACACATAAAATATCAAATAAGAGTTGTTTGCTCAGCCCAAGACTATAATTTTAAGTGGGACCATGCAACATGAAGTTATATCAAATGAGTCAAATCTGTAAGTTCATGTTAAATTAATTAATATCTAAACTTTTTTGCTATTTAATAAAATGGACCTCAATGCATAGTAAGGGTCTGCATATTGAATAAAAATGTTCAATTTCTGTTATCAATGTTAATTTTAAATGTTAAATTGTTATAAAAATGAGTTTCAGTGCAAACTTGTTTCCATGGGCAATCTCACCAGAGGTTCACCAGAGATGTGAAACATTGCATCTTTAGTAAGAATCACACCAACTGTGGATTTTTCTATGTGGATATGAGTATGAAAAGACAACTGACAAGAATGGCAATAAATTCCAGCAACAATGTGATTTTTCTATTACTTAACGGGGTTTATAAAATATCAAACCAAGCTTTAAACTTTTTGTTTTTGCTTCATTCAAGGCAATAGTTTTCCAAAAGTTTGGTCGTAGAGAACCCCTTTCGTTTTTTTAAGTTTTTAAATTTTTATTTATTTTTGAGAGAGAGACAGAATATGAGCGGGGGAGGGGTGGAGAGAGAGGGAGATCACAGAATCTGAAGCAGGCTCCAGGTTCTGAGCTGTCAGCACAGATTGCAACATGGGGCTCGAACTCATGGACTGTGAGATTATAACCTGAGATGAAGTCAGATGCTTAACCACCCAGGTGCCCCAGTAGAACACCTTTCTTAAATGTGATTATGGAATACTAATATTCACAACAATACTTTGATTTCTATATACTTATAGAATTGATATAAAAAGAGTCAGCACTCAAATAAATATCAGCTATCATGTCTTTCTACCTAATGTCAAGAAATATTACCTATCATGTCTCATTAGAAATGTTTTTGGAATATAGTATAAAGAATACTAGACCAGGAGTTAGAAGATTTTTACTAGCTTTATCACCTTTTGACTAGGTACTGTTGATTATGTTAATTTTAACTTCTAAAGTCTAGATTCCTCATTTTAAAAGAAGGGATTCATTTCATTATATTTGAAATGAGTGTAAAGTCTCAATGAGTAAGATATATGAAAATTATCAAAGTATGTTATGAATATCAATTGGGGAACATCTGTGAATATAATTAAGAAATAATTAAGTAGCATCATCTTTTACTTTCACTCACATTTTGTTTTGTTAGATAATTGAAAACACTCAGAAGAATCAACTCTTAAAGAAGCAAAATTGGACTTAGACAAAGTTTGAAATAATTTTTAAAAACTGAAAGCTTCTTTTTTTAAAAAACCACATTAAAGGTAAAAAAAAAAGAGTCAGAAGAGAGAGCAAGAATGCAGCAGAGATCTGAAATGACATGAGAAGTGTTTCAAAGATGATAGAAATTGCAAACGTTTGTAGTTACCCAAGGCAAATGGACATCTATAACAGAACCTGTGAAAATAATGCAGGTGAGAAGGCCAGTAGCTGTCATACACTTTGTTTTTCTGTCTATGGAGTACATTTTCCATGTAGAATCTCACTCAGACATCCTATACACATAACATGACATGGAGATATAATTCAACTGGGGCTAGAAAACCAGAAGCTCCGCCCACTAAAGGCCTCTCTGACCAATATGGGGGTCCATGATTTATGTTTTTTGGAATATTCAGTAAGACACAATAGCTCAAGAAGTGGAGGTCCACAGTTAAAATTATGTCAGGTTTCTTTATTAAACAAAGATCTTTATTAATCTTTTGCCTACTTTTGCTAATTCATAGGTCAACAGTGGAAATTAAAAATCACTAAATTTTATTGTTTATAAATCTCTATACCCAATTTAAAACAGTACTAGTTGTAGCTAGATAGAGGAACCTATCCCACTGAGCCTTCCACAACTTAAAAAAAATAAGAAAACAAAACTTCCCAAAGTTCTTTGACTGCACATCTCCCTCACTATTTCCTTGGCTTATGTTTTCATACAATACATACATATATACAAATGTATACATGCACATACACACATATATAATACACACACACATATATTAATGTGGCCATCGCTTGGCATTTTAGAAGAGATAAACACTTTTGGAATGGTCACGTGAAAAAAAAGTCGTTTAGGTTTACCAACTCTGAAATATTTGCCCTAGGACAACCAGTGAAACTTTGTGATACAAAAATTTTATTCCCTTCTCACTACAAATTAGAATATGCTATATATTATTCCATGGTATAGATAAACCACATCTTCTTGATCCATGTGTAGCAACATGGATGGACTTAGAGGGTGTTATGCTGAGTGAAATAAGTCAGGCAGAGAAGGACAAATATCATATGTTTGCACATATAGGAGGATTAGGAGGAACTTAACTGAGGAACAAGGGGGAGAAGAAGGGGGAAATGGTGGTGGAAAGGGAGAGAGGCAAACCATGAGAGACTCTTGAATGCTGACAAAAACTGAGAATAGATGGATGTGGGGGGGAGGGGGATGTGCATGGAGTGGGGCACTTGTGGGGATGAGCACTGGGTGTTATGTGGACACTAATTTGACAATAAACGATTTGTAAAAAAAAAAAAAAGAATATGTTATATATTAAAGTTTTTTTTTTAAATAAAATTAACGACATAAATTACATTATCAACTTTTTGTTAGAATAAAAGTACCCATGAATGATGCAGAGTTAATTTTAAAGGTTGGTACTACTTCTCTGTCTGTGCCAATAACCTGAATCCAATTCTATACTTAGTCATACTTCTATCTGCTCCATGTGGCTTATCTCCAAGGAGTTCTGATTCCTTTAAAACAGGGCATGGTATTTAAAAACCAAGAACAAGAATTAGTTGTGCTCACTCTAGCTAAGGTATCTTTGTTCCAAGACCTGTTAGTGAATAAATCTAGAAAACAAATTATTTTCAAAGAATATGACTCTATACTGATTGATAGATACAACAGTACATTAAAAAATACAACATGGCAAAATGCGATTTACTCCAGAAATACAAAAGTGTTCCAGTATTAGGAATTCCACTTACGTAATTCATTATACTAAGTATAAGGAAAAATCATGATTTCTCCATAGACACTGAAAATTCAATACCTTTTCCTACTTAAACATGCAATAAAATATAAGTTATGACTACACATGGCTCAGATCTAAAGTTGGCAAGCTACTTAAAAATACCATAGGCATTTTCACCGAAGTTAGGAACAAGGTGAAATGCCAATTTTCTACCTTAGTTAATATTGAGAAAATTGTTTAGGGAAATTATAAACAAACTATCTTTATTTGTAAGTAATATGATGACATACATGAAAACCCAGGAGATTCAAACAAAACTTAAAAAATAATAAAATAAAATAAATAAAATAAAAGTACAATATAAAATGAAAATAAAATAAAGTAAAAAAGTAAAATATAATAGCTCATGAGACTACTGGTTTCAGCTCTGGCATGTAAAGATCTTAGAAGTTGTCCTCACTGGAATGCCTAGGTGGCTCAGTCATTAAGCATCTGACTTTGGCTCAGGTCATGCATGATCTCGCCCCACATTCAGCTCTCTCTGCTGTCAGCACAAAGCCCTCTTCAGATCCTCAGTTCCACTCTCTCTGCCCTCCCCTGCTCTCTCTCTCTCTCTCTCTGTTAGAAATAAATAAACATTAAAAAAGAAAAAAGCCCTCAGGTTGCTATCAGTGCAAGGAGAAGAAAAACTAATTTGAAACATTCCTGGGGCACTCTCTATTACATATGCCTCATCTCCAGGGAAAAAGACTTTATCAGACCCTTAGCCAACTTGAAGGAAGGGCAATTATTCAACCTCAGTACCCCTCCCCCAACCTCCCAGAGCTCTCTATGTCACCTATGGGGGCATGGGAATTAGAAACACCTGTGAAATCTACATCCAAGGGACAAACCCACTAAAAGTGTCAGATTTAATTACAGGAATATAGAAAGCTTCTCCTCCCCTACTTTTTACTATCACATTAAAACAAGGCTTCAGTATAATAACAGTAGATTATAGCTATAAAGGGCTCTAAAGAACAGATTCTGCATAAGAAGGAGTTCTAAGAGAAACTAAAAGACAACAGAGGAGAAAAAAACAGACAATAGAGGAAACTGAAGACTCTGACATTTTCTACATCAAACAATAATTACATCCTAACTCTTAGGCAAATTTATATAAAACCTTAGACTAAAGGCCTATTTGCCTCAATTCCTATTATCCATAAATCATGTCCATCTTTCAACAAAAGTTTACAAGGCATACTCAAAAGGCAAACCAAAAACAAAGTCTGAAAAGACAAAGCAAGCATCACAACTAGATTCAGATATGACATGGATTATAGAATTATGAATGAGAATTTTTAAATTACTAATCCAGAAAATAGATGAATATAAGAACTGATGAGTGATAAGAGCATAGAGGTGAAACCTAAGAATGAATTAGAAAGAAATGCAAGAGGTCAAGAAAAACAAACCTATAGCAAAAATGAAGAGTACCTTTGGCTGGGCTCATCAGTGGATTAGACATGGCTGAAGAAGGAATCTGGAAAGCTTGAAATTAAGACACTGGAAACTTTCCAAATTGAAATGCAAAGATAAAAAAGAATAAAGGAAAAACAGAACATCCAATAACAGTAAGATAATAGAAAAGTGTAAAAAACAGGTAACTGATGAAAGAGAAGAAAGAGAAAATGGAGCAGAAAAAATAACTAAGTGGTAATAACTGAGAATTTTTGATAATTACAGGCAGCAAACCACAAATATCAGAGAACATCACGTAGGTTAAATACCAAATAACTACACTTAGGCATATCATTTTCTTTCTTTCTTTCTTTCTTTCTTTCTTTCTTTCTTTCTTTCTTTCTTTCTTTCTTTCTTTCTTTCTTTCCTTCCTTCCTTCCTTCCTTCCTTCCTTCCTTCCTTCCTTCCTTCCTTTCCTTCCTTTCCTTCCTTCCTTCCTTCCTTCCTTCCTTCCTTCCTTCCTTCCTTCCTTCTTCCTTTCTTCCTTCCTTTCTTCCTTCCTTCCTTCCTTCCTTTCTTTCTTTCTTTCTTTCTTTCTTTCTTTCTTTCTTTCTTTCTTTCTTTCACAAATGGTTTATTGTCAAATCGGTTTCCATATAACACCCCATGCTCATCCCCACAAGTGCCCTCCTTCATTAGGCATATCATTTTCAAACTGCAGAACACCAAGAGCAAAGGAAAACATCTTGAAAAAGCCGAAGGTATAAAATATTTTACTTACGGAGAAAAAAAGTTAAGAATGATAAAAGACTTCTCATCAGGAAACATGCAAGCCAAAAGAATTTGGAATAAAATACTTAAAGCCTTCTGAGAAAAAAAAAAAAACAAAACACCTTGAATTCTATACACAGCAAAATTGTCCTTTAAAAGTGAAAAAGAAATAAGTATCTCAAACAAAACAGGGAATTCATCACCATCAGATCTGCCCTTCAAGAAAGATCTTCAGGGAAAAGGAAAATAATATATGTCAGAAATTTGGGTCTAGGGGAGCCTGGGTGGCTTAGTCGGTTGAGCGTCCGACTTTCGCTTAGGTCATGATCTCGCGGTTCGTGGGTTCGAGCCCCGCGTCGGGCTCTGTGCTGACTGCCAGCTCAGAGCCTGGAGCCTGTTTCAGTCTGTGACTCCCTCTCTCTGACCCTCCCCTGCTCACGCTGTCTCTCTGTCTCCTAGATATAAATTAAAAAAAAAAAAAAAAGAAATTTGGGTCTAAAGAAAGAATATCAGAGAAAGAATAAATGGAGGAAAAAATAAAATAATTTATTTGTTCTTAATTTATCTAATATACAAAATATTGTTCAAAATAATATAGTTATGATATTTTAGATCGTAGCAATATATAAGTTAAATGAATGACAGTAATATTATAAAGGAGTAAAGTGAGGCATTGGGAATACTATGTTAAAAAAATATAACCGCTAGCTGTCAAGCATGATCGTTATGTGAGGGTGGACTTAAATTAATTCTAAGTATATACTGAAAACTCTAGGGCAACCACTAAGAATTAACAAAATAATAATTAATTGCTAAAAGTGTAAAAAACTAATCATCTGAAAGACAGAGATGTTGATTCTTACAAAGAATATTGTTCATAAATACAAAGAAATGAACAATCAAGCCATGAAAGGACATAGATGAGTCCTAATGCTTATAACTGAGTGAAAGAATCCAATCTGAAAAGACTACCAACTGCATTATTCCAATTCTATGCCATTCTGGAAACAGCAAAACTGTAAACATTAAAAAGATTAGTGATCATCAGGGATTCGGGGGGGGAAGGGTTGATTAAATAGGTGAAACACAGGGTATTTTTACACTGTGAAATCTATTCTGTATAATATTGTAATGATGAATACATGACATCACATATTTGTCAAAAGCCATAGAAACTTTCGGCACAGAGTAAACATTATATAAATATATATATTATATATATTTATTATATATATATAATATATATAAATTTATATAAATATATATATATATATCCCCTAGTAGTTAAGGGGACCTGAGGAAGGAATGCAGACTGTGATGACAATATCTAACCATATTACAATAGATGTATGAAACATCCTCACTGTAACAGTGTGTGGATAGAAAGAACGTGTTGACATTTTGTAAATGAATGTAATCTACAAGATTAAAGCCAAAGGGAATTAAAGTAAGGAATATACTCTAGCTGATACAATAGCTTCTCGGAATACAGGTTGACATTTCTGATCTTGTTATACATATGAATTGGAATTAAACAATTAGATAAATGGATGATGATGACAGAAGCCAGGTTTCTCATTATTAAAGTGAGAGTTTACAGATGAATGAGGGGAGGAGGCTAGAATAATCCATATGGTAATAGGCTATAATTAAACACATCAGTATGAACTCATTTTAGTTAAATATAGATACAGACGTCAACATATAGACCTACATTCATAGTTTCGTATACACATATATATTTCCTTGTTGTGGTAGCTGAGAAGTCCTAAAAGAAACAGCACCCCAGTAGAAACAAGCACATCCAATACCCAGAATGGTTTCTAATACTATTTCCCCCAGGGTTCTGATATCTTGGAGAAATGGCTGATTCTAGGAATGGGCAAGAAATATATAAGAACTTGAAGAATTTTGTGTTATCAAAAAGTAAAAAAGTATTAAGAAATATCAGTAATTCCTATGTCAAAGGAACGTGGAAATCAAATGAAAGAGCTCTCAATGGCCAAACCCAGAACAATTTGAGCAGCAAAATAAATAAAGCAGTACTAGATTATAACCCAACATATGAAATAATTATTCATGACCCCATACTGGCCAAAATAAATGATTGAATACATAAATAAATTGGAAAGAATATTCAAAGACCCCTTAAGGAAGAATTCCAAATTATGCAGATACCTTGCCCTCAAAGAGGCAGACATAACTGTCAGCTCTTACACAGCCACACAGTAACTTCCTTTCAAAGTGGAAAGGAAAGGCAAAAAATTAACTCTATGGTGCAGAAGCCACAACCTCAGCCAGATGATCAATGTCAACATCACCAGGGACACATAATGTTGAAGTACGGGCACTTGAAACGAGGTGACAACAATGGCACTTTATCGCTGTGTTCTTTCACTCCAAATCACATAGCCCCAGTCTACTCATGAGAAAACAACAACAACAACTCAGAATTCCAATAAAGAGGCAATCTACAAAATACCTGATTATCATTCCTCAAAACTAGCAAGGTCATCTAAAACAAGAAAAGTCTGAAAACTCTGACAGCCATGAGAAGCTTAAGGAGACATGACTGCCAAATACAATGCAATATCCTGGAAGGATTCCAGAACAGAAAAGGGACATAAGGTAAAATCAAAGAAAAGAAAATAAATTACAGACTTGTATTAATAATAATGTAACAGTATCCATTAATTCATTTTAACAAATGTATCATATTAAGGTAAGATGTTAATAATAGGAAAAACTGGATATAAGCTATATGACAATTCCATGTTCTATCTTCTTAATTTTCCTATAAATCTAGAACTGTTTTGTACAATAAAGTCTATTTTTAAAATTCAGGACATAACAACACAGAAAATTAAAGACAAAAATGAATAACCTTCATATAAACAAACAATAACAACTTATGTGATACGATGGAGAGAAAATAATCTGTTCACAAATGTAATAGAAATAACTTTAGAGATAAATTCAGTTAAAAAATGCTAAATCTTTCTCAAGAAAACATCAAGAAACATGGCGAGCCTGGGTGGTTGTCAGTTGGGTATCCACTTCAGCTCAGGTCATGATCTTGTGGTTCTTGGGTTCCAGCCCTGTGTCGGGCTCCCATGCTAACAGCTCAGATTCTGTCTCCCTCCCACTCTACCCCTCCCCCACTCATATTCTGTCTCTCTCTTTCTCAAAAATAAATAAACATAAAAAAATAAGAAAAAAAGAAACTCAAGCAGGTACAAAATGTAGTTGAAAAAATAGAAAGGCATCTCATGACCTACATATAAAATGATTATATAACACAAATATAAAATTGTTACTATAATTTAACACACTATATTAATGAAAATACTACCATATATTTTCTGGAACAAAAGTGATGGGGAAAATGCCTAAGGACATCTAGGAAACCCCTTAAAAACAAAAAGATTAATGAAGGAGGATGAGCTTTATCAGAAATCAAAATATACACTAAATGCTCTAAAACCAATGTGTCCTGGTTCTCAAATCTACAAAACAATGTAACAGAAAATATCTAGAAATAAATATATGCAATATGGTAATGTGGTATATAATAAAAATAAAATTTCAAATACCATGGACAAAGTTAGACTTAAATAAAAGAGGTTAGGAAATTATATAATCATTAAGCTAGAAAAATAATTGTAAATCACATGCTCTGCAGCAGTATAAATTTCAAATAAATTGAAAATATAACAGTTTAAAAGTAAAAAATGGAAACCATACGAATAGTAAGAGAATAGCTGGGTAACACTTTCTCCATCATTTTTTAAAAAATCAGCAGTACAACAAACCAAACTCTGATTCATATCATTTAATTCCCAGAATTCCCAGAATTCTCAAGCTCTCAATGTGACATCACTGTACCTAGAGCTGAAAGGAACACGACACAGAAATGTGTAGTATTGTCACCATGATAGATGTAAATGTAGTAAGATCATTAGGAAGTGATGACTTTATAGTGCATATTCCCTTTTTTAATATGCACTATGTAATTGTAAGCTTATGCAGTTTAATTTTTAATAATGACTGTGTCTATCAAAAACTGTCTCACAAAATTCGTGAGATATTAACAATCATCTCTCCAGTACATCATTGCTTTGATGAGCCTCCTGGTGCAATTAGTGAGGACACAGTATCCTTCTATTATATTTTTGAAAAATATGCTTAATATGAATCTAATCACAATGAAACAACAAGAAAAATCCAGAATGTGGAGAAATTCAACAAGCCCTGTGGTATAGGATCTTCAAAAAATGTCATAACAGATTAACTAACTAACTAAATAAATAAATAAATAACGTGGGAGAACAGTTTAGATTAAAGAAACCAAAGAGACATGATAGCCAAAAATACCAAATGAATATTGATTATATCCAGGGGAGGAAAATCCCTAGAGAAATGAAAACAAAGCTGAAAAAGAATAATTAAAAAATTAAATATGGGCCATATGTTAAATAATATATCAATATTAAATTTCCTGAGTTTGATGATAATCAATATTGAGGTTATTTTGAAGAATTTCCTTGTTATTGTGAGATTCATGAATCTACTAAATACCTTTGTGCATAGATGTATAGGTAGTAATGAATAATATTTGTATAACTATATGGAAAGAGAGAAAACAAATACGAGAGAATAAGATAATTGTTGAAACCAAGGGTCAAAATTACTCCAAAGATGAAAAATAAAATCCTCATCGTGTTAGAAAAGTCTATGAAACAGATCTCATATATAGATAGTCATCTCAAATTATTTTAAAGACATAGTTAAAACTTTAGTCCTAGATCCAGCATAATTATTTTAGTTACTATTTACTGAGCAAGAACTCTGGATCAGAAACCTAACAACTCCCTTTACCTGTATTACCTCACTAAATGCTCCACACCACATTATGACATAACAGTTCCTATTTTTCAGGTGAGATCATTAATTTTAAATAATGACTACCCTTAATTAATGATATAATGGTTGCTATAATCCAGAATAGGTGAAGAAAAGCTATTTCTATGTGGTCAAATCATCGTATTTTGTTAAGGCAGAGAAAACAATAGATTTATTTATGATAATTCTTTCTGTAATTTGTCCATTTGATGATCAAAAGCCTTCTTTACAGGACTGATGGACAATGATTAGACATCTGGATCTTTACACATTACTCTCTCTGAAGGAAAGTAATTTAATCTTTATTTTTTCACATTGTCAAATTTTTGCACCAAGTGACCAAGGAAGCCAAAGTTCCCCCAGGCTTTCTGGTCATACTGTTTGCCTCTGCCTGTGTGCTTTTCTCCTACTGACTGAAGGAAGAAAATTCTAAAATCTGACAGATTAGCAATGAAATCTTTTATATCATTTCTTGAGATTCATCTCAGATTTATGGCTGCACACTTAGAGATACCATGATGCAGAAATGTTGGGAAGAAATAAAACCGTATTTCCTTCTTTCTGACTTCAGTGGAACACAATTTCCATTTATTCACAATGTATTTCCTCGCACAATATGGTCTTCACACCAAAGGCTATAAATCTGAAAATATTTATGGGCAGAACTACCCCTGATGCCATTTATACTTTGCTGGCATTCTCTTCCAGCTCCTGAGAGCCACTCATATCTCATCTGAATGGCTTACAATACGTACTGACTTAGGTTTTCCTTTGTTAAATGAAAGGTCCTTCTTTGACTACTGTACTCTTGGTTTGATTTATTATTAATAACATAAACCTGTTAATAAGTTAAAAGAAAATCTTTGTATGAGTGTTCAGAGTTTTCCCTACTCTACACTCATAGGATTTGCAAGTCAGTATCTAATTTCCGTTTCTTATCTCCTACAAAAATATTCAGTACATTTAAATTACTATATTTTTCACATTACAATAGAGAAGCACAAATGCCCTCAAGGGGGGCATATGTTTGTGGAGCAAAGGATGTGGACAGACACTGCAGGCATTGTGCAGCTCATGGTGGCACTCAGAGGCAGCATGGCTCTGTATTGACTGAGAATGTTTGGATCAGACCAGAAGGGAATATCCTGAGTTGAACTCCAGGAAAGTGACTTTTTCCTGGTAATTTAATGAAGGACAAGGAGGGTCACTGGGAGATGTTGTAATAGGGGTTTGTGGTTCAGCAAATGACCTTACTAGTGAATTACAAGAACTGTGTAACTGCATGCTAGATAACAATGCTTAAAGCAGCTGTTGACCTTTGGGAGAAGGCAAGGTTTTGAGCAGTTACTCCTTTTGTGTGCAGGATACAAACCAGAATTCCAGCTAACTCTTTTCCAGGCAACACAAAGAGACTCTAGAAGTTCTAAAGAGAGAGACCCTATTTGTTACTGCTAATCCTTCAAAATTTCACACCAAAAGCAAAGAGCTAGAGAAAGTCTGATTGTTGTTTAATTAAACACCTTTATCCGTCTAATCATTTCCAGAAAAGTATAGTAAGAACCAATGAACCCTGAGAAAGAAATTTAATCCTTTAGACACATTTCAAGGATGTGAACAAGCCAAGGACAGAACAGAGACATAAAGATAAAAATCCAACCTTCAGACATTCTATAAACTCATAATGTATCCTAGGAACAGAGATATATACCACAATTTCCACAAAATACTCTTTGTTAATCATTTAATCCTGATCTGCAATACCATTAGGCATTGAGGTTCTATTGTTTTCTGTCCCTTTCTGGCAATAAAATGACCCATTGTTATCTGTGTTTGTTGAACAATAAACCTGAATAGCCATTTAAGAACAGTCTATCCTACCTTGCAAACTGTGAACTGCATGGTTAAAACAGAATAATGACCAACACACTTTTTGAGCCCCTATATACCCCATATAAATGAGTGTCAGTTAATATTTTTAAACAATTGATTATAACAGAAGTGAATTTTGAATATTCAATATCTTGATAGTAGATGGACAGTATCTTCTCTCCTAAGTTATTCTTCTTAGTGTTTTTTTTATTTTTAAGGGCATTTTTATTATTGTTGCTACTGTTGGCAGTGATATTAGTGGAGTGAAGCAAGGCTTAGGAGAGACGGTAATCTAAGAGCATTCAGATAAAAAAAATTTAAGAGAAGGCGGTTACTTGTAGTATAGTTTTCTTAGTGGTAATTTGTTTAAATTGTAAAACTTTAGGAACTCATGAGATTATAGATTCCCACCAAAGAATACTGATAATGATACAAAGAGCAGAAAAGAGAGAACTCACTAAATTCTGAGACTTTTTGAAAAAAAAATGCCCTCAAGAGTGCCTGGGTGTCTCCGTTGATTAAGAATCAACTCTTGTTTTAGCTCAGGTGATGACCTCACAGATTGTGAGTTCAAGCCCCACTTCAGGCTCAGCGCTGACAGTACAGATGGTACTTGGGATTCTCTCTTTTTCCTTCTATCTCTGTCCCTCCCGTTCTCTCTCTCTGTCTCTCTCAAAATAAATAAGGAAATAAACTTTAAAAATATAAAAGTTTATTTATATAAAAGTTTAAAAATATAAAAAGGTGCCCTCAGACAGTTAAAACAGTTAAAATGTAAAATCAACACATACCTGTTAAGAAATAATCAGTTATGAAGAAAATCTTAAGCCTCGAGAAAACTTAGCTTATTGACTCAAACATACATAATGTAATATTATAAGGGATGAGCTATAGTTAAATATAAATTAAAGTATTATTTTTTTCTAGCAGTCCAATGTATTGATTACACAACCCTTAGGAAATGATTTATTTCATACTGATACATGTCCAAAGAAAATAATGTCATACATAGGAGGAGTTGGTCTAAAACTGAATTTAGGAAGTCACTTAAAAAATAAAATTCATATATAGTAATCTACTCCAATTCAAGTACTGCCTAGAGGTTGACAGTATTGGGTATTTTAAGGCAGATAATTTCCTTTTGGAGAAGATAGATACCCCAATTATTAGAGCTGATATAATCAGTAAAATCTACATATAATCAACTGTTCCTAATGTAATTCTATTCTCATCAAACAGTCTTCTGATAATTTGGCTTCCTGTGTAATTTTGCTATGGTTGGAAGACATATAGGTGAAATTTATATGGATCATAAGTCTTCTAGAGTTACATTTATTATTATAAATTATTTTTTCTTCCAAGATTTTATTTAAAGTTAGTTAACATATAGCATAGCACTGGTTTCAGAGTAGAATTTAGTGATCCATGACTATGTATATCACCAACGCTCATCACAACATATGTCCTCCTTAATACCCATTACCCCTTTAGATCATTCCCCTGCCCATCTCTCCTCTGGCAACACTCAGTTTGTTCTCTATAGTTAAGAGTCTCTTATAGTTTGCCCCCTCTCTGTTTTTTTTTTTTTTTTTTAATTTTTTACTGTTTTATTTATTTCTGAGAGAGAGAGAGAGAGACAGGGGAGGGTCAGAGAGAGAGAGAGACACAGAATCTGAATCAGGCTCCAGGCTCTGAGCTAGCTGTCAGCACAGAGTCCGATGCTGGGCTCGAACACACGAACTGTGAGATCATGACCTGAGCTAAAGTGGGATGCTTAACTGACTGAGTCACCCAGGTGCCCTTCTCTCTGTTTTTATCTTATTTTATTTTTCCTTCCGTTTCCCTACGTTCATCTGTTTTGTTTATTAAATTCCATATATATAAGTGAAATCATATGGTATTTGTCTTTCTCTGACTGATAAAATACACAAACTAATTAATTAAAATAGACATTCATGGTTTATATCTTTTGTTTTCCAGTGGATTTAATTATCATGGCTCAGTATCCATTAGATTAGCTAAAGAAAGATCTAACAGTGGATGAACAAACACAATTTTTTTTCTGAATGTACAAAATGCTACTATTTGGAAAGTTTCAACCCCACAACTTCCCTTTTAACAATGCTGTGAAATTGTCCTGTGATTTCTTTCAGATATATATAAACTGAATCATAGGATATAAATTATTTTTAGTTATACAATATATTGAACATTCTATTCATGTAGCCCTCTAGGTATTTAGCTCTCTTATCAGTGCTTACTTCGCACTGCGCCTGGTTTAAACAAACATCATTTATACAATCTAATTTATATATAATCTAAATAATACGTTTGTTAAGCTATTGAGAAGACTGGGGAAAAATATATGTTGCTCCTCTATTATATATCAATCACTGGTAGCATTATCCCCATATTACAGAATCCCAACAAGCCAGAAATCAAAGAATTTATCCCATGTCATTCTGCTAAGAACTGATAGAGCCAGTTTTAAGCCAGGACTTACACAAGATCTGTCTGATTCCAACATGGAACTTCTTTTATGACACTGTAATAGTAACTCCACAACCATAAATTACAGGTAGAAAATGATACATTTCAAGGACATTTTAAGGATTATGGATCTGACAACAATGTGTGGCTCTTGTTTTTTTTTTTGGACAATTTTTACATTCAATCCTAATTCTTTAGAAACTACTGGCAGAAATTATTTAGAAAAAAGAATAATATAAAAATAATAAACATGTATACGGAAAGAAAAAGTGAATTGAAGAGGAGGGAAAGTTAGAATTGTTTTTTTTTTTTTTTTAAATATGGTGAATCCATCTTGGAATCTTAACATAGAAAGCCAAGTTAATCTGAAAAACTATCTACATTTCTCATAATATATGTTATATATTGTGTACTTTTGGTTAGAAAAAAATTTAATACATAAGTGCTCACTTTTTCTCTAATAAAACACATCACCATCATTATTACAATTGTAATAATACAATTCATCTAATAAAAATATGGTATCCTGAAAATTTGAATGTCATAAAACCTTGGTTTACAAGAACAATTCATTCCAGAAACATGATTGTAATCCAAAGCACTTGTATATCGAAACAGATTTCAAGAACCATTGGCTCAGTTGTGATCATGTGACATTCAGCATCATGTACCACTTGTATTGCAAGACATTGCTCATATATCAAATTAAAAATTATTAGAAACAAGTTACTTGCGATCCAAGGTTTTACTGTATGTGCATTATTGATTGAAATATGCTTACAGTATCTAAAACTATGGAGTTATTCCAGGATTGTTAAAGCTTGATATTAAGATATCAAACAATAGCAGCTGAAATACAAGGGGGCATATACACTTTTTTTCCATTAAAGCCAGACTTTTAACTTTGTTCAGAGAGCTAACTGGTATAGTTAAGAAGGCTCTATGCCCGATGTGGGCCTCAAACTCACATCACTAACTTAGTGATAGAGAATCACATGCTCTGCCAATTGAGGCCGCCAGGTACTCCCAACTGGTCCATATTTGATTTTGCTTGTTTGTTTGTTTCTGAAAGTTTGAAATACACCCCAGGAAAAGAATTTACAGCACTGATAAAACTGTCACTTTTTGATTTGGTAGTTAAATATATCATCTCTCTGCCTATTAAGCACAGTAGTTCTGTCACAAATCTTGTTTCTACGTACAATTAATTAAGCAAAACTAAAATGTTTAAGGCTACTACAAATCAAATTTAATTTAAATGGCTATAATAACTTAAACAAAGATAAATGGAATGGCTTTCTTATGCTTCATTACTTCCCTTAATTCCTTTTAAGACACTTCCATAGAAAAAGTTCTGAGGATGGGAAAGGAAAGGTTGACCACTAGGGTACCAATTAAACTACCAAACGAATACCTTAACTCCCAGGTGGTTCTAGGTTTGGTTCTTTCCACTTACTCCATTTTCTTTGTCACCTCAACATTTTGATTTGGATTTTTAAAATACATATGGTACACTTGTTACCGTCTGATTTATCTTGAACTTTAAACTGTTTGTCAGTTCTAATGTAGAAATGTAATCTTGATTTAGGTGACCAATTTATAAGATGGTTAAATTGTAAGTCAATTACTTACAAGTTTAAAATATGTCTTATAGTTGGTCCTAGATTGTACTGTTTTACTCCCACGAGACATTTGGAAGCATACAAAATAATTCTATATCCTAATATAAATATAAATCTTATTTTTAAGGCAAGTTATTTTTTTAATGACTTCATTGCATCTTATTGCATTAGTGTGACTTTTTTGCATACAGCATCTGTAGATGTTCTTACAGTTTGTGCAAAAAGCTGAAGCACAATGGAATTTTTTTCAACCAGGCCAAGGAATTTTTAAAAATTAGTATCAGATCACACTAATATTTATGGCTTATTTCCATAGTTATGCAATAAAATAATTTTTTAGTCAATTATACAACTTAATACCAGATTTATCTATTGCTTATTTTCTTTCATATTTTTAAAAATTTTTTATACAACTAAGATTAGAATACAATACTGAATTCTGAAAATGTTGGGAATTTGTTTCTTTAGAATGTCATACAAAAAGGAAAATTTTGCTGTTAGTTGGCTTTTAATTTAATTATTTAATAGGTAACAATTTATCAGGTGAAACTTCATTGAACAGTATACATAGGGAACTCTCACTGCTATTATTGACACACTCTCAGTCTCCTTCCCACACACACTTTTAGTGAACTGTATCTTTTAGTTTATTTTTCTAGTATATCTTTTAGGAAATGCAAGAAAATACATATGTACCATTTCCCCACTTTTTGTACAAAAGGTAACTATATACCCTGTTTCCTTCCTTTAAATTTTCATTTAATAATATATCTTTGTGAAAAACTCCTACCAGTAGTTAGGTATTGTCTTCATTTATAAAAAAGAACACATCTACTACTTAGTTTTTACTGGTTGTTACCAGGAATAAAAAGACAGCTTTTTAGCCTTCTCCCTGCAGCGTATCCATATGCTATTTAAAAATCTAACCTCTGTAATTGACCTATTTCATTTAGCATCACACCCTCTAGATCCACCCATGTTATTACAAATGGTAAGGATTCATTATTTTTTATGGTTGAGTAATATTCCATTCTATACATATACTACATAGTTATTTATACATTCATCTATGGATGGATAGTTGGGCTGCTTCCATATCTTGGCTATTATAAGTAAAGCTTCAAGAAAACAAATGCTATATAATTTCACTCATATGTGAAATTTAAGAAATAAAACAAAATCAACAAAGGAAAAAAAGAGACAAAACAACAGACTCTAAATATGTAGAACAAACTGGTAGCTGCCAGAGGACAGGTGGGTGGAGAATAGGTGAAAGAGGTGAAAGTGATTAATGGTATATTTATGATGATGAGCATGGAGTAATGTATAGAATTGTTGAATCATTATAACTTGCACCTGTGTTATGGTATAATATGGTGCATATTGTTTATTTATATTTTTATGTAATCAAACACATCCAGTTTTCTCTATGTCTTTTATATTCCCATCTTGGTTAAAAGACTCTTATGTCAACAATGTTACACAAGTAGCACCTCCTAGTTTTTACGTATGTTAAAAATTAATACAATTGACCCTTGAACAATGTGGGTTCAGGCAGTTGAAAATTCACATATAACTTTTTGATGCATCTAAAACTTAAGTACTAATAGCTTATTGTTGACCAAAAGCTTTAGTGATATTATAAACAGTTCATTATATGTTTTATATATGTATTATATACTGTATTCTTACAATAATACAGTAAGCTGGAGAAAAAGTTATTAAGAAAATCATAAGGAAAAAATACCTTATTTATGTTGTTCAAGAGCCAACTATTTAAAAACTAATATTTAATATAATGAAATGTAGTTGTCAGTTTTGTTTTTGTTTTCCTTGTAAATATCCAGTTAGGCTAACCACATTTATTAACTAATCACTTTATTGACTAAATTGAATCAAGTTATTTTTTGGAACCTGTTATGAAATCATACGTTTCCCTCTCTTAATTTGTTTTTATAAAGTATATTATTAGGTTTTCTTAATATATAACCATCCTCACACATTATTTTTTAAGATTTTATTTAAATTTAGTTAATATAGTATAATATTGGCTTCAGGAGTAGAATATAGTGATTAATCACTTACATATAACACTCAGTGCTCATCACAAGCACCCTCTTTAATTAATACCCATTACTCACTTAGCCCATCCCCACCCACCTCCCTTCCAGCATCCCTCAGTTTATTCTCTATAGTTAAGAGTCTCTTACAGTTTATCTCCCTCTCTTCCTTTCCCCCTTATCTTATATTCATGTGTTTTGTTTCTTAAATTTGGTGAAACATCAATGGACATTTGGACTCTTTGCATAATTTGGCTACTGTTGAAAATGCTTCTATAAACATCAGAGTGCATATACGCCTTTGAATCTGTATTTTTGTGTCCTTTGGGTAAATACCTAGCAGTACAATTTCCGGTGATAGGATACTTCTACTTTTAACTTTTTAAGAAACCTCCAATCTGCTTTCCAGAGTGGCAACACTGTCTGCATTCCCATTAACAGTGCAAGAGATTTCCCATTTCTTTGCATCCTCACCAACATCTTTTGCTTCTTGTATTGTTAATTGTAACCATTCTGACAGGTATGAGGTGTTTTTTTCATTGATGTTGAGCATCTTTTCAAGTGTCTGTTAGTCACCTGGATGTCTTCTTAGGAAAAATGTCTGTTTGTGACTCCTGCCCCTTTTGTAATTGGATTTTTTTTTTTTGGGGGGTGTTGAGTTTAATAAATTCTTTATAGATTTTGGATATTAACCCTTTATCAGATGTGTCATTTGCAACTATCCTCTCCCATTCCTTCAGTTGCTTTTTAGTTTTGTTGATTGCTTCCTTTGCTGTGCAGGGCTTTTTATCTTGATTAAGTCCCAATAGCTCATGTTTGCTTTTGTTTCCCTTGCCTCCGGAGCTGTGTCTAGTAATAAGTTGCTACAGCCAATGCCAAAAAGGTTACTACCTATTTTCTCCTGTTGGATTTTTATGGTTTGCTGTCTCATGTTAAGGTTTTTCATCCATTTTGAATTTACTTTTGTGTATGGTATAAGAAAGTGGTCCAATTTCATTGTTCTGCATGTTATTGTCCAGCTTTCCCTTTACAATATGTGGGAGAAACTTTTTTTTCCAATCAATATTTTCTTTCTTGCTTTGCTGAAGATTTGCTGACCATATAGTTGTGGGTCCATTTCTGGATTTTCCATTCTGGTCCATTGATCTGTGTGTCTGCTTTTGTGCAGTACCATACTGTTTTGATGACTATAGCTTTGCAATATAGCTTGAGGCAGTTTTTTTCAGTTTCATACATGTTGGAATCTGTATCAGAATATTATTCCTTTAATTGCTGAATAATAGTCCATTGTTTGAGTATACCACACTTGTTTATCCATTCACCAACGAATACACACTTTATTTGTTCTCAGCTTCAACTCTTATGGATAATGTGGCTATGTATATTTATGTATAAGCCTTTGTGTTGACATGTGTTTTCATTTCTCTTAGGTCGATACCCAGGAATGGAACTGCTGGATTTACAGTAAGTTGAGAGTTTAACTTTTTAGGAAACTGTGAAATTGTTTCTCAAGATAGCTCTACCATTTCACATTCCCAACAATAATGTATAAAGGTCAATTTTTTCTATTTCTTCCCCTAACATTTTGTATTGTCTGTCTTTTACCTGTAGTTATTTTAGAGAGTAATAATATCTCATTATGATTTTAATTTGTATTTTTCTAGTGCCTAATGATATTGAGCAACCTTTCATGTGCTTTTCATTGGTATATTTGTTGGCGAAATGGCTACTAAAGTACATGACTTATATTTATATTAGATTATTCCATTTCTTGATATTAAATAATGTTTTTTAAATATTTTTCTAGGTGCAATTACTTTAACAGACAAATGGTCTGCAAATATTCTCGAGAATTTGACTTCTCTTTCATTTTTTAAATTACATCTTCCAGAGCATAAAAGTTTTCCATTTTAATGAAGACCGATTTATCTTTCATTTTCTTTTATGGTTTATACTTTTGGTATATTGTCTAAGAAATCTTTGCCTAACTGTAAATTTTGAAAACTTTTTCCTCTGTTTTCCTTAAGTTTTATCATTTTAGCTCTCACACTTTGGTCTATAGTCTGTTTTGGATTCATTTTTGCACCAGAAGTAAGGTAAGAGTCTCAATTTATTTATCTGCATATGTGCATACAATGATCCTAGTACCGTTGTGGAAAAAACAACCCTTTCCCAATGGCAGTGTCTTGGCACCTTTGTCAAAAGTCAATTGATCATAAATGTGTGGGTTTATATCTGGATCTCAGTTTTATTCCAATGATCCATGTGCCCATCCTTACACCAATACCACATTATTTGAGGACTGTAGCTTTATAGTAAGTTTGATTTCACGCTGAATGTGCACTCTACCTTTGTTTTTCCTTTAGGAAATTACTTGTCTTAATGTTTATTTTTTTATTTTTAATTGTATTTATTAAAGTTATTCCTAAGTTATTCACAGTAGTGATTCTCCAATCACTCTTTGGAGTAGTTTTTGCTACATCCTAAACATCTTGCTATTAAGAATTTTGATGCTTGTCATATTTTGTAATATTTATGGTTTTAGATTTTATTTTCTCTTTGATCTAAAAAGAATTTAGGAGAATAATTCTCAATTTCTAAATATTCTATTTTATTATTTCTACAATTATTTTATTTTGTAAAGAATATCATCATAAAGGAAGGTGTTTTATTAGAGAAATTTAAAAACATTTTAAAATCTCTGATTCTCTATTCTCACTTATATTTCAGGAATACAAATTCCCATGGTGTAGCTCACCAAATACAATGGTTTTGTCCTACCATAACATATTTTTTCTACTATAGTCAACAAAATTGTAATTTATAGAAAATATTGTTCTAAGATTTCATAATTAATAAGTTTAAGTGTTGAGATTAAAACTTATGAGCTGAAAACCCCCAGAAATTTTGTTATTCCTGCCACTTAGATACCATATTTAAGAGTTTTCAATCCTTATTTTAATAAGATATAAAATGTATTTTGTTTGGTAATTTTTTTATTACAATTACATGCTCCAAATCACTCAATTAATATCTTTTTAAAATGTTTTTTTTAAAAATGAATGTTTTTATTTTATTTTTGAGAGCGAGTGAGCATGAGCAGGAGAGGGGCAGAAAGAGAGGGAGACACAGAATCTGAAGCAGACTCCAGCTCTGAGCTGTCAGCACAGAGCCCAACATGGAGATTGAACTCACAAACTGTGAGATCATGACCTGAGCCAAAGTCAGACACTTAACCATCTGAGCCACCAAGGTGCCTGTCAGTTAATGTCTACACATTGTTTCACATCTTATTACAGTGTGAAGATTGCTAGTTGATTTATATGTTGATTGGTTTGTTATGAGCCTTAACACAAATTCTTATTATAATTTATTTACTTTTTATTTTAATTATTTAAATTACTGTTAACTCTACCAATATATTTATACTATTAAGTATATTGAAGGACTTATTTATATTTTGTCAAAATAGCGTAGAGCTTTTACTAATACATGTTGATTTGTGGAGAAATTTTTACTCTAAGATAAAAATATTCTATTATTAGGTACTTGCCTGATTAAGATATTTGCATTTCTCGTATAATTTAATAAACTATTTAAATGCAGTTATAACATTTATTCATTTATTCAACAAATATTTATTATTCCTCTACTAATGTTAATTATTGTTTTAAGAGTTGGTAATACAACAGTGGGTATGGCATCTTCTCATACAAATATGCTTTCAATTTAGTGGCAGAAAAAGATAGTAAAAGAATTAGTTGTAATTTAGAATGACAAGTAGTTGAATTAGTATGTAGAGAAAGTAATACAAGGACAATATATGAGGCAGTGATTAATTTTAATTCAGAAAACGTGTGGTCGGAGGCTTGACATGTATGAAGATTTCACAGAGAAGGTCACATGAGACATGGCTTTTGAGGACTTTCCAAAATGGGAATGAAGGAGAAACATGTTTAACTAAAAACTGATAATTATGTGATAATGTCAGGAATTAGAACACACACAAAATATTGATAGAATTTTGAGGATGGTTATTTCTGATGTTCTGCACTTAGTTTCATGTGTTTGGTAATATGAAATTCAAAAAGACAAAACTTAAAAATTTCATAACAAAAAGATCAAATGTGCATAAATTGCTAGAACAAATTTATTGACTTACCAACTCTTGGATTTCTGGAATATACTAAAGATAGAGGCATCTCCTATTCATATCAAAAAAAAAGAAATCTACTTTCATCTGTTCTTGAGTCACTAAAGGGCAATAACTCGTGAAGCACAGGCTCATCTCTAAGGATGGTATCAGACACCTTCCTAATAGCTTTGAATGTCTCAACATATTGGAGCACCGGGGTGGCTCAGTCAGTTAAGCATCTGACTTTGGCTCAGGTCATGATCTAATGGTTGCGAGTTTGAGTCCTGCCTTGGGCTCTATGCTGACTGCTCAGAGCCTGGAGCCTGCTTCTCTCTGTCCCTCCTCTGCTAGGACTCTCTCTATCTCTGTCTCAAAAATAAATAAACATTAAATGTCTCAACACGGTAAAGTGACTTGAGCTATACCAGCTATTAAAAGTGGAGGGTATTATGCTAAGTGAAATGTCAGTTAGAGAAAGACAGGTACCATATGTTTTCATTCATATCCGGATCTTGAGAAACTTTACAGAAGATTAGAATTTTTGTTGTTGTTGTTGATGTTTTAGTGAGCAATGGATATCAATGAATAAGTTTTCTGCATTAACTAATTAATAACATTTTAAAAATTTATTTATGTATTTCACACACTGATTGATTTCCTAATACTGAATGATCCTCGTGTTCCTGGAGTAAATATCATTGAAATACAGTATTTTTGTATAGTATTGCATTATATTAATCATTTCTGAAGAATAATTCCTTCTATACTTAAAATTATTCTATAAGCTTTTGTTTATTTAATTTGGGTTTTTTAATTGAATTTTTAGATTAGAATTGTACTGCCTTAATAAAATGACTTGGCAAGATATCCATCATTTTATAACACCTAGGATATTTTAGGTATTGTTGGAATTGTATACTCATTAACGCTTCACAGAATTCACAGGGAGACCACCTGATACTTTGGCTGGAATCAACATTCCAGTCTCTGCTATGGTAACTCTTCTATGTAAATTACTTATTTCTCTGAAGTTAATTTTTAACCTCAACCCTGAGATGACCCAGATGTTGGAATTCCATTAAAGTACATTTCAATCAGTTAATACTTGTACTTCAATCAGTTAATACTTGTACTTAATAAAATAAACCTAATTCATAAAAAGGAAATCCAAGCAGAGAAATAGAAAATATGAAAAAGAGCTAGTTTAATTAATTTTATTTCTTTGAATGTGAAACATGTTTGGATTGAATCCAAGTCATTGTGAGTGGAGATACTGTATCTGTAATACTTCTCTAACCAATGTTACTGATTTTGTTATAGCAGGTAATTAATTGGTTAGGCTAAAATTGCATATTCTGTCTTGCTTGGTGGGAAGCAACCAATACCTCATTTAATTCTTTTAGACTTAGCTATAGATTGCTTTGGGTCAGACACAGGCAAGTATGAATCTCTTGTCACCTGAGATTTGGGCAAAGTTTATAGTCTGATTTTGAGCTCCCATTCTCTGGATGTCTCTTTTCTAGAATGCCCTTCCTTCATTCTCCTGGGTGCAGAGAACAGATATTCTAGCATAGTTGCAGACTCTTTGCAGCTCACTGTGACTGCAAAATGCCCTTATGCTTACTGCCTTTAAAAATGGGAAGCATACTTGATGCTATTGCTGTCTTACAAGTTTTGACTCCTCTCTAGAGTCTGCTTCTACAGAGTCTCTGTATACATATACACACACAACTATACGTATATATGTGTATATATACACTTAATATACATAAGACTTACATATCTAAGTATATATAATTGTATATACACATTTACATAAATTATATAAATCTAATATATATATATATATATATATGTAGTTCAGAGGATATAATTGTGACTGTGGTGGGCTGGAATATTAGAAGCTTATTAAATCATAACAGAAATGGAACTTTTAGTGGTTAATCTGAAGAGCCCACAATCTCTATCTTCACTCATAAGGTTAATTTCAATCCAATACCTTAAAAAGAAACTCAAAATATTTAGTAGACAACAAAGAAAGTGTGAGGCATCTATTAATGTGAATGGCCAAGACTTATATTCTTTGTCCTCAAACCTGTCCAATCTCAGTTAGCTCCTGTCCAGCACTTAATTCTTTATTCTACTTTTTTATTTAAAATCTAGAAAATTACTGGGGCACCTGAGTGGCTCAGTCTGTTAAGCGTCCAACTTCAGCTCAGGTCGTGATCTCACAGTTTGTGGGTTCAAGCCCCGCATCAGGGTCTGTGCTGACAGCCAGCTCAGAGCTTGAAGCCTGTTTCAGATTTTGTGTCTCCTCTATCTCTGACCTTTCTCTGCTCACTCTCTCTCTCTCAGAAATAAATAAAACATTAAAAATAAATAAATAAATAAAATCTAGAAAATTACCTTAGGACTTTTTTTTTTTATTTAATCTATGACAGTTAAGGCATTGTGTTAAAGACTTTACTCTAGATTTAATTAACTATCTCCACTTTGAATTACTACCTAATAGTAACTCTCTCATATTCCAACAGGTCTTTTGGAATCTTAATTGTAGCACATTCACAAAAAGAAAGCCTGGAAATTTGTCTTCTGCTTCAATGGCTGTTTGTTTCAGTGACCCCTATAAATGTCTCTTTATATTTATTTTTAAGAGTTGATTTTTACATTAGCTGTGGATCTTATTGACAAGCAATTATCAATGGCAACATTTTGTCATTTACCAGAAGCTACTACCAAGGACAGTGGCTCCCACTAACGATTTCCATCGATGGCAGGTAATGGCAGATCTCAATGTTAGAAACTCCTTGCAGTAGCTCTGGTCAATAATATGCCTCTCTCAATAACTTCTGAAAATTTTCTAGTATATCTTTTGCTCTGAACAGTTTGTATAGATTTCAATGTTATAAAAGCTCCATATTAATTTCTCAAAATAGCATCTAAAAAACAATATAGCAAGATAGCATGTTTAATTTCCTAGTACAGCTATGGTGCCAAACAGTTCTTTTAAGAGAACATATTAAGATTCTCTTTCCACAAAAAGTCAAATAGCAAATATTTTAACCTTTGTGGGTCATATAATTTCTTTCACAACTACTCAATACTGTCACTGTAGCACAAAAGTAGTCAATAAAACTTTCTTTACAAAAAAAAAAATGATGGCCAACAAAGTTTGGCCTTTGGACTATATATGTTGTCAGTTTTTCCTCTACAGTTATAATAACAATTCCAAGTTACATCTGGTTTTCTCTAATATCTTATTATTCTTTTTTTTTAAAATATTTTTATTTACTTCTAGGAGAGAGAGAGAGACAGCGTGAGCAGGGGAGGGTCAGAGAGAGAGGGAGACACAGACCCTGAAATAGGCTCCAGGCTCTGAGCTGGCAGTCAGCACAGAGCCCGACGCGGGGCTCGAACCCACGAACCGCGAGATCATGACCTAAGCGAAAGTCGGACGCTTAACCGACTAAGCCACCCAGGCGCCCCTCTTGTTACTATTCTTTAAACTCAGACCCAAGTCTGTAAATTCTTATACCTCAAGAAGAACTCCCATATATGGTGACAATGACTTCCTAGGTATTGATTTAAGAACTCATTGATTCCATTAATGAAGTGACTAGAACACTTGGTAAAAAATACATACTGTTAATTATGTTGTACTACCCCATGGAGCAAATTCAACTAATTAAATTTCACATTATACTTTTATTTTTATGTTTTTAAGTTTATTCATTTTGAGAGAGAAAGAGAGACTGTGGAAAGAAGCAGCAAGAAAGGGAAAGGGAGAATCACAAGCAGGTTCCATGCTCAGTGTGGAGCCTGAGTGGAGACCAATCTCATGACCTGAGCCAAAATCGAGTCAGACACTCAACCAACTGAGCCACTCGGGTACTTCTCACATTATACTTTTAAAGTGATATCACACTGGAGTTCCTGGATGGGTGAGTTGATTGAGCGTCCGACTTTGACTCAGGTCATGATCTCATGATGTGTGGGTTCGAGCCCCGCATCAGGCTTTGTGCTGATAGCTCAGAGTCTGCACCTTGCTTTAGATTCTGTGTCTCCTTCTCTCTCTGCCCTTCCCCTGCTCCAACTCTGTCCCTCTCTGTCTCTTAAAGAAAATTTTAAAAATATTTTAAATAAAGTGACATCACACTATGGATATTACATTTTAATTAGGAAATAAAAAGACACCTGTAGCTAAGAAATGAAAAAAACTGATCAGTAGAATAAAGTCCAGAAACAGACCACACATGTTCTTTTTCAATGCTCCATCACCCCCAAAATGATACTGTAGTGCTTTAGGGGAAGGGTGGTCGTTTTAATAAAGCTGGATGGAATAGACTGGATATCCTTTGGAGGAAAAAAATATATATATGGATATTTACTTCAAACCATTAAACCACAAGTTAATTTAACAGGAAATGGTTATCCAAATCTGATATACAAAATAATACAGATTTTTAGGAGAAATATAGGAGGATATTTTTATGACCTTGGGCAAATAAAAAGCTGATACACTGAACCACATGAAAGTTTAAACGTTATATTTATCAGAAGACATTGTTCATAGAAGTAAGCATCAGTGCATCATGTGGGGAGAATTTGCAAGGACTCGTATTCAGAGTATATAAAGAGCTGTTACAAATCAGTAAGAAAAGGGCAAATAATAGAAAAAAATGGGCAAAAGATTGAGAAGATATTTCATATGAGATATCCAACTGACCAAAAGAATATATTTTAAGAAGAAGTCAAGTTTATTAGTTATCAAAATGCAAATTAAAATCACAGGATACCATTACACACTCACAAGAATGGCTATAATAATAAAAAAAAAAGATACAACTTCCAGTACTATTTAAATAACAGTGATGAGAGGGGACATTCCTATCTTGTTCCTGACAGTAGAGGGAAAGTTGTTTTTCCCATTTGAGGATGGTATTACCTGTTGGTTTCTCATATGAGAGTTTTTTATTATGAATGGATGTTGTACTTTGTCAAATGCTTTTTCTGCATCTACTGAAATGATTATATGGTTGTGATCCTTTCTTTTATTAATGTGGTGTCTCACATTGATTTGTGAATTTTGAACCACATTTGCAAACCAGGAATGAGCCCCACTTGAGCACACGAATATTTTTTGATGTATTGTTGGATTCAGTTTGCTAGTATTTTATTGAGAATTTTTACATCCATGTTTATCAGGGATATTGGCCTATAGTTCTTTTTTTTAGTGGAGCCTTTATCTGTTTTTGTCATCAGGGTAATGCTGGGCTAATGGAATGGATTTGGAAGTTTTCCTTCCTTTTCTATTTTTTGGAGTAATTTGAGAAGAATAAGTGTTACCTCTTCTTTAAATGTTTGGTAGAATTCACCTATGAAGCTATTTGGCCCTGGACTTTGGGAGTTTTCTGATAACTGAATCAATTTTTCACAGGTTATCTGTCTGTTTAAGTTTTCTTTCTCCCTGTTTTAGTTTTGGCAATATATATGTTTGTGTGAATTTATCTATTTCTTCCAGTTTTCCAATTTGTGGGCCTATAGTTTTTCATAATATTCTCTTGTAATTGTTTGTATTTTAGTGGTATTGGTCACTATTTCTCCTCTATCATTTGTGATTTTATTTCTATGGATCCTTTCTCTTTTCTTTTTGGTAAGTCTGGCTAGGGGTTTATCAATTCTATTTTTTTTAAAGAACCAGCTCCTGGTTTCATTGATCTATTCTATTGTTTCTACTTAACATAGTACTGGAAATCCTAGACATAGAAATCAGAAAACAAAAATAAATAAATAAAAAGCATCCTAATCAGCAACAAGGAAATAAAACTTTCAGTATTTGCAGATGCCATGACACTACATAGAAAATCTGGTGGACTCCACCAAAACACTGCTATAACTGATAAACAAATTCAGTAAAGTCACAGGATACAAAGTCAGCATACAGAAATCTGTTGCATTTCTATACACCAGTAATAAATCAGTAGAAAGACAAATTAAGGAATTAGTCTCATTTATTTTTGTACCAAAAATAATTACGTGCCTAGGAATACGCCTATATTAGGCTATAATAGAAAGACTTACACTCTGAAAACTATAAAACACTCACAAAAGAAATTGAAGATGAAAAAAGAAATGAAATAACATTCCATGTTCATGGACTGGAAGAATAAATATTGTTAAAATTCTATACTACCCAAAGCAACCTACACATTTAATGTAATCCCTGTCAAAATGCCAACAGTATTTTTCACAGAACTAGAACAAACAATCTTAAAATTTGTATGGAACCAGATCAAAATAGTTTTGTACTGGGGTGCCTGGGTAGCTAAGTCAGTTGAGCATCTGACTTGGGCTTGGGTCTTGATCTCATGGCTCATGGGTTTGGGTCCCGCATTGGGCTGTGTGCTGACATGACAGCTCAAACCCTGCTTCGGATCCTCAGTCTATCTCTCTCTCTGTCCCTCCCCCACTCATATTCTCTCTCTCTCTCTCACTCAAAAATAAAATAAACATTAACAATTTTAAAGAAAAACAGTTTGGTACTGGTGCAAGTTAGATACATAGATCAAAGGAACAAAATAGGAAACCAAGAAATAACACACAACTATATGGTCAATTAATCTTAGACAAAGCTGGAAAGAATATCCAATGGGAAAAATAGTCTTCAACAAATGGTGTTGGGAAAACTGGACAACAACATACAAAACAATGAAGCTGGACCACTATCTACACCATACAAAAAAATAAATTTGAAATGGATGAAAGACCTGAATGTAAGACTTGCAGTCACAAAAATCCTAGAGAACACAGACAGTAACTGCTCTGACGTCGGCTGTGCCAGCTTCTAACTAGATATGCCTCCTGAGGCAAGAGGAACAAAAGCAAAAATAAACTATTGAAACTTCATCAAGATAAAAGTCTTCTGCACAACAAAGGAAACAATCAACCAAACTAAAAAGCAACCTACATAATGGGAGAAGATATTTTCAAATGATATATTTGATAAAGGGTTAGTATAGAAAAGATTTAAAGAATGAATAATCCAACTAAAAAATGACCAGAAGAGATAAACAGACATTTCTCACAAAAAGACATTCAGATGGCCAACAGACACATGAAAAGATGTTCATCATTATTCATCATCAGGGAAATATAAATCAAACCTACAATGAGATACGACTTCACACCTGTCAGAATAACTAAAATCAACAACACAAGATGCAAGTGTTGGAAAGGATATGGAGGAAGGGGAACACTCTTGCTCTTCTGGTTGGAATGCAAACTGGTGTGACCGCCCTGCAAAACACTATGGAGGTTCCTAAAAAGTTAGAAAACTTTGAACTACCTTACAACTCAGCAATTGCAGTACTAAATATTTACCCAAAGAATCAAAAATACTAATTGAAAGGGATACATGCACCCCAAGGTTTACAACAGTATTATCTACAATAACTAAATTATGGAAACAGCCCAAGTGCCCATCAAATAAATATAAAGAGATGTAGTCTGTATATACAGATAAAGAAGATATAATCTGTATATACAATGGAATATTTTTCAGCCATAAAGAGGAATGAAATCTTGCCATTTGCAGTGACATGGATGGAGCAATAGAGTATTACACTAAGGAAATAGAGAAAGACAAGTACCAGACAAATTCACTCATATATGGAATTTAAAAACAAAACAAATGAGCAAAAGGAACGAGAGAGAGAGAGGGAGGCAAACCAAGAAACAGGTTCTTTACTATAGGGAACAAACTGATTGTTATCAGGAGGGAGGCGGTGGGAGAATAGGTAAAATAGGTAATGGAGATTAAGGGGTGCACTCCCTGTGATTAGCACCAGGTGTTGTATGGAAGTGTTGAATTACTATATTGTACACCTGTTTCTGGTACAGTATGTTAACTAACTAGAATTTAAATAAAAACTTAAAACAAGAAAAAAAATAGAAAATTCAAGAGGTAGTAGAGCTCTAGAGCAACTGGTACTAATTTTCTACTGATGTCCATGCAAACTGGTGCATTTTGGAAAACATTTGACAGTCTATGTGAAAGCTGAACATATACATCCTTTCCATCCAACCAATTCACATGTGTGCATGTGTATGCTCAATAGAAACACATACATCTGATCACCCAAAGACATGTATTAGATGTTTATAACAGAACTACTTATATTAATCTAAAACCTTGGGTCACCTGAGTGGCTAGTCGGTTGGATGTTGGACTTTGGCTCAAATCACCACCTCGCAGTTAGAGTCCTGCATTGGGCCCTGTGCTGACAGCTCAGAGCCTGGAGCCTGCTTTGGAATCTGTGTCTCCCTCTCTCTCTCTGTCCTTCTCCCACTTGCGCTTTGTCTCTCTCTCTCTCTCTCTCTCTCTCTCAGAAATAAACAAACATTAAAAAAATTAAAGAAAGTAAAATTTAAAAACATTTAAAAAACAAAAAAAATCTAAAATCACCTAAGTGTCCATTATAGGATATCATGGATAAATCAATAGTGGTGTGTTTATACAATGCCATAATTAGAATGATCAGTCTACAGCAAAACAAGAATAGGAATGAATCTCACAAACTCAATTTAAATAAAAGCCATGACACAAAAAAGTATGCACACACACATGCATAATTATATACATACACGCATTGTAGGTGTTTAAAGATAACTCTTTTGCTTTTACTTGGAGACTTAATGAAATGGCATTTACAAGCCTATTATAGACAGATTGATAAAATGATACTTACTAACATACTATATACACCAGCCAAACTGGAGATATGGGTATTATTGAGGCAACTCTGATGTTCCTTCTGTGTGTTACCAATGACTACCAGTTAGAAATGAAAAATTAAATATCAGTATTTCTCCAAATCACAATATTTATACTACATAGTTATTTGGACTATGTAGGCATTTTGCTTATAGAATAATTCAGAATGCATATACATTGATTTGTAATTTCTAGTAGTCATATGCATTATAGGAGTGAACAGGAAAGTACTGGCAGCGAAATATCTGAAAACTGCCTATTAGAAGATGGATTAGTTGACCTATGAAGCACTTTTTCCATGTATTTGTTGTGTCAGAAGAATGATCATGTCTACAAAACAGCAGTTATCGGTAGAGAAATTATGCCATAAAATGAAGAAATAAAAGAACTTGAAAACACTGAAGAATGTTTTTTATTCTCTCTTAGAGACATCCTATTTTTTCCTTATGGATTAGAAAAAAATATGACCAAAATGAAGAAATTATATGAAATACACATATAACATTTATATTGAATTTCAGGTATATTTATAGTTCAATGAACACTTGACTACAGAAGTGAAAATATAATTCTGTTACACCTTTGTATGAAAGTATTTTTTTCAATAATGAAATAAAACTCCACTCTTTAAGATGGTCTTCATATCAGAGGCAACGAAACATTTATAAAAAGCTCTAATAGCTCACATATACACACAGAAACTTTTCAATTGTTAGTCAACATGAAATCTACTGAAGCTAAAAAGGAAGTCTTAGTTTTTTAACTTTATTTATTTATTTATTTATTTATTTATTTATTTATTTATTTCTGAGAGAGAGAGACAGCGTGAGCAGGGGAGGATCAGAGAGAGAGGAGACACAGAATCTGAAACAGGCTCCAAGCTCTGAGCTGGCAGTCAGCACAGAGTCTGACGCGGGCTCGAACTCACGAACCTTGAGATCATGACCTGAGCTGAAGTCAGATGCTTAACCGACTGAGCCACTCAGGCTCCCCAAGGAAGTCTTATTTTTTTTTTTAATGTTTTATTTATTTCTAGGAGAGAGAGAGAGAGAGACAGCGTGAGCAGGGAAGGGGTCAGAGAGAGAGGGAGTCACAGACTGAAACAGGCTCCAGGCTCTGAGCTGGCAGTCAGCACAGAGCCCGACACGGGGCCCGACCCCACGAACCGCGAGATCATGACCTAAGCGAAAGTCGGACGCTTAACCGACTAAGCCACCCAGGTGCCCCAGGAAGTCTTATTTTTAAGACAAGTGCTACTCCTTAGTTGATGTGCTCTTGACATTTCTCATCTTTATCTTCACGAGTGACAAAAGGTAAGTGCCAATTTTATTCATAAGTATACACATGTATATATATATATACACATCTCTATACATAGATAGGAAAATATATGTATGTAGACATATATATGTGTATATGTGTATATATATGTATATATATACATGTATAGGAATAGAAATATCCTATATGTATGTGTGTGTGTATGTGTGTGTGTGTGTGTGTGTGTGTGTGTGTGACACACAGTAAAACCTTGGTTTGTGAGCATAATTTATTCCGGAAAACATCCTTGTAATTCAAAGTACTCATATATCAAAGCAAATTTCAAGAACAATTGGCTCAGTTGTGATCATGTGACATTCATCATCCTGTACTACTCATATTGCAAGACATTGCTCATTTATCAACTTAAAATTTATTAGAAATATTTGCTTGTCTTGTGGAATACTCAAAAAACAAGTTACTCAGATTTCAAGGTTTTATTGGTATTTACTTATTTAACATAATAATACTATGAGATTGTTGTTACATGTTTCATTACAATTTTATAAATGAAAACAAATGAGACACAGAGAATAAGCTATTTAAGAAAAATTCTCAAGACTACAGAAATAGTAAAATATAGAGATTGCCTCTGAACACAGAGAGTATGATCCAAACCTCTGCACTGTGCTGTCACACTTATGGCTCGCACTGGCATGTGCCCACTAATGTTTAGATATTCTATCAAAGGAGAAATAAAAATAATGTGCCATTTAAGTGATGGTCTGGAGGAAAGCATACTTGATTTGAAATATTTAGCCAGATATTATTACTTTATAGTTGGAATGTGAAATTTTATTAACTGAGAAAAGCAAAAGCTATTCAAACAATTCTAAAAATAAAATGGTCTGTACTATGTACCAGTCACTCTAGGGACAGGTAGAATTCATCTGTGGAAATTAGACTAACCCACTCTGAGAATGAGGGGAGCATAAAAGTAAACCATGCATGAACTTTTTATTAAAGATAGGTCTAATATGGGGCGCCTGGGTGGCTTAGTCGGTTACGCGTCCGACTTTCGCTTAGGTCATGATCTCGCGGTTCCTGGGTTCGAGCCCCGCGTCGGGCTCTGTGCTGACTGCCAGCTCAGAGCCTGAAGGCTGTTTCAGATTCCGTGTCTCCCTCTCTGTCTGACCCTCCCCTGCTCACGCTGTCTCTCTCTCTCCTAGAAATAAATAAAAAAATAAAAAATATAAAAAAAAAAAGATAGGTCCAATATTTGGTCCAAAATGATGACTTTTAAAGTTTGCTTAATATTTATTTATTATGGAAATATTTATTGAAGTACACCTGCTTCAGTAGATGAGGTAGATACGTTATTCCCTTTACATACAACTAAATACCTTGGGCAGGTTTTTATATATGTGTATATAATATATATATATATATCTGCTGAAGGTTTTTAGTTGTATACACGTGCACGCACACACACACACACACACATTTCTTCGGTATGTATATATATATATATAATATATAATAATATATAATATATATATATGTATATATATATGTATATAAACAAGAAACACTATGGTGGGAGTTACTGGCTTTTATATGTTTCATCATCCAGGCTTGGAGGTGAATAAGTTGGCAACAGGCTCAGATAAGCTGAGGCCAAGTAACAGGCTCAAATAACAGACCCAAATGCCTAAAATAGGTAACAGTAGGCATCCTTGTGATGGAAATGTTGCATATCTTGACTGTATTGTTTCATAAAATATTACCATTGAGATAAACTGTTAAAGGGTTCATAGGACCCCCCTCTATTAATTCTTACAGTTGTATGTGAATCTACATTTATTTCAAGATTAAAAAGTTATTTTAAATATTTACTGATAGCTATATTCCTTGGTCTTCCACCTGGCCCACCACCTGATGTGACATTGTATTGTAACTGTGGACAATACCTGGGGTTCTCACCCTGCCTTCCCTATCCCTTGGTTCACCCCTGTCAGGCAGGGGGAATGTGGGGAGAAGTAGTGTAAGAAAACACAAGGACTTGCACGGAGTTGAGTTTGAGGAGTGGAGAAGATGCTGATTTTTGTCTTTTTGTGGTTTTTCATTTTGGATTGGTAGGTTTCATTGTGGGATTTTGCTGTTGTTACTTTACTTAAATTCTAGAAAATACAGAAGAAATGGGATGAGCTATAAAATTCGCTGGTGGCAGCTTTACCATGTTTGCAGCAGATGATAGACTAGGGATGACCCTGCTGTCCACATCGCCATTTGCAAATTCTCCTGCTAATGGAGACGTGAAGGTTTACATGTGTGGAAATTTTTACAGAAGTACTTTACACACCTACTCTGTAGATGCTTATAAAATTGATGTGGATGTGCTTGTAAAATCGATGTGGCAATAGATGCGTTGCTGGAGAGAGAATGTGTACATTCTCTAAGTTTAAGATTTTAGCATAAGTAAATGAGTAAGATTTTGGAGACTTCAGTGGAAAGCTGCCATTCATGACTCCTATGTATTGTGAGCCTACTGTCATATTTTACTATTGTCTGTTAAAAAAATGAAAACCTGTAATTTATATTCCCTTTCAACTTCATTGTATTTAATTGTTACAGATAGTGTGTATATGTGTGTGTGTTAGAATACAGTCTGTCTAATTCATATTAAAAATAATAAAATAAAATAAAATAATTTACTGAATGCCCTATATGTGCTAAGTACAATTATAAGTGCTAAGAGATAGCAATAAACAGGAACAGGAAAAAATAGCCTCTCATCAAGAAGTTTCCAGTCTAGTAAAGAAAGAGACAAAAACAATGAAACATCATTATGTAATATGTCAAGTGGTGAAAAGGAAGAAAAAAAAAACAGAAGTGAGCATAAACAAAGGTGGAAGTGGTGCTTATAGATAGCATTCAGGGATGTTCTCTTCCAGAAGGTGGTATTTGGGCAAAGAAATGAAGCCACACAGGTTTATAGAGAAAGAGCAAACCAGGGACAAAGGACAACTAGTGCCTGAGTTGGTATGTTCAATGAGGAGTAAATAAATGGGTCATTGTGTCTGGAGTGTGGTTGGTGAGGTTAAGTGGTAGGATTTTGAGTTAGTGGGATGACTGATCATAGAGGCCTATAGGTCATCATAAAGATTTTCAATTTTACTTTAAATGCTTGTTGGAGGGGGCGCCTGGGTGGCTTAGTCGGTTAAGCATCCGACTTTCGCTTAGGTCATGATCTCGCGGTTCGTGGGTTCGAGCCCCGCGTCGGGCTCTGTGCTGACTGCCAGCTCAGGGCCTGGAGCCTGTTTCAGTCTGTGACTCCCTCTCTCTCTGACCCTCCCCTGCTCGCACTGTCTGTCTGTCTGTCTCTCTCTCTCTCCTAGAAATAAATAAAATATTAAAAAAAATAAATGCTTGTTGGAGAAGAGGGATAATAGAGTGATTTAGAATAGAGTTTTGACATGTTCTGACTCACCTATTAGAGGGTTACTCTGAGAACAGACTAATAGAGAACAAAGCAAGTGGGTAGTAGGAAGACTATCATTTAAAAATATTTTTTAAAAATAGGAGCTATTGTAGTGGGCATATTTTGCTTTCTATCCTACATTTGTACCTAGGTGGGATTTCTTTCTCCATGTTTTGCTGATGAAAGCATAAATTATAGGCTTCCAACATATCCTTTTCTCCTAGTCAAAATGATTGGATCCTGAATAGGATAGTATCCAAGAAGAGCCAATCAGAATTTCTTCTTGGAAGTAGATATATAGACTCTTGTTTTCAGAAGTCTCTCCTTCTCTCAGATCCATGCCTATAATCATATGTCATACGATTCGTGAACAGCAGTGTGAAAAGAGTCTACCTGAGAATTAAGCAACTATATACAAAATAAGCTAGGAAAAGAATTTTTTTGTAAATATTCTTTAAGTATAAAAGAGATGATTAAATGGATAAAAATTTGATTGAATTCCATTTAAAATTCAAGTCTTTTTTCTAGAGTAATGATTTTAACCACAAGTGAGATTCTTGGTACAATATGATCAATAAATCAAACTCGTCACACTGAAGCATAAATCTGTGTCTCTGTATTCACTTTCCCACACTGCTCCTCTTTCTACAAAATTGCATTATTTTGGTGAGAGGCAAATGTGATTTACCATCTTTGTGTAAATATTCTGTGGATCACATTCAATTCATAGTTTCTAATTTATTATTCAATAAAGGAAAAGCAGAAACAAGGGAAAATATCTGTTCTTATATTAGTCAAGAACAGAATCTAATACTTCAAATGAATAATATGTGCAAATATTTATATGGTACTTGATCACGATCATTTTTAAGAACGCACAGAGCCACAATCTCAGTATTCCAATAGTTATGTATATAATAGTAGAAAAACAGTGAAGATATGTCCCTTATTTATATGTGAAGGGAAGGCACTATAGAAAATGTGTTTATATTAATTATCTCAGTTCAACCTCAAATAAAACCTTAAAGAAGTAATTTCATTATTTTATTAGAAATAGAAGTTAAGAGAGATTAAGATCAAATAACTGGTAAGTAATAGAGGTAGAATCCAGTTCCAATTCAGATATTTCTCACCTCTGTGTTGTACACAAATCATTTGATAAGGTTGCATATCTATAATGTGAAAGAGATGACCAAAGCATGAAAAAAACATGAACTAGGATTCAACAACAATTATAACTGTAATATTTGAATTACAAAAAATTGTATAACAGAAATTCTATAAGAATTGGAATGATTTAGAGAAAAAGAATAGTTTGCAAATGTGATGGCAAAATTTTAAGCTGCCTGTGAGGTTGTATCTTTGCATCTGACCTAGGATTACTGGAGTTTAGAACCATCAAGTACAAAGGAATAATTTTGAAAGATTTACTGACTAGAACTTTAATTGACTAAGTAATTATGTTAAATCAAAATTATTGGAAGTGCCAATGTTTACAATATTATTTTAGTTTAATTCTTGGCAAGACAGGAGAACTGAGAAGTCAGATGTAAATTGGTCTACTTTATCACTTTGTTAGTCCTCTGAAAAGCAGACACTTAAATAGGATTAAATGTGCAAGGACTTATCAAGTGAAATGTCTGTCAGTGAAAATCAGGAGAAAGCTGGAAATGGTTGAGAGTGTAGTCATACCACAGTACAAGTATGATATGAGTAAAGGAAAGAAGGAAGGAAGTGAAAAATGATGTGAAGTAAAAAAAAAATAATAATAAAGTTCTATATTAGGGAATCCTCAAGCTAAAGGCCAGTATCAAGGACACTGAGTGCCTCCAGGAATGAGCATGCACTAGCATTTCAGATGTATGTGGGCACCAGTGAGGCACAGTTTATGGGACTCATAGATACAGTCTGAGAATAGATGTAGGAATACATTTCAAGCACAGTAGCTGGAACCCTTGGTGAATTTCCATCCCGGTAGTTGGAGGTCTGGAAGGAACATTCCCTGGGTGCCATGGTCACTTTCCTTATGGCTGACCATGGGTCTCATGTGAAATAAAAAGGGAGCTTCTGGGCATTTTCTTTTTTGATGGATAATATGTCATTGTGAGCTGTGTACTCTATTGGAATCTACTAATTTGATCACTTTGTGGTTTCTCATACTTTTTCATAAATGCAGACTCCCTATACCACACCGTAATATTACATTTTGAGAACGAGTGAGAGCCACAGCTTTAGACAGGGAACCACTACTTTTGGTAGTCCACCACCTTATCCAGCTATTCATTTATTTAATCCACTCACTTATTTAAAAATAACTTAGTCCAGGGGCGCCTGGGTGGCTTAGTCGGTGAAGCGTCCGACTTTCGCTTAGGTCATGATCTCGCGGTTCCTGGGTTCGAGCCCCGCGTCGGGCTCTGTGCTGACTGCCAGCTCAGAGCCTGGAGCCTGTTTCAGTCTGTGACTCCTTCTCTCTCTGACCCTCCCCTGCTCACGCTGTCTCTCTCTCTATCTCTCCCAATAAATAAAACATTTAAAAAAAATAATAACTTAGTCCAGCCCTTGTCTAACCACCTTCACCATCCACATTATGCCCATTGCATATGGCATTCTATTGTTTGGTAAGCTTTCTCCATTCACTGAACAAACCAAATGCTTCCCAACTTTGGAATATTAGCCCTTATGGTCACCTTTGTCTGGCATGTTCTTCCCTCTAATTTCCACATGACAGCTTAATTCATACTCTTCAGATCTCAGTACAAGTATCGCCACATCAGTGAGGACTTCATTGATCATCTCAAAGAAATTAGCGCCTTGTCACCCACCAATAACTCGGCTATTACTAGTTCTATTAACTTTATAGTACTTCCCAGCAACTGCAATAATCTTGTTTTGTTATTCTCCAGTCTTTGTAGATTTGTCCCCATAAAATCAAATGACTAACACCCTCCACTACACCATCAATATCTGGAATGATCCCTAAAACTCAATTAACGGTTGTTGAATGAATAATTGACAAAAGAAGTCTTCTATATTTAAGGTGCTACCTAGTGTCTGAGATTTAAAAGTATGATTACTTCTCTCACTGAGATTATATCTGTTAAGTCAGGAACTACCCCCTTCCCAACCCTCATCCTTTTTTCCTACAACTGCTCCAGAATCTCATCCTTATGGACTGGTTCATTATCCTCTTTTTGTGGTGGAATAGCTCTGAATAAATAGCTCTTTAGAATAGCAAAACTTTGATATTCATGAAGGTTACTTCTCTAGAACTTTACTTCCATATGTTTGTGAATAATAAAGCATTAGATTTCTTGCCCAGTATATGCCAAACGCTGTTTTGAACTAAGAGAGATAAAATAAAGATTCTAACAGATAAAACCCTCATAGAGCTTAAAGTTTATAAGGATAGGGAGAAATACACAATCGGCAAAGAAAGAAATATCACAAATTGAAATAGAATTTTTGAAGAAAAAGGAGGGAGGACTGAATATAAAAGGATTTTTCAAGTTATATAAGTCAGCAAAGATGTTCCAGAGAAAGTGATGTTTACCCTGTAATTTGGAAAGAAAGAAGAGTTAACTAGGTGAAATTGAAGGGAAGTCAATTAGGAAGGGGTGAAGGCAAAAGCCTTTTAGCAGAGGAAATAGCAAGTATGAAAAAACTGAAAAAAAAAAAAAAAAGAAAAGAAAATGAGGCCAAATGAATCAATAGGAACCATATTATGCAGGTCCGTTTAAGCTTCTAAAGTCATTAAATTCATTGTAAAGTCATTAAAACTTTATTTAAAAACAAAGAAACAAAAAACTTTAACAAAAATGGCATAAATTACATGTGCACTTTGCAAGGACCTTCATTGTGTACTCTTTATGCTATTCTGAATAGAAATGTTTCTGAAAAATAGCCCTTTGGTTAGGCTTATGCAGTCTTGGGTTGGCCTAGTATAAAAGAAAACTAGTAGTACAGCCTCTGATGATTAAATTAGCTGAAAGTTGGAGCCATGATTTTGCAGCTGGTTTGATGGAGAATGGCAGGCCCTGGATATAATGAAAATTTAATTGCATACTTAATACAATTAAACCATGAAATCATGAGGGAACATAAAAATTAAAAATATATAATCTATGCTGCTGGGTAGCTAGAAACATTTTCACATTAGAGACCTAACTTCTATTATCAGTGTCAATATCTATATCATGCACTAATATTTCATATGGATTCCTCTAATGGAATTAGGAACACAATCAGGTGGCAAAGAGTAAGAAAACTCTCTTATTAATAAAATACCTTGCCAGTGTTTTCTCTCTTCTCCATAGCAGATGAGGATTTGTTTGTCCTCCATTGGCCTGAATTACATACATCCCTTCTGAGATGGAACACTAATTTATATGAATAATGTTACATGCTTCCTTCCCTGTGACATATTGTTATGATGCCCAATGTTTAGATAAGTAAATGGAGGGTTAGGCAGGTTATGTAACTTTCCAAAGTCTATACAACTAAAGAAAGATGCAGCCATAATTTTACTTCAAAGAACTATGATCCCAGAGCCTGAGATCTAATTCATCATACTTGACTGCACAGATTCAGTATTTAAAGACATTCTGGAAAGATATTGGAAATACCAACACTACTACAGTAAAACTACTGCTACTTTTTATAGAGAAAACTATCAGTTTTGCAGTGTATTTCCTTAAAAATTGTGCACTTTTCATAACTGAAGGATTTTAATATATACAATTTTAGAACATATCTTTTTACCATTAAATCATTAAAACATATTTGCATTTCTTTGAACACTCTTGGTAAATTTATCTCAGGTTTATATCAAAATTAATTTATCTGTCTCAACATACCAGGCATATAAGTTGTAACACTTTTTTTGAGAGAGAATGTGTGAAATGGGAAAGAGGGGCAGAGAGAGAGGGAGAGAGAGAGAGAGAGAGAGAGAGAGAGAGAGAGAGAGAGAGACTCTTAAGCAGGCTCCATGCTCAGCGCAAAGGCTGATGTGAGGCTCAATCCTATGACAATTGGGATCATGACCTGAGCTGAAATCGAGTCAGATACTCAACTGACTGAGCCAACCAAGACCCCCTGTAACTTTTGATTGTTATAAACAATGCGTTAAACTATATAACTTACTACAAAATTCTGAAACCCTTTTTATGTATTGGTTAGTTGTTCTACAGAGGGTTTATAGCAATTATCAAAATGCAAGGTATATGATTGCTTGTTTTATTGTTCTATAGTATCACTGTATATTATTATTTTAAAGTCATTCTTAATTTTATAGGAAATAAATAATATTTCACCTAGAATAAAAGTTTTATGTAAAGGTTTTTCCCCCAGTAATTGTGCCTGACACATTTTTTGAGGGTACTTGATAAATATTTGTTGATTCAGTTAAATCTCTTTTTAAATATGGATACAGCTTTTAAAATTCTTGATAACTAAAAAGACAAATCTAGGAGTAGTTCTTGTGTACCCCTACTCTGCCAAGAGACACAAAAAGACAAGGAACACATACAGAGCTGAAAGGGCAGCGTTCACCAGGATGAACTCACAGAAACAGATTGGGAGAAATGTAGGTCCCCAGGTCTCCCCTGCATTCTAGGCCTTCACCGAGATCTAGATTTGCTGAAAAGGACTCTATGATGCTTTTAAGTAGCATGATTAAGGATAAGCAATAAGTTCTTATAGAACTAATTCCTATCCTGGAGACTCAGCCATTTATGGTTAGTTTTGGACAACAATTCTCTATGGGTTCCTCACATAGTGTGGGATAGATGTGTCCATAAATAATGTGTCTTTCCAGAGCAAGGGGCATTTTCTAACAGCCTTAAAAAATAGAATAATGTCTCTTTGTAAAACAAAGGGTAGGCTTATTTACTCTCCAATATATTAATAAGGTCTCCCTCCAGAGCAAAGAATATACATGCTTTTATCTCATAAAAGAGTCTGTCTTCCTAAGTTCAAGCTTCCTCTTCTGTATCACAACTTACTATATGTCCAGGTACCACATGGCCCTTTATATGCTCTCCCGTGGGAAATGAGGCTTGGGTACCTGGTGTGTATGTGCTGATACTTTGGCTGCTGCTACTGCTGTAACAAAATGACTTTTATCTCTGGCCTAGTAGGCCTAATCCTTTTCCAGTATCCATGAAATCGTTGTAACTGCATTGCTAGCTTGCAAGGAAGATGAAATCTCAGAACCCTCAGAGTGCTTGACAGTTGAGAGGTTCACTAGTTTCTAGCTTGGCTGGGGATAGAGCCAAGTTAACACTCTCTACCAAGGCTAACTAGCAGCAGTCTTCACCACATCAGTATTCATGGTTGAGGAAGCCTTTTTTTATCCTGCTGTGATAGATAGAAGAGAGGCAAAGTATAAGACCTGTGATTAACCAGAACTGGTGAGCTTAGGTACTGCAGTTTTACAGGAAGTCAGGCTGTACAGGATCTGTTTCAGACAAGTTAAAGTCTCAATGCAGGAAATAACGGAAGATTTTATTTTTCAGATTATAAGCAAGTAAGGTTTTAGTAAATAGAACAGGTGCCATTTATTTAGTAAATAAATCATTACAGACATTAGAAAGAGTAGAGAAATGATATTAAACAGTCCTATAGGAGGCTCGAGTGATGTGTGGGGAATATATGAGGTACAGTTAGTGCAAATAAAATAAGATACACCTTTTCTTCTGAATTATAAGGGAAAGAAGATGATAGACTTGGTGATGAAACACGATACTTTTGATCTAAAAAAAAAAAAGGAAGGCTGTCAGAGCTCACATTGGGATTGCTTTGGGTATAAAAGTAGAAATAAAGTAGAGGGAGAAGATGGAACTGAGGACTTACTGTAACAAAAATAACTGAGTCTTCTCATTGAGAGTATAGGAGAGAATCAATATGCAATGAATAAGAGGATTGTACAGATTATAATGTGGATCCATGTACTTTTTTTTTTACAGATCTTTATTATAGGATACCATGGAAATTATAAAGTAGCCTTCTGTCTTTCAGATTGGACTGGAGCTCTTTGAGGGTAAGAGCATTGTTTGAGGGGTTTTTTTTGTTTTTGTTTTTTGTTTTTTGTTTTTGTTTTTTGTTTTTGTTTTTGTTTTTGTTTTTTTGGCTTCTTAGTATTTTACCATAGTATCCAGGTAGTTATTAGAATACATTGACTATATTGACTGAGTTAATATTGGACTTTCTACAGCAAAGTTGAGCATATTGAGAAAGTAGTCAAGGTATTGATTAATTTTGTGTAGGAAAAATCAAAGTGTAAAGGAGTCTAAGTGCAAAGAAAAGTACATATATGAAAACCACTTTTCTAAAAGTGTGAACAAATTTCTAGAAGGCAGGATAAAGCAGAGGTTTACTCAGAAGTAATTAACAAGAAGGAAGATTAAGGTCAAATAAAGAACTACCATATGACCCAGCAATCCTACTTATGGGTATATAGTCAAAAGAATTGAAATGTGGTTCTCCAAGAGATACCTGCAACCCAATGTTCTCTGTAGCATTATATACAACAGCCAAGATACAGAAACAATCCAAATGCCTATCAACAAATGAATGTTTGATGAAAATGTGGTATATAAATCTGAAAATTACTCAGCCTTTAAAAAGAAAGTAATCCTATCACCTATGATAACATGCATGAAACTAGAACATTGTGCTAAGTGAAATGAACCAGTTAAAGAAGACAAATATTGCCTGATTCTACTAATATTAGGTATCTAAAAAAATAGTCAAATTTGTAGAAACAGAGAATAGAATGGTGGCTGCAACAGGAAATGTTTACTCATATACAAGTGCATGAGGAAGCTGTTTCCATTCATCTTATAAAAAAATTCTGTTACCTAAAGAAAGGTATTAAGATATGAATCCTCTGTCGTACAATATATACTTTGTGCTTTACTCTCAGTATAAATTATTTCTGAATAATAAAAACTTAAGCTACAATGGAGAGTCAAGTGGTTTGGCAATTTGACAATCTTTTTTCAAAAGGGAAAATCTAATCTTTAAACGACAGTTGATATATAAAAGAAATTGTATATTAAAATAAATGCTTCTTCATGAAATCCTAGATTGAATGAGTACTTCTTTCCAGCATGATTTGTAGCTATCCTGTAAAACAATTCAGAGGACTTGGGGCGCCTGGGTGGCTTAGTCGGTTAAGTGTCCGACTTTCGCTTAGGTCATGATCTCACAGTTTGTGGGTTCGAGCCCCGCATCGGGCTCTGTGCTGACTGCCAACTCAGAGCCTGGAGCCTATTTCAGAGTCTGTATCTCCCTCTCTCTCTGACCCTCCCCTGCTCACGCTGTCCCTCTCTCTCTCTCCTAGAAATAAATAAAAAATATTTTTTAAAAAAGATTTAAACAATTTAGAGGACTTTAGAAATTCTCTATGTGATTGACAACTCATTTTCTATAAGACTGAAACAGTCTTCATAAAGTTGATAATAATATGTAAGTGATAGGCTCATAGAAATATCTATAGTTGATACAGCATTATGTATTTTCAAGCACATTAAAAGAATAGTTCACATGTTAACTATTCTTAACACACACACACACACACACACACACACACACACACACACAGGAACACAAGAAAATTTTTGAAGGTGAGCAAAATTTTAATATCTTGATTGTGGAAATGTTATCATGGGTGCATGCATATTTCCAAACTCATCAAAATGTGTCTTACTAAATATGAACAATGTTTGTATATCAATTACACCTGAGTTAAAACACAAAAAATTTCAGAGGTCAAAATCTTGAAGGATGGAATTGAAATTGCACTGATTTGTTTATAAATGCAATCCCTCAAGGATCCTGCTGAATTGACAGCAGAGATAAAGTCTACTGGAAACCACCAACTACCCCTGACTAAAACTAAAGTTAAAGTGGTCAACAAGAATATGACTATAACAAAAGTAACAGCCATGTAAAGAGAATTTGAGTCACATTTGAAGTCACTAAGGAAGTAGAAAGATGCCTGGATATTGAAAGGTGTGAAAAGAAGGTGCTAGTGGCATAGTGGTAAAAAATGAGGAGACAAGGTCAGTAGAAAGAGCAAAGGTTTGAAGACAGGCAGAGGAGTCTCAGTGGAATCAGCTATTAACTGTGCCATGATTGACATTTTGTCTAAGTCATTGAGTTTTAATTTCCTCGTCTCTAAAACAAAGATAATAGCTTTATTATGTGGTAGATAGTCTCTCCAGATGAGTCTCCATTCAGGCCCTTCCTGATAGTTACACCCTGGTGTAGTCTCTTCCCCTTGAATATGTTCAGCCAATGTGACCTGGGTTGGGTGTTTTTTTTTTTATTTATTTTTTATTTTTTTATGTTTTATTTACTTCTGAGAGAGAGAAAGAAACAGCATGAGCAGGGGAGGGTCAGAGAGAGGGAGACACAGAATCTGAAACAGGCTCAAGACTCTGAGCTGGCTGTCAGCACAGACTCCGATGCGGGGCTCGAACCCACGAACTGTGAGATCCTGACCTGAGCCGAAGTCGGACGCTTAATAGACTGAGCCACCCAGGCGTCCCCAGTGTGACCTGTTTTTGACCCACAGAATGCAACTATATGTTTCAGAGCCCAGATTACAAGAAAATGGGCTATCCTTGCATCCCTTGGAACTTTACTCTGGAGGATGCCAGCCATTAGGTAAGACTTCTGACTACTCTTACACAGCTCTCCTACGAAGAAGCCCAATCTAGTCACATGGTGTCAGACATGGGAGTGGAGAAGCCATCTAAGACATCCAGCTCAACTGAGCCTTCAGACAGAGTGTGTGGGATGAACTGTATTACTTAAGAAGATGTATATTCAAGTCCTATATATTGGTACTTGTGAATTTGACCTTATTTGGAAATAGGGTCTTTGTAGATATAATCAAATTAAGATGAAGCGTATTTGATCAGGGTGAGTCCTAAATTCAGTATGACCCATGTCCTTATAAGAAGTGGAAAACTTAGACACACAGACACAGAGAAGGTCACTCAATGATGAAGGCAGGTTTGGAGTGGTACAAAAGACAAGGAACACCAAGGAATTCTGGCAGCTATAAGAAACTGAAAGGGGCAAGGATACTCCCTAAAGCCTTTGGAGAAAGCAGGGCACTGCTGATACCTTGATTTGAAACTTTTAGCCTCTGGAATTGTGAGGAAATACATTTCTGTTGTTTTAAGCCATTCAGTTTGTGGTCCTTTGTTACAACAGCTGGAGGAATCTAATACAGTTGGCTTCAGATACAGACATCAAGTGGCTGCAACCATATAAGAAAATGCAAACAAACATCTCTCCGCTGAGCCAGTAGATTCCCAGAGCTGTGTAAAATAGTAAATTGTTATTTTTAGCCACTACATTTCACGATGGTTTGTTATGTAAAGACTGATAAATGAACAAACATTTTTCAAGACTTAAGTTCATATATGCAAAACCCCAGCACTGCCTCCAGAATGCAATAGGCTTTCCATAGAAGTTCTGTGGAATTAGGGGCACCTGGGTGGCTCAGTTGGTTAAGTGTCAGACTCTTGCTTTCAGCTCAGGTCATGATCTCATGGTTTGTGAGTTGGAGCCCTGCATAGTGCAAAGCCTGCTTGGGATTCACTCTCTCCTCTCTCTCTCTGCTCCCATTCTTTCTCTCTCTCTCTCTCTCTCTCTCTCTCTCAAAAATAAATAAATTTAACAAAATAAGTGTAGATGAATTATATTATACTTTTATATTTTAATTTTATTTACACATTTATATAATACTTTATATTTTTAAACACATTGTCTATTTCCTTTGCTTTTCAAAGTAGTGCTAACAGAACACATGAACTTTGTTACATTCTCACTTAAGACATGAAAACATCAAGCTATGAATTTAAGTGATTTACCTAAAGTTACACAAATAAGCAGTGGCAGTGCTTGGCCTGGAACACAAAGTCAAATAAAACATAAGTAAGTGTTAATCAGAGTACTATTGCCTCAAAGATTCAGAAAAGAAATAAAGGATTTCGTTTTTACTAAGAGCTTATTGTGAACCACTTTCTGCTCCCTGTGCCAGACACTATCTTATTTCACTCTCACAATGACCCTTGTAGGAGCTGTTATCCCAGCCCCACAGAATAAACACACACACACACACACACACACACACACACACACACACACACATTCACACACCTCAGCTGAGAGGTTAAATGACATCAGCGTATCCATTTATCTTTGAGAATACCATACATGGAGTGTGTGTCCTTTTACTCTCCAACTAAGGCAGAAGAATAAGCAGTATAACATTAGAAAGATGTAGAATATGAGGACTAGAATGAGTAACTTCCATTCAGAGTAGACTGTGTCAAGAAAAATAAGGCTAAGTCAAGGCAGTTGAATGCAGTGTAGGGATATTCATTTAGAGAACAAGGTAGCATCAGACACTGAATAGGTAAGAGATATATGGACAGTAGTGTGGGTACCTCCAAAAAGTAGGCAAGAGTTGCTTCTGTGGCAGCAAGCATAGATAAGAAAGGAGAGGAGCTTGAGAGATCTGCTGTAGAGATCTTCTATCAAGAGAAGGAGGGTGTTGTGAATGAACAAGATTTTGTTACATCCAAATTCTTCTGAACTGACCAGTCACACTGGAGGCAATGTGGTATTTGTTGGCTAATCTCTCTCTCCATTTCTAATTTATCTCCCAGGTGTTGAGTTTTTGCTGATGGCAGGACTCAGGATTCTTTACCAATAATTGTTTAAAGAATAAAAAATTTCATTATTCAGAAATATTGTTTATGAAAGTGCATGAAAACAAGAGAATCATCATGGGTTAAACCTACAATGATCCTGACCCCAAGGGAGAGTAGGTTTTCAAAATTATCTATGCTGACAACTCTTCAATAGTCTAACAAAGCAATGAGCTCAAGAATTCTTTGGAGTTCCATTTGGCTTTTCTAATTAGATGATTTCTTTATCACAATTACCTGGAGATTAATCATAAAATGTGAACAGTTTTATTTTCTGAACTTCAGGAAACTTAATTGGTGATAATCATTATAATTGTGAAGAAATCTGCAGAGATGTTTTATTATGGCTCTAAAATTGTCTTTAATACAAATTCAGTAGCTCTGTGTGTGTGTATGTGTGTGTGTGTATGCACACGCAAATGAGTATGTATAGAATTAGATGAAGAAGAAAAGAGACTCTTAATAAGAGAATGTGACTGATAATGTACTGAAAGTAAAGACAAGAAGAATGCTTTTGGAAATAATCAGTTAGATACAAAAATGGAGGCTTATATAAACCATGTCCTGACCTATGTATATGAAATATTTTTAAATCACTGAAGTCTCTAGAAACTGCAAAGAGTTTCTTAGGGGGGAAAAGGTATTCTTACTTTAAAAGAACTCTTGAACTTAGAGAACTGAGCACAGGAGAGATCAGACAGTAACTTATAATTCTCTAAAAGTCTTCAATCCATATAAAACTCACAATGCAGAATAAATACACACCCACGCACAACCTAAATCTAACCAGTAACTGCTTAAAATCTGAATGTCTTTAGGAAATGTGCCAGGTAACTAAATGTTTTTAACTTTCCCCAACCTTTTATTGTCATTGAAATACAAATATATTAAAAACAATGTTTTTATAAACTGAAAGAAAATGAACCAATGATGAATTTTCCAAATCTTCTGGGCGACTTGATTAAGAACAAAACTAAAACAAAAAAAGATCAAAAATAGTATTTTAAAAAACCAGGAAAGAACCAATTTGATTCATTAGGTTCAGTAAAAAAGTAGAAAAATATATCTAAAATCTACCAAAAACCAAATCGTTAAAATAATTTTGTGTTTCTTCATTTTAAGATTAACACTGCAGTTTTGGAGTGATTTATTTTCCATGAAGGGAAATATCAAGTATGGGAAGATAAGAGAAACCATTATAATTTCTTTTTTTTAAATTCTAGCCAAATTATTAAAAGATATAATTCCTTTAATTCTTTTAAATGAGCTTTGCAATATATTGCTACTGCCAAACTGAAGACTGTTATTCTGATTACAAACTGTAGCAATTATGCTATGCTAAAAACCTTAACATATACATATAAAATCAAGTAAATAGTTTATGTTAATGTGATTTATTCATAGTGACTACCTATACACATATTTTAAATATCCCATGATTTACCAAAAATCTAGTTGGAAGTAGGTCATTCTGATAAAAAGAGTCTTTGAAACACAGGTGGATAATTTAAAACCTATGCAGAATCTCAACATCTCAACTATTTCTAACAGAAGTACTGAAGTATTTTCCAGCACTAATTTTTTTTAAAAACTGTATTAAATTTGCTTGCTGAAAAATTTTAATTTAAAGCAGGCATATTTCAATGAAGAAACATTTATGCCCAACTAACACTGGTATGTTTAAGTAGATGATACTAGTAATAGTGATACGAAGATCCTACAGTTTTGTGGGATTTTGTAACCCTCTTCACATTTGTATTTTGAATCATTTTTAAAACTTATCTTTTTAAAGTTATGCATTTAAACACAATATTAGAGAAACTAAATATAAATACATCTCTTTTATAAGATAAGAAATACTTTTCAAGACTTCTGGGAAGTCTTCTGGGAAGATAGTGTAGGCACACTTTATTCTTCTTCTTAAGTATAAAATACAACTAAAAACCTTGGAATAAATGTTTATACATATTGTATATAGTGAAAGTCAGGAAGAAAAAGGAAAATGTTACAATATTTGCAAATTGCATAAATAACAAAGGACTAGTATCTAAAATACATAAAGAATTATCAAAATTCAACATTGAAAGCAAAGAATCCATTTAGGAAATGGATGAAAGACATGAGCTTTCACTAGAGAATATATAAATGACAAATAAACACATAAAATATGTTCTACATCTTCATTCGTTAGGGAAATTCAAAGTAAAACCACAATAAATTGTCACTACATACCTATAAGAAACACTAAAATAAATAACAGTAAGAACATCAAATGCTGGTCATGACACAGAGAAACTAGATCACTCATACATTGTTAATAGGAATGTAAAATGGCACAGCCACTCTGAAAAACAGTTAGATACTTTCTTTAAAAAACTAATCATGCAACCATGACATGATCCAGCAATGCATTCCTTGGAATTTATCATAGAGAAATCAAAAGTTCTGTTCACCAAAAGCCTATAAGTGAGTATTTGTAGATTTACAGCAGCTTAACTCAAAACAGTACCAAACTTGAAACATCCAGATGCACTTTAATGGGTATATTGTTTAACAAACTATATTATATCCATACCATGGAATCACACTTCTCAAAAAAATGGACTAAGCTACTAGTGGACGGAAGAATCTGGATGAACCTCCAGAACACTTATGCTCAGTGAAGAAAGCCAACCACCAAAAGGTTTTGCATACTCCATGATTTCATTTATTTGATGTCTTCAAATGGCAAAATTACAGAAATAGAGAACAGATTAGTGTTGCCATTGGTTAAGGAGCGTGCAGGAGTGGGAGGGAAGTATATGCAGCTATAACAAGGTGACATGAAGCATCTTTGTGATGATGGAAATGTTCTGATTTTTGACTCTATCAATGTCAACATCCTGGTTATGATATTGTACTATAGTAAGATGTCACCGTTAGATGACACTCGTAAAGGGTATATGGGATCTCACCACATTTTTTATTTACAAGAGCATGCGAATCTACAGTTATTTTGTATATATTGTTCAACTTAAAATTAATAAATGAAAAGATATTCACAAAATTATAAAAAGGATTTCCAGATTTGAGACATTTAAAAAACATTTTCATTTATATTTGTGTTTGTGACCTTACTGCTTTTGTAATAGGGAAGAGGAGATAACATACTCTTGTAATCTAAACTTTCACATGTAAGCACATCCCTCTGTTCATATCATTATAATGTTCTAAGTATGAATGTAAACTTTTAGGGGCTCCTGTGTGGCTCAGTTGGTTGAGCATCTGACTTTGGCTCAGGTCATGATCCCCGAGTTCGTAGGTTGGGGCCCTGCGTCAGGCTCTGTGTTGACAGCTCAGAGCCTGGAGCCTGCTTCAGATTCTGTGTGTCCCTCTCTCTCTACTCCTCCTCTGCTCATGCTCTGCCTCTCTCCCCCTCTCTGGAATAAAAATAAACATAAAAAAAGAAAGTAAACCTTAAAATCCACCCTCTATTATTAAAACTGTAACCTATTTTATGGCAAAAGTATAAGCATCTAATTTGAATAAAAGGACGAGTTGAATAGTAAAAGTGCTGACCTTACATTGTTTTCCATCTTAGGTGCTCTTAGGTTCATTAACATTTACCAAAAATTAAATTTTCTTTCAGAGCTTTAAAGTCTTAGTTGTAAATCTTAGACATTCTGACGTCATGGCTTTATTGTGAGGGTTTATGCTGCCAGTTAGATCAAGCAGCATCGGGAATCAAATCACTTTTGCTTGTACACACACACATACATGAGCTTCCAATTTTTGCAAAGGATCCCTGTAAGCTTTTAAAAAACTCTTGGCCCATTTTCAAAAAGCCAAAAATGAATGAAGCCAGTGCTCAGTATTAGAAATCAAGAGGCTATTTAAGTGATGGTGATGGAAGCTTTCAATGAGCACAAAAGATGAAACAGAAAGAAGCTGGATAAAGATAATTCTATTCTGGAATCCAAAGGATAAGAGAAAATCAAGAAGTTAGAGGTCAGTATCATTGAGGAGGGAATGGTTTTGTAGCTCTAATGGATTCTGCAGTCTCCTAGAGGGACTGAACTCATTTGGAAACATAAAGGTACAGAACATAAGCAGAAAACACACATCAGATACAAAACAAAAGTTACCCCCAAATCATCTATATGTGTGGTATAATTAAATACTGAAGTCCTCAAGCAAAATTCTTCAAAGCTATCTTTTTGTAGTCTTTTAAAAAATAACCTTTGTCATATGCCCTGGGAAACCCATTGGAAACAATATGGCAGTGTTTTTCTTACCTTAAAAGATTATTGTGAGAAGGAATGCTTGTAAACTATTAAAATCTCACATGATTGTAAAGATGTTAGATCATGTCCATTATAATGCCCACCAGGAAACTATGGAGAAGACTTAGGGTGAGAAGCTAAGCTAAGCTTCAAATAAAATAATTGCTCTGCTATGTGATTCAAGTTACTTGGGGAATATACTTAGTGCCTAAATTCTGTTTAGTGATAGGTCTGCCATCTAGTGGCCATTTAAATAAATACAAGCTGTCCTCATAAATAAGTTCATATGAAAATTCTAGGTCATACAAATGGACCATTTCCTATCCAGGCATAAGCGGACAACTTTGACTGGTGATAGGAAATTTTTTATTCAGGGATTTAATTAAGGATAAGTATGCTGAATTAAAATACTGAGTATGAAAGCAAACTTAAAATAACTTTTACCTTCATACTGACTTCAAAGTAAGTTATATTCATAAGCTTTCATTGAGTTTAAAAGAAAAATAACTGCTGCAGGGTCCCTAGGTGGCTCAGTGGTTAAACACCCGACTTCAACTCAGGTCATGATCTCGTGATTTGTGAGTTCTAGCCCCCTGTTGGGCTCTGTGCTGACAGCTTAGAGCCTGGAGCCTGCTTCAGATTCTGTGTCTCCCCCTCTCTCTGTCTCTTCGTCACACACTGTCTGTCTCTCCAAAATATATAATCATTTAAAAAAGCCTTTAAAAGAAACTGCTGCAATAAATTAATTATTTTTCACCTAATTATCTTTTACTTTAAAAATATGTCTATTTTTTACTTCTTACTTTAAATCAGGGAATAAAATTTTCTTCAATATTTGGATCTGTGCTATCTAACAATTTACCAAAGAATCAAGTTATTAAATAAAACACAACCATCGTTTCAGAATTTGAATTATAAAACAGATAAATATAATATTCTTCACCTTTGAGTGATACAGGAACGATTTGCACTTCCACAAAATTGGTATTCTTTTGATTGATTGATTGATTGATTGATTGATTTCTTTGTTTAGGTTTTATTTATTTATTTTGAAAGAAAGAGCATGAGCAGGGGAGGGGCAGAGAATCCCAAACAGGCTCCATACTGTCAGTGCAGAGCCCTATGTGGGACTTTAACTCAGGAACTACAAGATCATGACCTGAGCAGAAATCAAGAGTCAGATGCTCAACCAACTGAGCCACCTAGGTGCTCCTGATTTATTTGTTAATGTAAGTGACAGGTAATGCTAGGTCTTCCATGCTCATTCTCCTGACATAATTTTAAGAGCTGTTTGCCCAGTGCTACATACTCCCCTCCCCATTTCCCTCCAGAAAACTAATCTGATGGCTTATATTGCTAAACACCCCAATGTTTTTTAAAAAGTTTATTAATGTCACTGAAAATCACATCTGCATAATGCCTAAGAAGTATACTGAACATATCCTGAGAAGTATTTACAGGCTATATTCATCAGACAAATGTATAATATTCACTGTTTCAATTTCAATGTTTAATTGTTATCTTAATTTTTTTGTTTTCTTGGTGGGTATGCCTATGCAAATCAGAGTCCTTTGACATTCTAATCAGTTACACTCAAGCTATTCAAATAAATAATATTTAAAAATCCAATAACATTAGCCATGTTTTCATTATGGTTGCATCCAGTTAATTTCCTTTTAGGCTTATTACTGCTTGAGATAAGTTAGCATCGCTTTGTTCAAAATGAAAATAAAGATAGTTTTGCAATTGTTAATATTGTATAAAAATGTCTTATGATAATCCACAAACCTATATTCCATGCTGTTGACATCCTAACAAGTATCTGAAAAAAATCAGGCAAAATAATGAGACAATATCCCCAAACTGCTTAACCCTTGATTTGGGGAGATCAACATTTATTCTGAATTCATGAGTATAACCTTTTGAAGTCATGTAGGAGAGACTCAAAGTAATGAATAAACTCTAATTTTAGGTATGGATATTTCATTTTTTCCAAAAAGTTTTTAACATTTATTTATTATTGGGAGACAGAGAGACATATCATGAGCATGGGAAGGGAGAGATGGGGGGAGACACAGAATCTGAAGCAGGCTTCAGGCTCTGAGCTGTTAGCCCAGAGCCCCATGCAGGGCTGAACTCAGGAATCACAAGATCATGACCTAAGCCTAAGTAGGTTACTTAACTGACTGAGCCACCTAGGCTCACCAAGATATGGATATTTCTATAGTGTTCGTAGAAACACTTATTGCTTAGTAGGAATATCTCATGTGATTCCTGAGACTAATTCTGCCAAGACTCACTCTGTTTTAGAACAAGCACCCTCAGTGTGTAGGCTTTTCTTTTTACACTCAGTCTGTGTGCTTTCTAACCACATAGCCAAAATCCCAGGATCTTATGCCAAAAAGGAAGAAGAGGAGGAAGAGTAGGAGAAGGACGAGGAGGAAGGAGAAAGAAGAGGAAGAGAGAGGAGGAGGAGGAGAAAAAGGAAAGATGATTTTACAAAGAGAATAATTCCAGTTTTCTAAATGAAAGCAAATTGTCCATATTAATAGTATAGCAAAGTCAGTCACAACATTAAAACTGTAGTATGTAATAATAAAAAAATCATTACTTATTACTTTATTAAGTGTCAGAGATGTATCCTGGGCCAGTTCATGAAGAGGAGTATAGTATTAAATGTGCATTTTTTGAAAAATCACCGTTGTGGTAAAATGAGTCCTTACTAGGAAGTCTGGATCCAAAAGCCTCCCCGGGAGAGTCCTCACTACCAGTACTGGCTTTTACTGCAATTTCCTTAATGGAGAATCCACCAAAAAAGGGTATTTATTTTCCAGAAGATGAGATGGATATCATATCTTATAGAGAACAGAACACTTAGAGGTGGGGGAAAATACGAATCTTTAAGTTGTCTGTCCCCCAGCCCAGGGTTTGAATGTTAAAATCCTAGGGCCAAATCCAGCCTTCCACCTTGTTTTCATAAATATTTATTTACCATGCCCATTTGTTTGCATATCATGTTTAACATCTTTTGCACTACAATGGTAGGGTTGAGTGCTTGCTAGAGTCCTGATAGCTCACAAATCCTCAAATATTTATTACCTAGCTTTTAATTTTTTTTATTTAATGCTTTTTAAAAATTTATTCCTGAGAGAGAGAGACAGGGTGAGCAGGGGAGGATCAGAGGGAGAGGGAGACACAGAATCTGAAACAGGCTCCAGGCTCTGAGCTAACTGTCAGTACAGAGCCCGATGCGGGGCTCAAACCCCTGAACCTTAAGATCATGACCTGAGCCGAAGGCGGATGCTTAACTGACTGAGCCACCCAGGTGCCCCTATTACCTAGCTTTTTTACAGAAAAACTGGTCAACCTAGAGAGCAATTGCACTTATAATCCCCCAAACATGCCCTTTATTTTTCTGCTTCCTTTTGCTCATGTTCTCTCTATGTGAAATACTCATATCTCCTATCCAGTCCAGCAAGATTCAACCTACCTTACATGATAGAACTTTATATAAAAGGAATCAAATTGCATATATCATTTGAAGGTTTATTTTTACGTTTAACACTAGGTTTCTGAAATTTATTGATGTTGCTCAATATAACTTCTGTATATTAATTTCAACATTTTAATTGCTGCATGAATATTGTATGAATAAATTGTAATTAATCCATTTTAATGCTAGGCAACATTTGAGTTGGATCTAATACTTTGATTTTTGTTCAGTGCTGCTTCCAAAAATGCTCTCATACATGTCTCCTGATTTATACGTGCAACGATTTCTCTATAGTATATATTTAGGTGTTGATTTTTCTTCAGTAGAGTTGAAATATACTTGATATGGTGACTTTGGTTTTTTTCTGGGATAGGTAAAAATTATTACTTTGTGGTTTTAGTTTGATTTTTGTGATTACAAATGACATTGAGTAGCCTTTCCTCTGTTTCATGACATTAATATTCCATCTTCTATGAAAAGACAATTTCAATTTTTGGTTTCTTTTCCCTCTTAGTTTGTCTTTTTAGTTTATCAAATTGAATTTGTTTTTTAAAATACATTTTAGACACTAGTTCTTTGCTAATTACATATGGTAAATATCTTGTTAATTTAGTGGCATGTCTTTTTACTCTAGATACGAGATCTTTTATTAAAAAATTCTTATTTTGAATGTATTCGAAATTACCTGTATTTTCCCATATAGTCTGTAATTTCATATCCTATTTATTAAAATTTTCCCTACCCTGTTTTCATAGGTACTGTTCTATATTATATCTTAAAAGTGTTAACTAGTATGGACGGTCAAAAATAGATAATTCTAGTACCATTTGTTGAGAAGTCTATCTTTTCCAATTGTATTTTAATGTTAACTCTATATTATAAATCAAGCTGCCATACCTATAAAGGTCTCCTGAACACTATTATTTTAGATTGTCCTACTTGGAGCAATGAATGTCACAGTATCTTAATCTCTTTATTTTGTAAATATTTCTTTTGTATATTTTGAGTTATTGCTACATCACCACTGAAATATAAGATTATTATATTTTCCTGTTAAATCAAGCCCCTTATCATTATGTATTTATTTTCTATATGCTTTATTTCTATGAATGCATTTTGCTCTAAATTTGCTTTTTCTTTAATAGAACTACATGGGCATTGAGTATCATTAGGGATAGTGTTCATAAGATACATCTTTATCCACATAACTCAACTTTCAAAAAAAATTAATGTTTATTTACTTTTGAGAGAGACAGAGTGAGCAGAGGAGGGACAGAGATAGAAGGAGACACAGAATCTGAAGTAGGCTCCAGACTCTGAGCTGTCAGCTCAGAGCCTGATGCAGTGCTCCAAACCATGAACCAAAAGATGATGACCTGAGCCAAAGTTGGACGTTCAACCAACTGAGCCACCCAGGCGCCCTTATTTCAGGCGAAATCTTATGTGCAGCACAAACTGCTTTGCCATGAATTAGATTGTTGTTGAATATGTATTTCAAGACTGTTTTGTATGACCTATATGTAAACTTTCTGAATGTGATTATTATCACACAACTCTTTAGAGCACTAGAGAAAACTCTTTATTAGGTACATCATCCCATAAGCAGTCTCCTAGCCTTCCCACTGGATCATCTAAAGCAGGCAAACTATTAATTCGCAAGCAATTTACTAATCAATGAGTTTGTACTTTATCAATGCAAATTTCTCTAAGGAAATAGAAAAAGTGCAGCTTTAAGTAACACAACTAGTAGACATACTGGCAGGATGTCAGATGCTATAGTACAATAGCAAAATAGAACAATTATACATCAATGTTCATTATAGATTGATGACTACACAAATATCATGAGTCCACCTAATATTAACAGTTGTAACACTTGAAATTGAGCACCTGTATGCTTATTGTTTGTTCGGCAAATAAATAATGAAACAAAATATTGTGAATGAGCTATTGAAAGTGATAAAGGAATGAATGAAGGCAAATAACACATTTGCAAAATTATCGCACAAATCATTCTAATATTGATATTATATTAATAAACAGAAAGGCATAAAGTTTTATATCAGGAATTTGTTAAAAATCCTAAGATTAAAAAAATTTTTTTAATGTTTTATTTATTTCTAGGAGAGAGAGAGAGAGAGAGACAGCGTGAGCAGGGAGGGTCAGAGAGAGAGGGAGTCACAGACTGAAACAGGCTCCAGGCTCTGAGCTGGCAGTCAGCACAGAGCCCGACGCGGGGCTCGACCCACCCACCAGATCCGCCTAGAGACCTAAGCAAAAGTCGGACGTTTAACCGACTAAGCCACCCAGGCGCCCCTAAAAATCCTAAGATTTTAATGTATTTTTATTCACAGGGAAGCTGTCTCTCTTGTGCAAAATTTGCCTGTAAACTTGGAATTTAAATAAAATGATATCCCATTAGTGAATCAAATGAAATCCCAAATCCTTGAGTCTTACATGTTTCAGCTTTAGGAAAATAATTAAAATCAATTAAATTCACCCTACGGTTTAAGAGAAACAAAACTTTTTGCATAATATTTACAAGCTAAACAATGAAAAATATTGTGAAAGATCCATACTTCACAGACTGTTTGAAGGGGAAATGTGATTTTTTAAAAGATACATCATGTAATTGATATTTATTAGAATATTAATAAATGTAATGGCAATATGGACATCTATGTGTGCTTATATATATATATATATGTATATACATACACACACATATATATACACATACCTCTACGATCTACATAAGCACATATTTTTCCTTTCATATATACTCATATGCGAGTGTGTGTGTGTGTCTGTGTTTGTGTTGCAGAGCTAATAGATCTAGAGTAACATTCAACTTTGGAAAAATTCACCAGTGATATCTAGCCTATATTATAATTTAAACCTGAAGAAAGATGAGGAAGGTTTGTGCAACATAAACTGTCACTTAAGGAAAACCTCTATCATTATCCTAAATATTTAATGTGAAAAGTCTCAATCAAATTAGGAAGCCCTAAACTTTCATCTCTGGATAATATTGAAATTCCTCAAGCAAGAAGTAAGGACTAAAGTGGAGTTGTAAAGAGCTTCTAAGGATTACTGAAAATATGCCACAAATGCACACTGAGCTTCTAGGTAAAAGCCGAGAGACTTATTGGCTCCCGGTATTTAGGAAATCTCTGTTCATAATTATCTAACTAATAAGTTAACCAATCAAAGACTTCAGTGGCCACGTGCAAAAAGAATACCGATTTTACAGCATTATTTTACAGAAGTCGTTAAACAAATAGCAGCACCACCACCAACAAACAGGGAAAACAAGCCATGGGGAAAAGAAGGAATTCTGAATTCCAGGGTTGCCACAGCATATTATTTAAAATACCCAGCTTTCTACTGGAACTGATAAATGAAGTGAGTAAAGTTACAGGATACAAAATCAACATACAGAAACCTGTTACATTTATGTACACCAATAATGAAGCAGCAGAATAAAAAATTAAGAAATCAATCTTTACAACTGCACCAAAAACAATAAGATATGTAGGGATAAACTTAACCAAAGAAGTAAAAGATCTGTGCTCTCAAAACTATAAAACACTGATGAAAGATATTGAAGATGACACAAACAAATGAGAAGACACCTGATGCTCATGGATTGGAAGAACAAATATTGTTCAAATTCTATACTACCCAAAGCAACCTACACATTTAATGTAATTTCTACCAAAATGTCAATAGCATTCTTCACAGAACCAGAACAAAGAATCCTAACATTTTTATGGAACCACAAAAGATTCTGCACAGCTAAAGAAACCTTGAAAAAGAAAAGCAAATCTGGAGGCACTATGATTTCAGACTTCAAGTTATATTACAAAGCTCTGGTACATCAAAACAATATGATAATGGCACAAAAATAGATATATAGATCAATGGGACAGAATAGAAACCCCAGAAATGAATCCACAACTATTCATTCAATTAATCTTCAACAAAGTTAGAAAGAATACCCATTGGAAAAAAGTCTCTTCAACAAATGGTGTTGGAAAAACTGGACAGCAACATGCAAAAGAATGAAACTGGACCACTTTCTTATGCAAAAATAAATTCGAAGTGGATTAAAGACCTAAATGTGAGATCTGAAACTATAAAAATCCTAGAAGAAAACATAGGCAGTAATGTCTTTGACATTAGCTGTAGCAACTTCTTTCTAGATATGCATTCTGAGACAAGGGAAACAAAATTAAAAATAAATTATTGGGACTACCTCAAAATAAAAGGTTTCTTCACAGCAAAGGAAACAATCAACAAAACTAAAAGTCAACCTACAGAATGGAGAAGATATTTATAAATATCTGAGAAAGGGTTAAAAACGAAAATCTATAAGGAACTTATAAAACTCAACACCCCCAAAAAACAAATAATCCAATTAAAACATGGGCAGAAGACATGGACAGACAACTCTTAAAGAAGACATCCAGGTCACCAACAGACACATGAAAAGATGCTCAACACCATTTTTCATCAGGGAAATACATCTTAAAACTATAATGAGATCTCACCTCACACCTGTCAGAATGGCTAAAATCAAAAACACAAGAAACAACAAGTGTTAGCAAGGATGTGGAGAAAAGGAAACTTTTTTGTACTGTTGGTAGGCATGCAAACTGGCAGAGCCACTTTGGAAAACAGTATGGCGCTTCCTCAAAAACTTAAAAATAGAATTATCCTACAATCCAGCAATTGAGCTACCAGGTGCAATTATACTAGTGGAAAGAGATACTAATTGAAACAATAATTGAAAAATACTAGTTGAGAGGGATACATGCACCCCAATGTTTATAGCAGCATTATGTACAATAGTCAAATTATGGAAATAGCCCTAGTATTCATTCATTGATGAATGGCTAAAGAAGACATGGTCTGCAATGAACAATGGAATATTACTTAGTGATAAAAAAGAATGAAATCTTGCTATCTGCAACAATGTGGATGGAGCTAAAGAGTATTATGCTAAGTGAAATAAATCAAAGAAATACAAGTATTAGAGGATTTCACTCATACATGGAATTTAAGAAACAAAACAAATGATTAAAGGGAAATAAAAGAGAGAGAGGGGCAAACCAAGAAACAGAGTCTTTACTATAGAGGACAAATTGATGGTTACCAGATGGTAAGTAGGCAACGGGGAGTTAAATGGGTAATGAGTATTAAGGAGTGCACTTGCTGTGATGACCACCTAGTGTTGTATGGAAGTGTGGAATCCCTCTATTATAACTTGAAACTGAATGTTAGCCAGAATTAAACCTAAATTAAACAAAATAAAGTTCTGAGGAATAGAAATAAGGAAGAATGAAGGAAAATGAACAAAACCTCAAAATCTATGAGACACTACTCACTGCACCAACATACTTATAACAGGAATTTCACAAAGAGAGGAGAAGAGAAAGGAGTAGAAAGAATATTTGAAAAAACAATGGCTAAAAACTTCTCAAATTTAATAAATATGTGAATTTACATACCTAAAAGGTACACGTATCTCTAAGTGGAACAAATTCAAGGAGACACATACCAAGATACATCAAACTATCTAAAGCCCTGAGCACCTGGGTGGCTCAGTCAGTGAGCATCTGACTCTTGATTTCAGCTCAGGTCATGATCTCACAGGCACCTGGGTGGCTCAGTCAGTGAGCGTCTGACTCTTGATTTCAGCTCAGGTCATGATCTCACAGTCATGACATTGAGCCCCACCTCAGGCTCTGAACTAAGCATGGAATCTGCCTGGGATTTTCTCCTCTTTCTCTCTGCCCTTCGCCAGTTCCTCTCTCTCTCTCTCTCTCTCTCTCTCTCTCTGTCTTTCTCTCTCTGTCTCAAAATAACTAAATAATTTCTAAAAATATCTAAAGGGAAAACAAATAATTTGAAATCAGTGAAAGAGAAGTGACTCATCACATATAATGGATCCTCAATAAAATTTATAGCTACATTGTCATCAGAAACCATGGAAGCCAGAGAGCAAGAAGGATGACATAGTCAAAGTATTGTGGGGTAATGGGAAGGGATAAACTGTCAAAGAAAATTCTATATATAGCAAAACACCCTACAAAGTAAAGGGGACATTAAGATATAATGAAACTACTTGTGTCTTTAAATCCAAAGGATGAAACAAAGATGATGTGAACAATATACTATGCTAGTATTAACCAAAAGAGAGCTGGATGCCAATATCCCTTGTCTAGTATCCCTTTGTCAGACAAAGGATATACCGATACCAGACAAAATAGTCATGGGTTATAAGGACCAAAAAAAATGTTATTAGAAATAACAATTACAGGGGCTCCTGAGTGGTTTAGTTGGTAGGCATCTGACTCTTGATTTCAGCTGAGGTCATGATTTCACAGTTCATGAGATCAAGCTCCCACTGAACTCTGAACTGACAGTGTGGAGCCTGCTTGAGATTCTCTCTCCCTCTTTCTCTGCCTCTCCCCTGCTTACGTTATCCCTCTCTTTCTCTTTCCCTCAAAATGAATAAATAAACTTTAATAGAATGTTTAAAAAATAAAATAAAATAAAACAAAATAAAATAAAATGCATTAATGATGTGTAATAGTTAAAATCACAACTCTTAGAAGAGGAAAAAAAGGTATAAATACCACAAACTTGAATTTGGCAATGGTTTCTTAGATGTGACACCAAACAGAAAGCAACAAAAGAATACACTACTGGATTTCATCAAAATTAAACATTTTTGACTTGTATTTCCCTGAGAAAGAGGGATGCTGAGCATTGTTTCATGTGTCTGTTGGCCATCTGGATGTCCTCTTTGGAGAAGTGTTTGTTCATATCTTCTGCCCATTTCTTCACTGGGTTGTTTGTTTTCTGGGTGTGGAGTTTGGTGAGTTCCTTATAGATACCACCTCACACCAGTCAGAGTGGCTAAAATGAGCAAATCAGAAGACTCTAGATGCTGGCGAGGGTGTGGAGAAATGGACACCCTCCTACACTGTTGGTGGGAATGTAAACTGGTGTAGCCCCTCTGGAAAACAGTGTGGAGGTTCCTCAAATAATTAACAATAGGACTCTCCTATGACATAGGAATAGCACTGCTAGGATTTTACCCAAGGGATACAGGAGTGCTGATGCATAGGGGCATATGTACCCCAATGTTCATAGCAGCACTCTCAACAATAGCTAAAACATGGAAAGAGCCTAAGTGGCCATCAACAGATGAATGGATCAAGAAGATGTGGTTTATCTATACGATGGAATACTACATAGCAATGAGAAAAAATGAAATCTGGCCATGTGTAGCAACATGGACAGAACTTGAGAGTGTTATGCTCAGCGAAATAAGTCAGGCAGAGAAGGACAAATACCATATGTTTGCACGTATAGGAGGATTAGGAGGCACTTAACAAAGGACCATGGGGGAGAAGAAGGGGGAAAATAGGGGTGAGAGGGAGGGAGGCAAACCATGAAAGACTCTTACATGTCTAGAACAAACTGAGGGCAGGTGGGGTGGGGGAGGGGAAGAGGGGTGATGGGTGTGATGCGTATGGAGGAGGGCACTTGTGGGGATGAGCATTGGGTGTTATATGGAACCAACTTGACAATAAACTATTAAAAAAATTAAACATTTTTGGGCTTCAAATGATACTATCAATAAAAGGAAATGCGAAAGTACAGTATGATAGATAGTATTTCTGAAACACAGGTTTGATGTTGTATATCTAGAATATATAAAGAACTATTACAACTCAATAATAAAAATATAAATGACTTAAAAAATAGGCATAGGCTTTAAATAGACATTTCTCCAAAGAAGAACACAGAAGGGCCAATACGCCCTAAAACACCATTCAACACCATTAGTCTTTAGGGAAATACATAACAAAACCACAATAGGATAGCCTTTTACAACTACTAAGATGGTCATAATTTAAACAACAAACAATAACAAGTATTGGTGAGTGTTGAAATTGTTGAGAAATTCAAGCCCCCATATCTTGCTTGCGGTAGTGTAAAATAGTATTGCACTATGCAAAACAGTTTGTCAGATACTGAAAGAAAGAAAGAAAGAAAGAAAGAAAGAAAGAAAGAAAGAAAGAAAGAAAGAAAGAAAGAAAGAAGAAAGAATAAAAAAGAAAGTAAACAATGTTACCATAATTCTCTTAAGTATGTACTCAAGAGAACTGAAAACAAGTCCACACTAAAATATGTAGACATGTTTTCATAGCATCATTATTTATAATAACTAAAAAGTTGAAACATCCCCAAACCCATCAATTGATGAATGGATAAACTAAAGGTAGAATATCACTACAAAGGAATGAAGTACTGACATTTGCTATAACCTGGATGAATTTTGAAAACAGTCTGCTAAATGAAAGAAGTCTATTGAAAACGGCTACTTATTCTATCAGTCCATTTACATAAATGTACAGAATAGATAAATCCATGGAGATAGAAAATGGATTACAGATTGCCAGGAATGAGGGATGTGGGGAAAATTAGGAATAACTGATAACGTAATATGGAGTCTGTTTTTGAGGTCAATGAAAATATTCTAGAGTTAGAATGTGATGATGGATGAACAACTTTGTGAATATAATAAAAAACAATCTAATTGTGCTCCTTAAAAGTTTGAATTCTATAGTGTCAATATATTAATTTTTAAAAGTTAAAAAAGTGCTGTTATCATTAAAAAATATTGATCGCAGGGGTGTCTGAGCAACTCAGTCGGTTAATCATCAGACTCTTGATCTCAAATCAGGTCATGATCTCACAGTTTGTGATTTCCAGCCCTGTATCAGAATTCTCTCTCAATCTCTGCCTCTCCCCACCACATGCTCTTGTTCTCCCTTTTGCTCTCTCTCAAAATAAATAAATTACACTTTCTCAGTAGGAGATTATCCAGGAGAAAATAAATAAACTTAAAAATATATTGATCATAGATGTCTTTAAACATTTTGAATATAAAGACAAATATAGAGGCCCCTACGTGTCTCAGAGGGTTAAGCATTTGATACAGGCACAGGTCATGATGTTCCAGGAGTAAGACCTGGCTCCACACTGTGCAAGGAGCATGCTCAGGACCTGGGATTCTCTATCTCCCTCTCTCTGCCCCTCCCCCACCTGCATTCCCATTCTCTCCCTCTCTCTTTGAAAATAAGGAAAGAGAACATTTTAAAAAATAAAAAGTAAATTAAAATTAAAAACAAAGGTAAAAAATTACCACAAAAATGGGAGAAGACAAGTTTCTTATTTAAATATTTGTCCATTTTTCTTTGAAGTTTTGTATAAAGTCAATATTTTACATATCTCCTAATGCTTTATATTGTATTTTTTCTTATTATGATTGTGTAGTTTAAAACAAGGATTGGCAAAGCACACACAGGCTTTGGACAAATCTAGCCCTTGGCCTGCTTTTGTAAGTAAAGTTTATTGGAACATAGCAATGTTCATATTAGCTGTGGTTGTTTTTTAATACAATAAGCAGTGAGTAGTTGCAACAGAGACAGTATGCCTCAAAAAGCATAAACCCTTTAGTCTCTACTTCTTTACAAAAAATGATGTCCTATTATCAACAAGTCCCTCTGTAACCAGATCCTGGTTTGAAATAACATTCTCCAGTAAAAGGAATCAGGGCTCCTTGAAAAAATGGGGGGGAGGTTTCTAGGAATGTGGCAGAAAGATACAAAATGATCCTAGAGTATCTCCTACTGAGAAAGTGTAAGGATGTGCCCCATAAATAGATGGATAGATCAATTATTCAATCCACACAGAAATATGCAAAATAATGAGGTACATCAGTGGGACACAGGAGCAAATTGAAAGAGTTCCATATGGTCAAAGCTGAACAAATTAAAAAAAGTAAAATAAGTAAAGGAGCATTGGATTGTAACCCACGTACACATACTTATAAAATTCATTAGTATATGCTAATATACATTAATAGGGGAGGAAAAACCAATATTCCACAGGAAATATTACAAATAATTTATGAAGATACTCAGTCCTTGAGGAGGTGAAACATAACTCCCTACTTCTTAATTGTAGGTTGCACATAGTAACTTAATTCCAAAGAATAGTGTAGAAACCTGATAAACACCATCTTAGCCAGGTGACCAGGGTTCACACCAACAGTGATAATTCATGTTAACATTATATACTCTTGATATAATGTGATGAAAAGGGCACTTTACCTCTGTGGTCTTAATCCTCAAAGCATGTAACCTCCATCTAATCATGAGAAAACGTTAGTCAAATTCCAATTGAAGGATATTCTATAAAATGCTTGACAAGTCCTCCTCAAAACTGTCAGGATAATCAAAAACAAGGAGGGAAAGTCTTAGAAACTTTCATAACCCAGAAGAACTTAAGGAGTCATGACTATTACATATAATGTGATATCCTAGATGGGATCCTGGACCAGAAAAAGGACATTAATTAATAAAGAAAATCTGAATGAAGAATAGACTCTAACGATCATGTAGCAATACTAATTCTTTAACTGTAACAAGTGTACCATACTAATGTAAGATACTAATGATAGGAGAAACTGGGTTTGAGGTATACGAGAACCTTTTGCACTATGTACACAAATTTCTGTAAAGGATTTTCTATAGATCTAAATTGATTATATATATTTTTAAATTTTTGTCAACATCTGATTTAAACAAGCAATCTCTTTTTTCATATATTTTTAGATATATTTTTTGCTCTCATCTTCCTTGCCTTTAATAATAGCCCTCTCTTTCATATTCTTGAACATATAAAACATACTGATTTTATAGTCAGTATCAGGCAATTCCAGTATTTGAGGTCTTTACCAATCTGGTTCTCCTGCCTGTATTTTTCTTCAGTCACTCATGTTACTTCATTTCCTTGTGTGTTTTATGCTTTATCTACATAAATTCTTGCAGATAGCAGCTGCACTTTCTGCTACCAGGAGACGCTATCAACATGGAGCTGTCTTCTAAGTGCCTAGAATTTAAGCTGCAAAACAAAAGATCAAGCAATCATCTAAAGCCATGGTATGTTTAGATATTTTAGGGATAGATTTGGTCTGGCTCTTCAACCATTTCTAAGGCTCCCAACAGCCAGTTTCCTTTGATGACTCCAATGGAAGAAAAGAGTGGGCCCGACTCGGATTTATTTCTAGTTCACCCTTACCTAAAGTATATAGTACTTTGCCATATACTTATGCCTGTGATCAAGAGACTGGTCAACTTGGGCAAACCCAAGGCTTAAACCTCTATCCCTGAACTAAAAATTGGTGTTCATTAGGTTTGTCAGATATGGTTATAGCACAGTGCACTTCTTTGTGTTTTCCCTATCATTTAATATTAGGACTCAGGAAATTACTCATATTTTGAATTGTTGGTAGACTTGCTCTGAAAGTTTGTTTCTTGGGTCCCTGGGTGGCTCAGTCGGTTGAGCATCCAACTTCGGCTCAGATCATAATCTCACCACTTGTGGGTTTGAGTCCCGCATCTGGCTCTGTGCTGTCAGCTCAGAGCCTGTAGCCTGCTTTAGATTCTGTGTCTCCCCTTCTTTCTGCCCCTCCCATGCTTATGCTCTGTCTCTCTCTGTTTCTCAATAATAAATTAACAAAAATTTAAAAAAATAATAAAAAATCAAAAAATTAAAGTTTGTTTCTATTTCAGTTCATATTATGAATTGTTCAAAGAGTCAATCTCAGTGTCTAGTCTGTCACATTATCTGATACAAAAAATTCAATAGTTTTTGAATTAAATTAATTGCTGTCTTGGTGATTCTTGGTAAACATGGCATATGCATTTGAAACCATTTTCAAATATATTGGAAGCCCTCTAACCTGATATGTTAATGACAGTATTTTTATAGTAAATACAAATGTTTGGTTAAAATGAATACATAAAGTTTCAAACATAAGTGTACATTCATTTGGAAAACTTTAGACTTAGAACTCAAAATATTTATTTTAGTATAGAATTACTAATTGAGCCTCACTCTTCATTCTTGCATAAGACATACCAATAACATATAGCCCAATACTTCCATTTCTGTTTCTTTAGAGAAAGGATAGATTTTCTTTTAATCTGTGAAAAATAAATGAGGGCGCATACATATAGTCTTTTAATTCTTTTTCCCTGGTATTTTGCTGTTGTCTCACTTTATCAAATATGATTACAACCATTCTATTGACTTTTCTTTATCTAGCCTTTCCAAACAATTCAATTAGTTTAAAACAACCATTGTTATTTTCTCATTTTTATTTCACTGCTTAATAAAACATATTTCTAATTTTCAGGAGCAAACACTGCTAATTTTCAGTAGACACACACCTCCACTGGCAGCAACTGAAGTATGTGTCATATGGAAGAGTATTCTTCGATGTCTGGGAGTATCATTAGTAGCAGCAGCATGCTGTGGACATCCACTTGGAGGATGAGTGGACTACATTATTCTGTTTAAAAAGGTCAGTTGGGATAGATTTTGTTGTTCTATATATAATCTAATGTCACAGAACCTTTGGTACAGATCTTTTTCAGCAGCATTTTTCCCTTTAGCCACCATCCACGCAAAGAGCTAGCTTAGTCACTGTCCCCAGACATGGTTTGTAAGGGCTCTTTGATGAGTCATTTCCAGGATTATGCACACTAGCACCTGAGCTAAGTTTCCTTTCTCCATCAACAAAATCTGAGCTCTAATCTGTTATTTTTTCCCTCATCTCTAATGTTTGTTCTGTTGCTAGTGTTTAACCTCTCATATTTCCTTTCTGCATCTTCTAATCCTGTAATCTCTTTCATAAAATTTAGAAGGGCTTTGAGTTTGAGGGTAATATACTCAGGTACTGGCCACCACCATCTCTCTGTGATCTCAGAACACAGAGAATTGAGCGATGAATTAAACCTTCCCAACAACCCTGTCTACCAGCTGGTAGATTGTTTCTCAAAGACAAGGGCTTTTCACTAACAGAGTCTGGGTGGACTCTGTTAAGGAGTAATGGAGTGATGACTCCATAGCAGAAGACCTTCAGAAAGTCTATCCCAAAAGATCTCTGGCTATTGTATTCCTGAGTGTTATGTTCATTGATACATTTTCAATATCCATATTTATCCACTTCATATCAAAAGTATATGAGATTTTTAGATCAAATATAAGTTAAATCTCTTGGGATAATGTGACAGAAGCCAGATGGACAGTCCTGCACATGCAAAAGGGGATTCTGTCATTATTCCATCACTATTCCTGAGAGAAGGAGAAAAACCTTTGCCCCTTAGTATAAACAAATTATCTTAGAGAAGTTTGGGGTCCTGGGGTCCTTACACTTTAGAATGGTAATAAATGTCTCCAGAGAAGGTAAGACAAATATCTCTGGGTTTACAATTTTGAAAAGTATCCCTCCTTCTAAATTTCATTCCTCTTTGAAATGTAAAAATGCAAATGTAAATATATATCTTGGGGGGGCAGTCTTTCACTATCTTATTTTTCTTCAACATGGAAGCCTTGTCCATTAATCCAATTAACAAAGTTCTTTGTTCAGAAAACCCAAACCATGCAGAAACTGAAATTTATATTCTCTATAGCCTCGCAGTTTTACTTCCTCCATATTCAGAAATCTCTACTATGCAACACTACTGAAGTGTTCACCCTGTCTCATATTAGCATCTCAATGCAAGTTCTATGACTTTTTTCCCATTCCAAAGTCACCCATGCATTATATTCTGAGATATTAGTGCATGAGTCCCTAATCTTGGATCTGCAACCCATTTTCTACCTACTAACAGATTATCCATCTGGACAGTAAAGACCCCAGAGTGGTCAACTTCTGAGAAGGCTCTTCCTTGCAGGCAGCTCCCAAGGATGGATAGACTTCATTTGGAGACACCGTGAAGCACATTTTCTTTCTCCAGGCTCATTTTAAAATATAAAAGTATCCAATTTTTTTTTTTGTGGTAAAGATATTTTTTCGGATTTTTTTTTTTTACAAATAGTTTATTGTCAAATTAGTTTCCACATAACACTCAGTGCTCATCCCCGCAAGTGTCCTCCACTATGCCCATCCCTCCTCCCCCTGACATCCATCAGTCCTCAGTTTTTGTCAGCATTCAAGAGTCTCTCATGGTTTGCATGGAGGAGGACACTCCTCCATGAAATAGGCCTGGAGAGCAATGTACTTTCCTCTTAGGACTGCCTTTGCCGCATCCTATAGATTTTGAATTGTTGTGTTCATTTTCATTTGTTTCCATATATTTTTTAATTTCATCTCTAATTGTCTGATTGGCCTATTCATTCTTTAGAAGGGTGTTCTTTAACCTCCATGTTTTTGGAAGTTTTCCAGACTTCTTCCTGTAATTGATTTCAAGTTTCAAAGCATTGTGATCTGACAGTGTGCATGGTATGATCTCTATTCTTTTATATTTATTGAGGGCTGCTTTATGTCCCAGTATGTGATCTATTTTGGAGAATGTGCCATGCGCACTTGAGAAGAAAGTAAATTCCCTGGCCTCAGGATGTAAAGTTCGAAATGTATCCGTCAGGTCCATCTGGTCGAATGTGTCTTTCAAGTCCATTATTTCTTTCGTGATTTTCTGTATGGTTGACCTATCCATTGCTGTAAGCAGAGTATTAAAGTCCCCTGCTATTAGCACATTCTTATCTATAAGCTTGTTTCTGTTTGTGATTAATTGTTTTAGATATTTAGGTGCTCCCATATTCGGTGCGTAGACATTTATGATTGTTAGTTCTTCCTGATGGATGGACCCTGTAATCATTATGTAGTGCCCTTCTTCATCTCTTGATATTGTCTTTAATTTAACGTCCAGTTTGTCTGATATAAGAATCGCTACTCCGGCTTTCTTTTGATTTCCTGTAGCATGATATATATTTCTCCATCCCCTTACTTTTAATCTGAAGGTATCTTCCAGTCTAAAGTGAGTTTCTTGTAGACAGCATATAGATGGATTTTGTTTTTTAATCCATTCTGCTACCCTGTGTCTTTTGATTGGAGCATTCAGCCCATTTACATTATGTTATTATTGAAATATGTGGGTTCAGAGTCTTTGTATCTTTTGTAGTGTTCATGTTTGGGGTGGTGTTTCTGGTATCTTTGTTCCTTGCAACCTTTCCTTCAGAGCATCCCCCTCAGGATTTCTTGTGGGGTTGGCTTAGTGGTGACAAATTCTTTTAATTTCTGTTTGTTTGGAAAGGTTTTTATCTCTCCTTCTATTTTAAATGACAGGCTTGCTGGATAGAGGATTTTTGGCGCATATTTTTACTGTTCATCACATGGAAGATCTTCTGCCATTCCTTTCTGGCCTGCCAAGTTTCAGTAGATAGGTCTGTCACCACTCTGATAGGTTTCCCTTTGTATGTGAGGGCCCTTTTCTCCCTAGCTGCTTTCAAAATTCTCTCTTTGTCCTTGTATTTTGCCATTTTTACTATGATATGTCGTGCAGAAGATCGATTCAAGTTACGTCTGAGTGGAGTCCTCTGAGCCTCTTGTATTCCCACATTTACTTCTTTCCTCAGGTCGGGTAGTTCTCTGCTATAATTTGCTCCAGGACTCCTTCAGCACCTTTCCCTCTCTCCTCCTCTTCTGGGATTCCTATGATACGGATATTGTCGCGTTTGACCGTATCGCTGAACTCTCGAATTCTTCTTTCCTGTTCCTGGATCAGTTTGTCAGCTTCTTGTTTTTCTATCATGGTGTCTTCTAAATCACTTATTCTCCTTTCTGCCCCTTCAATCCGTGCACTGGAGGCCTCTAATTTATTATGTATCTCATTTATTGCATTTTTTAATTCTTCATGCCTATTTTTATTTTCCATTCTGTCTGTAGCCATAGTTTCTTTGATGTCCCCTATGATTTTTTCAAGCCCAGCTATTAATTTTACCATTATTATTCTAAAATCTTGTTCAGTTATGCTGCTGATATCTGTTTTGAGTAGTTCATTAGCTGTCATTTCTTCTTGTAGTTTCTTTGGAGAAGAGCTCTTTCGTTTTGTCACTTTAGTTAGCTTTCTGGCTCTTGTTGGAAGACTTGTTATCTCTCTGTATCTATGAGCGCTGCTATATCCAAGAAGACTCTTTGACTGTCCAGGGCCTATCCTTTCAGAGAGTGTTTTTTGAATGGTATCTCTTGGTCTCTCTTGTTGGGACCTTGGTTTTTTTAGTTTCTATTTGTAGTGATATTTGGGACTCTCCACCTTGTGTACTCTGGCTTGTTTCTTGAGGTTACCGTTAGAAGACTTTCTCAGTGGATTCTGTGTCCTTTTTCTCCCATACTCTCAGGTTTTGTAAGGTTTCCAATGGCTTCAGGTCTTTTCTGTGTGATGTATGGGCACCAGTGCAAGTATGGAGCTCCTTACTTCTCTGCCATCTTGCCCCCTCAAAAATATCCAATTATTTTTGAGGTCAATCTTAATCAGTTCACAATTCTATCAGGAATCCCACTCACCCCAACATGACTGTAAAAAAAATCTATCTCTTCATTCTGAAATCTTTCCAAGATCTCCTTAGCAAATTAAAGACATCTTCCCTTAGATTTTTATTTAATTATGTTATATTCTTTTAAACTCTGCCAACTAAATACCTCCAACTATATAATCATGATTTCTGAGAAAGGATCTTCCATATTTTAGTAATATCTCCACCCCTCCCAAAAGAAATAAACTCTATACATAAATGCATACACATATACTCTCAGTAATGAAATACTGCCTATGGATTGGCTATGTAGAGAAAATAGTTTACAATGGAGAAAGAAATTCCATACCATATTTTCTCACCCTCTAAATATTGTGGTGCTGAAGAGTAGAAAGAATCTTGAAGAAGATCATCCAAAAGTCTGTGGTTAGAATCCCAGTCATTTTAAGTTGATAACAAACCTTGAGGTAAGCTGATTAACTCCACAAATTTATTATACTCTCAGTAGTTTTAGAGAATAAGCAAGCATAAGTATAATGACCACATGCAAATACATTGAAAATTTATTTTTCCCAGTTTTAAAATAAGCACTCAAAAATGCGTTAAGAGTAGCAACAAAAACCTTGAATGATCACTTGCCTTCCTTTCTAGTTTCACCTCCCTTGCACTTTAGACTCTAAAGCTGCTAGCATGCCTCTTTTTCCTCACAGATCATGCTTTCTCCCATCTTAGGGTGTTTTCAGTTTTTCTATCCCTTTCCTGAAACATTTTTACACCTTCCAACTTGTATAAATTTCTTTGCATATAAGTTGACTTACAATTGCATCCCATTCACTTTAAATGGTTAACTCGGATTAAAATTATACTGTTTGTGTGATTATTTGATGGATTTTATTTTTCTACCTAGACAGTCATTTTTCTGAGAACAACACCCATCCATTTTTTGTCCCCTATTGCATTGTTAGTGTATTGTACAAAATCTTAGAAAGAATAGGTTCTCAACAAATTTTTATGAATAAAATTGGTGAATAAATCAGAGAAAAATTTCCTTAGGGGAAAAAAAGGTGTATGTCTTTATTTACTGGCAATAAAGAAAGCCACGACCATTACCAGGTCTACTTGGAGAAAGTAGAGTGAGAAAGAAGAGTCTAGGAATAGAGCCTTGAGGAACTCAATATGTAATGGCTGGGCAAAGAAAGATGCTATTGCAAAAGAGTCTGAAAAGAAGTAGACAGAGTGGTTGAATAAAAATCATAAGAATGTGGTGTCATAGAAACAAGGGAAGAGTCTACTTCAAGAGGAATAGTGTGGCTATAGAATGATCAGATAAGTCAAATATTAAAAAGAAAATATATATATATTGGCTTTGGCAAGGAGGTAACTAGTGGTTCTAAGGAAAGTTGATATGGTGGCTTGATAAGAATGGAAGTCATATGACATCAACAAACCTCAGGGTCAGTACTGAACTACATAATCTGAAGGAATTACTGTCTCAGGAATTGACCTTAAAAGTAATGCTGTGTTGTCTAAAATCAAATGTGAATCTAATAGAGGCTTCTCAATTACATATTAGTAATTAATTCAGCTATCTTTATTTCTTAATATTCTGTTTAATTTATCTCAGGATGAAAGCACAATTCACATCAGATTTCTTTCCCAAAAGCATGGCAACATATATGGGGCTTTCCTCTATTTGTTAATAATCCTACTCATAGCTCTTGTGCATACATAACACTTACTGAAATCAGTAAGAATTACGAGCAGAGAAGTGCTGCAAGGCTGAGTCTTTAGTAGTAAAGGATATATTGCCCATATATAGCAAAATAGCACTTGGATAGTCGGTGAATATAATTATAATAAAACTCATTATGTCTTTTCTTTCAGGGTGAAAGAAAAAATGATGAAAAATTAAATATGGCATATTCTGGATAAAGGATGCTATGGAACAGCCCCGGGGATTTTTAAAACTTGATCATCTAAATGTAGACAATCGTTTTAATGTCAGAGCATTTTATTAAGGGGCCACAGTATAACCTGGGAGATAATTTTTTAAATGGTAGAGTTAACATTTTTCTTAGTAAAATACTTCAATAATATAATTCCGACTATATTTCTCACTAAGCATTTGATGTGCCATAAGGATAGATTCAAAATATACACTAACAATTGAATGAAATTTACATTTGTTTGAGAATTTGAAACAGACATGTGACAAAGGATAATGCCCATTATGTTTCTTTTCTCAGATTTATAAGCATGCACATCCTATTCTCTGTCCCTCTACAATGGTCCATGTGACATGGTTCCTCATTATTCACCAACTGAAGGCTATTTATGCTACATTAACACTGGAAGGACCATGTTAAGTAAATTTATGTTGAAAATCAGGCTCTATGTTGCTTTTTCCCCACTACTGAGGTAAAGAGAATTCCTAAATATATTTTAGATGTTATTCAAGTGACTCAAAATAATGTACTTTATTCTAGGAGAAAAATTAATATAATTTGCTACATGAAGTACAACCAAAGACCTTTCTCTTAATGGTATGACTGCACATGCACTTTAAAAATGACATTAAACCACTTAGGTAGACTCCTAGTATAAATGCTTATTTTAGGTAGAGTATCTCTAACAAAACTAAAAGGATCTTTATCATACCGGCCACTGATAAATGGAGCCCACAGATTTCACTGCAACTCAACATCACTGAGAATTAAAGAACAGATCAAGAGTTTTACAGTATCATTTTTTTAGATGACTGACCCTTTATTTCCTCTACAGATAACACTGCTGAAAACAGGTTCATTAAGACTTTTCCATCAATCAGAAATATCTAAAATGCAATCTCTGAGCTGCTATGTCATCTCCTACCAGTGACCAAATAAATGAAGAAAAAAGACTTTCTTACATTTAGCTAAGACTGTGACTACTCACTGACATCACTGATGATGTAAATGATATTATTAAGAATATTATTGTATATAAATCTATTTGTAATGCTGAGATCAAATCATTTTGGAATATGTATGTACAACCTCTTATCAGTATATATTATCAGTACATATATTCAATGCCAATAATGTACCAGGTGCTGCAGCAGAAGCAAACCAGATGGTCCAAGAATTTCCACATGGGAAAGCAAACTTGGGCAAGTCTTTGAATGCACTTTATTTAAATCTTTCCTACTTTGCCATAGAAAACTGTCACCTGAAGTAAGTCACTATACTAAGGCAAAGTGAAATTAATGGAATATTATCAATATCTCCTTTAATTTTTATTACTTGTGCTGCCTTAAGCAAAAGATCTATTTTTATAGTGAGATGAACATATATGCTGAATGTTAACAGATTCTGAAATAAGCAAAATCCTGCTGGGTGAGCAAATGTTAGCTATGGCCACAGTAATGAACTAAAAATTAAGGTTTTAAAGTACTGCCATCAGTGTGTAAAAATATCTATCTATAACTATTGCCTATCTCTATACTCACATACACACTTAGCCATAGAGCATCTTTAGCAAGGATATTTGTGTTACTGAAAGCATTCTAAATCCTTCAAAGAAGGAAATTATTAAATCATATGATATTTATACAAAAGAGTTCTATGTAATTTTTAAACTAATGTAGTTTATATTCAGGCTCCAAATTGGAAAGATATACATAATATATTGCTTAATGGGAAAAAAGAAAGAATGAAAGAAAGTTTAAGAAAATGCAGCAGGGGTTAAAAATTTTTAAAGTCAATATAGGTCAACCAGAGAACATTAGTGAGAGAAGTAGGTATCTGAGTCCAGATTCCCAAGAAAAGGGGATCTAAAGCAAAGCTTATGTGCTAAGCTTTTATTGAAAGCTGCAATTCCAAAGCAAGAAGCTCACAGGGAAAGAAAAAGAGGCATGGTAAATCAAAAGAGAAGACAAGGAGAGTCATGGTGGTATTTTACCAAGCTGGTCATGGCTTTATGAAAAGACCCATTTGGTAGCTTGGCCAAAGAAGACATTTCCAGGCAGCCATACAGAACCTCCACTTCTCTGTACATCAGAGGAAGGAAAGGAGAGGGATTTATTTGCTATCTCCCTGAGATCCCCTTCCCCTCACTGATACACATCTGCATTATAGGGATTAGTTCCCTTGCTTCCAGATTGCATCACCTGGCCCTTTGCATGACTTCTGAGGAAAACCATATTCCATCTTTGTCACAGGACACTTTACATAATAATAGAAGTAATGGAAGGAGGGGTGCCTGGGTGGCCCAGTGGGTTATCTGTCCTACTCTTGATTTAAGTTCAGGCCACGATCTTGAAGTTCATGAATTCCAGCCCCGCATCAGAATCTACGTTGACAATGTGGAGCCTGCTTGGGATTCTCTCTCTCCCTTGCTCTCTGCCCCTCCTCTCTCTCTCTCTCTCTCTCTCTAATAGATAAATTAAATAATAATAATAAAAAAACAGTTGAAGGAGCTAGAGACTCTATCTAACTATGTTACTGAGGATGCTCCAAAGCAGTTGTGACATCTGCGAAGTGGGAAGGAACAACAAAGGCCATACTGGAGTCCATAGCTCATTCCACATGTAGCCAAGACCCACAAGAGTGTTACAGGCTGAGGAAGATTCAGCTGCAGTGGCGGCAGCAGCAACTGGGATCCTCCATGAATTAGTGACCAAGGGCCCAGCAGACAGACAAAGCTGAGTGAATCAGAGAAGGCTCATAAATTAGGCAGAGGAAATTACAACTGATGCTCATCCCCAGTGATGGAAATATGGTAAGAAATGGCAGAAACTGGAGAGAAAGCAAGACAGCATGCTGTTATCCAGCTTTAAAAATCTGCTACCATGGGGTGCCTGGGTGGCTCAGTCGGTTAAGCGTCCAACTTTGGCTTAGGTCATGATCTCACGGTTCGTGGGTTTGAGCCCCATCTCGGGCTCTCTTGCCCAAGTTGGCAGCTTGCTCAGAGTGTGGAGCCTGCATCAGATTCCCTCTCTCTGACCCTCCCCTGCTCACGCTATCTCTCTCTCTCAGAGATAAATAAAAAACATTAAAAAAATTTTTTTTAATCTGCTACCATACAAAGATGTTGGTCCAGTGTACAAAGGCTGCATTAATTTGTAATCTAAATCAACACATGAATAAGACAAGATTTCTGTTCTTCCTGGAGTCTAGAAGTCCAATATAGCTAAGAGATAGGGCTGTAGGAGAAATTCCCTGAAAAATTTCACAAATAATTTTTAGTGACATTTGAGATCTAGGAATTATTAGAAAAGTCTAATAATGATTTGCAGATCTGTGCAGTGTTTTTCTTCTGAAAACAAACACTAACTTCTTATAAACATCATTACCTAAGTTAAAAAAAAAAACTGTTTACCTACTCTAGAGGTAAAAATTTGTTTCAGAGGTGACTGGAAAAAGTAACATATAGGGGAACTATACAGGGGAAAAAACTCTAAGGAGGTATATTGGAAAATAATATCAATAAGAGATTGGTTTTGTTTTGCTTTTTGTTTTGTTTTGTTTTTGTTTTTGATTTGTTATTTGTTGGTAGGAGGATAAAAATAGGGCTGGGAAAAAAGTGCCCATCTCTGGAATCCCTTTTAGAACTACACTAGTTCTGTGTCTAATTCTTAAGCCTTTCTAAAGATTGAGGCAAATTTTACTAGTTCCTTGTTCATTTCCCTCCTTAAGGATAGTTAAATTTCAGTTTACTTCTCCCTACTTGCTCAGAGACTGATCAATAATATTTCAATATTCTAAAATTTTATTGGCATTTCTCATTGAGACAACTTATTTTCCCAAATTCTGTAATTATATATAAATCTTACATATATTGTATATCGTGTAATTGCATTTATTTATTTATTTATTTATTTACTTCTGAGCATTATTAGTGATATCTGGATATAGCGCAAAGTATAATCTATAACTTACAATTAGAAGCAAAACAATCCCTAATCTAGGCATATGCTTTCATTGAAGATTGTAAGAGAGATGACTTCCTGACTTCTTTGGTGAATCAGTATAACCTGGGTACCAAAACCAGACAAGAAGAGAACAAGGAAATAAAATCATAGATGAATACTGTACAAGTACGCAACAAAGCTATTAAATAAAGCACTATTTGCGAACTGAATCTGCCAGAGTGTGAAAAATTGTATAGGAATGTAGGATTGTTCAACATCAGATAATCTATCAAAAACTTTTCCATATTCATATGTTAAATAAAAAAATCTATCTTCCCAATAGTAGTCAATGAAATTCAAGGCTGACTAATAATAAAATGGCTTAGTAAATGTGAAATCAAAAGAAACCTCCTTAAACCAATGAAAATGATCCACTTAAAAATCTATAGCATATATACATATATAGAAAATATATACATTCTAAACATTGTATGAAGTCTTTAATTCACTGCCCACTGTCTTCAGCACTTTAGTGAAAACAAATAATATTGCTGGGTCTTTTCTTCCTTTTGAGGATTTTTAAGAAATGTGTTTGTTTTTTTTTTTCATTCAACTGGACTTCTAGATAATTAATATGATACAGACTAGTTTTTCCACTGCTCTATGAATAAGTGTAAGTAGTCTACACTGGAAGATCAAATATTCCTTTTATCCTGTCCAACACAAAATTTCCTTTTTTCACTGATGGGTTGTTTCCATCATGTGAATAATGCCCCTTGATGCTAACTTGACTGTCAACTTTGTTTTCTGGCCTGAATTTCAAAGTTGGCACAATACCCTTGTCTTCCTTCCTCTGAGGAAACTGAATTGAAAGGTGATCCTAGCTACTCTTATCAAATCATTTAACAGAAAGCTAGTGGAAGAAGCACCAATTTTAAATTAAAAATATTCAGAGACTATTTAAAAAAATCCCAATGTAACAAATTACTTTTAACTTAATATCAAGAAATGCTAATTACCTGAATGAACATATTTCTCTTCTGGTACTTGACTCTATTGTGTGTGTGTTTTTTAATACACTAAGAGAATCTTATTTTGTAGAATAATGTCCATACTCAAACATTTTAATGAGTCAAAAAATATTCAGTACTATATATTGTCTCCTGCTTACATTTCAAGATGAAATGTCGCCACATACTATCTCACTGTACTTTACTCAGTTTCCTTTTTGACTAAATACTCATGGACTACAAGTTAACAAGAAGTGGGGCTCAGAAAAAAATACATTATCAATTTACTTTAAACTCCTTTCTACCATGTGACTCAGCCATCTCACTTCTGGGTACATATTGATAGAACTAAAATTGGAATCTCAAAGGGATATCTGTAGTCCCATGTTTACTGCAATACTACTCACAATAACCAAGTTATGGAAACTATCTAAATATCTATCAATGGATGAATGGATAGAGAAAGTGTGGTATTACACATAAACCTAATACTATTTGCCTTAAGAAAAAAGGAAATCTTTCCATAGGTGACAATACAGATGACCCTGGAAGACAGTCACAGAAGAACAAATGCTACATTATTTGACTCATACGAGATTTCTAAAATAGACACACTCACAGAAGCAGAGTAGAATAGTGGTTGCCAAGGGCTGACCAGAGGGGAAAAATGAGGAGTTGTTATTCAATGGATACACATATATATTTAGAGAAGGAGAGAGAGGGTGCAAAGAGAGGGGAAGGGTAGAGGGTAAGCAGCTCCGTCTCAGGACCCTGGGATCATGATCTGAGCCAAAATCAAAAGTCAGATGCTCAACTGAGCCACTCAGGTGTCCCTCATATCCACTTTAAGTTATTCAAAATGGATAATTTCTGGGCTTAAAACACTGTTTATTGTTAATGATTCTCTACTGTACACTTAAAATGTTAAGAAGGTAGATCACATGGTAGGTGTTCTTATTGAAATAATTATAAAAACACTTCTTTCCACAAAATTTTAATGACTAAGACCCACTTAGAAGCACATATATACACCCACAACCTGCCCCCATCCCCTCCCCCACACACGCACATACACAGATTCATCTCATCTAGGAGAGAGTCAGACCAATAGATTGAGGGTAGTTTCAAGGAAGAAGAAAATATATTATAGAGGCAGGCCTCAGAATCAGTGGGACAGTGTTTTACATCAAACCCCGTGGGGATGGCAGAAAGGCAAGGATATAATCAGAAGCAAAGGGATCTGTAACCAAGGTCAATAACATGAAGTGAACAGTTTCTGAAGCATGAACAAAAAGTAGAATAACCTGGAGTGATTACCTGACCACCAGTTCTTACAAGGGTCATATAAGTTTGAGGTAGGAATGGAGTTATTAAATGCACTGAAGCAGTTTGAATAAATACTAGCTAGTTTTGAAATGATAATTTAAGCTCTATGATGGAGTTCAGTATAAAATATGGATGAGAGTATCATAATCACTGGACTTCTTTTCAGAATTGCATTGCAAATGTGTCCAATAAAATTTTCTTCATGTAATTTCTAATTTATGACCATGGGCTGTCCTTTCATATTTCTGTTCAATCCTCCTATTTCTGAAATACGCATACAAATCACATTCCTGTGGTTACTGTATTTTACTGAAATCTTGTATTAAACATTACTCAGCATATAAAATCTAACTTAATAGCCGAGGTTTAGGCAGTATTTTGCTCTAAGGTAAAATTGCTGTAGGTTGCAGTTTGTTGAAAACATTCTACCTATAATGATTAAAAACTCCAAATCACCATATCTTCCTCATGACGCCAATATTTAGATTAGATTTTTTCTTATTATCCATTGTTACTGACACCTTTGAAACCAGTGTTGCTAGCTCATATGACACCTTGAACTCACTTTCTTTAGCTCATTTAGTAGCCTGCCTGATTCCTAACATAGAATGTGTCACTCTGTACTTATCCACCTGCAAAATTTACAACCGTTTTCAGTGGTATCAATCCCATTCTCATTAAGCTATTAAACTTCCACGTCATCCACGTCAAATACTCGACTGTGCTTATTTCTCTTATCATTTGCTTCTCTGGCTTATTTCTGACTACTTTACTCACCACCTAGACTGAGATTCAGCTTAGTTCTATTATTGCTTCCTTAAAAGCCATTTTCCAAAGGTTCTTTCTCTCCCCTGTTAATTGTTACCATCACCTACCCATCCAGTCTTCCCTAGGCTGCCAATCTTTAACCCTAATTCATTACTACTATCTTTTTTTTTTCTTTCTCTTTTCTTTTTTTGGAGGGGAGGGGCAAAAGACAGAATAAATACTCTGTTCTAAATTTCGATATGTAGCTTCTTTTTTTAAATATAATTTATTGTAAAGTTGGCTAAAATACAGTGTATACTGTGTGCTCTTGGTTTTGTGGCTTGATACCTAATTTCAATTGGACTTCCATTCACAATTGGCATTCCTCTCTTCTTTTTTTTACTGGTGTTCTGGGGAATTTCCTACAAGGCCTATACTTCCTATCCCTTCTTCTCCATAAGCCAAAACCTCACTTTATCGCCTCTAAGCAGATATTGCTAGAAGACTTAAACTATATGTTGTTACTTATTTCATCTATTCTCTCCATTAAAAAACAGTTATTGCCCCTGTAACACCTTTATTATATCACTTTTTAAAAAGCTGAAAAGCGTTTTGTCTAGACTTGTTTTAGACACCAGAGCTAGTTCAACTCTTTTGGTCATTTATACTTCTTTGATTGTTTACCTCTACTTTTATTGATTTTTTAATGTTTATTTATTTTTGAGAAAGAGAGAGAGCGAGCACAAGCAGGGGAGGAGCAGAGAGAGAGAGAGAGAGAGAGGGAGGGAGACACAGAATCTGAAGCAGGCTCCAGGCTCCAAGCTGTCAGTACAAAGCCCCATACAGGGCTCAAATCCGTGAACCATAACATCATGACCTAAGCTGAAGTCACATGCTTAATCAACTGAGCCACCCAACTGCTCCTTCCTCTACTTTTAATCATTGAAACCCATGATTGAAGCTATGGCACCTACTTCAAATCTTCAACAAACAAATTATTGTTTAATATTTAAGTTATTCTCTTATTTTTGTTATTTCAAACTTCCAAAATGGTCCGAATTCCATATTTCCACACAATCTCCCTTTAATCCTACTCACATAAATTTAAATTTCCAGAAGATTATATGATCAAACTTTTCTTAATTTCCAGTTAAAATATTGATATGCTTTAATCTTCTTTGAGTTTTTAATATTGTATACCTTTTTGTATTTTCTTTCTTTCTTCCTTTCTTTCTCTCTTTCTATCCTTTCTTTCCTTCTCTCTCTCTTTCTTTCTTAGAACTCTGAGTCATCCATCACATTCTTTAATCTCATTCTCTACAAGCGCTTCCCAAGGGTCAAGTCTTGGTCTTCCAGATGAGAACTTAAGCTTTTTTTTTTTTTTTTTACAAATAGTTTATTGTCAAGTTGGTTTCCATATAACACCCAGTGCTCATCCCCACAAGTGCCCTCCTCCATGCACATCTCCCCCCACCCCTCCCACCCATCAGTCGTCAGTTTGTTCTCAGCATTCAAGAGTCTCTCATGGTTTGCCTCTCTCCCTCTCACCTGCTATTTCCCCCCTTCTTCTTCCCCGACATCCTCAGTTAAGTTCCTCCTAATCCTCCTATATGTGCAATCATATGGTATTTGTCCTTCTCTGCCTGACTTATTTCACTCAGCATAACACCCTCAAGGTCCATCCATGTTGCTACACATGGCCAGATTTCATTTTTTCTCATTGCCATGTAGTATTCCATCATATAGATAAACCACATCTTTCTGATCCATTCATCTGTTGATGGACATTTAGGCTTTTTCCATATTTTGGCTATTGTTGAGAGCGCTGCTATTAGTCAGTTCACTAGGTGAATGTTTTATTTTGGTCAATATGCTTAGGAAAGATTCAGTCAGTTCTGGCTTTGGCCAATTTTAGAGGCCATCCATATGAATTTAAAAATAAAGGTAAATAAATACAACAACAATTTAGTAACTATTCCCGAGATGTTTTCTCATTAATTATTAACTATTAGATATAATTTTAAAGATTTTGAAAATCACTGTATCAAAGTTACCTTACCTTATAGAGATCATGTCTACATGCTTACAAAATAAATGAGTTAATAGGAATGACCTAATTTTCTGGGATATCTATGAAATAAATTTTTGAGTGATAACATGATCCATTTATTCATACATCTGAGTTTTTCAAACAGAGTTATGTTTTCTGGGAAATTGTCTTAGATGACTCAAAGAAGATGAAGCTGCTGCGGTCTCAAGATGCAAATACAGAATGTAAAGAAATGTGGTTAATGAATACTGAGCAAAGGCTAAGTAATAGTTCTTATTAAGATGTTTCATGTAAGTTTTATTATAAATATATATTTAAATCTATGTAGCAAGGAATTTGCAGGTCTTTGACTATTTTCTCTACACTCTCATGAAATATTTCATAGTTAAATTACTCAATTAAAAATTCTTTCCTTTGTAGGGATATCTGGGTTGTTCAGTTGGTTGAGCATCGAACTCTTGATTTCAGCTCAGGTTATGATGCCAGGGTCCCTGAGAATGGAACCTGCTTAAGATTCTCTCTCTCTCCTTCTGTCTCCACCCCACTCAAAAATAATAAAATGAAATTTTAAAAATAAAAAATAAGCTCTTTCCTTTGTAAAATACAAGTTTGGCTTACATTATGGGGTGCTTCTATTTGTGGGCTGTATCACAACATAGTCTCTGTCATACAAGTAATAAAGAATAGATTCAGACTAACTGAGGTCTCCCCATGTGCACAGCCTAAACTTCTAACTACTGTCTACTTAAAATGTATATCTCCTTTACTACATCTAAATTTTTAAACATAACCAATAAAATAAATTATACATTGGTAGCCTTTAATATTTTTTTAAATTCAAGTATAATGAACAGTGTTATATTAGTTTCAGGTGTACAATATAATGATTCAACAATTCTACACATTACTCATTGCTCACCATCATGAGTGTACTCTTAATCCCCTTTGTCTATTTCATTCATCCCACACCCCCCTCCCCTCTGGAAGCCATCAATTTGTTTTGGGTATTTTGAGTCTGGTTTTTTGTTTGTCTCTTTTATTTCTTGGCTTGCTTAATTTTCCCCTTAAATTCTGCATAAGCAAAATTAAATGGGACTTGTCTTTGTCTGTCTGACTTATTTCACTTAGCATTATACCCTCTGGGTCCAGCCATGCTGTTGCAAATGGAAAGATTTCATTCTTTTTTTATAACTGGGTAGTACTCCAAATAGGTGTGTGTGTGTGTGTGTGTGTGTGTGTGTGTGTGTGTGTGTGTATTCCATTATGTATATCTCACATCCTCTTTATCTCTTCATCTATAAACAGACATTTGGGTTGTTTCTATACTTTGACTATTGTAAATAAAGCTGCAGTGAAAATATGGGGGGATATGTCTTTTCAAATTAGTGTTTTCATTTTCTATGGGTAAATACCCAGCAGTGGAATTACTGAATCATATGGTAATTTTATTTTTAATTTCTTCAGGGACCTCTATACTGTTTTCAGTAGAGGCTGCCTCAATTTGCATTCCTACCAATAGTGCATGAGGGTTCCTTTTTCTCCACATGTTGGCCAACACTTGTTAATTGTTGTATATTTGATTCTAACCATACTGATATGTATATAGGGATATTTCATTGTAGTTTTGATTTTCATTTCCCTGTTGATTAGTGATGTTAAGCATCTTTTCATGTGTCTTTGGCCATTTGTTTGCCTTCTCTAGAAAAATGTCTATCAAGGTCCTCTGCTCATTTTTTTTGTTTGGTTTATTTGCTGTAGTTTTTGTTTTGTTTTATTTTGTTTTGTTTTTTGGGTGTTGAAATCTTTAATACTTTTTAGAGTCAGCCTCTTGGCTGATGAAAGAATGTGTATGTATATTCAGTTGTCACGTACTTTCTCAGAATTACTGAGTTGTGAGTGGAGATAAATAATATTAAACCACAATTCACTTTAAAGGAAAAAGAGTATAAGACTAGACTAAGAAAAATAGTAAGCTTCTCTAATATATATTTGGAATGCTATTATTAATATATATTGTCTTAAAAGATATATATTTTGACCTTTATAGGTCATGCTGTGACTTTATTACATTTCTGAGACTTACCCATTGCATTTCATGAAAAAAAAAAAGTGTCTAGGTGCTCCAAAGAGGAGTTATTTAACTGTATACGATTGGTACACTTATTTTGTATAATATACAACCAAAGAGAGCAGCATTTCTTTCTCTTAAAGAAGAACATTATTGAAAATAGACCATGCACCTTCATATTTGAGATCTCTGGATAGCCATCCAATAAGCTAGAACATCTTTTCCAAAATGTTATGCATGCCTCAGCTACATATCTTGCTCTTCTGTAACTCTTACTGTCAAAATAAGCCTACCTTTTAGACATGACAACAATTTATCTATTTTGTTAAAAAACAACTTTTGAAAGTGTTGTCATTTACATCATGAAACTAACCTCAGTAGAGGTGAGAAATGGAGTAGGAAAACCTTTACTGAATATATTAATTTATTTAGCTCTAGATATCTTCATTGCTTTTTCTTTTCTTTTCTTTTTTTAATGTTTTATTTATTTCTAGGAGAGAGAGAGAGAGAGTGAGCAGGGGAGGGTCAGAGAGAGAGGGAGTCACAGACTGAAACAAGCTCCAGGCTCTGAGCTGGCAGTCAGCGCAGAGCCAGACGCGGGGCTCGAACCCACGAACCGCGAGATCATGACCTAAGTGAAAGTTCGACGCTTAACCGACTAAGCCACTCAGGCGCCCCCTTCATTGCTTTTTCAATACACAAATTCAAATTTTAGAAAGTAAAGGGTTGGTGTTGATCATCTAGCTCTTGTCATACTATTGTACTCCTGTGGATTGAAATGGTGTTGCAATGCCCAAATCACTATTTTTAAAGTAATTTTCTACCTGATGTATTTGTTCACATTAATTAAAAAAAAAATGTTTTACTGTAGTCATTCATAGCAGCTGAAACAGCAAAACACAAGCTAGTCCGAGATGATCTAATTTGTACTTGCCACCACAATATTTCTTCCAGGCATGATCAGCTACTCTGTCAGCAACAGTGAACCTCCTCTCTGTATGATTAATGAGAAAATGTGCAGAAAGAATATCTAAAATATTTTTATCAGTGCTCAATTTTCCATTCCACTTGTAGTTTCAAGACTCCCAGACAGTAGATGAGGCTCAGGCAAAAGGTGAAAAGCAGCTAATGATTTTGGTTTCTCATTTCGGGAGTAAGAACTAGTTAGATAGATGGAGAGGGAAATTGTATAGGATTTAGTAATTCTGTCGCTATTGAAACATGGGGAAGAAAAATGAAAAGAATTTTAAACTTGCCAATCCCTTTCCCTTTACATATTCAGGAGAAATAGATTACAAAGACAAAATACAACCACAAATGATATTGAACTTTTATGAGCATTCCTAGATTGATACTACCCTAGAACAATGTAATAAAGCTTAACTAAATCATAATATAATTGCCACTAAATAATAATAATTAAAATAAGTAGCATTTATATAGTACTGTGCAGTTTCCAAATTGCTTCGATATATATATCACTCTGTATTTATATCACCTTAAGCAAACATATAAAAACCAAACCTCCCCAGCATGGCTTAAAAACTTGTTTAATCAAATAAATTTGGAAAATCATATTTAAAGGAATTTTAAAAAGAGAGATGTATACAAAAAGATGATAAATCACTAGAAAATACAGTGTACATTGAAAAAAAGTAATTTTAATAGCTTTCTATTTTGTTTACATGTACTGCTTTGTTTAACTACATAATTAAATACCACTTCTCTCCTCACATACACTTCACATGCTCCACATTCCCACATACGCACCAATGTTATAAAAATAAGAGGATTCTCCTCCCCCAATAACAAGAGGGACCAATGCCCAAGGAAGGTGGCTTTGGTCTCCTGCACTTTAATATCCACCAGTGTCCGCACCAAGCCCACCCTGTATATTCAGGGTAAAGCTGGTATCTTTTCTATGCAAATATATATTCTTACAAGTTCTCCAATCCCATTTTCATCTTCTCAGGAGATGCTATATCTAAATTGCAGTTTAGAAGCTCTGTGTACGTCAACAAGTAAGATATTGCTGCAGTTAAAGTAATAACATAATTTCTGCTATGTCATACATTTATTCATTCAATAAATAAGTTGAAAGCCTACTTATCCCAGGCACTGTTCTAAGATTTGAGAATATGTAAGTGGGAAAAAACAAACAAACAAACAACAAAAACACAGAAAAACAGACAAAGCTTCTAGTTAAGAGAGAGACTAAAACATGTAATGAATGAGTAAACATATGGTATTTCATAAGGGAAGAAACGGCATAAATTACAACAGAGTAAGAAGGATGAGTGCACAGAACAAGGAACAGTTGGGATTTTAATAGGGAGAATAAGGTACTTCTCACTGATAAGGTACATTTGGAAAAGAGGTGAAGGGAAGAAGGGAGAGGTGCATGCATACAACACATCTGGGGTAAATAGATTTCATGCAAAGAGAACAGCTAGTTCCAAAGCCCTGAGGTGGAGTCACACCTGAGGTGTTTGAGAAACAGTAAAAAAGGTCAGTTTGGAGAAGTGGGTGGATAGCCAAGGTGAAGTGGAAGAAGCAGTCAGAGATTTTAACTATCTTAGAAAGCAATATGTTTTATTTTTTCAATTTTTTATCACTTATTTATTATTTTTGAGAGTCAGAGAGACAGAGTGAGAGCAGAGGAGGTGCAGAGAGAGAAGGAGACCCAGAATCAGAAACAGGCTCCAGGCTCTGAGCTGTCAGCACACAGCCGGATGCAGGGCTTAAACTCACGAACAGCAAGATCATGACCTGAGACGAAGTCAGCCGCTTAACCACCTGAGCCACCCAGGTGCCCCAAGCAATATGTTTTAAAAGGCATGAAGAAAACAAAAGAGTCAAGGAGAAACCCATTTTTCATATTTCTTTATTTTGTAGCAATAAGTTAGGTTCTCTTTACAAACTGAAGCTATAGGGGAGTAAATCATGTGGACTCAGGAAAACTTAAGCATGTGTTTCTCATAGCTGGTTCAAATACATATATGTAGCGGCAGATATCTATGCACTTTCTATGTGATTTAATAAATATTGCAGTCTATTCTCTAAGCAACTTTTATATGAAAGTAAGACAGACAAAACAGAGAAAGAGAAGTAAAATAGATATACATAGCAGCTACGAAGCCTTTAATTTGATGTTCTTTCCTGAATTTCATATCTTAAAAACACAGTCAAAAATATTAATTGATATAGATTTGTAAGAATCTTCATCTAGCATATAACATCCATGGTGTGTTAAGTTGATTTTAATGGGCCTTTTAAAGTAATGGCATTGTACAAACCAGATAGAATAAAATAAAAATAAATAAAGGGAAAAGAATTGTAGGCACTGAAAACAAAATGTGCCATTCATAAGTAGAAAAAGTTTAGGTATGTTGAGAACTTTGTTTTCAGTATACAGCTGTTACAAGAGAAAAAAAATAATCATAATCTTATAGTAACTTTTTATAACTTAGAAAAGCAAACAAGGTAATAAAACATCAGATTCAGAATCTTAGCTTCCTTAAATAATCAAACTTCAATTAGGTCAGTGAGAGCATAACTTTTTTATTCTGATAAGAAAACAAGCTTCAGTTATTACATGATCTGTTAGACTTAACAATTAAAAAAAATTCGTTAGAGGAAGGCCTATTTCACAATTTCAGAGCAAACCCACTGAATAGATATGAATATTTCTCCCAATTAAGGACTACAATGATGTTATTTTCAGGTAACCAGTAATTCTACCTTTAGCTTAAAAATATATATAAGTGGGTACATTGTTATTTTCACAGAGATTTACATTTACATTATGTGTTATTTAAAACTGCGCTAAGTAAATTAACAGAATATAGGTTTTTATAAATTAGGTGAGATATCAGTGTATTCTGCACATATATAAAGCCATGCTAAGCAGATGGGGGTATAGAACCACTAAATATCCCAACAGAACTGTATAAGGTTCACAAAACAATTCACAGGTAGTTTATTTGCTACATTTGTTGAAAATATGATCTCATTGAAAATGACAAAATTATAATATCTCTCTAGGACCCAAGCCACTTTGTAAATATAAGAAGCCACATCCTTCGGTGGGTTACCCACACTGAAATGTTCTCAGATTTTGCATTACATAGTAGAAAGAACACATCCCATAAACAGAGCTCTCTGAGGGCATCTACAGGACTAAGTGGTAACTCTTAGGGAAGCAAAGGCTTGGGATCTTCAGTCATGCTATACCATTAATGAATTGCCTGATTTACAACCAATGTAAATCTGGAGCTGGCTCCCTTCCCAGAATGCTTCTAAGCAGCAGTACAGCAGCAAACTAACAACGTTGACACAGAAAAAGACAGCAGTTTGAGGAATTAAAGAAATTAAAGTTTTGGCCAAGGCATAAAGATATAGTGGATACTGAGTTCCAGAGGAGGAGCTAGACCTCATGGAAAATACATAAAGTGAAATAGTAAAAATGAATAATGTTACACTTCTACCTTCCCGACACCAAAGTTCTAAAGGGCTCCAGATAAGAAGACAACATGGGCAGCATCTGTGAAGGGATCCTTTAGGGAGAGAATTGTACTGTAAGTACATCACCTCCACCAAAAGGGAAGAATGAGAAAGTGAAACCCAAGTAAAGGAAGACTACCGCTTTCAATGCTGCACTGCTGTGAAGATTCCTATTTAGTATTTGCCCAATGTATTTATTAAAATTTAACTCGAGGAGCCTGGGTGGCTCAGTCGGTTAAGCTTCCAACTTCGGCTCAGGTCGTGATCTCATGGTTCGCGCCCTCGAACCCCACGTTGGGCTCTGTGCTGACAGCTCGGAGCCTGGAGCCTGCTTCGGTTTCTGTGTCCCCCTCTCTCTCTGACCCTCCCCAGTTTGGGCTGTCTCTCTGTGTCTCTCAAAAATGAGTAAACGTTAAAAAAATTTGAAAGTTTGGCTTTATGTATTTATTTCAGGAAAATATCATTAAGACAAGAATGACAACCGGGCGCTTCGGTGGCTCAGTCGGTTGAGTGCCCGACTTCGGCTTAGATCCTGATCTCACCGTTCCTGGGTTTGACCCCCCTCCGGCTCTGTGCTGACAGCTCGGAACCTGGAGCCTGCTTTGGATTCTGTCTTCCTCTCTCTCTGTCCCTCCTCTGCTCATGGTTGCTTTCTCTCTTTCTTATTCTCTCTATCTCTCAAATAAAATATTTTTAAAAAAAATTTTTTTTAAATATTTTATTTATTTCTAGCAGAGAGAGAGAGACAGCGTGAGCAGGGGAGGGTCAGAGAGAGAGGGAGTCACAGACTGAAACAGGCTCCAGGCTCTGAGCTGGCGGTCAGCACAGAGCCCAACGCGGGGCTCGAACCCACGAACTGTGAGATCATGACCTAAGCGAAAGTCGGACGCTCAACCGACTAAGCCACCCAGGCGCCCCTAAAAATTTTTAAAAAAGAATAACAGAAGCTGTCCTATATTGTACAAATTGCTCCATTCACACCTAGAAATGTATCACGTACCACAATTCCTTTGCAAAATTTTCATTAAAATAGTTTTCCTTTAGGAATATTTTCTTTTATTGGGTTTCTGCTTATAACTTCATAGGATATTTATTGCAGTGTTTGGTATCCTCGTATTTGCAGATGAATATAGAAAAGAAGTCCTCATATACTGTAATGCCCCATATAGTATTCCAAATCTCATTACTTGCTTTAGTACATCTGATGTAGCATTATAGATTTAAAACTTTATGAAGCAAATAGCAATTTATTCATACATCACACTAGTTAAGATAAATTAATAAGCTATATTGTCTCTATGCCAGGAAAATACTGTATGAGTACTTAAAATAAATATAAGACGATTTCCAGATAATTCATTATTATTTTATAATAGAGTATGAGCTAAACTGATGAGAAGAAATACTCAAACCATCTTGGAAACATCAATAGTATTAACCTACCTTGGTCTTCTAAATCAGTTCTGGATTCACCCATCATAGACCATGAACTAATTTAAAACTCCCAAACTTTTTAATTCAGAGCATTTCCAAGTGCCTAAGGCTGTAAGACACATTTAAGGGAGAAAGAAGTGACTAAATGCCCAAATTCACAGTAATAAGTTTAATATGTAAAAAGTGACAGGCTATAGCTTTGCAAAGCACATTTTCTGCTTTGGCCCCTAGCCATATTTACCCAAATTTCTTAGGGATTTTTTTTTCTTTCTTAGAACTACTTTATGAAAGCAGAATTCAAGAAATTATTGTAAGAGTCATTTAAAATGGGAAGTCAGCAGAAACTGGGGTTTTGCTTGATAGCAGCCAAAAACATTGTAAGGAGCATTGGAGGCTGGTAATTTTGAAAGGATTGTGTTTCTATGCATTGTACTCAGTAGTCTGCATGAGCAAAAATGATATATATATACAAAAAAAGATTCAGCAGACTCTATTGCCAGGAATACTGGCAGCCTGCCAAACACACAAAGATAGGAACTATGTCACCTCCTTGACTGTCTTCAGAGTGACATTACCCTCCCCTGCTAAATAAAAGAAGAGTTCCCCCCCCGAAATCTGTGGCATGCAGTCACACCTGCTTAACTTGTGCTTGCTTTTCCTTCACACAAAATATTTGAGTATATGCTAGCAGGAGGTTAAATCTTTACCTAGCATATAAACTGTAGAAGATAGCATGTTAATTTTTGACATGACAATAAATGCATAAAAATCTTAGTTAAGTGTACTTCATTATATTGTTTGTGACGGTAAATTGGAATAGTTGCATTACATTTATTTTACTGGGTTTACACATACAAACATATATACACATATGAAGAGACAGAGAGGCGGGGGTGGGGTGGTGCCTAGAGAGTTCAGGAAAATGTGTTATTTATTATTCCAAGAAGTAAGGGTTGCTTCCTGTCTCTTATTATCTCTTATAATACAGCTGTTTGGCTGGGACAGTTTCTCATTTTCTATAATATTATTTATCATTTAGGTATTTCAGTAAAGGGAGAGAGAATAGATATTGCTCAATTAGTGGATTTTCTGAACAGAAAATGAGGAGAGAAGAAAATAATGCTTCCTTCTGACTTTGTAATGGAATGTATTAACCTTGATACTTTGGAACAAGAAGTCTATTTGTTGGAGGAACCGAGCAATCTCCTAGGTAGGAACTCATTCTATGTGAAATAGAAGTGATGTGCATCATCTGTCCCAAAAGCAGGTTGGTTGCCTGAGAACTGAGGAGATTGTCAGTACAGTGTTATGATTTCCCTCAAAGTAGCCTCCAACTCAATTCCCTATGGACATGTGACTCATGAGTGAATCTTAGAAAAAAAAGGATACTTTTTGTTATTGTGGAGTATAAAGCAATTCTTGAAAAGAACAAAATTGAAGAAAGATCTCTTTACAATTTGGGTTAAGTACCCAGTGGAATCTGATGTGCACAGAGTAATGGGCACGAAATGATAGGGGTAAAGAAACCCACAGGAGGTGAAGGTGCCCAGAACACATGATACAACTTCAGATATTGGATAGCCACCATCATGAGATGGTGCAGAAAACAGAATGTCTGTGAGCACATATGAAGGAAAACAAGAACAGAGGAAGATATAGGTGTCGGCACATTGAGTTACTGTTTATTCAGTGTTTAAGCCAACATAGGCAATGTGCTATGCCCTTAACAAATATTATCTCATTTGATCCCCATAGTAAGTCTTTAAACTAGATATTATAATCTGCATTCTGAAAATAAGGCAAATGGTTATTTAACAGCAGATGTTTTAAGGAAAGTACCCACTTATGGGTATCATCATCCTTTCACACTTGAAAACATGCAATGACTCCATCTCTAGGAGCTCTGGAAATGGAAATGTTGGATTGTAAACCAATATTAGAAGAGCAAAAGCAGAAAGTAATGCCATTAATAAGAATTTGTAAATAGAACAATATATGGCAACAGTTAATACACACTCTTAAAATGGTAGCAGAGAGAGATCATTAGCTATAAATGATTTGAGTTCTTTGAGGAAGACTTGGTCACAGCTACAGCAGAGTTCTGGATGCCAAGTTCCTGCTCCTGACTCACTCTTGCAGAGGAACAGGTGGGTCAGGAAGCCACACTGCAGCCATGGCTTCTAAACATACGGGAAGATTCGCTGAATTAGAATTACTTTAACCAGTTGCTACATAAAATCTTTGTATTAGGTACATGCCAACTTGATCAGAGGCACCACGGAAAAGAATCTCAAAGCGAAAGGACCAATTCAGATGCACACCAAGACTCTTGATAATCACTTCAAGAAAAATTCCTCATGGTGAAAGTTCTAGGAGGAGGGATAGTTTTCAGGTGAGGACCCACAAGCTCATTGATTTGCAAAGTCCTACTATGATAGGCAAGCAGATTATTTTCATCAGTACTGAGCCAAGAGTCAAGGTTGAAGTTACCACTGCTGATGCTTAAATCAATCTTTTTAATAAATTGATTATCATATGTTAAGAAAAATAAATTATTTGAGATGAAAATACATTTTAAGGTCTAACATAAAACATACTGAAATTATTAATAGTATCAAATAAGGCCATTGAAATAACATAAAGAATAAGATAACATAAGAGCTGGAACAAATACTTTATGTAAGTATCAAAATTTTATGTCATGGCTATACTCAAGAAGAATCAATGTTTCAAGAATGACACCCCCTGGTGAGAACAGCACAAGCTGTAGGTTACCCATTGACAATTAAATTCTGGGAGGGCTTCATTCTTCCCTTCTACTTCTCCCACACTATCTCCTCACCCCTTTGTTGCACAGATTGGAAAATTAGAAAGCAAAGAAAGGCAAATCTTAAGGCTCATGTGGTTTTACTTTCAGGTGTTTTCTTTCTAACCTTACCCTAATTTTTTTTGTCACTACAAATTACCCCAACCAATTAACCAGAATTTTTTTTAACTAAGAAAAGATAGTTAAGCAATTTATCCAAGGTTGGTAGGTAACAGAGCTGGGATATGAACACTGTCTGATTTGAAGGGCCTTGTATTATTATTTTTTTTAAATTTTTTTAATGTTTTATTTATTTCTAGGAGAGAGAGATTGACAGTGTGAGCAGGGGAGAGTCAGAGAGAGAGGGAGTCACAGACTCTGAAACAGGCTCCAGGCTCTGAGCCGGCAGTCAGCACAGAGCCCGACACGGGGCTCGAACCCACGAACCGCGAGATCGTGACCTAAGCGAAAGTCGGACGCTTAACCGACTAAGCCACCCAGGCGCCCCATGAAGGGCCTTGTATTATTTTTTAATGTTTATTTTGAAATAATTATATATTTACAGAAAGTTGCAAGATAGTACAGAGGAATCGCATGCACTCTTTACCCCTGAGTGGTTACATAGTACACAACTAAAGTATAATATCAATACTATGCAATTGCCACTGGTGCAAAGTGTGTATGTATTTTCATTTCATCTTATTCTATGTGTCGATTCATGTAATGACCACAACTAAGATATAGAACTATACCACAAAGATGTCCCTCAGACTACCCTTTTATACTCACACCTATTCTTCCCCCTTGACTCTTTCTAAATCCTGCCAACCATTAATCTGTTCTCCATTCTGTATTTTTATTTCAAGAATACTGTATAAGTGGAATCATACAGTATGTAACTTTTTGAGATTGACATTTTTTTTTTCAGTCAGTATAATGCCCTGAGTTTCATTCAAGGTGTTGCACATATCAATAGCTTGTTTCTTTTGATTGCCAAGTGATATTCCATGGTATGGGTACACCACAGTTTGCATTAACTCTTCACATGAATATTTTTACTATTTCCAGTTTTTGACTATTATAAAAAGCTGCCATGAACAATTATGTGTATATTTTTGTGTAGACTTAAATTTTCATTTCTCTGAAATAAATTCCCAGAATGTAATCGCTGTATCATAAGGTAAGTGTATAATTAGCTTTTCTTTTTAAGAAATTGCCAATTTTTTTTCCAGAAAAGGGAACCTTGTTTTAACTACTCTATTTTAGTACTTCCTAAGTTTGAACAAACCACATCCATAGTATCTGTGGAAGCCAGCTTTTAATATGGTCCCCAACGATCCCTGCCTCTTCCTGGAATACAAAACCTTGTGTAACCTCCCTCCTTGTTTTACCAAGATTGGAATGTATGGCTAATAGATTATGGCAAAAGTGATGGTATATACCTCCAAGATTCAGTTTTTCTCTTTCTCTTTCTCTCTGTCTGTCTGTCTCTTATCATTTGTTCTAGAGGAAGCCATTTTATGGTAAGCTCTATGAGATAAGCCCAGTGGTGAAGAACTGAAGCCTCCTGCCAAAACCAAACAGGAGAGCTTACAAATAAACTCTTCAGCCCCCATTATATTGTTCAAAATTATAATCCTGCCCAATACCTTGACTGCAACCTTATGAGACACGCTAAAGCAAACTCAACCAGCTAAGACACTCCAAGATTCCTCACACACACACACACACACACACACACACACACACACACACACACACAGATTGATATAATAAATATTGTGCTAAAAAGCTATTTTGTGTGTTTTTTTATGCTGTCACAATTAGCAAATATTTTGATATAAAAGGTATAATCCTACCTAAAATGATAAAAACTTAAAATATGAGATTGGTTTTGAAATTAGGTAATGAACAGAGCTGAATAAACTGCAGGCATTTTGAGAAAAGTGCTGGTGAGGTCTTAAAGTGCCTTAAACACACTGTTTTAAGAACCTGGAAGAAAGGACTTAAAAATGGAAAATCTTACTGAAAATTGGCAGAAAGAATCCCCATTAAGTAGTGACAGAAAGTATATCCAGTTGCCTGCAGAAATGTGGAAGATACAAAAATGTATATAGTAATAAACTGGTTGAGCTAGTTGTGGAGATTCCCAACTGTGTTGAAAGTGTCTCCTAGTTTCTTCTTACTCTTAAGATGAAAGTGCAATAAGGAAATGATACACTAAAAGGGTGGGATAGGGTGGGATACACTAAAATTGTATAATCTAAGCAAGTCTTAGTTTTAAGAATTCCTGCCTCTGTTAGAAGTCAAACAATGGCAGTATTAAGAAATTATTTCCAAGAAAAGATCATATCCAAGGAACCCTGAGGAAAGCCTATATAAAGCTGAAGAGAAAGAGTGCCTTTGAGACCTCAGAATGATCAAAGGTTATGCTTTTAGAAAGAAATTTCTTTCTAAAAGTCTGTCTCTCACCAAACAATAGTGATTTAGAAAGATTGTGGAGTGGGGAGGATTCTTTGTTTCAGCAGAATTCCAAGATAAATAAAGGCTCCTCTCAAGGGACTATTGAGGGTGGTCTAATGATGTCTCCCTCCGGAGGTGAATAAGATGCCTATAATTTCCTTAAATTAAAAAAGATACTAGCAGAAGCACTGTCAGCTTAGTATGAAAGGAACAAAACAGTGGAAATAAAAAGAGACCTTGAAGGAAAAATCAGACTGCTCAGAAGACGACACATCTTTTCATGTGTAGAAATACATTCCCTTTTCATGAGAAGAAAATATACCTCAAGGTAGAACCAAAATGGAGTCACGGTAAATGGGGGAAAAATCACTAGGCAGGAATAGGACAGAGACCCTAATCAAGACATTTCCGAAGTTTTCTGGCTGGATCTAAAGACTTCTAGGTACCAGTTATTCCTGTGTATCTTCTGTGTTTCCCCTTTCTTATTAGAAATATCTATAGTGATGGGGGCCTGGGTGACTCAGTTGGTTAAGCATCCAACTTTGGCTCAGGTCATAATCTCGCAGTTTGTGGGTTCAAGCCCTGGATCGGGCTCTGTGCTGACAGCTCAGAACCTGGAACCTACTTAGGATTCTGTGTGTGTGTGTCTCTCTCTGCCACTCCTCCACACGCACTTTCTCTCTCTCTCTCTCTCTCTCTCAAAAATAAACATTAAAAAAAAAATTTCTATGGCAGTTATTCTATGCCTGCCTCACCTTTGTATCTTGAGTATGTGAGCACAGATAACTTATTTCTTTAGTTTAGAAGCCTACAAATGAACACAAACAGTACTGGAGAGGCTGCATCTAAAGAACTATTATACCCAAGGAAGATTATCCATACCTGAACCTGACTCATTCAATGGGATTCTAGATTATGCACTGATGCTGTAATAAGATGGGCCTGTGGGGGCCTCTTGAGATGGTGATTATCTTTTGAATGTCCTAGGGCTATGAATCATTAGGAATCATAGGGCAAACTGTCAATCAGCCCACGAGATGGCCTCCAGTGATCCTCAAAGTCTGGTATTCACAGTCTTTTAATGTTCCCTTCCATGTTGTATCAGGATTGGTCTATGTGACCAATGTGATGTGGCCAAAATTAATGGTATGCTAACCCTGATATTAAGTTATACAGAACTGTGGCCTCTCTTTTGTGTTTCTAACTCTCTCTCTCTTTCTCATCACTTAATGTGGGAAAAGACAAGTTGTGAGTAGCCTACATGGTAAAAGAGTTAATCCTCCTGTCAACAGCAACATGAGAATCTTAAAACCATGTTCCTGAGTCCCAGTCAAGTCTTCATATACTCTAATTCTAGCCAACACATTGACTGAGACTCAGTGAGAAAACCTAAACCAGAATTATCCAGCTAAGTCATTGCAGGATTCCTGAATCACAGAAACTCTGAGATAATAAGTGTACATTTAAGGCACTGAGATCTATATTATGCGGAAGTAGACAACTGCAATATGTAGTTGCTAATACAACTTAAGAATAAATATATCCACAAATAGAGAGACATGGATGAGATTTACCAGATACAAAAACAACTTGGGAAAATTTCTATGAAATGTCCATGGTGTTAGCGTAGAAAGGAAGAACTAGATTCTGATTATAATTTTGAGAATATAGCTTGAAAACAGTGCAGCTTGCCCTCTAAGGAAAATATGAAACAAAAGGGGTTGTTAGTGTGTTACCTCTACTATTCATGAGAGCATATAACCTGACCAGGTAATGTGAATTCCTTTGGCCACTATTTCTCCTTGTTAAGGGTAACATAGAATTGACAACACCTGATCATCCAATCAATTCTGGCTGTGACTGAACATTCACCAAGTCACTTTCTAACTATAACCTGACTTAGTTATACAAGCTTTCCTAGAGGAGGCCCAGTTAACTAGCTACCTCACATTAAATAAACATTCAACTTAATTGTTTTCAATTTAAGTGTTTTGTGGCCATGTTAGCAAAAGCCAGCTACTATAATCCTGATCAATTCTGGATACCCTGAAAAAAAACGAACTTGTTAATCATTAAGTCCAAAGAACATGATAACTGCCCTGAGATCTTAACAACTAGTGATCTTCCCACTGGTCTCCATAAAGTCATCTCTGACTTATGTCACTCCATATTCAATGACACTGTTATTAAAATTCACTGTGTCATTCATCTAACCAAATAGCACTTATTAATTAATAGTTTTCAGGAAAATAATAAACATAATTCCATTACATTTTTATTATTATTATTTTTTAAATATTTTTATTTATTTCTAGGAGAGAGAGAGAGACAGCGTGAGCAGAGGAGGGTCAGAGAGAGAGGGAGACACAGACTCTGAAGTAGGCTCCAGTCTCCGAGCTGGCAGTCAGCACAGAGCCCGACGCGGGCCTCGAACCCATGAACAGCGAGATCATGACCTAAGCGAAAGTCGGACGCTTAACCGACTAAGCCACCCAGGCGCCCCTCCATTACTTTTATTTTATTTTATTTTATTTTATTTTATTTTATTTTATTTACAAATAGTTTATTGTCAAATTAGTTTCCATATAACACCCAGTGCTCTTCCCCACAAGTGCCCTCCTCCACGCCCATCCCCCCTCCCCCCACATCCATCAGTCCTCAGTTTTTGTCAGCATTCAAGAGTCTCTCATGGTTTGCCTCTCTCCCTTTCCCCCACCATTTCCCCCTTTGTTCTCCCCCTTGTTCCTCAGTTAAGTTCCTCCCAATCCTCCTATACATGCAAACATATGATATTTGTCCTTCTCTGCCTGACTTATTTCACTCAGCATAACACCCTCAAGGTCCATCCATGTTGCTACACGTGGCCAGATTTCATTGTTTCTCATTGCCGTGTAGTATTCCATGGTATAGATAAACCACATCTTTTTGATCCATTCGTCCCATTAACATTTTTTAACAATACAGATGGATGAGTGAATGATAGGTTAGATACATTCGTAAATTACAAGTTCAAAGGAGACATTTTGAATGTATTAATAAGGCAGTGTAACAAGCCAGCAGGGTGGTGGGTGAGGGGGAATCTGAAGGCATAATATTTAGTAGGATATGTGCTTCAATTTTGTCAGCCAAGCACAATTTTACAAATACTTTTTATTTACAATCATAGTACTAGAAAGCAATTGTTTCTGCATTTTGGGATTTGCTTTAAGAGACAGAAGGCCAGAGGCTTCAGGGTTGAGTACAAATTGCAGAAGAAAACCTTGCATTTTTTATGACCTAGGTTACTGTCTAATCAATGGGTCATTGGACCTTTATTATTTTAATTAAAATTGGTTCATTTTAATGACATAAAATATATTGATTTGAGCTATTTTCTTCAGAGTCTTGAAAGTTTTGATAGAAAGTAGCAGTTTCCACCTATTTCATGGTACTCATCAATTCAATTCAATCTTTTTCTTTTGGCCTGATTCCTTTTTTCTTCTTCGATTTCTACTTTTATGTGACTTTTTCTTTTTATTCATGCTTCTTAGTAATTTTATGAAGATGACACCCACCCCTGAACACCATATAATCAGGAGTTATAAGTATTCTGTACCTGACAAATGTAGAAAGGACCCTTCTTCATTGAAAATGTCTACTCATTTCCTGCATTACTATTTATATATCTAGATTTTAATTCAAACACTGTCATTTGACCATGAATCTAAAATGGCCATCTTATTTTTTGGTCTTTTTTTCTTTTATGTTTCTTCATTTATTTAAAAATCGCTGAATACTTACTCTGTATTAAAGAAGTTGGACAGGAAGAAAGGAAGGAAGGGAGGGAGGGAGGGAGGCAGGGAGGAAGAAAGGAAGGAAGGGAGGGAGGAAGGGAGGGAGGAAGGGAGGAAGGAAAGGAAAGAAGGGAGAGAGAGAGGATGGAAGGAAGGAAGGGAAGGAGGGAGAAAGAAAGAAATGGATCCTCCTGTTAAAGGTCCTACAATCTAGCAAAAGGGCATGGAAACAAATAAATGTACTAAAATATTATAGGTGTTCGAATAGCAGCAAATATTTCAAAATAAAATTAATTATTTTCTATATGGGTATTCTTTTCTAGACCAAGTTCATGTGATCAAATGTCCTTGTTTTTTTAAAGTTACTTGGTAATAACTGTTCTAACCTTATTTTATTTACTTGATTTGCTGTATTTGAGATGTAGATAATTAGAGCTTTGGGCTGAGCTGCTCTCAGCTCTTAAGATGCAAAAAAGAAATTTCAATAAATGTCTATAATTCTCTTAAGATGACCTTTAGAACATCCCTGAAATGTATCTTTGGCTCACAATTTTTGTTTGTAATGTTTCTGAAGATTAGGAAAAATCAGTATGAGCCAGATAAAACAAGTAACAAATAAATACCTAAATATCTAAAGAATAATACCAAGCAGCAGAAAGTGTTAGCATTTTTTATATACTAGGTACTGTTTTATTTATGAAAAGTAAGTATACTTTCATATTATTTTATAGGCTTTATGGATCAAAATATATCATAATATTTATATTCTTTTGGATTGGAGAAAATTAATGCATTTTGTTCTCTCAATTGCATTAATTGTTCAACAACCAAAGTTATAATAATTCATACTAGATAAGATTTAAAAAATGACTGTCACTAACCTTATAACACTTTACACAAGTTTTACCACAAAATGATTTACAAAAGTAAGTTTCATTTTTCAAAGGATTTTTTTTAATTTTAAGATTGGAGAAGAGTGATTATAAGTCTTCATTTAATCTAGTTTGCAAGTGAAGAAACTAAGGCTTATAACTATAAATTACCTAGTCTGTCGATTATTGGCCAGATATAATGCCCAAGGTTATCACATTAATATTTAGTAGGAATGTTCAGCTCCACAAAGACTTATCTAGTGAAATTTCAAACTCATGCCTGCCATAATTCACAGTCCATGCTTTTCCAGGTAGTGTTAATTAGTACAAAATACTTTCTCCATAAGACTTGGTATTTGGAAATGTCATATAACATTTTTCTTCTTCTCATGATAATAATGTGGATTGCAATGATTTTATCCTAAAATACTTGCTTTTAAGTTAGGAATTTCTTTTTCATTTATTCTTCTCACAAGGTAGGTAGAGAGGAGAGCCAGATACTGATGGCAATTCTTATGTGCTCAGTTACATTTTAACATAATTAAGAGAAGGTTGCAATAAAGGACTTTATCTAAAGTTAACTGATATGTTTTCATTAAAGTCCTAAAATTTCTAACCCCAGAAGAGAGGACGGTGCTTTCCTAATATATAAGCAAACCATATTATGGTAGCAATTAAATGGTATTATACACTGAAATTTATAGTCCTAATGGTTTTTTACAAGCAGTATAAATTTAGTTCCTAACTGTGATTTTATTTTCTGAATCTAACTTCATTTTCAAAAAGTTTTCCCATATGGAATAATTTCATAATAGATAAAACTCACAAAATTTACTAGATCATCAGTTACTTTTCTTCATTCTTGATGAAGTCATCCCTTAGAAACATTTCAGGGGGAGAAGGGTTCCCTACAGAATATGAATGTTTATGAATGTAACCTGACACAACAGGAGGTTGACTTCTTGACTCCCAATTTTGATGCTGTTCCTCATAATTTTACACTAAGATGTATTCATATAATATGATTAGTGGTTTTAGTCAACACTCATTTCAGAGAAAAAGGAAACAAATGAATTGTCGGAATGGGTGTATATTTTAAATCAATGAAGTTAGTTTATCTTATCTTCCCCTTCTACTAGAGAGGACCACAGCAAAACTGAAGTAAATACACTAGCAACTATTAACCAATTATCCACAAATATGTGTATGATTTAAAATGCTCTATTTGTAAGAATTCCAACAATGAGAAAATTAAGAGTTTCACAATTATCTGACAAAGCCCCCATTCTCTCTCTACTCCTCCTTACTCTCAGATTTCAAAAGGCTAAATTAGCACTACTGAATAAATTATCTTAATACTACATTACTGCTTCTAAAGAAGCTCTTATTACCACAGAAACAGAAAATACTGTTTCACCATCTAAACAGACGACAAGGATCCTAGTAGATCAAAAGAAATACAGCCTGATATGTGTGCATTGGTTTTCAGAGTTAAATCCTAACAAGAGTGATGACTTCCCTAAGGTTCAGATGAGATATTGGTCCTGGCCAACAATTTGATTTCAGCCTAGTGACACTGAACAGAGAGTCTAGCTAATTTGCCTCCAGACTACCAACCCATGGAAACAGCAAGATAATAAATTTGTTTCATTTTAAACTGTTAAACTTGTGATAATTTGTTATGCAACAATAGACAATGAATACGATGTATCATGCTTATTTGTTAGAAGATTCAGTATTATAAAGATGTTGATTTTCAAGATAGTCCAAAACAGATTGACATTTATATAGTCATTTGATTTATGATAAAGTTGACCTTGGGGAGCCTGGGTGTCTGAGTCGGTTAAGCGTCCGACTTCAGCTCAGGTCGTGATCTCACAGTTCATGGGTTTGAGCCCCACGTTGGGCTCTGTGCTAATAGTTGGCTCAGAGCCTGGAACCTGTTTCAGATTCTGTCTCTCCCTCTCTCTCTGACCCTCCCTTGCTCACACCGTTTCTCTTCCTCAGAAATAAATAAAACATTTTTTTTAAAAGTTGACCTTGAATTGAAGTGGGGGAAAGATGGTTGATTTAATAATTGTTAACAGAGCTATACAGTAGCCACATTGGGGCGGGGAGGGGGGAATGTTTCTTGACTTTTATCTTATAACATAGTCAAAGATCAATTCTAGGTAAATTGTACATCTAATATAAGAGGAAGAACAATAAAGTTTCTATGCAATATCATCACCTTGAAGTTTGGCAATTATTTCTTAAACAGACAAAAAGTCACTAACCATAAAGCAAAAGTCCAACTGATACATTTGGATTTTATTAAAATAAAAAATGTTTCCTCTCAAATAAGCCATCAAGTGAAAAGAAAGCTACTGAGAGAAAGAATATATTTATCTGGCCAATGAAAAGCATCTAGAATGTATAATAATCTTGTAAGTCAATTAAAAAATCAGACTATTCATTTAAAAAATAGGTAAGAGACTTATAAGTACTTCCCAAAATAGATAATCCAAATGATCAATAAACATTTGAAAAACTTCTTGAAATCCGCATCCATCAAGGAAATGCCTTTTAAAATGCAATACTACTAACATCAGCTAGAATGGCTAAAATGAAAATAACTAATCACTATCAAGTGTTGGCCAAAATGTGAAACAACTTAAAAAGCAAATCTATTGCAATTCTGTTGCATATAAAACTGATATGGAGCTTTAGAAAATGGCAATGTCTTCTAAAACTGAATCCATCATGCCTAATAACCTAGGGGACTCCTAGACATATAAATCCATTGGAAATGTTCTCATAGATGTTAGCACACACATGAAGGTATGTACAAAGAATGTTCATAGCAGCACTAATAGTAATTACCAAAAGCTTAATATAGAATACCTATTTCCAAGCATGAAAATGAATGAACCTTGCTAAACAAATCTCACAAACCATTTTGAGTAAAATAGCCATGTAGTAAAAGTGTACATACTTGAGGGGCACCTGGCTGGCTTGTACTTACGAGTTGGATTTTGCTCAGGTCAAGATCTCCTGGTTTGAGAGGTCACCTCCACACCAGGCTCACTGCTGTCAGCCTATCAGCACACAGCCAACTTTGGATCCTCTGTCCCCCTCTCTTTCTGCCCCTAACCCACATGCACTCTCTCTCAAATAATAAATAAAAACTTTTTTTTAAAACTTGTACATACTTGATTCCACATATATATGTATATATGTATATATATATACATATATACATATGTATGTTTTATTTATTTCTGAGAGAGAGAGAGAGACAGCGTGAGCAGGGGAAAGTCAGAGAGAGAGGAAGACATGGAATCTGAAACAGGCTCCAGGCTCCGAGCCAGCTGTCAACACAGAGCCCGAAGGGGAGCTCAAACCCAAGAACTGTGAGATCATGACCTGAGCTGAAGTGGAGGCTTAACCGACTAAGCCACCCAGGTTCCCCAATTTACATATATATTTTTTTTAATTACAGAAAAACTAATTTATAGTGGTTGTTATGGGAATATTAGCGTCTCCCCAAATTTTATATATTGAAACCTTATCACCCAATGTGATTACAATCGGAGGTGGGGCCTTTAGGAGGTGGTCAGCCTTCGATGAGGTAACAAGGGCTACCTTCATAAATGGATTAGTGTCTTTTTAAAATCATGAGAGAGCTTGCTGCTCTCTGCTCTCCACCATGTGAGGATATAATAAGAATTCAGCAGTCTACAACCCAGAAGAGGGTTCTCACTAGAATTCAATCATGCTGGTGCCCTGATCTTGGATTTCTAGCCTCTAGAACTGTGAGAAATAAATTTCTGTCATTTATTAACCACACAGTCTATGGTACTTTGTGATAACAGCCAGAACATACGAAGAAGTGGTAGACAATAATGGTTACTTTCTAGAAAGTTACCTGGATGGTGCCTGGATGGGCACACAGGCATGCTCTGGCGTACTGATGATACTGCATTTCTTGACTACATGCTGTCTTCACCTTGTAAAATGTCATAAAACTGTACATCTGACTTTGCATTTCTTTATCTGTATATTATACTTCAATAAAATGTTTATCATATAACCCAAAGAAATATATATGTTATAAACCAAGTATGGGTTTTCAACAAGAATCCACCACATCTTAGTAAATAGGATTTCTTTTCTTTTTCAGTGCTTCCTACAGAGTTAAACATGCACACACTTAAACACACACACAGGTGCATGTGTACACATGTGCACACACACATACACACACCTGCCAAATACCGTTATATTGAAGATACGTTTGTGAAGGATGATTGATGAATATTCATCTTTAAAGAAATTTCACTACTGCTATGCACTCCTACAAAATCTATAGTTTCTTTGATGCAAAGGATCTGATTTTATTATACTGCATTAAAAGTGTTTGATTGAGATTGACCTAAGTGAAATGGAAAAACCCTCAATATCCTTGAGGCTGGTAAAAAAAATATCATGAGGGCAACTTGTTATTTTGTGTGGTGATAAGCTTCCAAAATGGCCTCTAATGATCCCTGACTTCTAGTATTTATATCTATGTGTATGCTCCTTCTCTTGATTGTAGGCTTAATCCAGAGACTTTTGAACTGAATATAGCAAAAGTGAGATGTCACTTCCCAGACTAGGTTATAAAAGACTGTTATTTGTTTTCCTCACATGTGCTCTTTAATCTCCCCACTTTGTTCATTCTGATCAGGCCATGTTGTAATCCGCTTTGTGAAGTAACACACATAAGAAAATGAAAGTGGACTCTGTCCAACAGAGCCTACCAACCTGAAAGGAACTGAATCCTGCCAACAACTTTGTGATTGTCTAAACATTTGGTATATTTAATCCTTATTATGTCTTATTGGGTACAGTGAGGGTACATAATTTTTTTATTCTTAGAGAAAACATCACATAGCAGTCTTTGTAAATTATATAGAGTTTGCGAATCTAAAATCAGAACTATTTACAGCTTTCAATGAAAATGTAAAATTATCAGCAATAGTTTTTGGTTGTCTTCTGAAATAGCTCCCCAATCTTCATCCACTTTATAACAATTAATTCAGATTTCAGAGTAAAAACACACAGCAGATACCAAAAAAAAGTATTTCTCCAGGTTTACCTTTCTAACATACTTGTGCTCATTTAGAATTTGTTTAGCTGTTGATTTTAAAAGTTAATTTCTTGATACATAGTATTTACATAGCTGACAAGAACCTCACAATTTTAATATATTTCTACAATTATAAAATGAGGAAAGAGGTTTTGTATTCAATCAATGTATGTATGTCTGTACATATGTATGTATGTATGCATGGGGTCAGGGTGTCTTCCTCTCTACTACCAACAGAAAAGAAATTTATGGTACTAGCAAAGATTTGTACCTACTCAATTTTCATATAAGATTCTGGGGCTTGCTACTTGAAGTTTTAAGGAAACTGTTGTACTTTGTAAGAATAAAAACACAATTATTAGGATCAAGCAGTGACTTATGTGATGTAGTTAGCATATTTTATTAGTCTGTCTTCTCTAGATGGAATATTGAAAACAAGACATACCTTTCTTCACAATTGGAAGTCATTAGTTGCCTCATAGTCAACATTTGTTTCATAATTTTCTCAAAATACCATTTTCTTGAAATCAATAATAGACTTGTGTGACATAAAAAAGGTACCAATATGGAGTATTCATTCCAATTGCAACAGTGACTACACCACTGTGATCCATGAGCTGCTTGATAGGACTATCTAAGATTTCTTTTCAAATGTTTCTGGTTGTGAAGACTTCATATTTTACACCAGTAAGGGAATACTGTCAGAAAATGCTAACAAGATGGTTTCTGTCACTCAAGCTCTAGCTCCAGGTTCTGTGCAACAAAAGGTGTTTGGTTAATTTATACACCTAGCCAAAGGATTACCTTCATATGTGTGAAACATGCAGCTAAAATACTGTTAGTTGACTAGTGTAGAAAGTAGCAATAAATGAGGCTTTGGGTGGAAAAGCCTAAGTAGGGGGAAAAACAGAGACTGGAGAACAATATGCATCATCTGATCCCATTTTGGAATACTAAATAATTTAAAAACATTTACTTGCACACATCTTCAAGGAAAATGTCTGAAAGAATATATAGTACTTATTTCCAGATGATAAGAAAATTAACTGATGATTTTGTTATTTTTTTCTTTCTACTCTTTTTAATGTTCCTATCATAAATATGTATTTTAATTGCATTTAAAAAATTATTTATTTTAAGACACCATAGAATAAGCATTCAGTTTTCCACTGTAAAAAATACTTCAGTCAATGTCAGTATTACATTAGTCAGTAAGATAAATATGGTCCCTATTCAGGAGGACGTTATCATTTTATAAAATAGAAATGATAGAAAATCAACAAAGAAGCTCTAGTAACACATAATAAGTGCAATGATAAGTTAGATACAGAATTTTCTGAAAATAATATCAAAAAAATCTAACAGAGTCCAAGAGCTAACCCATAGCAAAGGAAAAGAAATAACTGTAATTATAAGAAATTCTTTAAAAGAAGGCAAATTTTGGGGTGCCTGGGTGGCTCAGTCTGTTAAGCATCAGACTTTGATCCCCATTTCGTGGGTTCAAACCCTGCATCGGGCTCTATGCTGACAGCTGGGAGCCTGGAGCCTGTCTTCAGATTCTGTGTCTCCCTTTCTCTCTGACCCTTCCCTGTTCACACTGTTTCTCTCTCTCAAAAATAAATAAAACATTTTTTAAAAATCAAATAAATAAATAAATAATTATTCATTGATAATTTTCACCAATGAATCATATTTCATTTCAATTCTGAAATATAAAGTATAGTCCTATTCTGTTTCAACTTTTCATTCACTTAACTTGGGATGAAAAGGTTAGGGTACTATCTGCCCCATTCCCAACCTCCACACCCTAAGTTATTTTAGCATCAAAATCAATGGGTTTACTATTTACATTTGAAAAGGCCAAGGGGCACCTGGGTGGTTCAGTCCTTTAAGTGTGGGACTCTTGGCTTATGCTCAAGTCTTGATTTCATGCTTTGTGAGATCTAGCTGCCAGTCAGGCTCTATGCTGACAGCATGAAGCCTGCTTGGGATTCTCCCTCTCTCTCTGCTCCTCCCTTTCTCTCTCTTAAGGGCAAACTCTCTCTCTCTTCCCAGATAAATAAACTTTGAAAAGCCCTAATCCTACAATGCTTTTTGATAGTCTCTTTTGGTTCAAAAATCATGTTGATAAAACCTAATAAATTTAAGACCTCTCAGTAACAATACCATAATCAACAACAAAAGTACTTTATCATCATTTAGAAAATGGGAAAATTATCACATAACTAGTAGCATTCTACAGTTTACTCTAAAATATCCTTTGAAGTGAACATGCTTCATACTTGCTTTTTATCAGACATTTTAAGTATTTCTTTTATGAGTTTCAAGTGGCACTGATACTGATTTGTTTGTTGTTTTTGTCCATATTCTCTTCAACTATATGCACTGTTTGGGACAAGACATGATGTGGCATATGTTATTAAAGTATTTGTTTCACTATGAAGTTGGACAGTTTCTCTTGAAATAAAATCCTATATATTACCTTTGAATAACATGTTCAGTTTCAATTCCTTTGCATACTATTCTAAGAAAAGAAGGTATAAATAATAAACCAGGGATAATGAAAATAAAGTGTGGCCAATTTAGCATATATATGTGTGTATTCAGAGATAAACATAGAACCCTAAATTCTGACAAATGAATTACCTATAACTATAATGTGTTAAAAATATATTAAAATAATTAAAATTTGAATAGCTTATGATTTTTGAGCAAACATTAATTTGAAGTGGATGCCACCATACTAAAAATGGCTGGGAGTCCTCCACTGACAAGAGCTAAGAGGAAAGAAAGGCTTTTTAAAGCAAACATAGAAGCAAAGCATAGAAATCATTTGACTGGCTATAGCAAAAGCAGTTGTCTTATTTGTTGTCTTATTTGAGAAAGACCTCTTGGCTAGGTGTGATTGGTTGTTCTTGTAATTTGATTTCTTAACCTTGAGATATTTCCAGCAATTGATCCTGGCTTAGGTTTCAGTCTGGTTGCCAAGGCATTAGAACCACCCAGGTCTAATGGTTTCCTTGTTTAATTACTTTGACATATGTGACCTGTGTTTCTGTATTTTTACTCTAATGGTAACATATATTGGCATATTTTTGCATTCAATACTGCTTAGTAAGAAAGTCTGGGTTGTAATTTCCCCTTTCTGCTTTTCTCTTCTCTTAGGAAACTCCAAGATTATAAAAGTCAGTGCTTGTGGAAATGAATCATTAACATTTCAAATGAAGTACCAAAATCAGGAAATGCAAATCTTAATTCTGATATCAACATTAACTTCTAGAAGTGGCCCATTTGCAATTATCACACTTGACTTTTCTGTTTATAAAACACAGACATCTTAACCTTAATCATTGCAGTATCCATATGTGTTTCCATCTTTGGGCTTTTGACTATATACCAGCCAAGCAAGAAAAATAATACTCTTTATAACACCTAGAGATCCCTGTGAGAACCAAATAGACAGCCTACTGGGTTACCAGATGCACTGTAGTACTACAAAATTAAAGGAACAGATGCTCTCTGTTAACCTTATTTCCCAACACAATATAAACAAAGTTTTAAAAATATAGATTGGGAAGGAAACTTAGAAATCTAACATCGCCAAATATTGGGAAGTTTGAAAGAGAGGAATAATTGAAAGTGTCGGTTGAAATCATAAAGCTAAAGATGAAGGCAATATTCTTCAGTAACAAAGACAATGGACATCAGGAACCCAATGATGAATTCTGAGCAAATAAATATAATGCATAATAATAAATATGGCATACATAGCAAGGCATCAGGGAAAGAGTATCTAGGTAATCTCAAAAATGATTTTAACAAAAACAAAGCTTATTAGTATATAATTTTTCCTAAACTGATATAAAAAATAAAAGAAAGGAAACTGATTAATTCAGTCAAGGTAAGAACATCTAATTTTGAGGATATAGAAATCTAAGCATTTCAAATACAAAGAGACAAAAATGATGTTTTACATGAAGTGAACCATGCATGGCCTTATAAGTAAGGATGAAAAACTATTGGAGAGATGAAGAAAAATAAGGAACTCTTTTAAGCTCATCTTGCACCAGATGAACCACAAACCCAAATACAAAACCTTAAATTTTCTTTGTCTACTTAAAAATGTTAAAACATAAAAGGCATGCACACACAAAGGATTGCATGTAAAACTGGTGAAATTTGAATAAGGTCAATGGATTGCTTCACTCGTAATTTCCTGGTTGTGACAGTGCAGTGCAGTTATACAAAACATTATAGTTGAAGGGTAGATGAGATCTTTCTACATAATTTCTTACAGCTGCAGGTGACTCTGCAAGTATCTCAAAGTAAAAGTTAAAAAAAATAAAATAAGGAAAAGTTAAGAATGACCTTTATAATCATATTGGAGTTATTGTGAAAATTAAAGAAAATCAATCTTATAAAGGAAAAAATCAATCTTATAAAGGAAAGAAAATTAATCATATAAATTTCCTTTAAATGGTCTTATTCCCTATATTTGAAGATAAAATTAAGACCCTGGGCTAATTTAATAGGAGATAATTTAAAATTGGTGGACTAAGACAATCATCAAAGGCCCTGAGGTGAACAGTGTAACAGTGTTATCTTACTATAGCCTGCAAAGAACAACTCAATTAATCTTATAAAAAGTGAGCTAAAACATATAGCTAAAATTAAAAAAATCAAGAATGAAAATACTAAAGGTCATAAATAAAAATGAAAAGGGGAAAGTCTAAATTATTGTGTTAAATATTAACTGGAGCAAAAGCCATTTGTAAAATTAAAATCTGTAAAATTAAATAGCATTTTAAAATTCCAAATACATGGGAATGCCCAAAACTAACTGATATAGATAACAAATTCAAATGTAAAACTCAAGTCCATTTAGCTCCTAGGAAAAAACATAGAATAATATCTTCACAACCTTGTAGTAGATAAATATTTTAATAAGTTAATTTTATCTTATTTGTACAAGATGCAAAAAAAAAAAAACAACATTAACCATAATAAAATTGTAAGCTGATTTCTCAAAATTAAATTTTCCAGCTTATCAAAAGACATCATTAAGAAAATGGAGAAACAATCCACAGACATAGGTTGGGGACAAAAATATAATCACCATACACATATCCAACAAGACTCCTACCAAGAATATATGAAGAACTCCTACAAATCAACATTAAAAAAAATGAAAAAAATTGATTTAAATATGGGCAAAGAATATAAACAGATACCTGAAAAAGAAGATACACATAGTCAATAAGCAAAAAAAAAAAAAAAAAAGCTGCTCAACATCCTCCTAATCACCAGGAAAATTTATATTAAAGCCATTAGGAGGTACAATTTTCTATTCACTAGAGCAACTAAAATTAAAGGGACTGGCAATTGTACATGTTGAGAATTAAAGCAATCAGAACTCTCATACCTTTCTCCTGGGAATATAAAGTGGTACAAATATTTTGAAAAGGAATTTGGAAGTTTCTTTAAAAGTTTAACATATGCCCTTGCAATTGTACTATTAAAAATGAAATTTGCGAAGGAGAAATAAAAATTCCATAAATTAGGGTTTCCAGGGAGGCTCAGTCAGTTAAGCATCCGACTTAGGCTCAGGTCATGATCTCGCGGTGCATGAATTGGAACCCAGTGTTGGGCTCTGTGCTGACAGCTAGCTCAGAGCCTGGAGTCTGTCATCAGAATCTGTATCTCCTTCTCTCTCTGACCCTCGCCTGCTCAAGTTGACTCTCTCTCTCAAAAATAAGTAAAAAACATTTAAAAAATTAAAAAAATCAAATGAGAAAACTTTAATGTCTTCAGTAGGACACTGGATAAACAAACTGTAGCATATTAATACAATGAATAGATTACTGTTCATCAATAAAAAGGAGTATGCCATCTTATATGAGATACAACATGGGTAAGATCAAAGATACTATGTTAAGCAAAAGAAGACAGATACGAAAACATATATAATTCATAATAGATAAAATTCATCACAAAGTAAATTTATTACAGTTAATTCCTTCGGATATTTGCTCAGCTTGTTCATGAGAAAATAATGACCAATTACCTCAGATTTTGAATTGCCCTCAGGATTCTCTATTGTCAAAATCCATACTAATTTCAAACTTCTCTTATAGATTTTTTATCTAGGTTTATTTTCAAAAAGCAGTCAAGTGATCAGTGAAATGAGTTTTCCCTAATCCAGTTTGATGCTATTGACATTGTATCATTTTCTGTTTACACAGCATACAAAAATATTAATATTTCTTCAGATTGTTCAATGCTAGAACTCTTTCAACTGAAAGAATGAATATAGAATTTAAAATTACTAGTTGAAAATAAAATAAAATGATTAATTGTGAAAATTTCTGTTTATTTCTAGAAAATTTACATACCATATTCTCACCATACATACCAATGGCATACTAAAGAGCCTCGATAGTGCAAAAGTATAGAACACCAGAACAAAACTAGATCATAATCTTGGAATAAAAATATCCTCAAGACACAATAGTGATATAATAGTGGATTGAAAATGGCAAGTGCAAAATTTCCAGCACATGCAGATAATGTTGCAGCTCTAATGAACTTGCTGTTTTACCATTATTTTACCAGCAGGTGTCTATTGCTCCTTAATCCAATCGTCTACAGTGACTCAACTCCTCTTTGTCTGTGCTTCCATTGTTTCTTCTTCTCTTGTCATTATAAACTCTACATTCTTTCAAAATTTATTTCTGCTTATTCAAAGTTTGTTTCTGTCTAATAAGGTCACCTCACTACTACTCTTCTTTGTGTCTTTGGGCTTCTGCAGGGCTATTTCTATGTGACTTTTTTCTAACTCACAAAAGAGGCTCTGACTGAATTGGCCAATTACTTACTACATATGGTAGAGAATGTCAGTACTGGATAGTATAGACCTCTCATGCTGGTATCCTTATAGATTATTGATCATTCTACATGTCTGACTTTGGGTGAAAAGTGATCTCTGCTTCAACAATCCATAGCTAGATTTGCAGGAATCTCTTAGAAGAGAACTGTGAAAATGCCAGGGATACAAAGGCTCTCAGGAAAGAGGATTGTAGCCAGAGGCCACCTTAAGTGGTCTACCTCAATATATTCATTTATTAGGGTCTTTTTCAAGGGCATTTGAGCTGTATTTTTTTTTATACAAATAGTTTATTGTCAAATTAGTTTCCACATAACACCCAGTACCATATGATTAATACCATACCTTTAAAATTCTTTAAATATCTAGCAGTTGAAAATGCCTCTTCATATTCTTTATTTTCTCAATTTTCTTAACCATTTTGTGCATTTGTTTTCTTAGGAAGAGATTGTAGAATAATTTTGTCCTTTTCAAAAAATTTTTCCTTGAAAATTAGGTTGGAGCTGCATTTTTATAGGTTATTCAAGGGTAAATTGGCATCTAAGAATGTTGAATCTTTCTACCAAGTCATTATAGTAAGCTAAAACCCATTGAATCAAACTCTTATAATCCAGAAATTCCAATAGCTCCATCTTGGAAAAATGAAATTAAACAAGAAAAAAAAACAATTGCATTATGACTCAGATACTACATAAGAAAAGTTTTGTGATATTTCAGAATATCAAAATGATTTGAGAATATAAGAATGATATTAAATGCTCTCGATAGTTCCAAAATTGAAAATACAAACATTGCTTTAAAATAATAAAATAAGAACTATTTAGTAAGTAGTTACTATGTTCCAGAATTCCAAGTACTTAACATGCATAGGACATTTAATCCTCAGTAGTGGATTTACCAATCCCGTTTATCAAACGAGGAAACATTTATAAGAGGTTAAGCAATTTGCCTAATATAACAAAACTATTAAGGGCAGAAGAATGACCTTTAAGCAGTTTGATCTGACAACTATACTGTTAAATATTTTGCTAGATCTCTGTAAAATATGAAAAGCATCAATTTTGAGTGTCTTGCTAGCTCAATTGGTAGAACATGTGATTCTGGACCTCAGGGGTCATGAGTTTAAGCCCCAGGTTGAGTGCAGAGTCTTCTTTAAAAAAATAAATTTAATCTAGCAAAAAGCACTTACTTGTGATATATATTAATATTTTGTATATGTTAAAAAACTAAAAAGAATGTAAGTTTTTGTGAAAAAAATCAATACATATATTAATACTACATTATCTAGGTTTCCCAAATCTTTAGATGATTGTCAAATAAAGTACCAAAACCAACCTGTTAATTTCATTTTTTAATCTATTATTTTTTAATGTTTTATTTATTTCTGAGAGAGAGAGAGAGAGAGCATAAGCAGGGAGGGCCAGAGAGAGAGGGAGATATGGCTCCAGGCTCTGAGCTAGCTGTCAGCACAGAGCCTAATGCAGGGCTCGAACCCATGAACTGTGAGATCATGACCTGATGCTCAACCTACTGAGACACTCAGGCGCCCTCAACCTGTTAATTTTAGAGCATATTTTGAAGTTTATTTGCCTTAAGTAGCAAAATATATTTTTAAAATTATCAATTCTTATTTAAAATCATTACTCATCATTCTCATTTTAATATTCCTCTCTAACTTTTAATTCCAGAAAGTCATTCAAAAACCTATTCCTTCAAAAACAAGTTACTGGTGATCCGCTATGTGTCAAGCATCATAATGCCATAGAGATGGATGGAGACTTGAAGCTATAGTCTTGGCTTTCTCTAGAGCTTAGATTCTAACAGAAAACATGATAAATAGTTGTAATCATTGCCATTATTGCAAATATGTGATGTTATGTGAATATATTGAAATACCTAATTCATAGGTAGGGTTGAGAATACCTTCCAGAAGGAAGTGATATTCAAACAGATATTCAAGCATGAGTAAAAGTTATTGTAGAGAAAAGGTAGAGTGGCCAGAAAGAATGTCAAAATGACTAAATGTTTAGAGGTGGTAAGACTTGGTGAATTATTTGAAAACGGACTATCAGAAGATGATTGCCAAGTTTCTGGCTCCAAAGATCAGGTAAATATTCTTCGATTTTCATTTTAAACTGTTTTCATACCCATGATCTCCACTTAATTTGAGTGTAACCTTTTGGGGGATATAATGGTATTCTCTAGCTTAAAATATAAAAGGTTACATAGAATTAAGGTTTTTTTTTTTTTACCATTATTTCTACTCGACTTTAGAACACATGTCTAATTCTACTGTCTGAAGTACAATATGTCTTCGTTAAATCTAGATTGCTATCCGGATTCAGGCCTATGTCATATTATCCCTTTGCTACCTAATGTAGAAACCCCTCGCTGGCTATCCTGACAGGATCAATCCATCATATTCGCATCATGCTAGCAGAACAATTTTGATCAACCATGTGAAACCCTTAGTATCATCAAGTGCAAGTGCACATTAATATCTTGTATAATGGTCAAACAGATGCAAAAGGACAATGCATCTCCACACAAGGCTTCTGTAGGTTTCTTTCTTATTCTGTTACCCTCCCTCTTATTTTCTAATCCATATTAATATTTACCAAAGATTTGCTCATATATGTTAATTGAGATATAAAGTTTCATTAGACTACACTACAAGGTTGTACATGGTCACAAGAATCCCTTTCTGACATTCTAGCTCCATGTACTTACACTGTCCAATTATGAACTTAGATGGAAGCGAAATAGTCAATGTGGACTCAGAAGCCATAAAAAACCTTCTTGGGGGATATCTTATTGAAATGGTGGCAGAGTTCACCAGTGCCCTAGCTCAGCATGGGGCAGGCATTTCAAACTGGTTAAACTGTATCCACCACAGAAGTTTTTCTGTGCACTGCAGCTTTTCTTTCACAATAGTTTTGCATTCAAAGTCTCCCTGTCTCTATTTCTGTTTCTTTCTATCCCTCTTTTGTTTTGTTTTTGGGTTTTTAAAAAATATTTATTTGCTTTTGAAAGACACACAGACATACACAGACACAGACCCACAGACACAGAAACAGACACACACACACACACACACACACACACACACACACAGAGCATGAGTAGGGAAGGGGCAGAGAGAGACACACACACAGAATATGAAGCAGGCTCCAGGCTCTGAGCTGTCAGCACAGAGTCTGACCTAGGGCTCGAACCCATGAACCGTGAGATCATGACCTGAGGGTTCCTGTTTTTGTTTGTTTGGTTGGTTGGTTGGTTGGTTTTGTTTTGTTTTTAATGGGGGATGGTTGTTAAGTGTCCTCCTGAGTGCCTAAAATGGGAGTTGGCCTTATAGTAGTTCTAACAGGGAGAAGCAAAGTCTAGAGACACCAGATGTCACTTTTGTATAATCCAGGCAATATGTCTGTGGCTATCCCTGAACAGCAACAGGAAAATAGAAATTTTTCAGTATGCATGACAAATTATTACTCAATGGAGATTGACACTCTGCAAATATTGGCTCCTTGACATTGACCAATAAAGTACTTATGAAGGATGAGGCAGAGGATTCTCACATGTCTACTCATTTTTCCCCAGAAGGTCCATGTAAACCTGGTCCCTCAGACTTCCTTTGTTACCTGTCCCAAGATAGACAAAACTACTAAATATACCTACCTCATGGCAGGTAGAGGGATCCAACTTTTCCTCTTAAATCTAGATTTCCTTAAATATAGTGTTATTGATAAACTTTATATCTCTTCTTTAAAATTGGACTTTTGCTTTTCAAACATCTTTTCTTCTTACCTCTCAAAAAGCCTTGTTCTTGCAAATGAATAGCTTTAGTGTCAGAACAATGGTTTCTTGGGGCGCCTGGGTGGCTTAGTCGGTTAAGCATCCGACTTTCGCTTAGGTCATGATCTCACGGTTCATGGGTTCGAGCCCCGCGTCGGGCTCTGTGCTGACTGCCAGCTCAGAAACTGGAGCCTGTTTCAGTCTGTGACTCCCTCTCTCTCTGACTCTCCCCTGCTCATGCTGTCTCTCTCTCTCTCTCCTAGAAATAAATAAAAATATTAAAAAGAAAAAAGAACAATGGTTTCTTAAAGAGTGATGTGAATTCAACTTTGCAAATGGGAGAGCCAGATGAGGCTAGATTGCAAAGCAAGTCCATATTTGCATAAAATATTAACAGGATTTTGAGAAAATAAGAAAGTTCTATGTTAGAGTCTAGTCTTGTTCCATTTTTGACTCTAAGTCTCTGTATTAAGGCCAACTTGCAAAATCAGTGTAAATGAAAAAAATTGACCTACAGGTAGAAATTTTAGTGAGAGGAGCAGTGTATCAGCCTTGGGTATTAATTCCTGTCCTAATCTACTCAAATTTCTTCAAGCTTCAAACAGAGTTATAAGCAGGAAATAGCAGAATAAACAGGTAAATGACAAGTAGCTTATACTTATAAAACCTTTGGAAAACAATGTGCAATGCCTAGCAAACTATTCTTCCTCCCCCATCTTACCTCCTTTATAACTGAATTGTGCTTTCTAAATTCTTTTTTTTAAATGTTTTATTTATTTCTAGGAGAGAGAGAGAGAGAGAGACAGCGTGAGCAGGGGAGGGTCAGAGAGAGAGGGAGTCACAGACTGAAACAGGCTCCAGGCTCCGAGCTGGCAGTCAGCACAGAGCCCGATGCGGGGCTCAAACCCACGAACCGTGAGATCATGACCTAAACGAAAGTCGGAAGCTTAAACAACTAAACCACCCAGGCACCCTTATGCTTTCTAAATTCTTAAGTAGAATTCAGAAATATTAAAATTAATCTCCCACATCTCTATATCCAGGAACTCTGGATACCACATTAAGATCATTTTTACCTTAGTGACTAATAAAGGCAATGTGGGTAGCACAATAAAGTTAGCCTTTGGAGCCAGAGAAAAATGCTTGATTCTGAACCCTGTTGGACACTATCAGAGTGACTTTGGGAGAGTAATTTTAAATGATTTGTTTCCTTTCCTGCCAATAAAGTCATTATTTAAATCCCTTCCTCAAGGGTTTCTTTAAGGGAAATGAGAGAATGTATGTTAAGTTCTTGCCAGGTAACAATCTCTCAACAAAACTTTCTCCCCTCAGGCTAGATTTCTTTATCAGCAGTTCAAGGATATAGCTTTTACCTCTACCTGATCTTCTCAGTTTCTGTTGGGAATTTTATTTTAAACTGAAGGGCATTTTCTCTTTACTTCACTTTACTCAAATTCAGTACATTTAAATTATTTCCCTTGATCTTCCTACCTCATCTTCTCTTCTAGAGAAGCTAATTTGACCTTACCCCCAAGCTACTTGTCACTGTTCTTTTCTTCAGTCCTTATATTAATGTATTCCTGTTTTTACCCAATGATTTCAGATTCAATTTCTAAGTAATTTTTAAAATATATTGCTTAATTACTACAATATGTTGTACTAAACACATTATATTACAATTGCATTTGATTAATACAATGTGTTTGTCTGTCTTTTTGTTTGTATCTATGGTTGTGGCAATATCAGAAGCACACTGATTTTGGAGTCAGGACACCAGTGACTTTGACACTAACTAGCTATGTGCACTTAGGCACTATATCTCTTCACCCTTGACCTCAACACCTTCTAAAGATTTTGAGCTACATGAAGTTTTACTCAACTCAGCTCTATCATTTTGGCAACAATGCCATGCTCCATTTATGTTAGTTTTACATATTTTTAAATCCATGACCTCAAATGATTATTTGCTTCCACTCTTCTATATATTCTTTCTCTGGGTGCCTTGTCCTCTTTCTTCCCTTTTATACTTTTCCCACCTACAGGAAAGGCTTATAAGAAAGAGATGCATCACTAACAGTCTTATGGGATCATGCTAACTTTCATTTTGGGCTGAAACTAAGAGAGCATGACACTGCAGAATTACAAAAATCAAATCAAGCTTCAAAACAGTAGGTATAGAATGGTCTTATTTTTGCCAAAGGAAACAAATGAACAGAAGATATACATAGATGATGAAGTATATGTGTTAGAATTTATGTAGAAAATGATCGGAAAGGATACAAACAAAAATACTAAACACCATCAGAATTGGAAGAAAACTGTGTGATAGAGAAGTAGGAGCAGTCAGGCTTTAAATGTTTCCCAGAAACTATTCTATATTGTTTAATATGTTATCACAAGCATGAGTTAGTTTTATAACAAAAATGTTACCATTGACTAATATTTGTTTTTACTCATATATTTCTTAATAAAGTAGCTTTGTAGTTTACATAAAATTGGGTATAATGTTAGTAAACAAGATAGTGATTCAAGGTGGAAGAACGTTCATTAGTATTGCACAGGAACTACATAGCCAGTGTGGGAATCTGTTTTGAGGTCTGACCCAAGCAGGAAGTGATGCATTCCTCTGAAAGTGATTTAAGACTGCTCTTCTCATTGAATCTATGACAAAAAAACTAATTATGTAATTAAAATATAATTGTAACAGGAAACACAGGTAGAGCTAAAGCTTTACATTATAGAAATTACTCAAAGCCTGGCAAAAGCCAACATTGGAATTAACAGAATGGAATATGGTGGCAGAATTTTGCAGAACCTATTGGAGCAAAGCAAATCTTTCCAAGAAACAAAACAAAACAAAATAAAACAAAAATGATAGGTAAAGATTGCATTTAAAGACAAATCTTTCAGAAGAACACAAAGACTAATGATTCTGCAGATATTCATAAGGACACAGAACAGAACTAGCTTTCCAATCAAACATAGTATGATTCAATAGCAAACACTGGAAGAATAGCAAAAGGAAAAAAAAAAAAAAAGAACTGGGCTAGAATCAAGAGACACAAAACACACAGAGTCATCAACTAAAGTTCTTATCAAAAGCCTATATGTAATATAATATTCACAATTCTATGACTTTATGCTCACTTAAAGTATAATGAGTTCACTCCCAGAGTGTGGGTTCAGTCATTGTCGGGGTGTCAGGTTGATTTTGTTGTTGCTCCTCCATGATGGTGTGAGGATGTTATAGAATGTCCCGAAGACTCCAAAGGGAAATGAGAGAACTGTTTAATCTCTTTTTCGGAGCACTACTCATTTTAAGAATTCTAATTTCTCTCTTCCTGCCCCAAATTCTCTACTTCTATCTAAGTTCCATGGAAGTGTGGTGGTCCCAACAGGCTGACATTTTCTCAACCTAAAATTGCAGTATTTAACTCCTTTGTCTGCTGCAGCTTTGGTCATCAGTTTTGAGAACCCCTGACACCATGTACTACATATTTAACCTTATATTCTCTATTTGATCATCTATGTCTCCAAATACAATGCACATATCTTCTTACCTTACCAGCTCTCTATGTAACATTCTACACAGTTAAAAAAACTCTTGCCTTGGCTTCTGACTCAACACTGTCTTGATTCTTCTCATCTTTCCTATTAATTTTTGTCAGTCCCCTTTGCTATTGACTCCTCCTCAGCCTGAGTTTTAAATGTTTGTTCCTATATTATTCTTTTTTTCTTTTCTAATACACCCTCTCCAAAGATGAGTACATTCTATGCTAAGGGAAATCAAATGTCTACAATAGCCCAGATTTATGTTCTAAGTTCCAAAATCATATATCCAATGACCCATATATCTATAAAATAAGCAAATTTAATATCTAATGTGCACACTAAAATGGAATTAAACTCTTACCCCAAACTAGTTTCTCCAAGTCTCCACTAGTGCATTAAATCACACTTATATCCAAAGTCTCCTGGGTGGTACAGTTGGTTGAGCACCCGACTCTTTGTTTTGGCTCAGGTCATGATTTCACACTTTATGAGATTAATCCCCATGTCAGGCTCTGCACTGATAGCACATAGCCTGCTTAGTATTCTGTTTCTCTCACTCACTGCCCCTCTCCCTTTCGTTCTCTCTCTCTTTCTCTCTTTCTCAAAAATAATTAAATAAAGAAATAATTTTAAAAAGTCACACATCCATACAATGGCCCAAAACAAGATACTTAAGAGGCAAATTTGTTCCCCCAGTTTCCTTCAATTTTATGTTTACTCCCAGCAAAGTCAGTACATTTTATCTCCAAAATAAATTTCAAATCTGTCTACCTCTTCTACCAATTCTCTAGTCCAGTACTGTTCAACACAAATGTAATGCAAGCAGCATATATCAATTTTCAATTTGCTAGCAGTCACATTAATAAAGTAAATAATAATTAATACATATTAAGTTGATAATATTTTGAATATATTTGGTTAAATTATATTATTGACATCAATTCACCATATATAAATGTTTACAAGGAGATGAGATGTTCTATATCCTTTTTCTTATAGGGTCTTCAACATCTGTTGTGGGTCTCACATTTACATACCACATCTCAGTTCATAGTAGCCAAATTTCAAGTGCTCAAATATCCACATGTAACTATTGCACTGAACAGTGAAGGTCTTACATTCACATCATTTGTTACATTAGAAAATGACCACAGGCTCCTATCTGATATTCTCACTTCTACTCTTGCCAACCCACCTCCAACAATATATTTTCCATGGACTAATGAGAACTGAAAAGAACATAATTTTCAGCAGTTGTGTTAAATAATAAAGGGACAGTGGATAGACTTTCCTATTCTTGTGTTCATAATACTAAGATCAAGCAAAAATAACTTAGCTGCTTTCTCTAGGAAGTACTTGCTTCTTGAAGGAAAAATTGATGCAGATACCTGATAAATTATCAAAACTAACAAGCTCATTGAGAGTCATTTCAAGATCTTCAATTCACTGTGCTCTTTCATCCAAATCTGTGTCATCAAATTCCAACCAGTTTTCCCTCCTGAAGATGCACTTTAAAATCATTCAGCAGGTCACCCAGGTGACTCAGTTGGTTGAGTGTCCAACTCTTGGTTTCTGCTCAGGTCATGATCTCACTGTTTAATGAGTTCAAATCCTGTATTGGGCTCTGTGCTGGCAGCATGGAGCCTGCTTATAATTCTCTCTCCTTCCCTCTCCCTCTGTCTCTCCCACATGTGCACTGTCTATGTCTCTATCAAAATAAATAAATGAAATAAAATTAAATAATTGAGCACAGGCCTTAAATGGTATAAAGAAATGTACCTAATTTCCCCAATTTGAGACACTAGTAAGACCCTGTCAATGTGATTTCCCCTTTACTGCACTAAGTCTAGTAAACTTAGTTTTGCTTGATAAACATATTTTTAGAGGTCTTTTGGGAAGTAAATAGTCAAGAAAAGCAAGAGAGAACTTCTTAAACTACAAATAGGATCATGTCACTTAGAGTTAGATATATTTTAATAGTTTCCAATGCTTTGTGGATAAAATCCAAATTATTTCTCATATCCGAAGAGCCCAAAATAATCCATACTCTGTCTAGCTCTCTAAGATCATATTATATCATCACTCTTCCTCCTTTTACTAAGCTTTAGACACGGTGCCTCATTCCAGATCTTCAGGGACAACCAGTGTTTTCCCAATCTTGTCATCTTTGCATTTACTCTATTCTGCCTGCAATAGTCTTTTATCTTAAAACTGCTGACTCATCCTGATTCTTATTACCTAATTCAAATTTGAGTCCCCATAGAAGTTTTCCCTGATTACTGTATTTAACATGTTGTTATCTCTTATGCCAATATTCTCTTTATCATATCATACTGCTTAATTCCATCATATCATTCATCATATCTGCCTTGTTTATATTTTCTATAATTGTTTACTTTCTGTCTCTCTCCACTAGAATATAAACTCCAAGAGAATAAAGATTTTGCCTATCTTTTCTAGCTCTATATGACCAAAAGTCTGACAAATTTATTGGTACATAGTAGGTATTCAAAACAAATTTTCAAAATAAATGAATCAAAATAATTCAATGAATAGTTTAAAGAATGAGAGAGGAGACAGGGAGAGAGAGAGTGAGAGAGAAAGAAAGAAGAACCCCTAAAATATGCAATTACAAGTGTGATTATCCCATTATGCATTAGGATACTGTGTAACAGTGTGGTCAAGGTAGGAAGTCAGGACTCCAGAGCTACTTACTATATAATGTAGCTGAAACCAAGATCAAGGTCTTTCGATTTCTAATCCAGTGCTCATCACAGCATAACACAGTCTTTCAACCTTCTCTGATTGATGTACCTCTTTTGAAGCTAACGTGTAAAGCTTCAGACTTAATAACAAAACAAGGCATTTGAAGGAGAAAATGACTCTCTGTGTATTAATTGGTGAGTTCATATCTTTTTGCATTTACATCTCCCACTTGCATTTTGATTAGCAATTTCTTCCGTCAATTTAACACCAAAATATTCTGTAATCAGTGGCATGTTATATTCTGGAACAGACTCAATGAGTCCCTGAAGCTGGCAAGACAGCACTTCAATCCCTTCACCTTGGCTGCTCTAGTGGTGAGCATGCTTGACTGTCAGTCTGATTTCCTAAATCTCCTAAGAGAGAGTTAGGCATCTAGAAACATTGTTGGCATATGCTTGGCTTTAGCTCATTTCAAATACAAAAATGCTGGCTGGTTTTTTTTCACAAGCCTCACTTATTTTCTATAATAATAATAATTACATCATCATCATCATCATCATTATTGTTATTATCTTTATTACTCTTCCAAAGTCTCTTCTGGAGAGGTTTCATATCTTAAGGAAGAGCAATTCCTGAAAATTACACTTGATCAATTTATTTAGTGAGGTATATATAGTAAATTATACAATCCTTATCCATGCAACAAAGCCCAACTCTAGTCACCAAATGACTACATCTTTGCATAATTTTCTCCTTGACAGAATTAAAGCTCTTAATTATCAATCATGATTATATATGTTTTCATTATAGCACTTAACACTATAAATTCTTATCATTGGCTCACATATCTCTTTATTCCATGAGAAAGCTATTTAATTAAGAACAAGGATCATATATCACTCATGTTTGCATTTCTTAAACACAGTTCTTGAAAGATAGAAATTACTCAAATATTTTTCCAGAGGTTAACTGAGGAGACTGTATAACAAATATATAATTACTTGTTAATATGATGTCATCTTCATTCTTCAACATCCAGATTCATGACAGTTTTGTATTCTACATATACTTTTCAAAACTTTTATCCTATTTTGTACTTCCTAGATATTACTCTTTCAAAGGAAATTTTAGAGCAAGGTATCAGAAAGGTTGTAGATAGCTTAACATCTTAAATAGGCAATGAATATAGTTACAGAAGACATTAAAATGTGGTAATTAAAATTTTATCAACTAAAATATTTTACTAAGAAGAGCTCCCAAAAGCTTGTTATAAACAAATGATTACCTGCAATGTTTTAAGAATATTTCCATTGGTTTATTTTACTCCTTAAAACCGGTAAGCTGGGCAACTGGGTGGCTCAGTTGGTTAAGCATCCGACTTCGGCTCAGGTCATGATCTCACGGTTCATGGGTTCGAGCCCGTGTTGGGCTCTGTGCTGAGAGCTAGCTCACAGCCTGGAACCTGTTTCAGATTCTGTGTCTCCCTCTCTCTGACCCTCCCCTGCTCACGCTGTCTCTCATTCTCAGAAATAAATAAAAAACATTAAAGAAAAAAAGCAGTAAGCTGTTCAAGCTAACTTATGGTAACAAAGTTAATCAGTAAAAAATTATTACTAGTAATGATGGTGATGAGAGTATTATAATAAGTGGAACACATTACATTTTACAAAGATAGGCTCTATATTATATCCCATTCCATATGTTCCTTTTGACCTTTATACTTCTTACACGGAAAGGTAAATTCATGTCTCCTCCTCTTGAATCAAGGAGGTCTTTGACTTGTTTGTAAATAATAAGTTATGACAGAAATGACAGTGCACAATTTCAGAGATTAGATTAGGAAAGAAAGTATTGTATGTGCTTTATTATCTGCAATACTTATTCTTGGATTCCTAAAATACCATACAAAAAAAAAAAACATCTGGAGGCTGTCATGCTATGAGAAAGCCAAGCCACATGAAAGTTAATGTGGTTTTCCTTAGTCTTCCAGTACTAAAAGCAGACATCAGATATGCGAGTGAGCAAGCCTATGCCCTTTCTGAATTCTTGATGCATAGAATCTGTGAACATGACATATTGGTTGCTACTTTATATGACTAACTACCTGATAATTTATTGCACGTAGTAATAACTGGAACAAACTCGTATGACAAAGGAATGGTTAGATGTTCACTAATCTCATTTCTTCTTCATATATATATAAGAAGACATTTACCAGCTCCTTTGGGTTCCATTTGACTGAGTATTGACCAACGGGATGTAGAGAGAAGTATGACACACTAAGGTCAGGTCATCAAATTTCCTCTTCAATCATCCACTGTTTCTTCCCTTTCTCCAGTGACAGTGGAGGCAACATTATTAAGATGGCAGTATCAAAATATTGGAGGATACTGAATCACCAAGTCATTACCTGATATAAACTTACCCAGGAAAACTGGTTAACAGCAGAACAATGTATAAATGATAAATAAACTATCAATGAAATAAGGTACTGGAATTTGTAGGATTGTGTTAGAGTAGCTAGAATGTCCTTGATGATGGACGACTCTGAGATGAATCTAAAATAGCCCTAAAATGGGGCTATCTTCCCAGAGTTAAATTAGCAAAATCCACTGGAAGAGACTAGTTTGTATAAACTTATTGTTGATAAAAAAATTTGTTAAGCAAGTAGTCTAAATCTATTACTAGGCCACTAATTTTAGTGATAATAGAATAGAAGATACGCAAAAATTCCTGGTTTTATTTTCATATATAATTTTTAGTAAACAGATCACCATGGACTCATTAAAATGTATTTTACAACCTTTTTAAAGAGTTAGAAATAATTTCTGTTATAGAATCTCTCTATATTTTATGACTTTAATTAAATTTCTGATTTCTTTTCCAAACAGTACAATATAAGACACTATAAAACATATTTTAAATTATTAAATTTGTGGATAATTTTGTTACTTTTCAGAACCTATATCACTAAGGATCTGATAATAGAGGATAATGTGCATAAAGTTCACTTCAGCAAGTTCCACAAACCTCAGACTCAATGATTTTTTCTTCCACAACCCCACCACTAATGCACACAATCAAGAAGTCTCATCAGGGCTATTTTATAGCTGTCATCAGCATTAAAGAGGAATCTTGTCACCTGCACAAGGTAAAGTGAAAGGCTTTTAAAACAACTATATATTCAGCTTTATAGAAGTTTGTACTGAGACAAATATCATGATGCAGACATATAAACGCATTTGTGATCACATTGGTGGCCACAAAGTACAATACGTATTAGAAATCCTTTGGTACTTTCAAAACTATCTTAAACCAAATTTTATTTCTTTGTGAAAGTATTTATCAAGATAGCTTCTTAGTATCTGTCACTTTCTGTAATATAAAATATAACAAAGTAATTTTTTTCTTGCCATTAATTCCTTTAGGTCCAGTGATTACAGTTCAAACAAGTGACAAATTTGACAGCTAAATCAATCATTTTATTTAATTGTAAAAAGCCCAACATCTGATTTTATTTTAAAGGTCTGAAAATCCTTTCTTTCATAAAGTCTACATTCTTATATGGGGAGACAGAGAATAGGCAAATAATATATATATATAATATGTCCTTTGTCATGATAAACACTCAGACTTGAGTGAGAAGATACAAAGTGGCTGAAGAGAAAGATGCTATCTTGTATATGGATCCTTATAAGATCTGTGCAGGATGATATGAAAGTTATGATGGATCAGACCTGAACAAGTCTTCTGTGCAAATTCTCAGAGAAAGCATATAGTTAGACAGGACAGTAAGTGGAAAGATGCCAGAAATGTAGGCATGTCTGGCGAACACAAGGAACAGACAGAAGGTCTATGTATCTAAACCTGAGGCAGCAGAGAGGAGTATTATAGAATAGGTATCCTTCAACAAACTGCCCAAAAAGTAATTTGGAGGATTTATATGTTTTTAACTGTCCCATCAACAAAGGGAAGTCAGTGAAGTAGAAGGTCTCCTGTTGCGTAAAAACACTTAACTATTTCCTGCTTCTGAGAGAAAGGAAAATGTTCTTTATCAGGTGCCCTAAGACATCATATTTCAACCTGTTACTTTCCCTATTGGTGTGTGACCACAAGTTCCTCACTTCATTCACAGACCTTTTGCTATCAATCTCTAGAGTGTATCTCCCTTTGAAACACCATCATTTACTGAAAATATACTGGATACTGTAAATATAAAATTTGTAATATCTCGGGGCGCCTGGGTGGCTTAGTCGGTTAAGCGTCCGACTTTCGCTTAGGTCATGATCTCGCGGTTCGTGGGTTCGAGCCGCGTCGGGCTCTGTGCTGACTGCCAGCTCGGAGCCTGGAGCCTGTTTCAGTCTGTGACTCCCTCTCTCTCTGACCCTCCCCTCTTCACGCTGTCTCTCTCTCTCTCTCTCTCCTAGAAATAAATAAAACATTTTAAAAAAATTTGTAATATCTCTCCTCCTATTACTTATGCTGAGGTATGTTTTTAAGTCATCATTTTATACATGATATCTTCAGATTCTTTTCTCTAAAAGACTAAACTCCCCAAAAGTTACTTTTTGAGTGTAAGTAAATAGCCAAACATCATAGTTGAGGTAAATGATAAGCACACCTTAAGAGTTTTTAGGATGAAAACAAAATGTAAAATCATGAAAGTGTATTATTAGACTTAATACCTCATAAATTTACTAATTATTTAAGTATTCATTCAAGTTTACTTATAATTGATAAAAAAGATTTAGTAATAAACATATCAAAAATAAACAACAGAAATTCCTTGTGATTTGACAACTAAACATCATCCCCAGTCTTCTATTTAAAATGGTAGCCATTTCCCCTGAAGGTGTTTTCAAAGAGGGATGCTTGATTCCTTACGCTCAGTTACCATGAGTCAAAACTCCAAGTAGCACTTGTGTCTGATGGAGGATTAGTTTGATTCAGAGCCTTTCTGGACCATAGACTCCTGCCAGTCAAGTAGCTTTGACCCTTTGGTGAAAGAACACTTGCCAGAGTGACTTCAAGCTGATTATCCTTCTCCCAGCATGAGAAATGAAGATTACTAGCTAGAGCTAGCTTAACCAGCATGTTTCTCAATGAACCCTCTTTCTAACTCTAGTCACTTCTGTTCCTTTACTCAAAAGTCTCCTCAATGGGACACCTGGGTGGCTCAGTCAGTTAAGCATCGGACTCTTGATTTTGGTTCAGGTCATGATCTCTCAGTTCCTGAGTTCAAGCCCCACATTGGGCTCTGTGCTGACAGCACATTGCCTGCTTGGGATTCTCTCTCTGTCCTTCCCCTGCTCATGCTCTCTCTCTCTCTCTCAAAATAAATAAGTAAAACTTTAAAGATTAAAAAAAATCTTCTCAAATGGTATACACACAAATAAGTTCATTAAATGTGCTGAGCTTATAAAAGTTCATCCTTTGCTTACCAGTGCAAGAAGGCAGTTCTGCTTTTCCTTACTGTAAACTCTTTGTTTTCAAAGGAAACATCAAGAGCCTCACTATAGAATTCTTCCCACTAATGTTTGATTTAAATTTCCATAGAAGGCTAAAGTTTACTTTGCTACAGATTTTTTTATTAAATTCTTTTAGAAAGCCCCCTGCTGGCTGGCTTCTTTTCTGGTTCTGCTATTATAAAGGAGTCACATCACTTTCAAAAATAAGAGCATTTTAACTGGGATATGCTGGCAAGACTCAAGAGGGTGAAGAGTGGGTGACTAAGATGAATTCAGGAAATCTGCTAAGCACTGAAAACATGAGAAGGTGTAGTCTCTGTACATTAAATAAATTTGCAATTGTGCTTGAATAGATTCTCCACAGTCAACAAAGGAGTCACGAAGCATGAAGACAGGAAGCTAACAATTGATAGCAATTATACCTATGGAGAGAAAGAGTTCCCTGGGGTTGGGAAAACGGACTTGATAAGGAAATGTGGTCATTAGTGCCTGAACACTGTAGGTGTCACCGAGTGGGTGTAGGTGATATACCAGGGGACCTAAAACAGTACAAGCAGGGCCTAGAAACTAGATGAGAATGGCACTTTATCACCCACATTGAACATTTCTGAGAGTAAAATGGGGTATAATCCAAATTTGTCATACCCTAAATCATTTCATGTTAAACTAACTTAGCAAGTACTTATTTTATGAAAACTCATTTGTAATCAAATAATCTTTGGACAAACTGTTACTACTATAGCATAAAGAAAAGAAAAAGTAAAGTGGTTAAGTGAAGATAAATTTCAACATCCTGTAAACCTCATCAGTTGAATTGAAAATTTTATGGTAAAAAAAGGGCAGCTTAAAATTTAATTATAGCTGCTGAGCCATATGGTTACTGTTGCCATTACTCAAGTTTGCCATCATAGTGCAAGGAACTATCCATTGATGTTATTCCTAAAATTAGAATTGCATATAACTTTCACATGTTAAAAAACATTATCCTTCTTTGAAATTTTTTCAACTGTTTAAAAATGATAACATCAATTTTAACCCATAGATCATATAAAATAAGATGGTCAACCAAATGCAGCTTTGTGGCCATATGACTGGGTCAGTCAGTTAAGCATCTGACTTTGGGTCAGGTCATGATCGCATGGTTTGTATGTTCGAGACCCATATTGGACTCTATGCTGACAGCTCAGAGCCTGGGGCTTGCTTCAGATTCTGTGTCTCCCTCTCTCTCTCTGACTCTCCCCAACTTGCACTCTGTCTCTCACTCTCTCTTTCTCTCTTAAAAGTAAATAAACAATAAAAAATTTTCTAAAAAGAAATATTTGGCAAGTAGCCAGTTATAAAGTAGAAAAATATTCATTTTATTATAATATTCTAAATGTCAGCATGTTCAGTAGTTCATGCAAGCCTTTGTAATTAAACCTAATTAATAATTAATACATTCAATGGGACTTTATCTAAATAAAATGAGGTAAATAAAATTATATCATATCTAAGGTGTCAACTACTGGGTAAAACATTTATTTTTAAAATCAACTTTATCCATGTAATTTACCTGCTATTTTAAGTTTATAGCATGGTAAGTTTTTTTTTTAATGTTTTATTTATTTCTAGGGGAGAGAGAGACAGCGTGAGCAGGGGAGGGCCAGAGAGAGAGGGAGACACAGACTGAAACAGGCTCCAGGCTCTGAGCTGGCAGTCATCACAGAGCCTGACGCGGGCTCGAACCCACGAACCGCGAGATCATGACCTAAGCGAAAGTTGGTCGCTTAACTGACTAAGCCACCCAGGCACCCCTGGCATGATAAGTTTTGGCAAATGAGTATACCCATGTAACCACCCTGGATTATCAGTTTTCATAAAAGAGTCCACTGGGAATTTGTTTAGGATGGCATTATATCTATAAATCAGTTTTGAGATTATTGTACACCTTAATAGCATTAAGTCTCCCAGTCCAGGAATATGATTAACTTTCTCCTAATATATGTTTTCTTAATTTTCTTAATATCTCATAATTATCAGAGTATAAACCTTATATATGTTTGTTAAATTTGTCAATTCGTTTATTTTGTTATTTTGATGCTGTGATAAATTATACTTTTAAAAGATACATTTTCTAATTGTGGTTAAATAGAAATACATATTGACTTTCACTGTATTTCTCTACTGTATATTTAATATTTCATTAATTTGACCTTATTCTTTTTTTTCCCTTCTTTTTTGCTAAACTTACTTTCCAATTCTACCAGGGTGGAGTTTTTTGTTGTTGTAAATTTTTTTTTAGGATTTTCAATGTGGTTGATGATATAATTTGCAAAAACAGGCAGTTTTATTTTTTCCTGTAATCTGTACACTTTTTAATTATTTCTTGATTTACTGTACAGGCTAGAACATCTAAAACATTTCATTGGACTGGAGCATGGACATTATACCTTTGTTCCTAATTTTAAGTAAAAATGTTTTGCTTTTAATTTTTAAGCGCTATGATGAATAAAAGTAATAAAATATGCTTTCATTTCCCTCTACTGTAAAGAAACTATCTTTGATAAAAATAACAAACTAAATGATAACACATAAAATTGAAACTTGAATACATGTCTTTATTTTACACACTATTCCTTTCACTATTTCTTCATTTCTGAACTTAATTCAATAGAATACTAGTTGTACCAGATAACATTCTCCACCAGTTAGTGACTAACTGACACCATCAGTCTTTTCCTCCCAAAGTTTGAATGTGAGACTTCCGAAAAACAAGCAACTTGATCTAGAAGACATATAAAACAAAATAATTTTTTGAGGTCAGATAAAAAGAAGTTATGGGGAAGGATAGAAGCCATTCAAAGAAATTATAACAGTGCAAGTAATCTAAATTAGGAACATTGTATATAATTCCAATGAAAGCCATCTATCCATTCCTGAGGGTACAGTGGAATCAGAAAAAAAGGTGTTTTATATATAAACTGAAGTTATATATTGAACTCTGTTCCAGTTCTAGAAGCTATGTAAAATATTCATGTAAAAATGTTCCATGTAAACTGGGCCACATAAATGGTTTTGTGATTTATTTTATTTTCCTTTGTTTCTTCAAAAATAAACTTCAATCAAGTGACATATCTAACATTTGTTCTTATTCTCTGTAATACGAAGTTAGACAACTAACACAGAAAATCTAAACTTAGTGGTGGTCCTAAAAATCTTCACATTTGGTTTGGAAAGTGTCTCTGTATTTTCTATGTGTTTTACATTTGAAAATTCACAAACAAAATATATGAAGCCTACATTCTGCATGCCTGTTCAAAGGCTGAATTTTTGCTGAAAATTTTCCTCTTTTTGAGGTTATTTCACTACTAGTCACCCATGTTTCTCACAATTCAATAGGTTTTCCTTTAAAATTTTTATCTACTTCTGGTTAAGCACATTTCCCTAAAAGATGAACCATCAAGAATCCTTCTTGCACATTTCAAGAAGTTAATAAAAACAACATATAGAATTATAATGCCAGCTTAAAGTATTATAGGTTCAAAAACACAGTTTGCATTAAATAATCTATAAGTAAAATACACAATAAGTTTCCTCTTATGTAAAATAATATATTGAATAAAAACATAATTCTTTGTTTAGAACTTTACCTTTTAAGGCACTTTGGGCTTTGGCTTCAAGTTGGCCCATGGGCACATTTCTATAACTTCTATAGATAACATTCTTCAAGACATCAAAAAAATAATAAGCAGTTTCAGTAGTACTAGCATTATTCACAATGGTAATAGCAATAGTAGCTATTTTTATAAGACACTACTACTTACTGAATATTTAATTTCTATTAGTTCATTTTGTCAGCATAATAATATTTTGAAGTAGATTTAATACAAAGTTTATTTTACAAAGGAAGAAACTGAGGGTTAGAGAGATCTGTGACTTGTTTTAATCTTAATATATGGACTCTTAATAACTGTAAAAATAACATAGATATTAAACCCCAAAGAAAAAATAAATATTTAATATTCCCTACTCTCTGAGGTTAAGAATGGTATTCCATAAATTATTTGTTTACAAACTGAATCCAGTGGAGATAGCAATATTAAATGTGAGCCTTTTCTTTCAGAACTTTTAAAAACTGAACAGGAGCGCCTGGGTGGCTCAGTTGGTTAAGCGTCCAACTTCAGCTCAGGTCATGATCTCAGGTTTGTGGGTTTGAGCAGCTAGCTCAGAGCCTGGAGCATGTTTCAGATTCTTTACCTCCCTCTCTCTGACTCTCCCCTGCTCATGCTGTCTCTATCTCTTTCTCAAAAATAAATAAAACATTTAAAAAAATAATCTGAACAATTGCTAACACAATTATTCACCAAAAAATAAAGAAAAATGTAATCATATTTTTAAAACCATTTGTAAAATTTCAAGCACTGAAAATTTTTAGTATTTTGGTTTTTTATTGTTTTTGTGTTTTCTTTTGTTTTGTTTTTAGTATTTTAGTGCTTCAAGGGCACTGAAAACGCTGAAAATTCAGACATAGGACAGGATTTTGTAACACTCACAGGAGCATAGCCTCCTTGAACTTGCCTTAATGTTGACATTCTTTAGTTACTTTGAAGAAAGCATCAAATGCTTTGTAGTTCTAAGGTCAGGATATTGGTCAACATTAAATTTGACCTTATTAAGAGAAGATTACACCAGATCAATTTTATTATCTTCTATGCTAAAGAGATAGTCTTCAAAGGAAAAAAAATATTATAGATTTTTTTAATTGTACCTGAGTTAGACTTCTACTTTCAACCTATAATCCAATTAGCAGTTAAGTACCTAGATTTATGGATCATCCTCCAAAGAATCCTTGTAGTCGGATAGAAGTTTCCCTAGGGGTTGTCTAAGGAACTAGACACACAGGCCCAGAGATGAGCCTCTGGACTCTCTTTCATGGTTTCCAGTACAACAGCTCTGTGTTTTTTTTTTTTTAATCTGTTTTATTTTTTGGCCATAAAGTGTGTTTGAAGGAAGAATATATCTACCTCAAAATTCAGGAAACATCTTTATAAACCACACACTTGCCAATATGTTCTTAGTTGGATGGAACATCAGATTGTAAGTCTCCTAACACTATGATGCTTAACTGGAGCTAATAACAGAGATTACAGTCAGAGGATGGTCCAATATAATTCAATATTTTTATTAGTAATCTAGATGAAGGAATTTAGATTATAATCTCATGTTTCTAATTAAGGCTAATTAGGTACAATCATAACCAAATTTAAAACCCACTGATAAATTGTATGAAGAATCATTTAGAAATATAATGAACTTTAAATCTGGTATGAGATTTATGACCCAAGCAAACATATCAAACCAAAACAGAGAAGGAATATATAGGCAATAATAGGGAAAATTTTAAAATAAAAGGAAATTATTGTCTATCCAATAATCACAATATTTAAGAAGAGGAAAAATAAGTTCACAGCAGTTGGCAGTGTTATTAGCAGTAACATATGAACAAGTTTTCCACTTTATTTGATTTTGAACAGGCCCTAACTAGAGTATGATTTTTGTTAGTCTCATTTGAGAAGTTTGTTCAAAAGTTAAATAAGGACTAGTAAAGAACACAAAATACTAAATTATTCCTGTGAGGAAAAGTTAAAAGAAATTGAAGTATGTATCTTGAAAAAGAGATGACTACAGAGAAAAGTTACAGCCCTCTAAGGCTATTAGATAATGCCAATAAATTGTTCTCTTGCCCTACAGAGGACTGCTGGGTATGAGGGATACACAGAAATAATGGCAAGGTAATTTGACTTGTTATAAGTAAGCTATTTTGATAAGAAGGAAATTATTAAATACTAAAACATACAAATGGGAGGAATTAAAAACTTTTTTCATCCCTAGATAGTTTTTTCAGAGGAAAAAATGCATTTCCCACTCTGGTTCACCTATGTTATTTCATTGGTTTAAACTTCTCACATACCCAGGGATACTGAAAACGCAGGTGTTTCACTCTGGAAAGACCATTGCCTGAAACTCATGTATCTTCACTCAGTGTTCCTTTCTTGGTTCTGCCCATCCTCTCATTGGATTCTTACCAGTCTACTCGTCCACTAGTCTACATGGTTAAGATCTAAAATCCTTTGTTAGAAGAAAATATTTGATAAAGGTACTTAGCAACTCAGACATAGAACTGGTACAATGCCACGGTTCCCAATCACATATGAACAAATACTTCTTGGCTGCTTGCGAAGACATATATGAAATTTCTCTCTTATATGTATTATTGGCTTGCTTTCAGATTTTGCCATGCTCTGAAATGCTAGATCCTATATTTTGACGCTTCTGCCTTTCCCTTAGAATTTCTTTCATAAGCATCCATCTGTCCTACCAGCGTCTTCAACTTCTGTTGGCCCTTTCCCTTACAAGATCCTCAAACGACTCCATTTTTATGGAGTGCTCAGTGTAACCTAACTATGACATTCGAGACTGTCATACAGGTGGTGCTCTGCTCATATCTCTTTAACACTTCTAGTTCTATATTTATAATTTCATTAACAATTAAACATAGAGGCTTTCAAATTAAATTATACTCATACTTAACAAATTACACTCACATTCCTACTGAGTCTTTTTGCAAGTACCTGCCACACTGCCTAAGCGTTACTTTTGGGGGGACACAAGAGCCTGACCCATGCCAGAGACTTTAGAAACACCTCTGAGGAGAGGTAGCCTTTAACCACAGATAAATAAGAAGACAAACTGGGTATTGTTCACCGCAGGTAAGATAATTCTGAGGTGTATTCTATGCTATCACCCAGAGTTCCCCAGCAAGATTGGGCCCTAGTTGCCAGTAGTGATGTATAATTACATCTTGCTGATATACTTCCCCTCACTGCCTCATTTTTTCTGTCTTATTTTCTCTTAAATAGACTAATAGTAACACAAATCCTTACTTCATGGTCTGACTCCATGCGAACCTATCCTAAAATAAAATACCCCCATATCTTTACATGTGCATTTTTCAGAAAATCTCCACTGTTTTTTTTAAAATAAGAATTAAAAAATACTCCATATTAATATTTGAGTAAAACCAAATAATCCTTGTCTTTGTGTATACAGTATGCCCACAATAAATGGCTCATTTTAACTCTTAAGAAGATGGCATATATTTCCCAAGACAGACAACTCCTAGATTGGGGAAGTTCAAGTGTTTACTGTTCCTGGCAGCTCCAAGTGAGATTTCTTACAGAACAGTCTGAGTCTATAATCTGGTATGAGAGGGTTTGACCATAGAAACAACCTGTTATAAACAGACACATTTTCCTAACAATTTCAATACAGTAATGAGAAAGATCCTTTCCTTTCCATTCAAGAAAAGAAAGCAAATTACTTTATGTATTTTTTCTATGGCTCCTGATCATGCTATATGACACCTCAGTGAATTCTGCACACAAGGAATCCTATCATTTCTGCACACGCAGCAGTTAAATGTGCTCATTTGCATAAGTTATAACCAAATACATAAGTGAAAGTGTTGTTTGTGACGGTAGATTTGACTTCAGGGATACATACGAATTTCTAAAGTTCTAATGGATTTCAGCATTGACATTATGAAATAGAAATAAAATATTTCTTGCAATCATTCCAAGCATTCCAGATGGTGAAAGCATTTCAATAATTCAATGAAAAGCAAAGCAAACTTACCCGAATCATCATGACTGAACATCTGATGTCATGAATTGTATCATAGATCTTCTTTGAGATGTCCACAAATTGATCATCATCAAATACATCCAAAGAGTTTTTACTTAAGGCTTCCAAGGCAACATTCACTTGTGTTACAAACTCAGGAATTGCTGTTAAAATTAATAAGAAAGAGAAGATTGTTCTGTTTATATTTTCAGATTTCTAGGTTTAATAAAAAATATAAGATATTTTAAAATAAATATTTGATTAATAGAATTTTAATTATTTTATGATGTAAAGAGACGAAACATTTTGGCAGGATCATTTTGGTTCTCTGAAAAGTAAAAGGATGGGGCGCCTGGGTGGTTCAGTCAGTTAAGCGTCTGACTTCGGCTGATAGTGTAGGGCCTACTTGGGATTCTGTCTTTCACTCTCTCTCTCTCTGCTTCTCCCACACTCACTCTAGTGCATGCGCGCTCTCACTCTCCTAAGGTAAATAAGCATTTAAAAAAATAAAAATAAATTTAACAAATACAAAAAAATGGGCAGAGAATATTTACTCAAAGAAAATGAGAACACGAATTCAAAAAGATATATGTACACCTATGTTCATTGCAGTATTACTTACAATAGCCACAATATGAAAGCAACCTAACTGTCCACTGATAGGTAATATATAAAGAAAAGGTAATGTGTGTGTGTACGTGCATGCGTGCACGCACGCACGCTCGTGCGCGCGCACACACACACACACAGTGGGATGTTACTCAGACATAAAAAAGAATGAACCCTTATCATTCCCCAAAACAGGCATGGGCCTGGAGGTTTTTATGTTAAGTGAAATAAGTCAGAAAAGGACAAATACTTTATGATTTCACTTACATGTGGAATCTATAAAAAAAAACAAAACACATGAACAAAAAGGCAAAACAAAACTAATAGGTACAGAGAACAGACTGGTTGTTATCAGAGGAGAAGGGGATGATGGGTGTATTCAAAAGGTGCAGGCCAATTGTATGATGATAAATGGTAACCGGACTCTTAAGTGTATACAAATATTATTATGTTGTATACTTGAAAATAACACATACTAATTTTACCTGGTAATAATTAAATCAAAATAAAACAGTATGTCACTGGCATAAAAACAAATATAGACCAATGAAACAGAATAGAGGGTCAAAAATAGACCCATGCATCTCCAGTTTAACTGATCTGTGACAAAGGTGCCAAGAGCACATAATGAGGCATGGACACTCTTCAGTATGTGGTGTTGGGATAACTGGGTATCCAAATGCAAAAAGATGGAATTGAACCCTTATCTCACAGTGTACACAAAAATTAACTCAATGTGAAGGCTTAAACATAAGATTTGAAACCATAAAATTACTAGAAGGACGCTGGAAAACAACTACTTGACATACTTGGCATTGGTCTTGGCAATGGTTTTTTGTATATTACACTAAAACACAGGTAACAAAAGTGAAAATAGACAAGGAAATTGAATTAAACTAAAAAACTTCATAGAAAGGAAACAATTGGCAAAGTGAAGAGAACCTATGGAATGGGAGAAAATATTTGCAATCCACATAACTGATAAGGGGTTAATTTCTAAAATATATTAAGAATTTATACAACCCAAATATAATAATAATAACAATAATCTAATAAACAAATGAACAGCAAAGTGTACAAAAATTTTTGTGGGGAACACATACAGATGGCAAACAGGTATATGAAAAGGTGCTCAACATCATTAAATATCAAGAAAATGCAAATTATATACCTCATATGTATTAGTATGATTATTATCAAAAAAGCAAAAGATAACAAGTGTTGGTGAGGAGGAAGAGAAAAAGGTAACTCTTTTACATTGTTGGTAAAGTGCAAATTGAAATAGCCACTATGGAAAATAGTATGGATATAACTACAGCATGATCACAGTCATATGTAGAATTTAAGTTGAACTCATAAGAGCAAAGAGTGGAATGGTGGTTGCCAATGGTTAGGGGGTAGGGGAAATGAAGAGATGCTGGCCAAAGGGTACAAAGTTTCAATTATCCAGGATAAATAAGTTCTGGAGTTCCAAGGTACAGTATAGTAACCATAGTTAATACTACTATCTTATATGGTTGAAATTTGCTGAAAGTAGGTCTTAAGTATTCTCACTATCATAAAGGGGAAAAAAGTAATCATGTGAGGTGATGAACATGTTATTTAACTTGATCATGATAATCTTTTCACAATGTATATGTATATTAAAACATCATGTTGTGCATCTTAAATATATACATTTTTATGTCAATTGTCTCTATAAAGCTAAAAAAATTAAAACACCATAATGTAAAGAAATAGACAATCTTGTATACACGTTTACAAAATAACACAATACAGAAAAATTGTTATTCATAACAATAAATATTGTTATGAAAAACACAGACAGAATTTTTCAGTAGGCCATTGGATACAGAGTTCTAGAGTTAGGAAAAAGATCTGGATTAGAGATGTACTTTGGGATTCACATCCATATAAATGGAAGCTGTGGATCAGGACTTCTTTCCTAGGTAAGGTGGTGGTATGAGTTAGCTCTCATTGCCCTTGATATCCCATCCATTGAAAATGAGACAGTGGTGTGATGGAATCTCACTATAGAATATTATTATCCGAAGAAGTTTCAGTGATAATAGAAATGTTCAATGTGTCCATCTCAAAACAGTAGTTAACCCAGCCACGTTAAAAAAAGACAAACAAAAAATCATGGAAAGGTCTAAATAAAACATTAAAAAAAAATTAAAAAAAAAAAAAAGGGGGCGCCTGGGTGGCTTAGTCGGTTAAGCGTCTGACTTTCGCTTAGGTCATGATCTCGCGGTTCGTGGGTTCGAGCCCCGCGTCGGGCTCTGTGCTGACTGCCAGCTCGAGCCTGGAGCCTGTTTCAGTCTGTGACTCCCTCTCTCTGACCTCCCTGCTCACGCTGTCTCTCTCTCTCTCTCCTAAAAATAAATAAAACATTAAAAAAAAATTAAAAAAAAAATCATGGAAAGGTCTAGTTTTCACTGCCATGTGAGATAATGTGAGAATGATTTAGGGTATTTAAAGGAAAATAAAACATAGCCTTTTCATTATTGCTACATGATTACATTTTAACTCCTCTAGAGGCCTTTTGCTAATAAACTAATATTAGTTCCAATTAAAATAAAATCTTTCAGAAGCAAATGTTTAATTTCTGAAGTACAGATGGAAACTACTACTTTTCACTCTAACAGCATAAATGAACTATTCAAAGCTGATATGTAATGTATTTCTCATTTCATTAGCTTAAACATCAGCTGTGGATGTGCTTTACTCATACTATGGACATATGGTTGCTTGGATCAGACTAGAAGTGAATTTTTTAATGCTTTCAAGAAAATACAAAGTAAGTATAATTAAGTAGCCAGTTAATGGTAATTTAGAAGGAACAACAAATTGACAAACCTGCCTTGAATGCATAATCTACCTAAGTTTCAAGAAAATTAGCTTTACACATAATATACCATGATGTTATACAGTCATTGATCAAAAAAGGAGGGGGTACTTTAAATAAATTCAGTCTAATCAATTAAAATGCCAGGTAGTATAAACTGTTCTGATCTTTAGAGCATAGATTTACTAAACAAAGTTGGCTTTTAGGCCAATACATTCTAAGCCTCAAACTTAATGTATCTTGTCTATTTTATATTGCCAAATTTTAAGCCAATACTGAGCTCTTTAGAGATCTGTACTTTCTCTATGGACTTTATTCACAATATACAGAATGATGGCTAATATTTATTGAATGCTTATGTATATCGGCACTGTGCTAAGCATTTTATATGTATTGTTTCATGTAATGCTCACAGCAGCCCTGTAAGGCAGGAACTATTGCTAAACTGATGAGGAAACTGAGGTCTGACAGCTAATATGTGGAGTCTGATAATTGAGATTGCAGAGCTTGCTCTCTGAACACCAATGCTGCACTGACTCCTTTTAATAAGTATAATACTTGGGGCTTCTTCATTTCAGTGCTTCTTAAAGAAGTAAAGTTAATTTTCTGGCCTAAGGACAACAAATCTAAAGAGCCAGCTTTGCCTTTAGGCCTAAAGAGCCTTTAGGTCTCTCTGTGGTAGTAACCCGAGAATATTTTACTTTTGCTTAAACCTTGCTAAAATTATTATGTGCATTTGAAAGTAGGTGAGAGCACATAATTGTAGGAATAAATAGGTCAGAGAAGAATTCAGACTCATTACAGGTAATGATTTAAAATTAAGTCATCAAATTATTTTTTCTATCATTTATAAAACTCAGATTGAAATATTTCTAATTATATAATTTTCTTTGTAAGTTATTAATGGTAGAGATATTTAGTTTTGAAAGTTCACTTAACACTATGTCATCATTTCTTTAAGTAACTAGGAAGGAATTAATCAATAGCCAAAAATGCAATTGAGCATAACTTGTATCAATGCTCCATACCCCTCATATTTTTTATTTGTTGAAAAAACATTGACTATTATGGTTCATATTTTTTAACATTTAAGAATCTAATATTATGCAGAAAAAATGTGCTTGGTGCTTCAAATTATATTTCATAAAATCCAATGACATGTGAGAATTTTGCTATTTTTTCACACAAGAAAATCAAGGATCAGAGTTGAGTGAGTCCTTTATGACACATCACACAGTTAACAAGACCTCATTATTCTACTCTAGACATACCTTCCAAACATCTGGAGTATCTCCAAAAATTAAAAAATTAAATAGAGAGAAAGCCTTTGTTATGGCTTCATGATACTTACAATCATTTCCCTTTCTGCCAGAGGTCTCTTTCTACATATGAAACTCTGAATCACTTAATTAACCAGAAGATCCAGCTTTGTATACTTCTGGACACTTAGAGACTGAACTCCTTTCCCTGGTGCTAAAATTAAAAAAAAAAAAAAGATGTATCTAAATAATATGTTTTTTAATTTTTCTAATGTTTATTTACTTTTGAGAGACAGAACGTGAGCAGGGGAGGGGCAGAGATAGAAGAAGACAGAGAAACCAAAGCAGGCTCCAGGCTCTGAGTTGTCAGCACAAAGCCCAAGATCGGGCTCGAATTCACGACCATGGGATCCTGACCTGAGCTGAAGTAGGATGCTTAACCAACTGAGCCACTCAGGTGCCCCTCTAAATAGTATGTTAATATTAAGAAATAATATATCTTGATTTAAATGTTTTAGTAGTCAATGACTACTTAATATAAAAATTTAGCTCTTTCATACATCATATCGTTGTCAAATTTGCTTACTTCACAAAAACTGGTTAAATAAATAGAATTATTTAAATATTTAAAACTGGACCCAAGTCAAATAATGTACTATGTTGACCTTGCTTGCTTATGTACCAATTTATTTTAATGGAGTTAAAAACCACCTCTTTAAAAAAAAAATTGGAGGGGTAGTTTCCATTGTATTTTTCAGTACAAAGTTTCAAATATTTAAATTATCAATATAATTTTCTACTTCTCAAAATCTATCAACCCAAAACTTTACTAAGTGTGATAGCTAACCATCTTCATAGCACCCAGTGATCTTAGGCTCCTGGTATTTATGTCTTTGTGTGCCTTTTCCCTACACTGTACCAGAACTGTGTGCCCTGTAAAATGGAGCATAAGTGATGGCATGTTACTTCCTAGAATATGTTAAAAACACATCAAGGATTCCATCTTAGTCATTCTCTCTCACATCATCTCTCTCACACATCATTTGCTCTGGGAACTTTAGCTATTAGGTTGTAAACAGCCCTATAAAAGAGGCCGATAAGGCAATGAACTGACATTGCTAACCAACAGCTAGCAAGGATATGAGGCCTCAGGTCAACAGCCATATGAATGAACTTAGAAGTGGATCCTCAAGAAAATTTATAGCAATATGGGCTTACATCAAGAAATAAGAAAAATCTCAAATAAACAATCAAACCTTATAAGAAGCTAGAAAATAAGAACAAACAAAGCCCAAAGTTAGGAGAAGGAAGGAAATAATAAAGATCAGTGAATACATGAAATAGAAACTAAATTTTAAAAAATAAAACATCAATAAAAGAACTGATTCTTTGAAAAAATAAACAAAATTGATAAACCTTTAATCAGACTCATCAAGAAAAAGAGAAGGTGCAAATAAAATAAAAAATAAAAGGGGTAACTGAGTGGTTTAGTCAGTTAAATGTCGGACTTCAGCTCAGGTCATGATCTCATGGTTTGTGACTTTGAGCCCCACATTGCACACTGTGCTGACAGCACAGAGTCTGGTTTGGATCCTCTGTCTCTCTTTCTCTCTCTGCCACTCCTCATCATGCTCTCTCTCTCTCTCTCTCTCTCTCTCTCTCTCTCTCAAAAATAAATAAATCAACACAAAAAAATAAAAGAGGAAAAGTAACAACTGATACCACAAAAATACATAGAATTATGAGATTACTATAAATAAACAATTATATTTAACTAATTATACAACCTAGAGAAGTGGATAAATTCCTAGAAACATACAATCTTCTAAAACCAAATCAAGAAGAAATGGAATATCTGAATGGACAGATTATTAGAAATGATATAAATCAGTAATCAGAAAACTCCCACCAAGTGACATTCCAGAACCAGATGGCTTCAGAAGTGAATTCAATAAAGTATTTAAAGATTGTTAATACCTATCCTTCTCAAACTCTTCAACAGATTGAAGAGAAAAGAATGCTTCCAAAGTCATTCTACATGGCCAGAATTGCCTAATACCAATATCAAACAAGACACTGCAAAAACAAAAACAAAAACAAAACAAAAAACATTAGATGAAAAGGTCTATGATTACCATGGATGCAAAAATCCTCAAAAAATATTACCCACCTAAATTCAACAGTATATTTAAAGGATCATACCATGATCAAGTGGGATTTATTCCAGGGACAGAAGCTTGGTTTAATATCCACAAATGAATCAAAATGACATACCACATTAACAAAATGAAGGATCATCTCAATAAACGCAGAAAAAGTATTTCACGAAATTCATAATCCACTTGTGGTTAAAAACTCTCAACAAAGTGGATATGGAGGGAACATACCTCAAACTAATAAAGATCATATAGGACACACTTTTAGCTAACATCATTCTTAAAGGTGAAAAGCTGAAAGTTTATCTTCTAGATCAGGAACAAGACAAGGATGCTCACTTCCACCACTTTTATTTAACATATTATTCGAAATCCTAGCCACAACAATCAGAGAAGAAAGAAAAACAGGTATCCAAATTTGTAAGGATGAAGTAAAAATGTCACTCTTTGAAGATGACATGATGCTATATGTAGAAAACTCTAAAGGCTCCACCAAAAAACTGTTCAGGTTAATACATAAATTCAGTAAAGTTATAGGACACAAAATAAATACACAAAATCTGCTGCATTTCTACACATTAATAATGAACTTGGAGAAATAAAAATTAAGAAAACAATCCCATTTATAATTTTACAAAAAAGAATAAAATACCTAGAGAATAAATTTAACCAAGGAAGTGAAAGACTTAAACATGAAAACTGCAAGACGTTGATGAAAGAAATTTAAGATGACGCAAATAAATGGAAAGATATTCCATTCTCATTAATTTTAAGAATTAACAGGGGCGCCTGGGTGGCTTAGTCGGTTAAGCGTCCGACTTCGCTTAGGTCATGATCTCATGGTTCGTGGGTTCGAGCCCCGCATCGGGCTCTGTGCTGACTGCCAGTTCAGAGCCTGGAGCCTGTTTCAGTCTGTGACTCCCTCTCTCTCTGACCCTCCCCTGCTCACGCTCTCTCTCTCTCGCTCTCTCTCTCTCTCCTAGAAATAAATAAAAAATATTTAAAAAAATTAACATTGTTAAAATGTCCATACTACCCAAAGCAATCTACAGTTTCAATGCCACCCCTATTGAAGTTTCAATAGCATTTTTCACAGAACTTGGAAAAATATTTCTAAAATTTGTAAAGAACCATATCCAAAGCATTTGAAAGAAGAACAAAGCTGGTGGTATCACACTCCCTGATTTCAAATTATACCACAAAGCTATAGTAATCAAAACAGTATGGTACTAGCACAAAACCAGGCACATGAATCAATGAAATAAAATAGAGAGCTTAGAAATACTCTTATGCTTATATGGTTAATAAATCAAAACAAAAAAAGGCAAGAATATACAAGGAGGAAAAAGCAGTCCCTTCACTAAATGGTTTTGGAAAACCTGGACAGCTACATACAAAAGAATGGGACTAGACTACTTGCTTACACCATACACAAAAATAAATTTAAAATAGATTAAAGATCTAAATGTAAGACTTGAAACCATTAAACTTCTAAAAGAAAACAAGCAGTAAACTTTCGGACATCTGTCTTAGCAATATTTTTTTTGGATCTTGCTGCTCCAAAAGCAATAATGAATGGGATTGTGTCAAACTAAAATATTTTTGTATAGTGAAGGAAACTATCATTAGAAATGAAAAGGCAACCTACTAATGGGAGAAGATCTATTCAAATGATGTATTAAATAATGGGTTAATATCCAAAATATATAAAGAGCTCGTACAATTTAACTCCAAACAAACAAACATACAATCTCATTAAAAAATAGGCAGATGACTTAAATATTTTCCCAAAGAAGACACACAGATGGCCAACAGATACATAAAAAGATGCTCAGTATCACTAATCATCAGGAAAATACAAATCAAAACCACAATAAGATATTACTTCACCACTATCAGAGTGGCTACTATCAAGATGACAGAAATGAAAGATAGATAGATACATGATAGATAGATAGATAGATAGATAGATAGATAGATAGATAGATAGATAGATAGATAGATGATAGATAGATGATAGATAGATAGATGATAGATAGATAGATAGATAGATAGATAGATAGATAGATGATAGATAGATAGATAGATAGATAGATAGATAGATAGATAGATAGATAGATAATGCATAACAAGTATTAGTGAGGATGTGGAGAGAAAGGAACTTTTCCACACTGTTGGTAAAAATGTAAACTAATGCAGCCTTATCAAAAACAGTATGGAAGTTCATCAAAAAATTAAAAATAGATCCACCATATGATCCATCAGTTCCACTTCTAGGTATATGACCATTAAAAACTGAAAATACTAACTCAAAAAGATATATTCTCTCCTATGTTCACTGAATTATTATTTTAAATAGTCATGGTATGGAAGCAACCTAATCTCCCATCAATGAATGAATGGATAAAGACATGTGGTACATAGGTACAATGAAATATTACTCAACCACAAGAAAAATGAAATCTTTCAATTTGCAAAACATGAGTGGACCTAGAGAGTACAATGCTAAGCAAAATAACTCAGGGAAAGACAAATACCAGATGACTTTATTTATATGTGAAATCTAAAGCAAAAATAAAAACAAAAAAACTGAACAAGTTAAACAAAACAAAAACAGACTCATAAATACAGAGAAGAAATTGGTAGTTTCCAAAGGAGAATGGATAAAATAGGTAAAAAGGATTAAAAGATACCAACATCCACTTATATGAAAGAAATAAGTTATAGGGATACAAAGTACAACATAGAGGATATAATCAATAATATTGTAACAACTTTGTATGGTGATAGATGGTAGCTAGACATCATGTGATCATTTCATAATGTGTATAAATGCCAAATCACTGTGTTGTATACATGACATTAATATAATATTGTATGTCAATGGTACTTAAATAAAAAAGTGGATCCTCTAGTTTTACTTGAGCCTTCAGATAACTGCAGCCTCAGATGGCATCTTACTACAAATTCATGAGAGACCATGGAGCAGAACACCAGCTAAGCTATTCCCAGATTCCTAACTCTCAGAAAATGTGTAAGATAGGGGCGCCTGGGTGGCTTAGTCGGTTGGGCGTCGGACTTTCGCTTAGGTCATGATCTCGCGGTTTGTGGGTTCGAGCCCCGCGTCGGGCTCTGTGCTGACTGCCAGCTCAGAGCCTGGAGCCTGTTTCGGTCTGTGACTCCCTCTATCTCTGATCCTCCCCTGCTCACGCTGTCTCTCTCTCTATCTCCTAGAAATAAAAAAAATTAAAAAAAATAAAATAAAATAAAAAAGAAAAAGAAAATGTGTAAGATAATGTTTGTTAGTCTAATCTGCTAAGTTTTGGAGCAATTTGTTTCGCACTCCCACTGTTTGTTTCGCAATGTATATTACTACTGACAGACTTGAAAATTCTAAAAGAATACATTAGTTTTGCCTGTTTTGATTCCTAAATGGAATCATATTGTATATACTCTTATGTTAAATTTTACTCAAAAGTAATACGTGATTTGCCCCCACAGATTACATAGAGTTTTGGGCTATTCTTCTTATTGTATAAATCCCATGATGCAATTATACCATAATTTATTTATCCATTCTGTGGTTAATCGACATTTGAATACTTTCCATTTTGGAGCTACCATATATAGTGGTGCTATGAGCATCTTACTACATGTCTTTGGTAGTAGGAATATATGTACATATTTTCAGGTAATATGCCTATCAGTAGAATTTCTGGGTCACAGAATATATATATGTTCCATGTGACTAGGCAATGATAGTTTCCAATATGGTTGGAACAAATTTTAGTCCTATCAACAATGTCTGAGAGTTCTAGTTGATTGATGTCCTCGCTCATACTTGGCATATTCCATCTTTTACATTTTAGCCTTCTCTCTTCCCTTTTTAATATCTCTGTTAAGTATATAGATATTCTAAGAAAGCCTCCATATTACTTTCATTTTTTATATACTCTCCCACTGTTTGTGAGTTTGAATTGTTAAAATGTTAAAATTTCCTCTTTCAGAATCACCCACCAATCTATCTATTGATCAAGATTACTTTCAACCTCTCCAGTTTCTATCATCAGGAAAAACACACACCAGAAAAAGAGCTATAGAAAAATAGAGAATCCAAAGCACTTCTGTAACTCTAGCAAAACAAAGGTCAGTGTGTAGGGGGTATTTGAGGCAATAGAAACAACATATCCACTGACCTATGGTATTGCGGTGGTCCTTCACATGTTGCTGGGGATTCCCTGGGTGAGAGCAAAAAGAGTTGATTCCAGAGTTCTCTGAATTCTCTTTCTGCCTGGCTGTGATTATATGCCTGAGTAAAGCCTTTTCCTGATCCTCTTTACTTGGCAAATCCCATTCTTCAGGTTCTTAGATCTGAGTTCTTTGTGAAACCTTCCCTGATCACCACTCCAACCTGTGCCATCAGCTGTATTAGGTTATCTTGTCTTTGGACATGCTAACACTTTTAACTCAGGCATATATTTCTGAAAATTCCTATGTCTCTAAGTGTATGTGTTTTCCTCTATTCAGTCCCTTCAGAAAACCTGCCAGATTCATTCTTCTGCATGATGCTGTCCAGTTCTCCCAGCACCATCTGTTACAGAGGCTGTCTTCTTTCCATTGGATGCTCTTCCCTGCTTTGTCAAAGATTAGTTGGCCATACATTTGTGGGTCCAATTCTGAGTTCTCTATTCTATTCCACTGGCCTGTGTGTCTGTTTTTGTGCCAATACCATACTGTCTTGATGATAACAGCTTTGTAGTAGAGGCTAAGGTCTGGGATTGTGATTCCTCCCATTTTGGTTTTCTTCAATATTACTTTGGCTATTCGAGGTCTTTTGTGGTTCCATACAAATTTTAGGATAGTTTCTTCTAGTTGTGAGAAGAATGCTGGTGCAGTTTTGATTGGGATTGCATTGAATGTGTAGATTGCCTTGGGTAGTAATGACATTTTAACAATATTTATTTTTCTGATCCATGAGCAAGGTAAGTTTTTCCATTTCTTTGTGTCTTCTTCAATCTCCTTCATAAGTTTTCTATAGTTTCCATCATATAGGTCTCTTATGTCTTTGGTTAGGTTTATTCCTAGGTATTTTATGGGGTTTTTTTGTGTGTGCAATTGTGAGTGGGATCAGTTTCTTAATTTCTCTTTCTGCTGATAAAAGACCTGAATGTGAGACAGGAAACCATCAAAATCCTAGAGGAGAAAGCAGGGGACAACCTCCTTGACCTCAACCGCAGCAATTTCTTACTTGACACATCCCCAAAGGCAAGGGAGTCAAGAGCAAAAATGAACTACTGGAACCTCATCAAGATGAAAAGCTTCTGCACGCCAAAGGAAACAATCCATAAAACACATGGGCAACTGATAGAATGGGAAAAGATAGTTGCAAATGACATATCAGATAAAGGCCTAGTATCCAAAGTCTATAAAGAAATTACCAAACTCCACACCCAAAAAGCAAAGCAAGTAATTAAGTGAAGAAATAGGCAGAAGACATTAACAGACAATTCTCCAAAGAGTACATCCAGATGGCCAACATACACATGAAACGATGCTCAGCATCCATCATCATCAGGGAAATACAAATCAAAACCACACTGAGATGCCACCTCACGCAGGTCAGTGTGGCTAAAAAAAATTTTTTTTTAACAATTCAGGAAACTATAGATGCTGGCAAGGATGTAGAGAAATGGGCACCTTCCTACACTGTTAGTGGCAATGTAAACTGGTGCAGCCCCTCTGGAAAACAGTGTGGAGTTCCTCGAAAATTTAACAATAGAACTCCCCTGTGACCCAGCAGTAGGACTGCTAGGAATTTACCCAAGGGATACAAGGGTGGTGATGCATAGAGCACATGTACCCCAGTGTTCATAGCAGCACTCTCAACAATAGCCAAAACATGGAAAGAGCCTAAGTGTCCATCAACTGATGAATGGATCAGGAAGACGTGGTTTATCTATACCATGGAATACTACATGGCAATGAGAAAGAATGAAATCTGGCCATATATAGCAACATGGATGGAACTTGAGGGTGTTATGCTGAGTGAAATATGTCAGGCAGAGAAGGACAGACACCATATGTTTGCACATAATAGGTGGATTAGGAGGAAGCTAATGGAGGATCATGGGGGAAAAGAAGGGGGAAAAAAGTTGGAGAGAGAGAGGGAGGCAAACCATGAGAGACTCTTAAATGCTGATAACAAACTGAGGGCTGATAGGGGTGAGGGAGAGGGGAAGGGGGGTGATAGGCATGGAGGAGGCAATTTTTGGGGATGAGCTCTGGGTGTTATATGGAAACCAACTTGACAATAAAATATTTTTTTAAAAAATTAAAAACCTGCCAGAGAGCTCTTAAAAACAGAAACTCAGTTAAGTCACCATTTTTTTCCTCAGGAATTTGCTAGGTATCATAGTGAGAATTCAAACTCAAGTACTCAGAGTTTGTACCCAATTACCAATATGTTCTAGTGCTTGGACGCAAGGATAACCATTCTGAGACATACCCTCCAACATTACAGAACACAGAGTATAAAGAGAAGAGCTATGTCTCTCTTCAAAAGAGAAAACATCATCATTAAAATATTAAAATCATATTTTCATGAGCAATCCTGGATTCTGAAGGGAAAAAAAGATGAAGCAATATACTCAAATTAGAATGGGACATTATTTTGAATTTGAAATTCAATACATAACCAATTCATTAATTAAGTGAACTATTGAGGGAAAAACTTTTAGACATGCAGGTACACAAAATGTTTAATTTCCATGTACCCTTCCTTCATAAGAAGAAACCTGTCAATAAACAAAACAAAAATACAAAAAGCAGACAGGGAAGGTGAAGAAACAGCAAAGTCAGAAAAGCACTGTAAGAAATACTGCAGGAGTATTGTGTGTTGTCGCATTGAGATAATAGGTAAACATGTAGGAATTTTTGAGTGCCAGAGTTATCCCTATGAAAGAATGGAAGTACTGCTGAGGGAACAGAAAAGACAAAAACTCTATGGGATGGGATGGCATGGCAGATGTCAGCATGAACTTAGTATTTTAAATATAACAGTATAGTCAATACATTACCTTTGTGTAAGAATGAAGGGGAAAGAAATCAAATCTTAATCTGCTAATTTTCAGCCACATTATAAAAAAGACTCAATGAAGAATTGCTAAACAGTCAAGGAAACGTATTCTTTATGAGGGATGGTCAGAATAAGGCAGAAGGGATATGAGAAGAGATTAATTTCTGACGATCATTCTGTATATTTTTAACTTTGTAAGAATCTTAAGAGTCTCCAGTTTCGAAAAGTAAAATTGACAACAAGGGCATGGGCAGGGGAAGGAAGCGTAAAATCAAAAGCAAATAACAAATGAACAAATAAATGTTTTTTTTTTTTTTCTGTATTTTCACGGTGTGTACCATTTAGTTGCTTACACCGACTACTTTCTAAAGCTGTGTTGTCCAGTACAGGGGCTAGTAGAAATATATTGCTAGTTTACTTTATATTACATTAATACAATTAAATACAGTTTACAATTCACTTCCTCAATCATTCTAAGCTACTACATGCACTACCATTGTAGAGTCGATGTGCCCCATCATTGACAATGTTTTGTTGGACAGCACTGTTGTAAATATATGCAAATCACTTGTTTGTTGCACCTGCCCTCTATGGGGCGCTGCCTTAGATGCTGGAATGAAATAAGTATCATTTGTGTAGTTTTGCTGTGTATATTTCAGCAATATAAGTTGCAAATTGTTGAAAAATCCTCCTATGATACTTAGATATGTTCTGGCTATAGCAAAGTTGTATATCATATTATATCTACTGGTTTCATTCTCAGCTTTGCTGATCAACATATATCCATCTTGGTATAAATATCTGTAACTATATAAAGAAGTAAATATTTTTATTTGTGTTGTGAGGAATTACAGATGATAGTTTTTGTTGTATTAATTGTACTAATCCTATGAAGGTTATGGAATTCTATATCTGTTGAAATTATACTAATTGTAATATATGTTTAAAAATGCCTGGAATTTTGGTTACATCTTGTTACTTTGACTCTAACAGAATTTTAATTGTCTTTAGTGAGTTATAATGTTACAGCAAAGGAATACAGACTAAATCTCATTAATAGTAGTGATTCTGCATTCCCTATAGTAGCTGGACATCACATGATTCTTATATAAGGGCTTCCTATGTACAGGTGTAAGAGACCAAGATTTGTAAAGAACAAATTCATTATTTTTGTAGATAACATTCATTTATATTAAATCTTTCTCCTATTATACTTGATATATGAAAAGCTTCACAGTGTCCCGCTTAATATGGTTTAAGCATATAAGTATATTTAATTCATGCAATAGACATTTCTCTGGAAAATTGAATAGAAATTGATTATGAACATCTTGAGTGAGAGAGCCTGATGTATCAAGTCAGCCCTTGTACTAATATTTGTTGAAAGAATAAGGAAAATTCACAGTTTAAATGCAGTAGGGAAGCTCACTAATTAAGGAACTGAAGTGACTTCTTTAATAAAATTTATTCTCTATTTTCTTTTTTTTCTAAAGTTGCATTTATGTACATTAGTTTACAAACTATTTAAAACATGTCTACTAAAGCTCCTTGGGATTTATATCTATACTTAAAAACTGGTAAATAGTTCCAGAATTACAGAAAAGCTTTGTTTCAGTGTAAACTAGAACTGTGAAATACAGTTAAAATCATTTTTTAAAGCAGCTACATTTCTTTTGTAAAACGAAGAAATTGGCCTAGTTCTAGTACAGACATTCTCTGGATCCATGAGTCTACTAACGATCATAATATGCATTATATTCACCTTCTCTGGCTATTTTTTAGATATATGTAGAGAGACATTTGAAAAAAAAATGAATGGATAGTAAGATGAGTAGATGGATGGATGGATGGATGGGTGGATGGGAAGATAAGAAAGTATGGAGATTGGACGAAAAGATGGAAGGATAGATACGTGGATGTCGGAATGTGTGATTGGATAGGAGAGATTTATTTTATAACTCTCCTACTTCAAAAAAATCAAAGAAGCTTTAAAAAGAAGCAAGGGTACAGGGAACTTGGTGGCTCAGTCAGTTAAGTGTCTGACTCTTGATTTTGGCTCAGGTCATGATCTCAAGGGTTTATGAGTTCAAGTGCCTCATTAGGTTCTGTACTGACCGTGTGGAGCCTGCTTGGGATTCTCTCTTTCCCTCTCTCTCTCTCTCTCTCTCCCTCTCCCTTTCTCTCTTTTAGGATAAAATTTAAAAAACAAACATTTTTTAAAAAGGGGCAAGAGTACAAGAAGTTCTTAAAACTTAAACAAGGGCAATACAACAGGACATAATGAAAATTGGGATACCTAAGCATAATCATCAAAAAATTCTAGTGTTGAGGTATAGTAATTAAGAATTAAACTCATCTCTTGCATTCCAAACAAAAATAAAACAATGAGTTACATAATTCAGAACATCTACTAAAATGAAACTGAGAACTTAGAAATTTTTATTGGGAGAGAGTTAAAAAGATTTCTCCTCCTCGACACTGTATGCTAAGAGGAATGAATGTATCACTTAGGTATTCATATTATACATTTTTAAATAACATAATGAACAATGGTCTTCACAAATAGTGTTACAAAAGATGCAGAAGCATTATTCATAAAGCTATTTCCTTTATACAATATCAGCATCATCTTCAGAAAGTTAAAATACTAGAACTTTGGTTTGCCCTTTTTTGGTTTCCTGATATAATACAGAAATAGGACCTATAGAATTTTGATTCCAGAGAGAAATTTAGTGAATAAATGAATGAATGATCTTAGCATGACTTTTGACAGCAGTGAATCATAAAGTATTTGAAATTGATGTCAACAGTGAGTTAGGTTATGAAGGATGAACATTCAGGGTTATCGGGCAAAAGAACTTCCATTTGTTTTAGATACTAAGTGTTGACTGGTTAAATTGATATTTTCTTATGAAAGTGAAACTGACTTGTATTCTTACTCTAGATGGCCCCAGATTGATGGAATCCAAAATGTGATGATCTATCTGAAAGTGACTATACATATCTGATATATAATATAATGTTGTGAGAAAAGGGGCAAATATTTATTGATTTACTGAATACCAATAACTTTGCTAGTGCTTTACACATGTTGGAGGAAGTACCATGTGGCAGTGACATGGCTAGATTTATAGTCAAACTATCTAGTTGGAGGCCACTTTCTTCTTAACATTTTATACATTGTGTTTTCTAGAGTTGTGCAAAGCTATCGCTCTAAACAAATAGTATATTCTCTCCTCAGGAAACTTTACAATAGCAAAGTGTTTTTTAAATGTGACGATAGATCAGAATCACCTGGAGGACTCATTAAAACATAGATGGCTTGGGGCGCCTGGGTGGCTTAGTCGGTAAAGCGTCCGACTTTCGCTTAGGTCATGATCTCGCAGTTCGTGGGTTCGAGCCCCGCCTCGGGCTCTGTGCTGACTGCCAGCTCAGAACCTGGAGCCTGTTTCAGCCTGTGACTCCCTCTCTCTCTGACCCTCCCCTGCTCATGCTGTCTCTCTCTCTCTCTCCTAAAAATAAATAAAACATTAAAAAAAATTAAAAAAAAAAAAAAACAAAACAAAAAAAACCCATAGATGGCTGGGCCCCACCTACAGAGTTCCTGGTTCAATAGGTCTGATGCAGAGAAGAAATTTGGATTTCAACAAGTTCCCAAATAATGTTAATGTTACTGGTCCAGAGATCACACTTTGAGAATCACATTTAGTAGATAGATACAATTGTTTGGCTTCCCTGACACTCATTACCAACATCCTTGCTAAAAGAACCATGAATTTATTTAGGTAGCCAAACAGCAATTGGATGAGAACTAAAATGATTTACTTCTCAGCTCAGAGGTAAGTCCAAATTATTATCCAATCATTTTTCTTGTCATTTATTGGGTTAGATAACCTCTGACACACTGTACTGGCCAATGAGAATTAGGGTAGTATACTGGGGTTAGGTTTCTATAGATCTTGGCATTTTGTTGTTTGTTTTATTTTTCTGGTTGTTTGGCTGGTTTGTTTTACATATAAAAGAGGTCATATGGTATTTGTCTTTCTCTACCTTATTTCACTTAGCATAATTTCACTTAGCAACCATCATTTTTGTTGTAAAAGACAATATTTCATTTTTAAAAAATTTAGTGTTTATTTATTTCTGAGAGACAGAGACAGAATACAAGTAGGGGAGGGGCAGAGAGAGAGGGAGACACAGAATTCGAAGCAGGCTCCAGGCTCTGAGCTGTCTGTACAGAGCCCAACACAGGGCTTGGAACCACAAATCGCGAGATGGTGACTTGATTCAAAGTCAGATGCTTAAATGAATGAGCCACCCGGGCGCCCCAATATTGCATTCTTTTCTGTGAATAACTAGTACATATAAAGAGACATTTGGGTTGCTTCCATATCTTGGCTATTATAAATAATACTGCAATAAACATTGGAGTGTATATATCTTTTTGAATTAGTGTTCTCATTGTCTTTGGATAAATACCCAAAAGTGAAATAGCTGAATCATATGACAATTCCATTTTTAATTTTTTGAGGAATCTCCATACTGTTTTCCATAGTGAGTACACCAATTTATATTCCCACTAAAAGTGTATGAAGGTTCCTACTGCTCCATATTCTCTCAAACACTAGTTATTTCTTATCTTTTTTAATAACTTTGTTTTTCCATTTTTTTACGTTTTTTGAGAGAGAAAGAGAGCACGGGGAGGGGCAGAGAGAGAGAGGGAGAAGAGAATCTTAACCAGGCTCTGTGCTCAGCACCAAGCCCAATGCAGGGCTACGTCCCATGACGATGGGATCATGATCTGAGCTGAAATCAAGAGTCAGACGCTCAACTGACTGAGCCACCCAGGTGCCCCTTGTCTTTTTAATAATAGCCAGTCCCAAGGGCTCACAATCCCACTGTGATTTTAACCTGCATTTCCCTGATGATTACTGATGTTGAGCCACTTTTCAGGTATCTGTTGTCCACCTGTATGTCTTCTTTGGGAAAATGTCTATTCATATCTTCTGCCAATTTTTAAAAACATATATATTTTTACTGCTAAGTTATACTAGTTCTTTATATAAAGTAACAGTTCAACAACATGGGGGTTAGGGGTCCCAATCCCGTATAGTACAAAATCTGCATATAACTTAACTTTCACAAAACTTAACTACCAAGAGCCTACCCTTGATAGCAGGCTTACTGATAAACCAAATAGTTGATTAAAACATATTTTGTTTATTATGTGTACTATATACTATATTATTACAATAAAGTAAGTTAGAGAAGAGGAAATGTTATTAAGAAAATACTAAGAAAACGAAAATATATTTATAGTACTATACCAAAGTTATTGAAAAAACTCTGTGTATAAGCAGACCTGTGCAGTTAAACCCATGTTGCTCATGGGTCAACTATATTTTAGATACGATCACCTTATCAGATACATGATTTACAAATATTTCCCCCAGTCAGTAGAATACTTTTTAATTTTGTAATGGTTTCCTTTGCTATCCTGAAATCTTTTAGTTTGATGTAGTTCCACTTGTTAATTTTTGCTTGTGTTGCTTTGCTTTCGGTTTGAGATTTAAAAAATCATCACCAAGACCTATGTCAACACACCTACCACCTACATCTTCTTGTTTTATAATTTCAGATCTTACATTCAAATATTTAATCTGTTTTGAATAAGTTTCTTTGTATGATATAAGATAGTGGTCCAATTTCATTCTTATGCTTATGGATGTCCAGTTTTCCCAACACCAGTTATTGAAGAGAATTTCCCTTGTTATATATTCTTCACTCCTTTGTCATACATGAATTAACTATATATGCATTGGTTTGCTTCTGGGCTCACTATTCTGTTCCACTCATCTATGTGTCTGTTTTTATGCTAATACCATACTAGTTTAATTACCACACCTCTGTAATACATCCTGAAATCAGCTAGTTTGATCATTCCAGCTTTGTTCTTTCTCAAGATTGCTTTGGCTGTTAAGGGTCTTTCGTGGCACCATACAAATTTTAGGATTATTTGTTCTAATTCTGTGAAAAATGCCTCTGGAATTTATTAGGGATCGCATTGAATCTGTAAATTGCTTTGGGCAGTATGGACATTTTAACAATATTGATTCTTCCAATTCATGAGCATGGAAAGATATTTCCATGTATTTGTATCTTCCTCAATTTATTTCATTGATATCTTCTAGTTTTAAATATATATGTCTTTTTGCCTTCTTGGTTAAATTTTTTCCTAGGTATCTTATTCTTTTTGATGTAATTGTAAGTGAAATTGTTTTCTTAATTTCTCTTTCCGATAGTTTGTTATTAGCACATAGAAATGCAACAGACTTTGTGTATTGATTTCATATCTTGCAACTGTATTGGATTTGTTGATTAGTTTAATAATTTTTGATGTAGTCTTTAGGTTTTTCTGTATATAGTATCATGCCATCTGCAAATAGACAGTTTCACTTCTTCCCTTCCAATTTATATGCTTTTCATTTCTTGTTCTTATCTGATTGCGATAACTAGGACTTCCACAGCTATGAGTGAAAGTGGCAGAAGTCCTCTGAATTTAGAGGACAACCTTTCAGCTCTTCACCATTGAGTATGTTACCTGAGGGTTTGTCACCTGTGGCCTTATTATGTTGAAGTATGCTCCCTGTATACTTGCTTTGTTAAATTTTTTTTTTTTTTATAAATGGATGTTAAATTTTGTCAAGTCCTTTTTCTTCACTGATTGAAATGATCATATACTTTTAATCCTTATCTTGTTAGTATGGCATATCACACTGATTTGCAGATGTGGAACCATGCTTGTATTCGTGGAATAAATCCTACTTGGTTATGGTGTATAAACCTTTTAGGCATTGTTGAGTTTTCTTTGCTAAAGTGTTTTTGAGGATTTTTGCATCTGTGTTCATCAAGGATGTTGGCCTGTAGGTTTTTTTTTCTTCTGACATCCTTATCTGGTTTTTGTATCAGGGTAATGCCAAAGTCATAAGTGTGTTTGGAAGGATTTGAAAAGAAGTGGTATTAATTCCTCTTTGAATGTTTCATAGAATTCACCAGTGTAGTCATCTCGTCCTGGAGATTTTGGACATGTAATCCATCTATTTATACTTCTTGTTTCATCATGATTTCATCCTGATAGGTTGTGTATTTATAGGAATTTATCCATTTCTTCTAAGTTGTCCAATTTGTTGGCACATAATTATTTGTCATAGTCTCTTATGGTCCTTTGTATTTCTGTGGTATCAGTTGTAACATCTCTTTCATTTATGACTTTATTTGAGTCCATATTATTTCATATTGAGTCTAGGTTTTCAATTTTATTCATTAAAAACAACTCTTGGTTTCATTGCTTTTCTCTCGTCTTTTTACACTTCATTTCATTTATTTTTTTCAAGTTTTTATTAGTTTTTTAATTCTACTAACTCTAGGCTTCATTTATACTTTTTCTGTTTTTTGATGTAGAAGGAACCCCAAGGTTTCTTCCAATGTTAGGTTGCTTATTTGAGGCTTTTCTTGTTTCTTGAGGTAGGCATTTATTGCTATGAACTACTCTCTTAAAACTATTTTTGTTGCTTTTCACTAATTTTGGCATGTTATATTTCCACTTTCATTGTCTTAAGATATTTTTAATTTATCTTTTGATTTCTTGTTTGAACCATAGGATGTTCAGTAGCATGTTGTTTTATTTCCACATCTTTATGAACTTTCCATTTTGCTTTACAGAAAACACATATTATGGATTCTTTTATGATTTTCCCCTTTTCTCCATCCACATCTCAGACCAGGTTAGTATTCTGCTTCTGTGCTTCATATACTATTAGTTGTTACTTCATTTTATATTCTAAAAAGATAAAGTAATTAGAAGATACAGGACTTTAAATCGTGTGTGTGTGTGTGTGTGCGCGCGCGCGCACGCACCATAAGGATCTGTAATCATCAGCTTCTCCAACCAAATTTATTTCTCCTTCTAACAATGTACCTCCCACACTCCAGATTCAGTCATTCACTTAACCTGAAGCTTTAGCCCCCAAAATGCTTGTACATAGTAGTTCCTCAGTAATCGTGTGTTAAATGAAATATAATTTCCCAGCTCAAGTTCTTCTAATTCAACAATCCTACTTCTATGTATCAAGGTACTTCATAATTTGCCTAATTTTAAAATTAAAACTCACAATGAATTTGTTTTTGAAATAATGTACTTATTACCTTTACCATTACTTAAAGAGATTATTAAATCAGTTGCAGAACATTTAATTTGGGTCTCTTCCCACAGAAAAGTTTACTCTTTAAATCTGTTCTATTCCTATTACTAAAGCTCTGGTATGTTATACCTCTATAGTATGCACAAAATACATTTAGTATATTACTTGATGAACAAAACTCTGAAGGTAAGAGGATTAATTAGGATAAAACCTGAAATGCCCAAAGCTAACAAGAATTCTGTGGGCCACCAAAAATGCCCTGAAAGCCTTTCATTTGAAGCAAGAAAAGTTGTCTACATATCATTTCACTATTTCTACCTCTGTAGTTCTGCAAGAGTCATCAGGAGTCTACCAGAAAATATAAAGACAGAAAGTACATAATAAACATTTTTGCTGTTTTTATCCTTACTAGGTCTTAGATTTATCTGTTCCTTTCTCCTCAGAGGACTTCATCACTGTGCCCAGGTGCCTATTACCTTCAATATTCCCAGAGATGCCCCAGTAAACGCTCATATTCAGGCTACCTTTATCTATACTCATGTGTATTGCTTTTTTCTCTACCATGGGAAAAATCATTTTGGTAGCTATCTATTTACCTATATGTGTAATTAGCTCTATTTGAAGAGGATAGATGTTTCAGTGAAATTAATCATTTATGCCTAAAATTGCATAACTAGTAAAAGATAGTCCCCAAAATAATTCTAAGTACCAAGTTTTATCCTTTTTTATCAAGCTGGATATGTAACAAGTTTACAAACTACATGATCACCATGAATGTTTTTGTCATGTATTAGAAGTAATCTCAATGAATTATCTGTCGTATGTTTACCTATGCTTCCCATTACCTATAGAAAATAAGGCAGAAAAAGACAACTTCCAGAGAAGCATACGTAGTTCAATAAAATGGCTAAAATCGGTGAAGTCATATCCAATTAAAGAGATTTTAGAAAATTCTCATAGAAAAGGTGACATAGAAAACATTGGACTGTATAGAGAAGCTAAGAAATAAATACACAAACATGGGGAGGCAAGCTGGGGAAGAAGCATATTACACAAGCAGTAGAGTGAAGGAAACTACAGAAAAATTTATGGCTGTAATTAAGAAGTTAGAAATAGTAGAGTTTACACTGTAAAATTATCAAAAGTAAAAATGCAAAAGGGCTAACAATTTGGGACCATATAAGGTTGTGATTTGAATTTCAAGCCCAAGAATTTGTTCTTAATTCGGTAAATACTTGATGGCCTCTGGAAAGTTTGAATAAGATTCTTTTTTTTTTTAATATTTTATATTTATTTCTAGGAGAGAGAGAGAGAGACAGCGTGAGCAGGGGAGGGTCAGAGAGAGAGGGAGTCACAGACTGAAACAGGCTCCAGGCTCCGAGCTGGCAGTCAGCACAGATCCTGACGCGGGGCTCGAACCACGAACCGCGAGATCATGACCTAAGCAAAAGTCGGACGCTTAACCGACTAAGCCACCCAGGCGCCCCAGTTTGAATAAGATTCTAATATAACTGGTGGTGAGAAAAAAATCATTTCATACCTTATACAAGACAAAATTTCTTGTATAATGTAATTCACTACTTTTTCAGAAAATAATCACCATTCCTGATAAAATATCCAGTGTAATTTTCTGATAGATTTTATTGGGATCATAAACTTTTCAAGGAAGTTAAACTTGCTTCAACTAACCATCATGCTGAGAACCTGATGAATTTTTGTTATAGTTATATACAATCTAATAATTTTTATCTAATTATTGTTTCCCCTTATGAGCCATCTCTGCTAAGATGATACCCTTGAATTTGTTTTTTTCCAAAGCTTCTTCCTTTGAAGCATGTTTGAAATACAGTTTTATCATCCGTTCATAATTAATTTGTCTGAGAATATATTTAACAGTCATTTTCAACTATATTCCCATGAAAGCGTTTCTCAGAGCACCGTGAGTGGGCAGCGGAGAGGTAAGGTAAATACAAACTTAAATAGGACTAGGTATGAGTGTCCACATTCAATCCCTTCTTCAAAGAAATTAGCTCTGTTTTATATATTTAGGTTGCATTTCACTTGAATAAAACCTTGGAAAATATAGTTTGGAAATCATTTCTTTGCATAATTAATACATAACTGGTATATAAAATTGTATAGCCGATGGGAAGACAAATTAAGACACTGTTAGAGCAAACCAGAAAAAAATTTCATAAATATTCGAATGAGGATGTTGGAGATGGTACTGTAAAGGTTGAGATATTTGGTACTGAGATAGAAATGTCAAGATTTAGGGCGCCTGGGTAGCTTAGTCGGTTAAGCGTCCGACTTTAGCTTAGATCATGATCTCTCGGTTCGTGGGTTCGAGCCCCGCGTCGGGCTCTGTGCTGACTGCCAGCTCAGAGCCTGGAGCCTATTTTCAGAGTCTGTGTCTCCCTCTCTCTCTGACCCTCCCCTGTTCACGCTGTCTCTCTCTCTCTCCTAGAAATAAATAAAAATTTTAAAAAATACTTTTAAAAAAGAAATGTCAAGATTTTATTACTGACTAGATACAGGAGGCAACAAAACATGGAGGAATCCAAGGTGACTAAGGTATTGATCCTGGATGTCTAGAAGAGATAGAGCAACTATTATCAGTAATGAAGAAGCCAGGAAGAAAGGACTCTCAGAAAGAGGATAAGTTTGTTCACATTGAGTTTGTTCAGCTATCTACCATACAGGAAGGAGACTGAAATAACAGAGACAGGGAAAAAGGGAAGGAGAGAGTATGAGAGAGATTCAAAATCATTTGCAAGGAGATAACATTTGGAACTATGGCAATAGGCCAAATCACAGAATTTTGGAGGTATGTATTTTAGAGAAGATTTTTAGAAGCTGGGGTAGCCAAAGCGATTGATTAAGCTAAGGAGAACCAGGAGAACATGGAATTTGAAAATGTACATCAAGATATATAGGCTTTGGTGTCATCCTAACTTTCTTATAATTTCAAAGAGGTACTTGGTAGTAAGTCATTAAATGTATCTCTGCTGATAGTATTTCACAAACTTTTGAGACAGAAGAAGCTTTATCCTTTTGGTAATTATCTGCTCATACTGCACTGATATGTGTACTGCATGTGAAAAAAACTATGGAAATCAAAATGACTGTTCAAATGTAAGAAAGAAATATTTTTGACACTATTGTTATCACTACTACATTATTATAAAGGCTAATCAACTCTAGACTTCTTTTTCAGCATTCATTAATGAATCTGCATGTATCTAATGCATTATAAGAGCAATGTTCTACTCAGGCAGACTGGGAATAGGTTAAAAATGCGTAATCATTGTCTCAGTAATTTCTTTTAGGGCAATGGTAGTAAAAGACACTCTGAATCAAGGAGAACTGAGTAAAAGGGATTCTATCTGCATTTAGAATAGTTCTTACTGTATTTCACTGAGAAGATGGGAGAAATGGCACCAGAATTGAAAGGTTGTCATTGCATGTATAGGATGTTAAGAGAGAGGGAATGTATGCAGAGACCATTTGCAACATGCCAGCATCAGCAATAGTCACCAAGACAAGACAGAAGCTAGGATACCATACCGGCCAAAAGGGATAAAAACAGACTCAGGTGACCCAAAGGCTACAAGGCCTCAAATGTCAAGCTCTTCTCTCAGTGACTGCTGCTGTCAGCTACAAAATGGCTCTCTCCTGGCAAGGACAGCAGGTCACATATCTCAGTTATTGCTCTGGAAATAACCTGTCATCACATCATCTCTGAACACAAAGGACAAGACAATTGTCCCAAGTTCTGTCAGGCAAAACTCCTGGTCATCTGAGGAAGTGGTAATAAGGAACATGGTACACTCTTATTAATATTATCTATCTCTGTCCCTTGCTTTAGTAAGAAACACTTTGGAGACAGCAATAAGATTTTGTAGTATTATGTTGTTTTCTCAAAACTTTCTTAATGTAGGGGATTTATTTCTAAATTTTGTAGTTAATTAGGTAAGGAATACCTATGTTGAATGATTAGTCTAATCAACATGATTATGGCTGATTATGATGATTTTTAAAATTCATCTTCTGTTTTGTATTTCAACCAAAATGAAATAAACACAAAGGTTAAGTCCCAAATCCATTAAGAGTATGTTTGGCTTATGTGGTAAGGAAATTAGCCTATTACTAAAACAAATTTTAAAAGATTTATAAGAGGCAAGTAGATGGAATTGCCTTTCAGGATATTTCATGACTTTTATGGGACAAAGGTAAAACTGCATGATTTCTATTATACTTTCTCAACTGTTACTCAAATTGATTATAACCATAAAGGAATTTCATATTCTGATTCATCACCATGTTAAATGACTATGAAGTCTTCTAAACAAAAGCATGAAATTGTGCTTCCTCTTCCTAGTACTAAATTCACACAGCAAGGTCTGTTTAAAGATGGTCATCACATTTTCTGTTTCTCCCAAAATGTGCTTTTAAAATATAAATTTGGAATAAATAAAACAAAAACAAAAACAAACCTTATCATGCCTGTTGATTGATTTTGGAAACTAGAGGGAATTGTGTAATGCTTATAATCCAAAGAAGGATTATGTGTATGGATTTCAAGAAGATTCTACCTCCCTAAATGTTGTGACATTTAAAAAAAAATGTTGGTTAAGTGTCATGCTTTTTCCCCAGCTTTAAAAAGCCACACTCCAAGAGGTTTTGAAAGCTTGAGTCATAAACACAAATGACAAAGAGAAAAGTAGAACTACTTGTGGAGCAAAATAAAAAAAAAAACAAACGGATGTTTTAAATTGAAAGCAGAGAAAGAACAAGGCACGTGGTTCTTGCTCTACTGAAAATCCTTGACCAAAATACTAATGACTGTCTTTTCTTTGTTTTGTCTATTTACTTTTGGAAATTGACACTCCCAATTTTGTTTGTTCTGAACAAGATGTGGAGTGTTATATCATTTCAGTGAACTGAAAACATTAATGAAATACAATGTGTGGGCAGACAGATTCTGAGAATTTATGTGTGAATTTATATAAGAAAGGAAAGTATGGCAATAGATGTGGGGATGGAGGGAATCTAGTCCTGTATACACAATCAAGATGAACATAAGATCATTCCTTTTACTTTTATCCTTCAAATAAAAAACAAAATACCCATTTAAAATAATTTCTGGGAAATGATGGTAACATAAACTTAAAAACAAACATCTTGAAAAGCAGGTTCAGAATACATTTAATCAATTTTTTAAATGTTTATTTACTTATTTTGAGAAAGAGGCAGAGAGTGTGAGCAGGAAACGGGCAGAGAGAGAGAGGGAGAGAAAAATCCCAAGCAGGCTCTGCCCTGTTAGTACAGAACCCAAAGCGAATCTTACAGATAGATCCCATGAAATCCAAAATCATGACCTGAGCTGAAATCAAAAGTCAAACACTCAACTGACTGAGCCACCCAAGTACCCTTATTTAATTAAATATTTTAAAGAAGGAACTTTATACAACAAAAGGTAAATTTTACATCTGTATCAAAATTACTGTTTCTTGTCCCCTCCACCTAGAGTAACATTCCATTTTCCTATGATATCGCCTCACAATGCTCTTAACTCCATTTTACAAGGTGTCTCCAATATGGTCAGCCTTGCAGTTAGGATGCTTTAAACTACTAGAAAACTATGCAGATGAAAGTGGCTTTAGAAAGACAGGATTCTTATTGTTCTGTATAATCATTACAGAGCTGGGCAATCAGTGAAGATTAAGCAGATCAATATCCTTAGAACAAGGATGTCAGTTCTCCTGTGCTCAGTGCATTGGCTTTTGTCCTCAGGCTTATTATTGCATAGCTGCAATATGGCTACTGCAGCTGAGATCGTGTTTGCCTATAACCAAATACAGGGAGGAAGGAAGCAGGCTGTAGAGCTCCCTTTCTTTATGGGAGGAAAAAAAATCCTCTGGAGCTTATCTCTATGTCTTATTATCAAGAAAAAATGGTATCGCCGTTACTAACAGCAAGGAAAGGAAGAAAACCAAATATCTGGTTTTCTAGTTAACTCAAATAGGTTAGACATAGAGTTGAATTAGGGGTACAGAACAGTAGTGCTCCTTTGAACTCCCCATGAAGGGTACATATTTAAAATGCTTTAAAAATAATATTTATCAAGAAATAAGCAATACAAGAGCAAGATAATATTTGGATAACATAATATCAACCAGTAATGGTAGACATCTGATATGACAGTTAAGAGCAGGAATTTGAGGGGCGCCTGGGTGGCTCAGTCAGTTTAGTGTCCGACTTCAACTCAGGTCATGATTTCATAGTTCATGAATTCAAGCCCTGCGTCAGTTTCTGTGCTGACATCTCAGAGCCTGGAGCCTGTTTCAGGTTCTGTGTCTCCCTCTCTCTCTACCTCTCCCCCACTCATGCTCTGTTTCTCTCTGTCTCAATAATAAATAAAAAACATTAAAAAAAATAAAAGCAGGAGTTTGGACAAGAAGATGACATTTATTTTCATGTGTTTACTATTTTTAAGTAAACTATTTTGAGATTCAGCCTGAGAGTAAAAGTTTAAAGATCTAAAATTTTATGAGGTAAGATTAAAGATTAATGAAATATGTGAAGAAAACCATATGAGCTCTTATTTTTACGACAGATATTGCTTAGACCTGTTAGAATTTCAAAAAGATTTTATGAAGCATAAGAAGGGTGAGGGATGAAATTCAATGGCATTATTTAGAACTCCTGTTATTTGGTTCCTCTGCTAATTATTTCATCAAGTGAAAAATGATCCTCCTAAAGTACCATTAGTTCAACATTAATTACTAAGGTGGAAATCTCCATCATAACAGCTCCACAGCGACAGAAAGCTCAGAGATTACAACGAATACTCCACGAGGGCATTGCTCTAAAATCTGACTTTACTCTTGCAAAATCTCCAAGAATCAACATGCTTTCTTTCCTTGCAACTTTTCACCATTTCCTGATGATAGATTTTAGGAAAAGGGGAAATAAAGGATGAGTTTCAAAAAATCCATTTGGTGCAACAACAGTCCCAGACTACTGCGGTGAAGGCACTGTGGTTTTCACCCAAACCTCCTGTCATCTTACTAGAAGATCAGAGTAATTTCCAAAGTCAAAAATGCTGAATAATTAATAATAGAAATATAAAATTAATATACACCCAGAGATAGTATAATAAAATAAGAAATGAGGAAAATAAAAATATCACCATTAGAATATCACATTAATAATTGCCACTCATGAATGCTAAAATCATTAGGCAAAACATTGAGAAAAAAGATGGTTTTTGTCTGGCCTCAAACCTCCTGTCCCAAATATTTATTATATAGGCTGATGCAAAACGTTTGATATTCCTTCTCCAGGAGAAGCTCTCTTCTGCTTCCCTTGAGTTTGAGCTGAACTTGGTAACCTATTTCTAATGAACAGAGCATGGAGAGGGAAAAGTAGTAATTTTATAGTTGAGAAACATGATGGATGCTAGTTTAACCAAATGATTGAGGTCGATGTCACCAGTTATAATTCATGATGATATTACAGACCCTTAAATTAGATGATAATGAGGGAACTTCATCTGTGTGGCATCCTTCCCAAAATCTATAACCCCATTCTAATCATAAAACCTTTAGATAAACCCCAATTGGAAGTCATTTGACAAAGTATCTGACCAGTGAGTGCTCTTTAAAAGTAACAAATAAAGTATATATTAGAAAATAAGAAAGAGCTAAAATCAATAATCTAAGCTTCTACCTTAGGAAACTATATAAAGAAAAAATTAAATTTAAAGTAGAAGAAAAGAAATAATTAAAAAACTGAGCAGAAACCAATGAAATTGTAAACACAAAATTATTAAAGAAAGTCAATGCAATCAAAAGCTGCTTCTTGGAAAAGATAAATAAAATCAATCAACTTGCAACTAGCTTAACTAAAAGTAAGAGATAGAAGACACAAATTAGTAATATCAGAAATGAAAAAAGGGACGTCACGACTAATCTCATGAACATTAAAAGGATGAAAAAGGAATGTTATGAACAGCGTTATGGTCACACATTTGATAACCTTGATAAAATGGATTAATTCCTTGAAAGACAAAACCTGGCACATGCAGAAATACATAATGTTAATAAGCTATATCTATTAATGAAATTGAATCAATAATTAACCACCTTCAAAAACACAAAAAAAAACAGGCCTAGGCGGATTCACTGGTAAATTCAACCAAACATTAAAACCAAAATAAGAGAAAATTATACCAATTCTCTACAATGTCTTCCAGAAATTAGAAGCTGAGGGACTACTCCCTAACTCATTCTATAAAACTAGTATTACCCTATTGCCCAAACCAGACAAATACATTGCAAAAAGGAAAACTACAGATCAATATTTCTCATGAACATAGATACAGAAATCTTCTCTAAATCTTTAGCAAAATGAGTCCAGTAGTGTATGAAAATAATTGTACACCACAACCAAGTGAAATTAATTCCTGATATGCAAAATAGTTTTAACTTTCAAAGATCACTTAACATAATCAATCCATCATATTGATAGGCTGAAATAAAATAACCGTATGATCATATCAGTAGATGCAGAAAAATAACTGACAAAATCCTATACCCATTCATGATAAAAACTCTCAGCAAACTAAGAATGGAGGGGAACTTCATCAACTTAATAAAGAACATCTACAAAAAACCTATAGCTAACATCAAACTTAATGGTGGAAAGTTAAGTTTTTTCATTAAAATAAGAAACACGGAAAAGATATCTGTTCTTACTACTCTTATTCAATACCATAAGGGAATTTGCAGCTAACATAATACGACAAGAAAAGAAAATATAAGGCATACAGATTGGAAAGAAAGAAACAAGACTATCCTTGTTTGCAGGTGACATGACTGTCTATGCAGAATGTACAAAAACATCAATAAAAAGCTTCCAGATCTAGAGTTATTACAGCAAGGGCACAGAATACAAGGTTCATACACAAAAGTCAATTGGTTCCATATATATTGGCAATGACCAATTGGAATTTCAAATTAAACACATAATACCACTTACATTAGCATTCCCCAAAATGAAATATTTTTGCTATCAATCTAACAAAATATGTGCAAGACATATATGAGGAAAAGTACAAAGAAAGAAACCAAAGAATATCTAAATAAATGGAAAGATATACATAGACAAGAAGACTCAATAGTGTCAAGATGTCAGTTCATACCAATGTGATCTACAGATATAATAAAATCCCTTTCAAAGTCTTAGCAAGTTATTTTGGTTATCGATGAACTGACTCTGAAATCATTATAGAATGACAAAAGACCCAGACTAGCCAATATAATTTTGAGGAAGAAAAGTAAAGTCAGAGGACTGACATTACCAACCTCAATAGTTACTATAAAGCTACAATAATCAATACTGTGTGAGACTGATTAATGAATAAACATGATAAACTAGGAAACTGAGAAAATGTCACATTTTGGAGAACATAAAGAAGACATGGCAACTAAATGTAATGTGAGATCCTGGATTGCAGCTTGGAACAGGAAGTGGATATTAATAGAAAAACTGGTGAGATCTCACTAAGGTCTGTACTTAAGTGAACAGCATTGCACCAATATTAACTTCTTTGTGTTGACAAATGTACCATGATAATACAAGATGTTCAACTTTAGGAGAAAATGATGGGAACTGTACTATCTGTATTATCATTGAATATCCTCTGTTAATATAAAATTATTTTGATATAAAAATGTTTTAAAAATTTCAGGCCAATTGTCACTCATTTACAAACATATTAAATTTCTAATTAAATAATAACAAACAAAAATCCACCATTAGATAAAAAAAGATATATGCCATGCCCAGGTTAGATCCATTTCAGAAAGACTGTTTTTGCAAGATGATTTTAGCATTAAAAAATGTATTCACCTCGGGGCGCCTGGGTGGCTTAGTCAGTTAAGCGTCCGACTTTCGCTTAGGTCATGATCTCGCGGTTCGTGGGTTCGAGCCCCGCGTCGGGCTCTGTGCTGACTGCCAGCTCAGAGCCTGGAGCCTGTTTCAGTCTGTGACTCCCTCTCTCTCTGACCCTCCCCTGCTCACGCTGTCTCTCTCTCTCTCCTAAAAATAAATAAAACATTAAAAAAAATTTAAAAAAAAATGTATTCACCTCATTAACAAGGGGAAATTATATATAATCTTCTCAGTAGATAGAGATATCTATCTTTATGAATTCATAGAGTTGTAGAACATCAGCACTCTACCTTCACTGCTTGTTGGTATCTAAAATGGAAAAATCTTTTAGAAAACAATTTGATATTGCTTCTTAAATCAGTACAGTCACGTAACCTATGGCCCTGTCCTTCATTCTTACATATGTATCCTAGAAAATTTTTGTACCAGATATACCAGAATGAAAATGTTCATGGCAGCTTTATGCAAAATATGAGAAGAGAAAGAAAAAGAACAAAGAAGAAATGTTCCAATAATCCATATGTTCTCGGCAGAAGAATAAATACATTTTTATATATTTAATATAATGGATTATTGAGTGCATCCATGCTTGAAAACGAAATCTGAGAAAAACAATTGCAGAAGATATAAAAAATAAATTCAGATCCTAAGTAATACTGGAGTGTATCTTTACACATCCACTACACACATACCTAGGTATCCTAATATTCTATTATTTTAAGTATGCACAATTATAAGAACAAGTAAGAATATGATCACTACAAAATTCAGGACAGTGATTAAGAGAGGAAAGGATAGGAGGTCATACAGTAAGGGTAAGTACAGATATTTACTTGATTTACAGTTGGTGTTATTTCTAATTATATATATATATATTTACTGTAGAGTGTGATTATATACTTCTCAATAGTAAATAACAACCAAAAAAATCAGTTGTTTGACCTTTTCATGCTTCTCATGTCTCCTTCTGCCTCTTCCTGATCCCTGTGTGTTTTGGCAGCCTGATCTTCACCTCCTGCCTGGAATCTGAGCCCCGGCTTAAGATAACCAAATTAGTTTCTCTTGCTTGCATCCAAGTGTCCTGATTACAATTCAACATGAAAAGAATATTTCCAATTTAGAATGACAAACATTATCCCCATAGGTATTTAAGTATCTTTGTTTTTTTTTAATTTTATTGCATACATTTTATCAATTTCCAAGTACTCGCACAGATTTCTGTAAAAGTATATGCACAAAACAGCACTGATGATAATGGTTTCAATATATGAAGACACAGGGGGGAAATTAAAAAAGAAAAGAAATACAAAGTGAAACAAACTGTCAACCTTGTTTTCTTAAATGGACTACACCTTTAGCTAATTATCTTCAATAAATCTTTAACCTTACACTGTGTTCCTTCCAATATCCTATATGAAATCAGTGTATGTAAGCTAAAATTCCCTTAAATGAAATATAAGTTTCACAAAGGATAAGTTGGAAAAAAAAGTCGTATATGACTTTAAATTCTTATGGTGCCTTCTATTTTTCTACAGTTTCCATAGCTGGAATTTTCCAGTTCATGAAGTCGTGAGTTTAAGATCACCTGTTTCACAAATAAGGACCCCGAGGTCCAGGTAGGTTAAAAGGTTCGCCTGAGGTTGTAAAGTAGTCAGTGACAATTCTGACATTGATGCCACAGATTCAGATACCATGGTCTTCTTTAAAAGAGACAAGGTATATAAAACACTCAGCATAGTGACAAACACAGAGTGCTTAATAATAAAGGTGAATTCTCTTTCCTATCCCCTCCATTTTGCCTCATTTATCAGTTCCACACAGCTGACTGCTCTGAACTACAGAACCCAAAGCCTCAGCAAGAATGTTAAACTGACAGTATTCAAAGTCACTCAGTGGTTCTTCCCATCCTGCCCCAATGAAATGTATTTTTGCCAGTATGTCACTTGTCAATTATTACCATACTTAAGATTATCACATTATCCCAAATTCCAAATAAAATTAAAACTATCTAGAGGGTTAGAAAAGATCCCAGATTTGAAGCACTTCATATAAAGTGTCCAGATAATTAACTGTTTTTTTTTTTTTTTTCCCTAGCTTCCATCTGGTATCGCACATAGTGGACAGACCACAAAACTGGCCATCAGCCACCTGGATTTAGGTTTTTTGTTTTTTGTTTTTGTTTTTTTTTGTGTGTGGTTTGACCTTCAGCAAATCATGTAACTTCCCTAAATCTCAGCCTCCTCATCGGAAAACAGAGATGGTTAAGGTAAATATTCAATAAAGTTTCTCCTTGTTCCGAGTCCTCTTCTTTTTTTTAACTGCCATGAATTGATAGTATCTTCTGGTTACTGCCAATACAGAAAGCCAAGTGACAGCTTTAGGCCGTGATGTTTCTCAATAATGCACTTCAGGCTACCGCACAGAAGGACTGAGTGGATCAATGGTGATGCCAGAATTAGAATTTACAGTCGCGCCTAATCTATTGTTTTTCTACTGAGCCATACTACCTCATAGAGACTCCATTTAATAGTAAAACAAGATTTAAAGGGCAAAACTCCATGATTTCATATTGGCAAATGCAAGGGTAAAATTGAAAGATGCTGCCATAAAATCATCTCACCATAACAACCGCCGAGTATTTTCACTTCTGCAAAAATATGTGTGCTCATGTGCTCTTGCCTGAGAGATAGCAATATTTGGTACAAAGATTACAGTGGAGTTAAAAAAAAATTAGAGACTGGTTACCCATATGCCTGAAAACTCTGCACACAAAGGGACACTTGAACAGACCTTAATTAATAAAAAGGACAACTAGACCTCTAAAGGTTTGTAGCAGCTTTGTACTTACTCAAGGGACTTTGTACTAAAGGGACTTAAGCAATGAGCTTCAAACTCAGGGCTGAAAAGAACCGTTAACCTACTCCAGGACCCCAATTCACTAAATCCAAATTTCCAGCTAACATTTACTGAACACGTATGTGCTAGGCTCAGTTGTAAGCATTTTTACCTATTAATTCATTTAATTCTAACAACAGCCCTCTGAACTAAATACTGGTAACTGTCCCAGTTTATAAACGAAGAAACAGAGATCTGAGGTCACATAACTAATACAGAGAAGAACAGGAAGTGAGAATAGTTTATGTTGAACATGAAGCCTTCTTCCTGTTTATGAATACCCATGTTTATGAATATTTTACATATGATTTTTGTATGCCTATAAAGAAGCACACATTGGAGTACACACTCTTCCATGATGGAAATTAAAAAATTGAAACCTAAAATTAGTTTTCATCATTATACTCTCAAAAATTTTACATATTACTTACATATTTATGTGAAATATTAGATGGAGATATACCTAAGCTTACAATATTAGGTTTGTTTCACAAATAAAAACAAGTAAACTTTTATTTATTTTTTTTTTAATTTCTAATGTTTTATTTATTTCTGAGAGGGAGAGAGAGAGACAGCATCAGCAGGGGAGGGTCAGAGAGAAAGAAGGAGACACAGAATCTGAAACAGACTCCAGGCTCTGAGCTAGATGTCAGCACAGAGCCTGAAGCCGGGCTCAAACCCGCAAACCGTGAGATCATGACCTGAGCTGAAGTCGAACACAACCAACTGAGCCACCCAGGCGCCCCGGTAAACTTTTAATCTATGGTTTTACAAATACTTTTATTGTTAGTATTGTAACTTCATCTTAAAATATATACGCAGCTCCAATCATCTCCAAAACATATTTATTCAGAGAGATAACACTTGATATCTTCAATCTGGATATTACTTTGTCATTAGCTGCTGCTTCTCTTAAACTGACAAGAACATATTTTAATAGGACTTAGCCTAAAAAATAAATGAAGTCTATTGCTGATTCCCATTCACAAACTGTGACATTTGTTATGAAGTTCATAACAGTCACAGGCACTGTAATGTATTGGTCTGAAGACCTGAGTTTCATTTTTAGTTCATTTCCTGAAAATTCATTTTGTGACATTGCCTGAGGCATATCCTTTGCAAACATACAAATAGATAACATTAGTTTCCTAAATAAGGTTTACTAGCTGAGACTGAACTTCCTTGTCAACTGTGGCAAGAAATGCAGGCTGTTGCTCAACTCCATTAAGCAGCCACTGTCTGCTGGGTTAAATGCTCTCTGTGATGGGGACTGGTGCTGGAGACATGCCTGGAACAGAGTTGACAAGGTCACCAAGCTGCCTCCCTAATTTGTAGGACTAAAGTCTCATGTGAGCAGAATTTCAGATGAAGCTCATGCCTTAGTTAAATTTTTGTTTATACTGCAGGTGGCAGGATTTTTATGCTTTACATCTTGCTATAGTCCTATACTTCCTGGCAAAGGAAAAATTCAAGATGCTTCATCCATCTGATTGTGGTTTTGAAAATATTCATATGGTTCCAGAGAGAACAGTCAAGTTCTGAAGGTGGGTGTTTTTTGTTCTTGCTATTGTTCATAAACTAAAATACATTATATGATTGGTTCATACTTCATATATGTTTTATTTTTTCTCTTTACTCTGCAATTTCAATCTTTCCCTAAATTAAAAAATTATTCAGTAAATGAAAAGGAACAATTATTGAAACTCTTCAAAACAGAATTTGATCCTGTTTAAGGTTTGAAAATGGTTATATCTGCACTGAATCCGTTATTCCAAATGACTTTACTTCAAACACTATTGATTTAGCTATATTTTTTCCTGAAACACTATATAATTTTAACATTAATAATTGAAAAAATAGCAACTTAAAAACACAAAAGTTCACCAAATCTTATTTTTTTCTTAATTTTAGAGTGAGAAAGAGAGAACACAAATGGGGGAAAGGGGCAGAGGGGGAGAGAGAGAGAGAGAGAGAGAGAGAGAGAGAGAGAGAGAGAGAGAGAACTCCAAACAAGCTCCACGGTCACCACAGGGCCCAACACAAAGCTTGATCCTATGATCCTGGGACCATGACCAGAGACAAAATCAAGAGTTGGACATTCAACCAACTGAGACACCCAGGCACCCCTACCAAATCTTTTCAAGCTAAAACTGTGAATCTTAAAATCCTTATTTAGACCTCCTGTAGTGTAAAATACTGCCATTTGATTTTTTGATATTTATATATACTTATGTATATTTAAAATCATCAGTATTTTTCACTCTGCATTAAAACATTTTCATCATCTGTATTCTTAAAAGCAAATTATGTCAGCAAAGATAATTTTCTTGGCTAGCCTAGTAAAGACAAATTTGTTTATATTTTAAACATCCATAAAAGTTCATGTTTTATTATATATTTCAAAGCTCTAAAACAAAATTAATCAGGATGGCTTGAAGTTCACCAAAATGTTTTGGCTTCTTCTTAATCTAAATTCAACATATGCTCCTCCCTAATAACTGTTACTTAACTCTACTCATGAAAAATAGTAAATTATCTAAAACTTAACTCAAAGGGCCTAATATTCTATTTCAGCCCCTTCACATTTCTTCTGCTTGGCACAGAGTCTCAGCTAACTAAAGGGAAATCTTTGTACAAATCCCTGCATTTACCAACAGTAAAATGGCTATCACTCACATCTGCATAAGAAGAATCACAAAACATCTATTTTGTACAAATATGCACATGCAAACATTTTAAATGAAAATTTTAACTTTTCTTTAGGTCCCAGCTTATGAATATTTCTGAGTTGGAGAGAAAGAGAGAGTGAATATTTCTGAGTTGGAGAGAGAGAGAGAGAGAGAGAGAGAGAGAGAGAGAGAGGGATCTAGAACTATGTTCTGTTCTCATCTGAAACTCTTTATGACTTTCCACCAAAACTTCCCCCAGTGTCAGCATGACAGTAACACACATACACACACACACACACACACACACACAAATAGACCATATTAACACTTTTCATTTCTAGTGCTCCAAAATTCTGTCATCAATGCTAGATTCCAACCTTAAATCGATGGGAAAATTTAGAACAAACAAATAATAATCTTCTAAGATTCTCAATAGCTTGCAAACTTTCTTAGAAAGAATATCATTTTCATATTTTCTCTTGTGCACATCACATATTAAACCTTTGATGATTTCTTTCATGAGTCTACCACTTTCTAGTCTACAAAGTACTCACTATTCCATTCACAACAATTATGCGAATTAGGCATAGAGATACCATTTCCATTTAAAGTAGAAAAGGCTCTGAAGCCTACAGAGGTTGCTTTGTTAACATTTTACAGACTGAACTCAATTAATCTGATTTTAAATTTAGCTTAGTACCCCACCACCATCTGTCTCTGAACCCTAAACTATTTTTTATGTTCACATATTTTTGAGAGAGAGACACACACACACACAGAGACAGAGAGAGAGAGAGAGAGGGAGAGACCAAGTGTTAGCAGGGGAGTGGCAGACACAGAGTCTGAAGCAGGCTCCAGGCTCTGAGCGGTCAGCACAGAGCCCGACATGAGGCCAGGACCCACAAACAGCAAGATCATGACCTGAGCCAAGGTCAGGCTCTCAACCAACTGAACCACCCAGGTGCCCTATAGACTATTTTTCTATATTGTTTTTCTGTAGGCAATAACGGGTGATAATTTCTCTAGAGAACTGGTTACATTCTATCACATGTGACTTTAAAAATTAGCATGTTTTTCTCTGAGATCTGTGCTGTGGAAAATTCAGTTTCTAAAATGTTCCATTATGTGTTCATCATGTCCTTGCCTCCCATGCCCAATTATTCCAGGCCATATTCCAGTTGGACAATAATAGTGGTTTATGTTTAACTTAACTCACTCTTGTGGAAGTAGCATTAATTCACTTTCTTGTATATTGTTGTCCCAAATACAATCATGTTCTACATCTTATCATAATATAGACACAGCATATCATAGAATCAGCATCAAGTAACTACATGTACATAGAATATTTTATACACAGATACACAAAGAAGGTGATGACCTATAGATCTTGTAGAGCAGATGATTAGTTAGGGACTGAGAACTCATGTGCAGAATAACTACATTCAAATTTTTCTTGGTTCAAAGAGAGGGAAACATTAAAGAGTTTATTACTCTTTTTGTCATTTTAGGTTTTAAGCATATTTCCTCTGTGACAAGTTACACTACCTCAAAGCAGCATGGGTAGAATCACATCCAGGAGTAAGGAAAAAGTGACCAGCTGAGCTTCCAAAGCCTTTGTAGCAAAATCCCCCATCTATGGTATATAGCAGTAAATCCAGGACTCAGAGGATGAAACCATCTGTAGCTATCAGGTGCTTTGGCTAAACCACACATGCAAAGCACGTGGCAGTGATCCCAAAGACCAAAAGAATAAGAATTCCTAACATTACATAGTGCTTTATTTCACTTACTACAGTGACAAAGCCTTGACCTAAAAGTTGTAGCAGAACCCCACTCTGTGTGATTTTTATTTTGTCTGCAACTGTGACACTCAGCTGTGAACCAGGCATACAGTAATGCCTGGTGTATTAGTATTAGATTCAGGAAGACAACCGTAAATGGAAATTTCAACATGGGCATGCATGGAATTCTTGGGAAGCAACAAGAAAACATCACACTTTCCCTTTGTTCCCCAATAGTTATTCTCATGAGGAATTGGGGAATCCTGAGTTTTAACCTCTCGCAACCACTTGGCCTTACTTAAATGTATAAGAAGTGTTTTAAGAGCCATATTCTATTTACTAAATTTTAATTATTGGTAGATGTCTTGATACTTGAGCAACAGAAGTTGAAGCATAGCTGCATAAAATTTAATGTTATAATTATGTAAAATTTAAAAGTAAACAGAGCTGCTACAGATCACTATTAAGGGCATGCCTAAGAGCTTCTATATATATGATAATTAGCTTTATATAGTTCATTTTAACAATGGTTGTAATTATAATTATTTTCATCTAATTAATTCAAATGGATTTTTCTCTTTTCTTAATTCTCTAGTATCTATAAAGTGTCTGCTTAATATCCATGATACACTCTCCTGATTCATTTGCTTGCTACATTACTCTCTTTTCACACCCCTTGGCCCCAATCAGTATAAGGCAATGGTTCTTAATTCTAAAATTTCCTACATGTTTCCATGTAGTTAGACCTGAGGTAATATATATCTACCCTGCCCATAACAACCTTTCTCAGAAATTTTTGAGCAACATTTTAATTTTTTTAATTTTAACTTTTTCATTTTTATTTTTTAATGTTTTATTTATTTGAGAGAGAGAGAGAGAGAGAGAGAGCAGGGGAGGGTCAGAGAGAGAGGGAGATACAGAATCTGAAACAGCCTCCAGGCTCTGAGCTAGCTGTCAGCACAGAGCCCAAAGCGGGACTCGAACCCACGAACCGTGAGATCATGACCTGAACTGAAGCCTGAAGTCGGACAGTTAACCGACTGAGCCACCCAAGCGCTCCTTGAGCAACATTTTTAGATCCTTCATGATTCTCAGCCCAATCTAGAAATCTCTGTGTGTGCGCGTGCGCAAGCACATGCGTGCACTCATATAAGCATAAATATGTTAGTGGCAAGAACTATGAAAGCCGTTGTAAGAACTGAAAGGTTAAAAGTTCAGGAACCCTGAGCTGTAGATTGCAGATTCTTTACAAGGCTAACAATTGCTTGACATGTGAAGGAAGGAATAAGAACCAATGTTACAAGTGGGAAGGGTTGAAGGGGGAGCTCAGGTACATTGCCTCCTGAAATTCCTAGAGATGGTCTTTTACCACAGAGGACTTTAAAATGAAATCACACAGGGGCACCTGGGTGGCTCAGTGGGTTAAGTATCCGACTTCATCTCAGGTCATGATCTCGCAGTTGCGGCTTTGCAGCCCAACGGCAGGTTCTGTGCTGACAGCAGGCCTGTAGCCTGCTTCGGATTCTGGGTCACCCTCTAGCTCTCTGCCCCTCCCCCACTCACACTCTGTCTCTCAAAAGTAAATAAATGGTAAAAAAAATTAAAATGAAATTGCACACATTTTCAGTTTATCATTATCAGATGAAGGAAGGGAAGGAGAGTGTCGGTTGAGGAAAGAGGGAATGCACCTTCCACTTGCCCTCTTTGAAATAATATAATCTGACATTTATAAAGATCTTACAGTGGGCTGGGCAATGTCATAAAGTTGCATGGACTATTCCATTTAATTCTGATGAAAAGTCTGTGATAGGGGTAATCATTATCTCTGAAACTCAGAGGAGATGAAAACCAGGCTCAAGATTCGACAGCTAGTAAGTGACAGGTCTGCCTGATTTTTGAGTCAGATTTTCTTCTGTTTAATGGAGCTTTGGTGAGGATTAAATGGGAGTTCTCAATGAACTTAGATCAAACTCCAAACTCCTCACTTTAGCCTGCCCACCTCACCAACACCATCGTCCTTTTATTCAAGTATGCTGTAATCACATTGATCTTACATTCTAAAATTGGGAGAAAAAACCGTACAGCCTAAAGGTTTTGGTTCTTGGTCTATCTGGCTAGAATGCTCTCTACCAGCCTAGTCCAGTGTCTGGCTCCTTCTCTTGTCTCAGCTCAAATGTCATCAACTCTGAGAGGCCTTCTCTGTCCAGCCTTTCCAAAGCCCTGTAACACTTCACATGAGTAATGATTTATTTACTTGCTTACTTTTTTGTTTCTTTTATAAAGCTTGGCCCATGCGGGTAGATACATCCATATCTCCAGAACCTACCATAATATGACATAAAGGCCCTCAATATGTAGATGAATAAATAAAACTAAAAATCCTGATTCATCCTGATCTGACCATCCATCTCGGTCATTTCATATTAATACCCTCCATTCTTTAATCACCACAAGAAAGCAAACACAGGTCAGCAAAATAATGAATCACCAAATATTTCCCCTATCAACAATGTGTGATTTGTTAAAATGAGAGGCCATGAAAACCCTCTCATCTCCCCCCCTCTCCCATCCCAGACTTCAGATGTAAAGGTGAATTGAAGCAAAAATAAATACATACATAAATAGGCTTGCTAGTCTCTGCAGGCTACTCAGGCTTTACCAATCACAGGAGACATCCCTTTGAGTGCCTCTGCTTGATCATAGCTTGCATGTTGTAATTCTTCCTGGAGGTGCACAGATAACATGAGCAGGGGAAGCTGGCCCAGGGAGAGCAGTAAGCCCAAGAGCATGTATGTTTCACATGTAAGGGACTTCTCCACCCAGCTACAGCTAATTGCTGGCTGATAACGCCATAGTTGAGTGGGGCTTGAGTGACTAATATTGGCTTTTGTGTTTAGTTTTAAGGGATGCTGAAACTTAGATTTAAGCAAAATATTTTTATTCTAGATAGTAAAAATGCATTTTAAAAATTTAAAATATGTATGAAAAACATCTGTGGAGGTCTGCTCTCACCAACCACCAGTTTTTCTAATCATCATAACCTGATATCATTTTCTCTTCTCTCTCTATTCTCCAGGAGAAGACCTATAACTATAGAGAAGTAAAGTAAATTCAAACATACTTTTGACAAGAATTTGATTTCCTCCATTTAAAATACAGGGTTTTGTGGGGTGGGGGTGGAGGTGGTAGTTTTGTTTTTGTTTTTGTTTTCTTTTTTGAGAAGACTGGCTCGGGGTTGTCAATTTTGTTTATGCTTCCAAAATACAAGCTCTAAGTTTTAATGAGCTGTTCTACTGGTTTTCTTGGATTCTACATTGTTTATTTCTGCTCTAATCTTTTATATTTCTCTTCTTCTGCTGACTTTGGCTTTTGTTTGCTGCTTCCCCTTTAGCTCCCTAGGTGTAAGGTTAGGTTGTACATTTGAGATCTTTCTTGCTTTTTGAGATAGGCCTGAAATGCAATGTGTTTTCCTCTTAGGACTGCCTTGACTACATCCCAAAGGCTTTGGACTCTCGTCCTTTTTCATTGGCTTCCATGTATTTTTTTTAAAATTTCTTCTTTAATTTCCTAGTTAACCCATTCATTCTTTAGTAGGATGCTCTTTAACCTCCATGTATTTGGGGGCTTTCCAAACTTTTTCTTATGGTTGATTTCAAATTTCATAGAGTTTTGATCTGAAAATATGCATCGTATGATCTCAATCTTTTTGTACCTTTTGAGGGCTATTTTATGACCCAAAATGTGATCTATTTTGGAGAATGTTCCACATGCACTGGAGAAGAATGTGTATTCTGCTGCTTTAGGATGAAATGTTTTGAATATATCTGTTAAGTCCATCTTTGAGAGACATCCAATGTGTCATTCAAAGCCATTTTTTTCTATTGATTTTCTGCCTGGATGTCCATCACTGTAAGTGGAGTATTAATGTGTCCTACAATTATGGTATTATTATCCAAATATTTGCTTATGTTGTGAATAACTGATTTATATATTGCTTTTCTATTTTTGTCTGTTTGTTTTAGTTTTTGAGAGAGGCAGAGAGAATGAGCAGAGAGGCAGAGAGAATCTTAAGCAAGCTCCATGCCTGATGTAGAGCCTGACATGGAACTTGATCTCATGACTCTGAGATCATGACCTAAACTGAAATCAAGAGTCAGAGACAACTGACTGAGCCACCCAGGTGCTTCAAAAACAAGGTCTTTATTAAATTTTTTAACTTTTAAGAGTTTCAATTTCTTATAAAAATTATATACTATTGATTAAATAGAATACTTATTTATCATTGGGAAGAAAATCTCAATAATAATTTATTACATAGAAAAAAGCAATCAACTTAGTATTTGACTACTGTTTTTTTCAAGAATGAAAGAATGAAAAACAGTATTTATACATATATTCCAAACCAACTTTGGAAGTTCTTGGACCAAAACAAAAATAAAAACTGCAAAATCCAACTAAAAATATAATCAAACATCTACTCTTTCTATTATATATGTCTATACAAAATTAAATCCTCACAAATGAAGAGAATAAAAGTAACAGTTCTTAAGGAGAAATTTACAGTCATTATTGTGTTGCTTTTTCACTTTTTTTTTACTGTACTCTCATCTCAAGAAGATATGGAAAAAATTGAAGGAAAGGTCAAAATTTTCAAAGGTAATTACCTGCACACTACATTGATTAATGTTACTGACAACATATTGCCCCATTTTTTTATTTGAAAGAATGTTCCTCTTCACTACAAATAAGTTTTAAGTAAATGCTGAACATATGAAAATTTTAGGAATCTCAATTCTAACATCACAACTTCTGATTACTATTTAAAAAGTGCATCCTCTATATTCTTCCCATTTCATTATCAACAACAGTGACCTGATAGTGCAAAATAGGGATAAGAGCTGCACAAAGGGTTTTGTCTTTCTTACCTCTAATTTCTGCAACAATCATACAATGTAGGTCTTATTCTCATTTAATGGACAAAGTTTCAAGGAGTTGAATGACAAATATTAAAGGCATCTGTGTTGTTTTTTTAATTAAATTTTTGTGTGTTTTATTTATTTACATTTGATTTTGAGACACAGACAGACAGACAGACAGACAGAGAGACACAGAACACAAGCAGAGGAGGGGCAGAGAGAGAGAGATGGAGACAGGATCCAAAGCAGGCTCCAGGCTCTGAGCTGTTAGCACAGAGCCCGACACAGGGCTTGAACTCATAAACTGTGAGATCATGACCTGAGCCAAAGTTGGCACTTAACCAACTGAGCCATGCAGGTGCCTCAAAGGCACCTACATTTGAACAAAGCCAGAGCTCAGTGGTTCCAAATGACATTTCCCTCAGCAGGTGTGTATATGTGTGGACGTGTGTGCACATGTGTGTATGTAGTTAAGCGTTGTGACTTGAAAACTGATAATAATCCAATTCATTTTTTATGTGCAATTTGTTAATTATTTCGGGTATTTCAGAGATATATCACAAAGCTTACTACCAACCTGATTAATCTTCAGGCCTGATGTTATAGAAAAAGGTGAGGCTGTTAAAGGACAATTTGAAGAGAACTTCTTAACTTACATTGTGACCTACAGAGAAAATTATTCTGTAATTGGGTGCCCTCAAAACAAAGGTTACAATTTTATTCTTTTAAGTCCTCGGAAAGCTAAAGCTCACGTTCCCAAAACCATGATAAAAATCTAAAACATAAAAGTAAGTAAATGATGTCCTTAAGCCATTCTTTGAAAAGATTTGAAAGTCAGTCACCCTTTTGCTCCCCTCGTTTTGACATCACAACCTATTTATCTTTAAATACTCAGTTCAGATTTCAATTATCCAGTCAACAGATAAGTATTTTAAAAAGATTGCATACAAATTTACCTTGTTTCTGGATTGCCAAAATCTATGTATTCTCATAAACTGGTGACTAAAGAATAAACCTAATTACGTATAACCTTTACTCAGGCTGAATTAAATAGCAGAATGATTAGTGATCTTAAAAGTAGTGATGAGATAGATATCAAATGCACATATTATCAAAAGCAAAACAACTTGCCATTGCATTACTCTCAAAATGGAATTTTATGTCCTTCAGCGTTTAACACTTATATTAAGTATTAAAAGTGTTATAAGTAATATTAATTACTTAAGTAATTGAAAAATTTTATCAATATAGCCTAGTGATCAGTGTAACAACAAAACAAAATTCACATACCAAATATCTGGTATGGAAAGACTATGTTAAATACATTAGAAACAAAAAGAAAATGATGACACTTTTACAGAGTATTCAGTAGTTTAATATCTGATGCCCGATGCATGTCTTTAAATAACTTAGTATTTTTCTCAAAATAAATACTTGGTTAGTCAAGTTTTGCCATTTCTACTTAATCCCCAGTTCATTTGAAATTGCTCATCACAAAATTTTTTAGAAATATTTGTAAGCAAGGTTAAATTCCCTTTTAATTTTTCAAATTAGTTTCATTTAATGTCAATGACATGAACAGTCTAGGAATGTACAGTGATTTATTTATAATATGGTTTGTAGGAAAGGACATTTGAATTTTCCATCTGCTAAGGTTATAAAAATGATCTCCAAAAGCTCCCAAGAAAGTTCATCAAATGATGCAGTAGAGAGCAGTATCTAATCACACTCACTAATAGGTTCTTTTATTTCAGAAAGGTTGATACTCACTAAATAAGTAGGTTCTAAGAACTATATGAACCACACACTAAGAAAAAAGTCACATAGGTCAAAGCCTTGTTAAAGAATATAGTTGGAAATACTTTTTGGAAAGTTTTAAACTCGCCTCAGACTCCTCTATGCATGGAGGCCCTATTTTCTTTACCCCATGAAGCATCTTTTGCAGCTGACCCAGTGGGATATGGGTCTTTGTGTTGCCTTTTGACCCTGGAACCAATATTGTTACTAGAAGCAGCTGACTAAGGTCATTTACAGATGTAGTTGCTGAGTAAAGAAAATAATATAAATAAATATGAATACAAACATATGTATGCCAATTTGGAGAAGTGATATTTTCTTTTAAATATAATGCATATTTTATATTCCTGAAGATCAATAATGACCTCTATACACATGTGTCTGTTTTTAATTCCAGTGCTCCTATCTTTCTGTATAGTCTGTACTTGTGATCATTTAAGACCAACTACTCTGGCCTCCTCTCATTTCAGTTTGATTGCTCCCAGCTTTCTGGTGCCCTCTGATCTTCCTGTCTGATCTCAATATGCCACATACTTTTTCTCATCTGTGTCATTTCTTAACCTGTTCCCTCCATGTGAATTGTTATTTCATATTTCTTGGTCTTCCCTATTCTCTAAAACTAGCTTAAATACATCCTCCTCCAAAAACATTTCCACACTTAGATGGAGTAATAATGCTATCCTTTCAGAGAGATTCCACTTTTCAGCATGCATATGTGAATGCTCTTTGGAGCTTTTTGTAATGCAGTTACCAGTCTCTATACCCAGGTATTTGGGAATGTGTTCCTGATGCATGCAATTCAATAATTTATTTTGAAAACAAATCACTATCTTAAAATACCTCTGAGCCCCAATGATATTTTGACTTCCCATAACCTTGAAGGAAGAACTGTTTTTCTTTATTCAATATCCTCTCCCCATTAGCCTGTGATCCCCAAGTCCTTAAGTTACTCCTAATAAAAAGAGTTAGCAAATGTTTAAGAAATTGAGTTCTTCTTTGTTTGTTCATTTGTTTTATTTCTCAACTTGCACATACGAGTGAAATCATATGGTATTTATCTTTCTCTGGCTTATTTCAATTAACAATTGTTAAGTTGTTGCAAATATATGTATGTATATATACATATACACCATATATTCTTGGTTCATCCATTTATAGATTGATACTTGGGTTTGCTTCTATTCTTGGCTATTATAAATAATGCTGTAATAAACACAGGGAGTATATATATTTTCCAAATACTTTTCCAAATAGTGTTTTTGTCCTCTTTGGGTAAATATCCATTAATGGAATTACTGGGTCATATGGTTGTTCTAGTTGCAATTTTTTGAGGAACTTCCACACTCTCTTTCATAGTGGCTGCACCAATTTGCATTCCCACTAACAGTGCATGAGGATTCCTTTTTTTCCACATCTTCACCAGCACTTGCTTCTTGTGTTTTTTTTTTTATTTTAGCCATTTTGACAGGTTTGATATCTTATTATGATTCTACTTTGTACTTCCCTGATAAATAGTGATGCTGAGCATCTTTTCTTGCATCTTTTGGCCATCTATATCTTCTTTGGGAAAATGTCAAAGTGGAAAATTATCACAGCATTCTTATCCTGATATTGTAATGCCAGCAACCATCTACGTCCAATTTTTTTTTTGTCATGATAGATAAATAAACCACTACATTGTTTGAGTCACTTTTAAGTAATGCCAGTTACTAGCACGCAAATTTAATTTCTAACTGAAACAACTGCTTTCCATTTCTTACTCCTATTCTTCGTGGAAGAGTGTATGTATCTATTTGTATTACTGAGAAAATGGTAAATATACACATTACTTAGTTTGTCTTCTCTCTTTGGTGGGAGTAGATAGATGTTCAACCTGTGACTGCAGCTAGGTGGGTGAATTTAAATCTGAGAGAAACCTATTAAGAAGGCCATTAGGAGTCAAGTTTATTCATAGGTTCATTGCATTCTCCAATCCCACTATCAATAATAAAGTTGGTATTTTGACCTATCATCAAACCTACATTTTACCTACATTGTGGTATTGTTGGGAGCTTTGATGCAGCATTGAATATAAAATGCCTTGCCTAGCACCCAATGCATAGGTGTTAATTACCATAATCATGGTCATCCTTATCATCATCATCATCATCCTCATCGTTATGAAAATCTATTTTACTGATGAGTCACAGCTGTCCTAGCTTTAGGCTGTCACTTTAATTCTTCCAATTCTCTCTCTAGTTGTGATCTTTGGCTTTGCTTTATCCTCTACCATTTGTGCATTACTTTTTCTTAACTACTTGATTCTGATTCTTCCTTTTTCTAGCCTGTTGGCACATTGCAACTTTTGATACATATCTTGGCTTTAAATGATGTTGAATTAACATATGTTAAAGTAACTAGGTACCACCTGTAACAAAATGGGCATTCAACCAATGTAAATTGAATGTGAATCTTACAAATCCTTGCCTTTTTTAGTTCCTGGTCCCTTGAGCTATCTGCACAGCTTTTGGCCACCAGTTGCCCATAGAACAGAAGATATTCACAGATTGGATCTTTGCACATCACCGAGACTTTGGTATAGTCTTGATCCCTTCTTCCTTAGGTAGCCTGAGACTTTCTGTTCCTGACATAAACAAATACACACACACACACTCACACACATTTATCTTTTATATATATTTCATACCTTATAATATACCTGTAAAATCCTTTGGGCTTATGATTTAACAGATACTTCTAACACCATAGAAATGGGAAAATTAAAGCGGACAAAGGAGATGAACAGAAATAAGGACAATGATAGAAAATGGAGCTTCTCATGTATACTTGTATGTTTAGATAAAGTGAACGGGAAAAAAACAACCTCTTTTGTTCAAAAAGTGAGTTAATACAATCACCTTCCAAACTTTTGGCTTTTAAGATCATATTTACATAATTTATTGTCTTGGCATAAAGAATGTAATTAAATACCTCCATCTCAAATGCAATGGTTTTGCCTTCCAGACCAAGGCCCTCACAAAGAGCTGGCTAGACTCTTCTCTTCACAGATTCAGGCATCTTATTTACACATACTAAGATGTGAACAGTTCCCCTTGGACTTATTTTACATGGTGGCCAAACTCCAAATTTCTGCATCAATGATTTTTAATTATTTTTGGCCACTTTTGCTGAAGACAAACAAAAAAATTAGATTTTGAAAACAAAAAAAAATAGCAATCACATGTTGGAAGAGCTTTCTGCAAAAGAAAGGTTAGAAAAAAATCATCGTTTTGGGGGTCAGGATTTTGTCCGTCCTATTCAGTTAATTAGACAAGAATATAATAAATAGAGATAGATGTATGTCTTAGTACATTGCTAATGTTTAAAAGTTGGTGGTCGAAGAAGACTGGACTTACTGAATATTTACACTAATAGTAACTTCTTATAGTGTAAAGCAAAATACTGGTAAAATCAGAAAGTGAAAACTAATATAAAACTCAGCCTGTTCTGGAGTCTTTCAATTTATTATCAATAATTCTATGTATTATTTTGTCTTAAGGTTTTCTTGTACTACCATTATACAGTTATGTGCATATAATGCTTTTTTTTACAGCTTGTAGTGAATATTTATTTATACAAACTACTTAAATGCCATGATTTAAATTTCAAAATACTATTTTTCCCATGATCAAAAACATAACACATTTTTACACTTTCAAAATATTTTTTGCCTTATTAAAGTACTTTATGTGTACTTTTAAAAAATTATATTTTTACATTTGTCCACTGCTACCGCAAAGCACCAAATAATACTCTTATGATTTGATTATGCTAAACAAATCAAAATGTGCATAGCCGTAAGAGTTCCCTAGTGCCCAAGCTGTGATATATGACCTTGCACTCTTGTACAAAATTTAATAATTCAAGAGTAGACACCTGATCCTTAGATTATCACTCTCAAAGATTTATATTTGAAATAGAAGCATAATAAATGTCCATGATGAAGTGGATATTGTTTATTGAATTGCACAAAAAAGAAGGCTCGCAAATCCCTAGTTATTTATTTTTTAAAATTCTGTATACCTCTGAACTGTCCTTATAATTTTTAAATTTTTATTTAATATATTTTTATTTTCTATTGCTTCCAACCTAACTATCCTTCAATAATACTTATAATATTAGGAACTTCTTATCTTTCTACTCCATTATAAAAAGCCAATGTAACCAGCACATCATATCCTTTTGAGGAAAAGATTATCTTTATTATACTTAACGGTGAAAAAATCCGACTTTTGCTAAGGACAGATAAAACATCTTTCTAGTCTGGTTGAACAAATCTCCTTGAAATGATAGTCCAGGATCAAAGTTCAGTTGACGAAGTAAGGTAGCTGGAATTTGTGAGATACTATACCAGAGAAGAGGGAGCTATGCAGAAAAAGAATTTCAGAAATTGTCACATGGACCTCCTTGAGTCTTTCAGTGAATATTGATCTTTACTTTCTTTTTGTTTATAATATTTTATTTATTTTTGAGAGAAACAGAGTGAACGAGAGTGAGAGCAGGGGAGGGGCAGAGAGGGAGACACAGAATTTCAAACAGGCTCCAGGCTCTGAGCTGTCAGCACGGAGCCCGCCGCAGGGCTCGAACCCACGAACTGTGAGATCATGACCTGAGCCAAAGTCTGAAGCTTAGCCGACTGAGCCACCCAGGCGCCCCTGAATACTGATCTTTAAATGAAGAGAAGAAACACCGCAAAACCTTGCAAAGAACAATTCTCAGGGAAATAGCAAATCCTGGAGAAAAGAATACCTAAGAGGGAATTATGCAAGATCATGAAAGGAGAACCTCAGTCTGAATCCTCTGCAAAGGACCCTCTGTCCTTGGAATATTGCGAAGGGTACAGTGCCACCTCCACTTTAGTGTCAACCTGAGGAAAGTAGGCTTTTGTCAAAACATGAAGACCTGAGTTAAAGAGAAATTATACTGGACACTTGTCAAAACTGGCAGGACAGATTTTGTTTAAGCTATTGTGGTAAAAGATAGAGACTTCAGTATAGAACTGAACACAACTTCACTGAAACAAAAGGCAGGAAAGTTTTTAAGTGCTAAGTTGAAGTAGTGGAGAAGCACCAGAGGATATTAGTCAGTATGATTAAGCCATCGGTGTTTATTAGTGCCAGTTAAAGAAGTCCTTACCTTCCCTCAGAGGGAGAAGGAAGGGGTGCTAGCTTCTTTGATGACTGCACTTCAAAGGGATGGTTCTTAGGTCTTTGAAAAAGGCATTCCTATGTTGTAAAACTGGCTGGAATCTGGGAGAAAATTTACATCTCAAAGGACAGAGAAACATTTTACAATGGCAAGTTTTCTAAGGTAAATGCTCTAAGAAAAGGGAGGTCAAGCGCAGGAAGAAACTTGTTTTAAGTTTAGTCAAGCGGAGGAGAATGTTAAGGTTGTCTTAGTTGCTTGTATTTAATGATTCACAGTTCTGGATGCATCAGTCCCAAGGGTCAGAGACTCTCTGTGAGAGAACAGCAAGCTGTTTTGTAGAACTGAAGTATTCTCACAGCCTTAGTACCAGTCTGGCATGAATTCTCAAAAGCCTCTCTCCTATCTGATCACTTCCATAGCCTAAAATCCAAGCATTCACATTGTCTTTCCAAAACAACTCATCATAATTCCCCTGAGCCCAGATGTGAAGAAACAAAAGCCAGAAGTTAATTGGCTTATAGGTACCTGGTCACTCCTGCTTTCATATCTGCAGCACAGAAGCCTTGGAGGTAAGATACCTCAAGACTAAGTTCCTTTTAATTTTTCAAAATGTATTTTTAATGATACAATAAGAACAAAATATAAACTAATGTTTCAATAAATCTAATTGCCACATTTAGTGTCTCTTCCCTAAGTTCAAATCACAGGGTGTCTGGGTAGCTCAGTCAGTTAATCATCTCACTCTTGATTTCAGCTCAGGTCATCATCTCACAGTGTTAAAAATTGAGCCCCATGTCAGGCTCTGCACTGACAGCATAGAACCTGCTTAGGATTCTCTCTCTCTCTCTCTCTCTCTCTCTCTCTTTCTGTCTCTCTGCCCTCCTTTGCTCACACACACTCTCTCTCTCAAAATAAAAAGATAAACATTAAAAATAAATTCAAATAACATGTATTTAATCATCAACTGTTACATAGAAGATCTTTTCAATTTGGTATCTGCATGCCTGTTGCATGGATAAAATGATATGACATTTTGCATTTAACAAAATATGTTTAACCTGATGCATGCTATTCGTCACTAGTTTGCTTCAATAGTGTATCACAATTCTTAAACCAGGCTTCAAGATTTAAAAGGATCTAAGGTAGATCTGAGCAAAACCCCTTTCTGACCGAATCAAATATTGGAGGCATGTGAATAGTTATATTTTAGAAAATATTTTCTAAAAAAATATTTTAGAAAACACAGAGCTACTATACATCTACAAAGCAAACATTGGAGGCACTTTCTGGACCTAGTCACACAGAGGGTAAACCCAGACAACATGGAAGTCTTACTTAGCTATGGAGAAAGGTCAAATTTGGAGGAAGTGTGCTACCTGGGTTTGGAGGACATTGAATCAGAAAGGAGAAAACTATACAGAGGAAGAGTTCCAGGAATCTCCCTAGAAGTCCCTTTGAGTTTTGGGGGAGCAAAAAAATAAACAAACCAAAAAATAGGAATAGGCTTGCAAAAGTCAAGAGTAGGAATACACTTATGATGATTGGGAATGACTGTAAGTCCCTCTGTTACATGTATCTTGTGTTTTTTAGTATTGACAGTTTTGCTTTCTGTATTTAAATGGATCAAAGAAAAAATAACATTAAAAATGAACTGAGTAGGTTCTATGAGCAAAACTTGAATGACAGAAATGATTCTGTCATTTCAAAGAATACAAAATAGGAAAACAGAATAAAGGTGAGTTTTTAATGTTTTGCTGAAAAAAGCAATGTTTTGTGTTTAATAACTGTCTTTAATGAAGACAATAAATGACTGTTCTGAGGAAGACTCTCACCTGCTCAGCATCTACCTGCAAGCAAATCCAAATTCATTAAGGCAGTTCAGATTAAGTCAAAGGAATGACTTCTAGAATCTGAGATGGTTAGCCATAGGAACTACCAAAGGGGATCCAAATGGAGTCCTGTTACTAGAGATCATTAAACCTGGGACTGAGGACAATCTGTTTTAGATACTTATATGCTCATTTTCTTTTTAAAAAGAGAAAATTGAACAGTTGAAATGCTGAAAGATAAGACAATGTCAGTTACTAAAGATTTTCAGATTGCTGAATTAAAGTCCTTGTTTCAGTGGAGCAGAGGGATTTACCAGCCCAAATCATATTCAACTATTCATGAAATGAGCCAGCTTTTAAAAAATGGCTGAAAACGCCAATTACTCAATTTTAAATGCCTGCATTGTTTTAAGTAATTGATTCAAACTCTGAAAAACTAACTCATAATTTTGCAAAATGAACAACCTAATTCAAAAAATTGAAACACAGAGTGGCATTTATAATTTAAAAAGTAGTACTAGGATGTGAGTGACTACATTGCAACTCACCAATGTGCTACCATGCAATATATAATGATTTAAAAGAGCCTTTTGACATTTAGAAAAGACTGTTTCAAATAGCAGAAATGAGTAAAATGAAGGAAACTGATACTTAATCTACCTGCTGTACTTCACTGTATTCTTACAACGTGCCCCTCATTCCATATGCACATTGTTCATCAGATAACCAACAGAAGTTTCTCATAAGGCAAATGTGCTAGCTTGACATTTGGCACAGGTGGTACTTATAAACGCCTTACGGCTTGGCCTCCATCTATGGGATTGGTATAAAGGGCAAATTCATATCCAAAGAGTGTACTAAGTAATGTATTAAGTGTTGTTTTCAGAGTTAAATTCACAGAAAATACAGGGATATAAAGAATGAGTCATACAGTTACAAAGTTAATGTAAGTAAACCAAATGCTGCTTCAGTTATAGGAACACAATACATTGAAGGAGAAAAACTATAATTATCACTATAAATAAATAAGTCATTAATTGGTATGTATTTTAAATTAATACAGATTTACAAATTCATATATGTGTATGTATTCTAAATTTATATGTGGGTGGATACTAGCCCCTTGTTACAATTTTTTTCATATTTATTCATAGTGCCTGTTTTCTTTTTCCTAAAAAATGAAAAAAAAATGTTCCTTTAAATATTGGTTCATTAAATGAATAAGTTTATAAAATAAACTTATTTTCAATGTATGCTTTTACTTTGATTCATAGGAGAAAACAATGTACACATAGAGTTCTTTAGATTTTAACTCCATCATAATTACTTATATGTGCAAATACATAGAAAACTTTAGTCACACAGTTAGGCAGCTAATTGTGTTGAAAATACAATTGCATGCTTACAATGATAATCATGCCTCTAGGGTGTACACTTCTGTTTAAGAACTATTTTTAGGCCCTGAGGAACTTCAGCCACCTCTTGATTCAGAAAACAATGTCAAAATCCAACTAAATAATGTGACCTAGCATTTATTTCAAAGCCACAAAACTAAATTTGATTGCAAAGTAATGACAGGAAAGTAATAGTTTAAAAGCTGGCAACTATGAATGTGACAAATAGGAATGCTGCCATCAAGTTTCTATGTACACAGTAAACAATGACACATGTGGAGTTGATGTTCTTCACAGTAGGAAATAGTCCTTTATTGCAAATCCTTAACTTGATAGGAACATTTACTTTCTATTCTCATTATTTGTTTAAAAAATATTTGGCATATTTAAAAAGACCCTGAGATTGCAATAGTTTATCTAATATCCATGCTGAAGTAGAAATATTAAAATGTGAAGAACATAAAGAATTTAAAAATGTTCTTCAGGGAGAAAAAAAATCCTGAAATTTCTCTACACATGTGGCATATTAATTCTTTACCATTCTAGTTCAAATTTTGCATTCTAGAATCAATTATCTAATCCATTTTCTTCAAAAATATCCTCTCTAATTTTATGCAAGACTTTAAAAATTCTCGTGTATCAGAATCCTACACTAAAATTTTTTTTTCGTTTGTGCATACTGATGTTTAGAAGGAAAAGGTAAAGAGAAAACAAGATTAGCTTTTAAACCCAAAATAGCTGAAAATTTTATCAAGAATCATTTTTATATTTTACATTTTTGTGCTCCAAATTATAAATCCAATGGTTTTGTTTCATTTTTATTTTGCTATCTTGCACTATAAAATTTTCTGTCTGGAAGCACTTCTTCACATATCAATATTTCATAGTTTTGATCTGTTTTCCTTTTTTTGTCATTACCAATAATTTTATGAAAGCTGCTAAAGTTATTTGCTCAGGAAAGAAGATTTGAAAATATGGAAAAGAAGAATATTTCCAACGAGAGAATTAAATTATAGGAATTTAAGACCTCCTTCTCAGACAGCCATTTTCCAAGTTTGGCACTGTACCGTGTCAATAGCATTTCAAGTGTGATCTCTGTCAGAAAATAGGTATCTGGGGCATGAGGATCAATAATGATATCAGTCATTTATTTGTGGGCCTATTAGTGCTCAGGCAGCGTGCAAATGCCTTCCATGCATTATATTTACTCCTTATATGAAAGTTGCAAGGTAAGCACTATTATTCCCATTTTGTAAGTAACAAATGAAGGCTTAGATCATTCCCCAAGTTTTAAACTAATGAGTGGTAGAAGTAATATTCTAACTTAATTATCCCCAGATAAAGTGTTGCCAAATGACACTTTGGCAACTGAGACAGGAGCTGAGACAGGAGACGAGACCTGAGCATGGGGAAGGGGATGTAGACACAATGACATGGTATTTTCCTGCCATCTTTAAGCATTCTGAATTCATGTCAATCCAAACTCTATTCAACATATGAATAAATAAATAAATAAATAAATAAATCTCATTTTTCCTATATAATCATTGGAGTTCAGATTTATTCTTCATAGAGAATTCTTTTTTTTTGGAAAGTCATGGTACCTTTTGTTAAATATGTAATAGAAGATAATAGGGGTAGTGCTATATATATGCCACTAGGCTTTACCTCTCGCTGTGGGCAACCTAAATATTGTTCATATTTGAGGAAATAAAAAAAAATTAAAAACTTTGTAAAGCACTATCATGTCAGGATGTAAATAAGAGAATGAATGAGAAAATGAATACATGAGTGAAACTGGCATAGACCAAACTAGATGAGAACAATTTAACTTTTCTGAAAGGGAGAAAGCTATCTCAAATACACTTGGAAAGTTTCTAATGTTTTCAAATTCAGAACTTAATTTTTAAGAAATATTATTCACTTTATCTAACATCCTGTGAGTCATTAAGCCTAAATAATTTAATTGTATATTAAATTACTGAATTGATTGGACTCGTTATATACTAGTTATTCCTCATGCCAGTTTTCATCAGAAACTTCATGAAATTTTGGAATTTAGCCATTATCAACAAATAGATATTGCATAGCTGGTTAAATGGGGCATGATTTCAAGCACAAAAACAATAAAATATAGAACAACCACTTCATTTTGGTTGCTTCCAAATAGTGGAAGATAAATGACTAGTGACTTAGTTTATTCTTATCCAATTTCTGACTATCCAAAATGTAGCCATCCTTTATTTGTCTAGGCGTTCAATAATAACTTCAGAAGTCTTATTAATGTAAAAATAATTACAAGAAGTTAAAAATCTATGAAACCATCTCTATCTTCCAGGGACTGTCATAGAGTTTAAGACAATCCTCATCAGTGTACCACAGTCATTTCCAGTTGGAAAAATAGTCTTTTTTTACACAATATTTCTTTTTAGTATTGTCTACTCCTACAATTCTCTGCTTCAAAAATTTCATGTTTCTTTTCCAATGATAGGTTTTCTTCAAAAGTATGTCCCAAATCATTTACATCACATATAGTATAAAAAGGGTCTAATTAACTGAGTTGGAAAACTCCAATATATCATTATGGTGATAATGCTCAAAGTACGGTCCAGGGCTTCAGAGATGAATGTGGTCCCTAAGATTCCATCAAGGCATCTGCAAAGTCCAACTATGTTCATAATTATACTAAGATTTTATTTGCTATTTTTGCTCTTATTCTTTCATGAGTTTACCTGGATTTATTCCTGAGGCTACATGAAATAACAACACAACAGACAAAATGGAGAAGCAGATACCTAGCCCTCTTCTATTGAGCACAACACTACATAGATTAACAAATGTAAAAAAATGCCATTCTTTTCACTAGATGACTTATCCTGAAAATGTATTTATTTTCCATAAAATGATATTTATTGGACGTATCATGAATTTATTAGAGTTATTTAAAAAATAAATGCTGTTTTGTTTTATCTATTTATCTATCTCTCTATCTCTCTACCTATCTATCTATCTATCTATCATCTATCTATAATTTACATTCATGTTAGTTAGCATATAGTGCAATAATGATTTCAGGAGTAAAATCCAGTGATTTATCCCCTACATGTAACACACAGTGCTCATCCCAACAGGTGTCCTCCTTAATCTCCCTTGCCCATTTAGCTCTTTTTCCCAACCACAACCCCTTGAGCACCACTCAGTTTGTTCTCTGCATTTAAGGGTATCTTATGTTTTGTCCCCTTCCTGGTTTTTATATTATTTTTGCTTCCCTTCCTTTATATTCTGTTTTGTATCTTAAATTCCACATATAGTTGAAGTCATATGATACTTGTCTTTCTCTGACTAATTTCACTTAGCATAATACCCTCTAGTTCCATCCACATAGTTGCAAATGGCAAGATTTCATTCTTTTCGGTTGCCAAGTAATACTCTATTGTATTTGTGTATGTGTGTGTGTGTGTGTGTGTGTGTGTGTGTGTGTGTACACCACATCTGTAGATATACCACATATATGTATATACCACATCTTCTTTACCCATTCATCTGTTGATGGACATTTGGGCTCTTTTCATACTTTGGCTATTGTTGATAGTGCTGCTATAAATACTGGGGTGCTTGTGCCCCTTGGAAACAACACACTTATATCCCTTGGATAAATACCTAGTAGTGCAATTGATGTGTAATAGGGTAGTTCTTTTGTAACTTTTTGAGGGACCTCCATACTGTTTTCAAGAGTGGCTACAGCAGTTTGCATTCTCACTAGCAGTGCAAAAGAGACCCTCTTTCTCTGCCTCACTAACATATATTTTTGCCTGAGTTGTTAATGTTAACTGATCTGACTGGTGTGAAGTGGAATCTCATTGTGGTCTTAATTTGTATTTCCTTGATAATGAGGGATGTTGAGCATTTTTTCATGTGTCAGTTGGACATCTGTATGTCTTCTTTCGAGAAGTGTCTATTCATGTCTTTTGCCCATTTCTTACTGGATTATTTGGTTTTATGGGTGTTGAGATGATAAATTCTTTATAGATTTTGGGTACTAACCCTTTGTCTGACAAGTCATGTATAAATATGTCTTCCCATTTCATTGGTTGTCTTTTAGTTTTGCTGATTGTTTCCTTTGCTGTTCAGAAGCTTTTTATCTTGATGAGGTCCTAATAGTTCATTTTTGCCTTTGTTTCCCTTGCCTTTGGAGATGTGTTGAGTAAGAAGTTGTTGCAGCAAAGGTCAAAGAGGTTTTTGTCTGCTTTCTCCTCTAGGAATTTGATGGCTTTCTGTCTTACATTTACATCTTTTATCCAATTTAGTTTGTTTTTGTGTCTGGTGTAAGAAAGTGGTCCAGATCCACTTTTCTGCATGTGGCTGTCCAATTCTCCCACCACCATTTGTTGAAGAGACTGTCTTCATTCCATTGGATATTCTTTCCTGCTTTGGCCATACATTTGTGGGTCCATTTCTGAGTTCTCTATTCTGTTCCATTCATATAAGTGTCTGTTTTTGTGCCAATACCATACTGTCTTGATGATTATAGCTTTGTTATGTTCTAGAAGTCCGGGATTGTAATGCCTCCAGCTTTGGTTTACTTTTTCAGGATTGCTTTGGCTATTCAGGGTCTTTTCTAGTTCCATACTAATTTTAAGATTGTTTGTTCTAGCTCTGTCAAGAATACTGGTGTTATTTTGATAAGGATTCCATTCAATATGTAGATCACTTTGGGTAGCATTGACATTTTAACAATATTTGTTCTTCCAGTCCAGGAGCACGGAATATTTTTCTAATTTTCTGTGTGTGTCTTCTTCAATTTCCTTCATAACCTTTCTACAGTTTTCCATGTATAGATTTTTCACCTCTCTGGTTAGGTTTAATCCTACATACTTTACCATTTTTGATGCAATTGTAAATGGAATCAACAATTCCTTTATTTCTCTTTCTGTTGCTTCATTATTAGTGTTTAAGAATGCAATCGATTTCTGTGCATTGATTTTCTATCCTGCCCCTTTGTTGAATTCCTAGATCAGTTCCAGCAGTTTTTTGGTGGAATCTTTTGGATTTTACATATAGAGTACCATGTCATCTTCAAAGAGTGAAAGATTGATTTCCTCTTTGCTGATTTTGATGCCTTTTATTTCGATTGTCTGATTGCTGAAGCTAGGACTTCCAATACTATGTTGAATAACAGTGATAAGATGCATATCCTTGTTGTGATCCTGATCTTAGGGAGAAAGCACTTGGGTTTTCCCCATTAAGGATGATATTACCAGTGAGTCTTTCATATATGGCTTTAAGATCTTGAGGTATGATCCTTCTAACTCTACTTTCTTGAGAGTTTATATCAAGAAACGATCCTGTATTTTGTCAAATGCTTTCTCTGCATCTATTGAGACGATCATGTGTTTCAGGTCCCTTCTTTATTGATGTGATGTGTCACTTTAACTGTTTTGTGGATATTGAACCAGTCCTGCATCCCAGGTATAAATCCCACTTGATTGTGGTAAATAATTCTTTTAATGTATTGTTGGATCCAATTGAGTAGTATCTTGTTGAGGATTTTTGCATCCATGTTCATCAGGAAAATTAGTCTGTAGTTCTCCTTTTTACTGGGGTCTTTGTCTGGTTTTGGAATCAAGGTAATGCTGCCTTCATAAAAAGAGTTTGGAGGTTTTCCTTCCATTTTTATTTTTGTAACAGCTTCAAAAGAATAGGTGTTAACTCTTCTTTAAATGTTTGGTAGAATTTCCCTGAAAGCCATCTGGCCCTGGATGCTTGTTTCTGGAGAGATTTTTGATTACTAATTTGATTTCTTTACTGATTATGGGTCTGTTCAAATTTTATATTTTTTCTTGTTTCAGTTATGGTAGTTTATATGTTTCTAGAAATTTGTCCATTTCCTCCAGATTGCCCATTTTATTGACATATAGTTGCTCATAATATTCTCTTATTATTGTTTGTATTTCTGCAGTGTTGGTTGTGATCTCTCCTCTTTCATTATTGATTTTATTTACTTGGGCCCTTTCCTTTTTCTTTTTGATCAAACTGGCTAAAGGGTTTATCAATTTTGTTAATTTCTTCAAAGAACCAGCTCCTGGTTTCATTGATCTGTTCTACTGTAATTTTTTTTTTATAACATTGACATCTGCTCTAATTTTTATTATTTCCCTTCTTCTGCTAGATTTGAGTTTTCTTTGCTGTTCATTTTTCAGCTCTTTAGGTTGTGTATGTGTGTATTCTTCCTTCTTTAAGAAGGCCTGAATTGCTATATACTTTCCTCTTATGACCACCTTTGCTGAATCCCATAGGTTTTGGGCTGTGATGTTATCATTTTCATTGGTTTTCATGTCCTATTTAAATTTTCTCTTTACCTTCTTGGTTAGGCCATTCATTCTTTAGTAGGATGTTCTTTAGTCTCCAAGTATTTGTTGTCTTTCCAAATTTTTTCTTGTGGTTGATTTTGAGTTTCATAGCATTGTGATCTACAAATATGTATGGTATGATCTCAGTGTTTTTGTACTTGCTGAGGGCTGATTTTTGTCACCTTATGTTATCAACTCTGGAAATTGTTCCAGGTGCACTTGAGAAGAATGTGTATTCTTCTGCTCTAGGATTAAATGTTATGATACATGTTAAGTCCATCTGGTACAGTGTGTCATTCAAAGCCATTTGTTTTCCTGTTGATTTTCTTTTTAGAAGATCTGTCCGTTTCTGTAAGTGGGGTGTTGAAATTCCCTACTATTATGGTATTATTATCATTGAGTTTCTGTATGTTTGTGATTAATTGATGTATATATTTGTCACAATCGTGTAGCAGTAGTGTTTCAGGGATTATGGTAAATCACAACACACATCTGGTGTCAGGCTTCATCACCCTTTATTGTCCTCATTCAACACCAGCAAATGTGGCTGTCCTCCAGGGTCTGCTGGGACCTCTGTCTTTGTGGAGGCCCCACGGCTTCTACCAAATATCCTTTCAGCATGGGAAACCGCCTTTCCCTGGGTGGCCTGAGGATCCCTTGGACCTTGCTGTCTGCCCCTGGGGATTCACCCTTCCCACTAGATTCCACCAGGTATCGAGCTACAGAGTTTCAGACTTTGTGCTTCCCTATTTATAGAGTCCTAATGGTATTTAACCCCTCTCCTTTTTCCTTTGTCCTCTGACCCTTTCTCAATAACTCCCTTATAGATGTGTCTACTCTTACTCTTTCTCTTCAGGTGCTTTCAACAGGAAATGCTTTTCCTGTACTCTCCCCCCTGTCTTTGTCCTCTCTATCAAAGCAAAAACAGCTCTCTACCCTCCGCAGCTTCTCTCTCCCACAGTTCATCTCTCTGTGCCATGTACCAGTAAAGTTCTGTGGTGCAAGTTGTGCAAATTGTTATGTCAATCCTCAGATCAATTTTCGTGGTGTGCAAGAAGGTTTGGTGTTGATCTAGCTGCATTTTAGGGACTAGGGAAGCAAAAAACTTCCATGCTGTTTTGCCATATTGGTCCTTTACAAATAAACATTTTTAAAGTTGCTTAGTTTTAATTTCTGGTACAATAACTGTCAATAAATATCATACACATAACAAAAATTCTTTAGAGTCTTCGTATTTATTTATTTATTTTATTTATTTAGTGTGAGTAGGGTAGAGACAGAGAGAGTAGAGAGAGAGAAACCTAAGCAGGCTCTGTGCTCTCAGCATGTAGCCCAAGGTGGGGCTCATTTTTATGAACCAAGAGATCCTGACCTGAGCCAAAATCAAGAGTCAGACTCTTAACTGACTGAGTCACCCAGACACCGCTGGAGTCTTCAATAATTTTTAAGAATACAAAAGAGTCCTGAGACCAAAAAGTTTGAGAATTGCTACTTTTAAGACTCTATCAAAAGGATAAATACAGGGGTTGGCTGAGTGGCTCAGTCAGTTACATGTCCAACTCTTGATTTCAGGTGAGGTCATGATCTTCTGGTCATGAGAGGGAACCTTGCCTTGGGCTGCATGCTGGGCATAGAACCCATTTAAGACTCTCTCTCACTCTCTCTTTCTCTCTCTCTCTCTCTCTTTTATTCTTGCTGTCTCTCTTAAAAAAAGGAATAAATACTAATAAAGATATTAATGGGAACAGCAACGATCATTTATTGAGTTTGTCCAATCAGTTAGCCATTTTATATACATTACATAACTTAGTCCTCCAAACACTATAAGCCAGGTATTGTTTTTATTTTGATGGTAAAGAAATTTGCAGCTCAAGGTGGTCAAGATGTTCACCTAAAGGTGATAAGAGGAACCACTGGGCTTTTAAATATGTCTGCTATAAATCTGAATCTGGAACTGTTATACTACCCAGCTCCAAGAAAGACTAAAAAACTTGTTACATGAGAATATGAAAAGATCAACATCATAAGTCACTGGTAAAATGCAAATTAAAATCCTGAGAAGATACTATTTCATATCCACTATAATGGCTATAATAAATAATCCAGGGAATAACAAATATTGAGTAGGGTGTCAAGAAATGAAGAACCCTTACATATTACATATTGCTGGAAGTTAATTAAAACACTTTGTAAACTACCCTGGTATGTCCTCAAGCAGTTATACATAGGAGATAACATACAATCCACTTATTCCATTCCTATATATATCCAAGACAAATGAAGCATATGTCCATGAAAAACTTGTAAACAAATGTTGATTACAGCATTATTCATAATAGCTCCAACTTAGAAACCCACAACCCCAAATGTTCATCAACTGATAAACAGTTAATAAAATGTGGTATATCTACACAATGAAATACTATTCATTTATGTAAAGGAATGAAGTTTTGATAGATGCTACAACACAGAGAGCCTTAATAACATTATGCTACATGAAAGTAGTCAGCCACAAAGGACCACATACAATATGATTACACTTATATGAATGTCCTGAAATGTCCTGAAAGGTAAATTTAAGGAGAATGAAAAAAAAAAAAAAGTGGATAAGAGATTGCCTAGGGCTAGGGTTAAAACCAAGGAGCAACAGTAAAGAGGTATGAAGAATTTTACTGTGGTATGAAAACACCCTAAGACTGATTCATGGTAATAGTTGCACTACTCAGTAAATATACTAAACATCATTAGATTGTATACTTTGGTGAATTTTAGGATACCTCCACTATGTCTCATTAACTTGTTTTTTTTAATATTACATGGGTTTATTGACATCTGTTTGGTTTTCTACTACCAATTATTGAGAAAGAAAAGTATAGTAGTTATATTAAGTGAGTGATAGTAAAGAAAATGAAGCAAAGTTAGTGGTTGAAAGCCCAATAAAGATTGGGTAGAAAACACAAGAATACAATCAACACATATCAAAGATGGGAATGAAAACTTAAACAGAAAAGAGTGTGACAATGATGAGGCAAAGACCAGAGAGTCAATTTATTACTGTTACTTCAAAATTCTAATGGCAATTTGGTACTGGTCAGATTAGAACAAACTTTGTCCAGAGCAACATGAAAACAGATATCAAGACTCCAAAATTTTCATTTCCTTTGACCCAGAGATTCCTGCTCTGGGTATTTATCCCAAAGAAATTATCTTAGTTGCAGAAAATTTTTTAAAATGTTTTGTACTTGGAGAGCCTGGGTGGCTCAGTTGGTTGAACATAATTTCAGCTCAGGTCATGATCTCATGATTCGTGTGTTCAAGCCCCACATTGGGTTCAGCTAGCTCAGAGCCTGGAGCCTGTTTCAGATTCTGTGTCTCCCTTTCTCTGACCCTCCCCTGCTCATACTCTCTTTCTCTCAGAAATAAATAAAACATTAAAATTTTTTAATTAAAAATGTTTTGCACAAAATAATTAAATGTAAATCCTCATCATTATTTGCCATAATGAGAAAATAAAAATTACCTAAACTTTTAAGAATAATTTAACTAAATTATTATATCCACATAAGAAATATTATGCAATAATTAAATTGATATTATCAATGCAATTGTGATAAAGGAAAATACTTATGCCAAAATGTTTAATGTCAAAAGGAAAATACAGAATTATATGCAGGATTACTTTAAATAGAGCAACATAGAAAAATGACTGAAAGTTAATATGTCAAAATACAAATTTAATATTTTTCATAATATAAAAATAAAAATGTTAACTTTTCCTTGAGTTCTGGAAAAGTAGATGGTTATTTTTTTCTTTTCAAATATTTTGAGGGAATGCTAGAATTTCTAAAGTTAGCATGTGTTAAATTTATGATGAAAATGGTTTACTTGAACAGTTTTGAAGATATATTAGTAATTCATATATCCATTGAAGTCAACCTTGAGCCTTAACTGAATAATCTTAGTTTAGGTTTCTGTTTTTTGTTTTTTAATTTTTGTAAAATTTTTTTTAATGTTGTATTTATTTCTGATATATAGAGAGAGACAGTGTGAGCAGAGGAGGGTCAGTGAGAGAGGGAGACACAGAATCTGAAGCAGACTCCAGGCTCTGAGCTAGCTGTCAGCACAGAGCCCGATGCGGGACTTGAACCCATGAACCGTGAGATCATGACCTGAGCTGAAGTCTGCCATCTAAACGACTGAGCTACCCAGGCGCCCCTAGGTTTCTGCTTTTAAGGTAGGTCTTGAAAAACAGGAATGATTCTAGAAGCAAAAAAAAAAATAATAATTAAAAGAAGAAAAAAGAGGTGGAGGGAAGGAGGAGGAGGAAGGGAAGAGAAGGAGATGGGGGAGAAAGGAGAAGAAATCATAGAGATGTAAGACAAAGGACCTCCTTGTGGAGATGTAAGATTCAGGGTCATTTTGTTGAGAGAGATATGTACAAAGTGGTATTTCATTTCCTGCAAGCATGTATAGATGGTAACCCAAAACAAAGTAATGTCAGACCTCAATTATTATAAGATATATGAAAACAAGATTAAGAGATAGTGACATTTTAGATAAGCACTGAATTATTTCATCAAAAGTTGATTACAGTTTGAAAGAGACACTAAAATAGATAAATAAATCACTATTCATAAAGGTTTCTTAAAGACTGTTTCAGTGAGCCAATAACTTATTTTGTTTTAAGTTAAAGAGAGAGGGCCTTTACAAAAAGGCATAGTACTTTTAGTAGTGAGTCTTTGGAAACGAATGACCCGGATATGCACCCTGAGGTTTTTACTTACCTTTACTAATATTCAGTTTCTTTATCTTATTAATATCTACCTTTACCAATAAAAATTATGACTTATGTTGAGATAATTAAATGAACTAACACATGGAATAACACATTCCTAGACACAGTGAGACACGTTTAAGTGGTTATTTAAAATTAACCTCTGTTATAATGGAGAGCAACTGTCTCACTCACAGAAGACTCCATGAGAAATAAGAAATAAAACAGAGACTTCATTTACTTAATTATTAAAAAACCAAAATTTTAGGGGCGCCTGGGTGGCTTAGTCTGTTAAGCGTCTGACTTTCTCTTGGGTCGTGACCTCACGGTTCGTGGGTTCGGGCCCGGCGTCGGGCTCTGTGCTGACTGCCAGCTCAGAGCCTGGAGCCTGTTTCAGTCTGTGACTCCCTCTCTCTCTGACCCTCCCCTGCTCACGCTGTCTCTCTCTCTCTCCTAAAAATAAACAAGACATTTAAAAAAAAAATTTTTTTTTAAATCACATTTATTTCAAAGCAAACGATTTAAAAATGGCATTGGTGTGATTAATATTTATTTATTTATTTATTTATTTATTTTTAAATATATTTTTATTTATTTCTAGGAGAGAGAGAGAGACAGCATGAGCAGGGGAGGGTCAGAGAGAGAGGGAGTCACAGACTGAAACAGGCTCCAGGCTCTGAGCTGGCAGTCAGCACAGAGCCCGACGGGGCTCGAACCCACAAACCACGAGATCATGACCTAAGCGAAAGTCGGACGCTTAACCGACTAAGCCACCCAGGCGCCCCTGGTGTGATTAATATTTAAATCAAACTTTAATTTCTATATTATAAACATAAAAACTATTATGTTTTAGTAATTTTTTAGAGTCAATAGGAGTTTGGAGTTCACCAATTTTCATTTCCTTCTTTGACAAAATTTTTTAAAAATTTGGAAAGAGAAAGAAAAGCTAAAATGAAAAGATAGATGAATAAGAAAGGAAAGATAACTAAATTCAGCTAGGATAGACTACCATGTCCTGTATGGCTTCTTAACCCCCAAATTCCTTTAATCTGCATAAATGGTATCATAGATACCTTCCTGCTTATGGAAGGTCCACCTCTAGCCTTGGGCTAATTCAAGTAACTAGACTTCTGGTTTACCTGTGAGAATAAAGCATCACTTTCTACTTTATTTCAGTAACTTGGATTCTTCGTTGCAAGAGTTCTTCAGTGGATCTCCTCATTACAACTGGTCTTTTGCTAAATCTGTCTTAGAATTCTGACTTCACTCTTGAAATACAGCCCAATGGACAGAGCCTTGCAGATGTCCCTCCTGCTATAGCCCATTTGACTTCATAGTTAATATTGCATATCCCAATAATGCCAATATCTGTGCATACCTGATACAAATTCATAATATAGTATAGATAATATTTTTGGGTCTTGGTTGATACTAACTCATTGCATAGATTACCACCTATTATCTGTCACTACAAACATGTTCAAAAAAGTCAACTTCCCTCACATGATTGGGTTTCTTGACTTATAATATTTGTTGTTATAATGTTTCTCCAAACACAAATACTTACAGCATCTAAAAAGTCATAGCCAGTGTATAAAGCGTTAACTCTACCAGGGAATTTTTCCATTGCAGATAAAAATTCTATATCTGTTCACTTCCAGAGACGAAATTGAGATTCAGAGAGACCAAGTGGACACAAGCTCCTCAGGTGATTATACCTAAATATTTTCAAAATCTATAAGAGTTCCACCAATTTATGCTACTTTTTCTATAGTGTATTTTTAATAGAATGTTGGAGCTAATGGTAACTGGAATCACCTTAGGAAATATACTTTTGTCATAAAAATGTAATTCAGATATTTTTATAAGGGGCAAGTGGGAAAACATTAAATGCTATAGAGTATGAGTTCTTAGTCCTCCCAGAGTACTACCTATTCTCATGGTTATTGTTAGGAACCTTTTTCTGAGACAAATTGTTCATTGAGGAGTTAAAAGTATATAAAAAAGAGGATGAATACATTTTCTTTTTAGGAAACTACAAACACCTCAGCAACCATCAAATTCCTTATGCCCTCATTATACTAAATTATGAGCTATCAAAACTACACACATTCTGAAAGTTTACTAAATGCAAATAAAGTCATCTAGTTGCCATGCTAGAACTTGAGATAATAAAAGACTTACAAATAAATTCAATGGAGGCAAAACCTGATATCTTTGGGTGTCAGAGGCTATTTTTACTAAGCTCATTTCAAATTATAACATCAGCAAAATAAATCTATTAGAGTTACAAATAAAAGAGTATTATTAGTTCTAATAAGAAATAGGACTAATTGGATACTCTTATGCCTCCTAGGCGGTATATTTTAAATGTGTGGCTCATCAGTACTTATTATTAAAGTTGGCAGAAATAATGGACATAGCAAGTTGCGTTTCTAGACTTCTCTTTATGTAAAGTGTTTGAGGTCATCTTCCTATATGACTCGCAGGAGAAAGTCTACGAAAACAGATGTAAACACACAGACATTAAAATGCATCATTATATTGCTGTTACATTGCTGTTACTTTTCATATTTGTTTTTGCCATGATTCATGGATAAATGAGTCTCGTAAATTAAAATTCCAATAGAAAATAAACATTCTCCATAGTCTATTTAAGCATATGGAATTGGGTGGTCTCATTGAAACAGCAACAACAACAAACAACAACAACCAATAATATACAAACTCTTCAAGACAGATTGAAGGACATTTGAGTATGGCTGCTGAGTCTGAGCACGGTTCAGAGGGTTGTTTCTCATTACAGGTAACATGCTCAAAGGGGAAAACTATGTGGAAATTGAATAAATCTTTAGAAACCATAGCACCACCAAATTCTACCACCTTCATGGCATCAACACCATTATGTGTATGTGTATGTGTGTGAGTATATCATATTATTTCAAAAAAAATGATCATGAGGTATGAAGAGAACTTATAACTCACCCAAAGGTCACACAGACTTCAAAAGCAGAGCCACAATTCTAATTCACTTCTATCTGATTCTTAGGCACATGTAGTAGTTCCCATCTAGGTCCTAGATTACGCTTCATTCTTGCAATGAATGTTAACAGTCTAAACTATGCTTATACCAAATAGTGTTCAGCAAAGTTTCTAGACTAAATCAATGAAATGTACTGTCTTTCAAGATTGGTCTCATGTCTGTATCATTACTTCCTCAGAACTCAGAAAATGGCTGCTGCAAATTAACCACTTAATAAAGAACAGAAAATGAATTGATGATTGAGCAAATGAAAAATGCATTTATTCATTTATTTTTTATTTTATAGTTTATTATCAAGCTGGTTTACATGTAACACCCAGTGCTTATCCCCACAAGTGCCCTCCTCCATACCCATTACCCCCTTTCCCCTCTCTCCCACACCCCCTTAGGCCTCAGTTTGTTCTCAGCATTCAAGAGTCTCTCATGGTTTGCCTCCCTCCCTCTCCCCAACTATTTTCCCCTTCTTCTCCCACATTGTCCTCTGTTAACTTCCTCCTAATCCACCTATATGTGCAAACAAATGGTATTTGTTCTTCTCTGCCTGACTTATTTCGCTCAGCATAACACCCTCTAGTTCCATCCATGTTGCTACAAATGGCCAGATTTTATTCTTTCTCATTGCCATGTAGTATTTCATTGTATAAATATACCACATCTTCTTGATCCATTCATCAATTGATGGACACTTAGGTTCTTTCCATGTTTTGGCTATTGTTGAGAGTGCTGCTATGAATATTGGGGTACATGCACCCCTATGCATCAGCATTCCTGTATGTGAATATTTAGGAGAAGAAGGGAAAAATAGTTGAGGAGAAGGAGGGAGACAAGCCATGAGAGACTCTTGAATGCTGAGAACAAACTGAGGGTTGATGGAAGTGGGGGAGAGGGTAAGGTTGGTGATAGGCATGGAGGAGGGCACTTGTTAGGATGAGCACTGGGTGTTATATGTAAACCAACTTGACAATAGACTATTTAAGAAAATAATAGGGGCACCAGGGTGGTTCAATCGGTTAAGCATCTGACTTCTGCTCAGGTCATAATCTCACAGTTTGTGGGTTCAAGCCCTGCGTTGGGCTCTGTGCTGACACCTAGCTCAGTGCCTGGAGGCTGTTTCAGATTCTGTGTCTCCCTCTCTCTCTAACCCTCCCCTGTTCACACTGTCTCTCTCTCTCTCAGAAATAAATAAAAAACATTAAAGAAATTTTTAAATAAAAATAAATAAAAAATTAAAAAAAGAAATGTGCATATTTATAAAAGCTAATATTCGAGATGAAACATTTTTAAACTTATGAAATCTCTAGATGTTTCAAATCCATAATTAATGTAGAAATGAGAGACAATATGAAAAAAATTTTCTATGTAAAAAATATTACTATCTTCCACAAATCCAATTGAATTTTACAGAACAATGTTGAACAAAATGTATGAAATAGGGGCACCTGAGTGGCTCAGTCAGTTAAGCATCCAACTTTGGTTCAGGTCATGATCTCATAGTTCGTGGGCTCGAGCCCCAAGTTCTGCTCTGTGCTGATGGTTCAGAGCCTGGAGCCTGTTTCAGATTCTGTGTCATCCTCCCTCTGCCCCTCCCCTGCTCATGCTCATGCTCGTGCTCATGCTCATGCTCATGTTCATGGTCCTTCTCTCTCTCTCCAGAGTAAACATTTAAAAAGTTTTTAATGTATCAAATATCAGTTATTTACTATGATTGTCAATAAAGGATAGCTTATCTTAATTAATAATTTATTTAAAACATTTATATGCAAGAAAAGAAATGAAATCTATATTATAAATATTAGTCAGGTAATTTATTAATTCTTCGATTTGTTCATCAAGAAAATAAACTATTTGAGTTACTGTTATGATACAAGCTACATCATAGAACCTTTATTCTTCAATATTCTGAATTTAATCTTTAATATTCAATAACACTTAAAAGATAATATATTTGCTGAATTATGTGTTTAGTGATGATTGAATTCCAAAGACTTTTTGGATTATTTGTTGATTTAAAACTGTGTGCAAAGTCCATGCAGAAGCTTTTCACTGTATTACTGAATTCACTCAACAAAGCTCCCATGAAGTCATGATTTTACACATGTGAATATTACATTTCAGAAAGTTTAAGTGCTTTGTCTAAAGACACAAAACGAGTCAGAGATCTTTTTTTAAAGTTCTTTGAACGTTTATTTACCATTGAGAGACTGAGAGAAGACAGAGCATGATCATGGGAGGGGATTCGGGGAGACACAGAATCTGAAACAGGCTCCCGGCTCTGAGATGTCAGCACAGAGCCTGACACGAGGCTCGAACCCACGAACCTTGACATCATGACCTGAGCTGAAGTTGGATGCTTAGCCAACTGAGCCACCCAGGCACCCCAACAGAGTTCTAACCCAAGACAAGTTCTTGTAATTTTCAAATTCAGTAATTCTCCTTCTTCCATATTTCATATAATTTATTTTGTATATATTTTATATGTTTAGAATTTTAAAAATGAAAAATAAAATTTCTTCCATTATTTAATTATATCCATAAACTCAAGTTCAGACACCTCTATCCTACCCTGAAATCTTTAACTTCTTCTGCGGTTGCAAACCAAACAGTCTCTATTTTAAAAGTGTGCAATTTCTGTAGAACAAAATATCCTTCAGACAAATTGACCAGTGATGCTGGCAATGGACAGAAGGCATCTGGTTTGAAAGTCAGTTGGCATAATCACAGGCTTCTCATATTCCACCCCTCCTGGTTCTAGAATTCCAGCATTATCCAAATATAAACAAGATCTTTTTGTTGTTGTTGTTGCCAAAAATATAGAGAATGAGATGTTTCTTTTGTGGAAACTTGAGTGAAGAAAGTCTAATTCTACACTGAGTATGTTTAAGTAATTAAGACATGTTTTAGGAAGTCTATGAATGGTAAATCATTGGTAAATTTCAAATAAAGGAGAATGATAGAGTTGAAGGAAAAGAGCAGGACAAAATGTTAATATTTTTAGTAACTTTAAAAGTATATATATTGTATAGTCTTTTTATATTTTCAGGTATAGACTTTTTGCTGTAATTCTCAACCACAAGTGCTGCCATTGAAATAATACTGTCACTAAATAACAATATGTGATGGGAACGAAAGCAAAGTGCCAGAAGACGCAATAAAGGCTCTACTGTTGTTTACAGGCAATTTGGCCTGCTGCAGCAGAATTTGTGAATGCCTTCTACAAAATCTATACTATCATAAAAATTCCAAAGCCACATTTCCTCTGAAAAATATTAACTAAAACTACCAGAGATAAAAATGCTTATTTATATATTGAGTGCTGATTGAGGTTAAATCAGGTCGTATGAATGGTTGATAGACTCTACTTCTCTATGTCATTATTCCTACCATTTCATTCTGGGAGGAATGATTCTTTACTTGGCAGTGTGAAACCACTTCCAAGCTGCTGAGATAAAGTTTCTTTTTCCTTTAATATGAGAAATGCCTTTTTTTTAAGAAGAAAGGCACTCAAAAAAGCTGGAATCTTGGGAATTTGATATGGCCTTAAATAACAAAGGTGTGACTTCACTTTGTTAAGTATCATTTGGCTGAGTTTTTCAAGTAATAGTAAGACTAATTTTTGGAAGTTCTTTATATAACGACAAGCAATGTACAAAGAAAAAAAAAGTAAAACAGAAGGAAGCTTCTGGATCAAACTAAAACATCCAACATCTAAACTAAAATACTAAGTGATACACCTTTGTAACTATACCCTTCTCTCTTCACACTACTAAGTATTCTCCAGGGGCGCCTGGGTGGCTCGGTCGGTTGAGTGTCGGACTTCGGCTCAGGTCATGAACTCATAGTTCGTGGGTTCGAGCCCCGCGTCGGGCTCTGTGCTGAAAACTAGCTCAGAGCCTGGAACCAGTCTTCAGATTCTGTGTCTCTCACTCTCTCTGACCCTCCCCAGCTCATGCTGTCTCTGTCTCTCTCTCAAAAATAAATAAAACATTAAAAACCAAAAACACACTAGTAAGTATTCTCTAATTTGTTGCAGTGTAGCAAATTAAATATCATATTAAATATGCTTGTAAAAACTCTTACCGGGTAGCTTCTTTAATGATAGAAGTTTTTTAAGACTGTTAATGATTGATTTAGAGGCTTCTGCTTGCAGCATTATGGTAGACAATTTGAATTACTTGATTACTACATAACAACTTACATAAAACATTATTTTTATCACAATTCTCAGATCTAGATAAGAAAGGAGATTTATTGAAAGGAAAAAAAAAACTCAAGAGTTGCAGCTAACTATGATAAACAAAATTGCCTTTCTGGACACATGTCCATATTAGCACTACAACTGGACATGTAGAATTAGGTAATAGAAAATGAAGATGCTAAAACTAAAATCTTAATTATGTGTACTTGGGACTCTGGAGTGGTGCTAATGTGGTCTGAGATCTACAGAAGCAAAGGTAATGATTGCCAGAACTTGGAAGTAACCAATATGTAGTAGATGACTTGATTAATAAATTATGATACATCCAGGCAATGGAATATTATATAAATACATGACCTTCTGGAAAGGGTAAAACTATGGAGACAGTAAAGGATCAGTGGCCACTCAGGATTAGGGGAAAGGAGGCAAGCAAATGGGCAGAGCTCAGAAAAATTTTAGGACAGTGAAACTATTCTGTATACTGTAATGGTGGGTTCATGTAATTACGTATTTGTCCAAATCCATGAAAGGTACAACACTAAAAGTGAATCCCAAAGCAAAGTGCAGACTTTGGGTGACAACGATGGCCAATGTAGATTTATCAACTGCAATAAATGTACTTCTCGGGTAAGAGATATTAATAATGGAGGAATTTATGCATGTGTCAGGACAAAGGTAAGAGGAAATCTCCGTACTGTCATCTCATATATTCTGTGAAACTAAAACTGCTCTTAAGCAGCAGCAGCAGCAACAACAACAACAACAACAAACCAGTGAATTGGGAAAATGATATGAAGAAATTACCTGGTTTACAGTGCAGAAAAAATATGAAATAAAATGGAAGCTTGAGGTTAAGAATAGTGTAGATAACATGAGAACAATATCATGTATACTATCAGAGTCTCAGGAGAAAGGAATATAGAAAATGAAAAAAATTAAATATTTATGTAGAGAATAGCTAGGAATTTTATGAAACTTGCTAAATACATGATTTCACAGATAGGCAAAATGTATATCAAACTGTATAAACAAAAATTAAAACATAAGAATATCATAATGAAGCTGCAGAATGCCAAAGACAAAAAATAAAAAAAATCTTAAAAGCACAAGAGCACATGAAAATGAAAGACAACTAGATTGGGAGCAAAGAAATATTGAGTATTAAGTCTTTTCCCCCTATTCCTACTCTTTCCTCACTGTTTTACTGCTAAAATGAAGACATAATAACTCCATCTTAGGTAAAATATGCTGATGGAATTAACCAACAATCAATTATCAACCTATGTGTTTCCCCCCCTATATATTATTTCCTAGAATAACAGTTAACAGAACAGGCTTTGAACAATACACTTGTATTTCAACATCAATCCTATCCTTAATTGTTTACTAGCATAAATTTAAGGAAGTCATGTAATCCTGGTGAACTTCTTGAAAGGGGATCTTTCCCTAATCACATCTCAGATGAAGCCACAACCCTGCCTGACACCATGATTTCTGCTTTGTAAGAGTTTAAGAAGAGGACTCAGCTAAGCTTTGCCTGGGTTTCTGACCCACGAAAACTATGGAATATTAAATGTATATTGTTTTAAGCTAATGACTCTGTTGTCATACTGTTACCAGCAATAGATAATTAATATGCAAAGATATAGAGAGAGAAAGAGACAGGGAATCAAAGAGTGACTTGTGATAGAAAAGGCAAGTTGTTCTTTCCAGAACCATACATAAATTCCATGACTGTACTAACTTCTATTATGTAATAGTTGCAATCTTAAGAAAACTGTATTGTCAAAGTGATCTTTAAAAGGAATCTTTTCCAGAGAAATCATTTCTACATTTGCAATGGTCAAATGAGGAGGCCCTAAGCAGACAATTATTCGAACTCTTCAACTCCCCAGGAAGCCCATGTTTCCTCTACTACAAAAATATACAACATTGGTGGTTTGGATTCAGTGTATAGAATTATTCTGTGTTTTTAGTGTAAATTGCCCCAGCTAGCAGACATAAATTGGGTATTTTGTTGATAATGTGCTGTCCAGGTAACTGCAAAATCCCTTTTGTGTGTGTGTGTGTGTGTGTGTGTGTGTGTGTGTGTGTGTGTGTGTGAAATAGTTCAAGTGACTTAATTGGCTCTGCTGTGAGTATTGTTAGCTGCTCTCCTGAAAGACCCGTAGGGCTACCAATAGAGGCAACAACCATGGAAGAAAGATTCAGGGCAGAGAGACAGAAAGGAGCTCCCTGTCTTTTTGCTGTCATTGCTCAAGTAAATAATAAAAGCATTCAATCTGCTCTGAGAAAGAGAGAAACTTTGATTATACTTTTTGGCTTTTGCCCACAAAAATACAAAGCTTAAAAATGTGCGGTCTTCCCCATCAAGGAATTGAGTGTTGAACAAATTTATCTGGGTGAGGACAAGGGAAATATTTCTTGCCTCTTTGTAAATGAATAGAAAATGACTAAAAAAAGCAGCTCCAGGAAAAAATAAATAAAGAAGGCAGAAAGGCAGGAAGGTAAGAAGGAATTAAGAAAGGAAGGAAGGAAGAGATTCCCGCTCTTATTGATAAAAGGATGGGAAATAGAAACTATTGACAAAAAAATAATGCCTGGTAGAAAATTGCTGAGGGGTTAATTGGAAAATGTTTATTTTCCCCTCATTTCAAGGCAACAAATAAAAGAATCAATGCCATCTCATGAGATTTCAGTGGCTGGATGGCTTATTTACATATTAAACATAAGCTGGAGGATTATGTTTGGTCTTTGAGAATCCTAAATTTAACACTATTTACATATATCCTCTTTTGAGGTTTTACTTAGTATACTCTAGGAGAAAACAAAACCCATCTATCCAGAGAAGGACTCCTCCAAGACCCTGTGGGAAAGATTCAGGAGTTTCATTAAAGACAAAGCAGTCTTTAGATATAGTAAACAGCCATTCTTTAGTGATTACTGAAGTAAACATGAATGAATATACTGTGCTAGATTCTTTGTAACAATCATTTATTTTCTCTGAAAATAAAACAAAAACAAAAAAAAAAGAAAGTTTCTGACTTCGTACAAAGGCCCAACAATCTCATTTCCCATTTATAGCAGAATTCAATGCATCTTGCTTCTACAAATCAGACACACATGTGGAAATTAATCCCCTGGAGGATGTGATATTCATGACCACTCCAATATCAATTCTTGTTTATGGAGAATTTACTATGTTCCAAGTGTCCTGTTATCCCATTTAGTATGTATAAACTATAACAATCCATGAACTGGTACTCTTATTTTCCCTGTTTTCAGATGAGGAGAATGAGGCTGAGAGAAGTTAAGTAACTTGCCCAAGGTGGCAGAACAGCAAGTAATGAAGTTGAGATTTGAAATCAGACAATCTGATTCCTGAGTCCATACTGGTAAATAACAATTATTTTTCAAGAAGTGTCTATGGGTCAATGTTAAAAACACAGAAATCTTATCTTAAATTCATCTAGGAATATTTAAGAAGATGGTTTTTAATGTGATTCATACTTTCTCTGCAATCAAATCTTATAAAATGCAAAATCCTGTTAGATTTACAATATGCAAATAGACGGTTGACAATATGAATACATTGCAGACAATTACCAAAAAACCCCACAGAAACCCTGCATGTTTCCATACTTAATAACACATTAGCCCTGGTGGGGGGATACCAAGACAATTTTTGTGGCCAGATGAGATGTGTAAGGCGATATTTCCTAAATATGTGTGTGAAATCCTTTTATTTTCATAAACTTTTATTTCCTTTCAGAAAAGTTATGTTCTTAAATACTCTAAATATCTGTAATACACAGTTTTGTACCAAAAAGAGTATGAAAAGCTAAATCATTCTATTGCACAAATAGTACAGATTTCATTTAATTTAGCAAATATTTAGTGGTTTCCTATTATATTCCAGTCAATATATGTTTAAGGTGGAATCAAATGTTAAGTTTACTATCTAAGAGGTAATAATAGATATTACCATTGTCATCATCATATCATGTAAGCACCATGGAGGAAGTACTGAACACCACGATAGGAAACAAGAATTCTGAAGATCTGGAGGATTTCTTCTTGACTAAAGGATTCCTAGACAGATCCCAGTTAATTGTGTTTTTAAACATGAGTACAATTTAAAGATGCAAGAGAAGAAGTGTCAAATATGAGGAAGAGATATTCCATTATGGTTAGTAGGTAACAAGATTCTAGCTGGACTAGAATGAAGATTCAGATATACATAGCTTGAAATTTTAGATTCTAACCTCTAACTGTACCTAATTTCATAGACTGATTTATATAATGGGACCCCTATATGTGGGCAGAGAACTTATACAATGAACAATTGTAGTCAAAACACAGACAAAACATTTATAACAAATTGGTAAAGATCTGACTGAACCAAGCATGAAAAAAAGATAGAGGTACTCAAGCAAGAAAACTTACAATGGAGGAAGAAGACTAGTGCCAGGAAGTAAACACAACAAATGGAGTGTGAAACATGGAGGTAAACAATTTTCAGCACTGCATTGCAATAAGGATGTCAACCCAGCCAAACCCATTTGTCTGACAACAGTGTACACTTTGTAATGAAAAGGGCTGCATAACAAAACATATTGTACAACATGGCCAAGCGGTCTGTCATGAAATTCCTCTCATTGAGCCAGAACAGAATTTCCCTCTCTCAGTTCCATTGAGTTTTACAACTGTGAAGATGGGGATGAATTTATAAACAAAAAGCAAGTTACATAAAGATATTTATAATATATTACAAATTTTACAAATGTCAAAAATATATTAGCTAAACACTCTCTCTCTGACCCTCCCCTGATCACGCTGTCTCTCTCTCTCTCTCTTAAAAATAAATAAAAAATAAAAAAAAAAAGAAGAAGAAGAAGAAGGGGCGCCTGGGTGGCTTAGTCGGTTAAGCGTCCGACTTTCGCTTGGGTCATGATCTCGCGGATCGTGGGTTCGAGCCCCGCGTCGGGCTGTGTGCTGACTTCCAGTTCAGAGCCTGGAGCCTGTTTCAGTCTGTGACTGCCTCTCTCTCTGACCCTCCCCTGCTCACGCTGTCTCTCTCTCTCTCTCTCTCCCTCTCTCTCTCCGAAAAATAAATAATAAAAATAAAAAAATATATTAGCTAAACAATATGTTGTCATGGGCTATAATCATATCTGGAAAAACCTTTTAAAGTAAAGAAACTGTAACAAACAACTCTGGTTGCTTGGGAGAGTGGGTGGTGAAGTAGGAAGAGGATGTGGTCCAGAAGCATAGGAGCTTCGTATAGAGAAAGTTCTATTTCTTAAACTGAGCTATAGGCAAATGGTGCTGATAATAATAATGATTATTATTATATAAATTTAATGTAAACTTCATTATGAATAATTATTGATTTTAAAAGAAGTCAGTTGCACCCTTCAAATTAGTGTATATGCTTCTTTTTTTGTATCTTGCCTTATTTCCCTCAACGAGATTCTCTGAAGATTCTCAGTATCATTAAAAATGGTTGGAAAAAGTTCTATTTTAAGGTTCAGGACAGATATTGTTTGGTAGTTTCCTAACTGTCTTTGCTATGGTATCAGAATCTTTTCTATTATAGAAACAGTGACTGTCTTACGGCTTACAAAAATGGGTACAATTGCAAATTCATAAGTTCAAGCACGTTTTTAAATACTATATTCACGAGTCTTCTTTAGCCTGTTGGTTGCACAACTCACTATGTTGAAGCAGACATCTGTTGATATACACGAAAATAAAATATTGTTGTCTTGTTTTTATCTTTCTCATACTGAGAGAATCAAGTTGTAGCTTTTGCCTGAGGGAGAACTGCAGAAAAATGAGCTTGAGTAATGTGTTTTTCTACCAAGCAGAAATGAACATGGAAGAAAGTTATTCACATAAATTAGGACAGACAGCAGGTCAGTCTGCCCACTCATCTGCTAGAGGAGCAACCAAGTAAAAGGAAAGCAAAAGTAAGATATCCTATTTGTTTGTTTCACTTTGTTTTCCTCTGGCTTTGAGAGGTTGATGCAGGGAGGGAAAAAAAAAAGAGTCAAAGGGGAGGACCTAGAGATGAGTCAACCCAAGGCAAGTCTCTGTGACAAGGGGAAAAAATCAAGGAAGATAAATATCAGGAGATGAAAATTGGTTTTAAAGGAATATTTCAGAAAGCTTTTATTTTGTTTTTCCATACGATTGAGAAAAGAGAAAAGGGGAATAAAAAATAAAAATAAAAAAGCCTAATACATGTGAATAATCAGAGAAAAGAATCATCCAGTCATCTATATTGGAGTCTATGACATTAGTAAAATGTTGTGAATATAAAAAAAGAAAAAATCCCCTGGTGGTCAGTATCCTAAAAGGAACTGTGACACTGGCCTCCAACACAATATTAAGGACATACCAAGCCCTGCTCTCTTCTGTTGTACAAAACACACCATTCGAAACTACTGTGAAATATCAAAAATGTTTCCAGAGGTTTTTGAAAATCTTAATTACAATAATTCTTTGAATTTGAGTTCAAGGATAGATCAGCTGAATTTTAAATATTTGCAAGAATATATTTAGAGGTAATTGAGTCGGGAGTCCATATTTCAGAGTAACTTGACCACTGAAAATTCCCTCCTCCGTTTCTGTCCTCTTCGTGTTAGTGCCTTTCTCAGCCTCAGCCTCTTGAATTTAGCTTTACACTTGATGTGCTCTGGGAAGACATTCTGCACCTTATTCCTTTAAGATTTAGGTACCCATCAATATGTGTAGTCATTCAAGTTGATTATCTCTCTTCTCCAAATTAACTGTGTGATCTTTAAGGACATGTATTTTTTTCATAATGGCATCTCAGCACCCAGTATAGTGGTAGACACAACAGGTACTCAGTAAATGTTTGTTCAGTGAAAAAGTACTGCAACTGAAAACATGTTCCCAATATTGTCAGTCCTAGTGTGGTGTAACTCAGAGCATCAGCACCACCAATCATATACCAGACAGTCATCCTCAGATATTTACAGCTAATATTTCTTTTTGACGAATGATCAAATATTCATCCATGGCACTGCACAAATTTAATTCTGATTTGAAGTTTATCATCAAACGAACCTGAAAATCATGATAATGCAAATTCAGTTGAGCAGCATATAAATCTAAAAACAAATGAATGTAAAGATTATAGGTCCATTATTGAAGACCTGATATGTAAGAAAATCATTTTAGGGTACTCTTTGGTCACTATGTTTGTTTGTTTGCCAATTTTGGTTCCACTCCTGTTTTATAGTGGGAAGCCACTATTTAATGGATCCACCATATAAATAAGAAAATTATTAAATCCAAGTCTTAGTTGTTTGGTCTTTAAAAATAAAAATAATATCATGCTTATAGGCCTGGTACCAGGATTAAACATGATGGGGGATGTAAATCACCTAGTACCACCCTTCATACACTGTAAACTCTCTGTGAATGCTTTTCTCTCTAGCTCTCCAGAACAAAACACCAGCAGGAATGTGCATATGCGTGCATGCGCACGCACACACACACACACACACACACACACACACACACACACACGGTGTGTGAACATAAAATAGAACATTATGGGGTCCCTGAGTGGCTTAGTTGGTTAAACGTCTGACTTCTGCTCTGGTCATGATCATACAGTTCATGGGTTTGAGCCCCTCATTGGGCTTTGTGCTGACAGCTAGCTCAGATCCTGGAGCCTGTTTCAGATTTTGTCTCCCTCTCTCTGACCCTCCCCTGCTCATGTTGTCTCTCTCTCAGAAATAAATAAAGAACATTAAAAATTTTTAAACAAAAATAAAAAATAAATCTTTTTTTTGGATTTTGAGACTTCTTTATATATTGTAAATATAACTCTTTCTGGTAGGTTACATGATATACAGAATTTTTTTCTAGTCTATGGTTTCTAATTCCATTCTCTTATGAGTATCTTTCATAGAGAAAATATTTTTCACTTCTGATGAGATCCAAATTGTCAATTTTCTTTTCTATATCATGTTTTGGTATTGTATCTAAGGACCTATTGCCTCACCAATGTCAAAAACATTTTGTCCTATGTTTTAAGGGTTTAATTTTTTAAATATTTTTTTATATTTTACTTTAGATCTATCATCCAATATGAGTTTTATTTTGTAAATGAAATAAGGTTCTTTTTTTTTCTGGTATGTGGGTATCCAGTTGTTCCAACACCATTACTGTTGAACCCTTCAGTGAATTGTCTTTGCCCTTCTGTCAAGAAGTGTTTGATTTCTGGATTCTCTAACCTGTTCACTGACCTCTGTGCTTACTGTCTTGCAGATAGCTCTCTTAACCACCATAGTTTTATAGTAAGTATCAAAATCAGGTAAGATGGATCCTCCAACTTTGTTCTTCTTTTTCAAATAATTTTGCTAATCTGATTTCTTTGCTTTCCAATATACATTTTATAATTAGTTTGTCTATTACTTGAAAAAAGCCTGCTGGATTTTGAACTAGATTGTAATAAATGTACAAATTAAACTGAGAAAAGTTGCTATCTTACCTATACTGAGTCTGCTAATAATTAAACATGATATGTTGTTCCATTTATTAAGGTCTTTGATTTTTTTGATCAACATTCTGTAGTTTGCAGCATACAGATACAGCACATATTTCTTTAGATTTATAAATAACTATTCCATTTTTAGAGCTATGATAATCAGCATTCTTTTATAATTTTGGTTTCCAATTTTTCTTTGCTACTATATAAAAATGCCATTGATCTTTGCACATTTGCCTTGTTCCTCTGACCTTGCTTGTATTGACTTTTTATTAGTAAACTTTAGTTCTATGATATTTCAGTATGTGTGCGAATTTCTTAGAGCTCATAATCATGTTATCTGCAAATAGAAACAGTTTCACTTTTCTCCTTTCCAGTCTACATAGCTTGTTTTTCTTTCTCTTGCTTTATTGCAATGTTTGGGATTCTCAACACAGTCTTTAAGAAAAATAGTGAAGAAAATATCCTTGTTTTGTTTCTGATGTTAGGGGAAAAAAACATTCATTCTTCTACTGTTTAATTATGATGTTAGTTGTAGGTGTTTTTGCAGATGCCCTTTACCAAGTCAGGGGAGTCTCCTCCTGTTTCCACTATAAAGAATTTTTATCAGGAATGAAATTTTAACTTTGTTGAATATGTTTTCTTCATCTTTAATATGATTTTTCCTTTTTTAATCTGTTAAAATTATAGATTACAACGTTTGATTTTCAAGTGTTGAACCAGTCTTGCATCCCTTTAATAAACTCTACTTGGTAATTCTATAGCTATTATTCTTTTTATATATCGGTGAATTGGATTTTTTAATATTTCATTGTGGATTTTTGCATCTATGTTCTTAAGAGATATTGATCTATGATTTTGTTTTGTGTTTTCTTATGTAATTTCACCATTGGGGTACTGTTGGCCTAATAAAACAAGTTGAGAAGTGCCCCATCTTTTTTATTTTCTAGAAATATAATTAATGTTATTTCTTAATTAAATATTTGGTTTATATTAGACTTCACCAGGCCTGGAGTTTTATTTGATGGAAGTTTTAAACTACAAATTTACTTTCTTTAGTGAATGCAACGTACTCGGAACACCTCTTTCTTCTTCAATCACATTTTTTCCAACAGCTTTATTAAGATATAATCCACGTGTCATATAATTCACCCATGGAAAGTGTACAATTCAATGGTTTGGGGTAATTTCACAGAGTTGTGCATCCATCACCATGATTAATTTTAAAGCATTTCTATTACCCCCGCCCAAAATAATCCTGCACCTTTTATCTATCACTCTCAAATCTCCCCATTTTCCCTACATAACCTCTTGTCTACTTTTAGCACCTATATATTTGCTTATTGTCTAATATGAGATAATACTGAATACCAACAGAATCATACAACACGTAGTGTTTGACTGGATTCTTTCACTTGGCCTAACATCTTCAAGTTTCATCCATTTTGTAGCATGTAATTGCACTTTATTTTCTTTACTTTTGAATTACATTTCATTGCATGCTTGTATCATATTTTTATCATTTCTTCAATTTATGAACATTTGGGTTGTTTCCAGTGTTGAGCTATTATGATTAATGCTGATATGAATATTCATGTAAAAGTTTTTGTATAGACATATGTTTTCATTTCTCTTGGATATATTCTTAGGAATATAACTGCTGGATCATATGATAAATAATGTGTTTAACTGTTTTCAAACTGTCTGTTTTCCAAGGTTGCTTCACCATTTTACATTTGTGTAGTATATGAGGATTCGAATTTCTTCACGTCCTTTTCAGCACTTGTTATCATATGCTCAATGACATTTATTTTTTAAGTTTATTTATTTATTTTGAAAGAGAGAGAGCAAGTGGAAGAGGTAGAGAGAGAGAGAGACAGAATCCCTAGAAGGCTCCACACTGGCAGCACAGAGTCCAACGAGGGACTTAAACTCACTAACCATGAGTTCATGACCTGAGCCAAAACCAAGAGTCAGATGCTTCACATACTGAGGCACCCAGGTGCCCGTGCTCAATGACGTTTAAATGTTTGCATATTTCAAGGAATTGATCCAGTCACCTAGTTCATCAAATTTATGTGCACAGAGTTTTTTTGTAGTTTTATACTGTTATCTTTTTAATGCCTGTGGTTTTAGTCCCTATTCCTGATATTAGTAATTTGTGTTTTGTTTTGTTTTTCTTGTTCAGTTTGCAGGGGCACTGCCACCATCATCTTAGAAGCAAACTTGCCTCACATAGAATTAACAAAGTTTCATCCTATACCCTCACCTCCATGTATCTATCCCCTGGCCTAAGAAAGGGAGTTGGAGCTTGTGTGTGACTGGGGCAAACTCTCCAGATTCAAATTGTCCAAGAGTTTAAAACAGGAAATATGAAAGAAAAAGAGAGAATTCAGCAAGCTTATCACTGTATGAAGTGATTCTTCAAATTCTGGTTTCCTTTCAAGTCTGCTATTACTTTGAGAGTTTGCCCAAGATTTGTTTCATGTATTATTTCCAAAGTTGTAATTCTCATCAGTGGGAGAGATAGGGAGATGCGTACTTCCTTCATTTTAACTGGGACTGGTGTCAACAACCACCAAGTCTAACCTATAACTTATTAGCAGCATAAACTCTCTGTGTTATCATGGAAATGTACTCACTTTTCCCTTAGGGCACAATATTCTAAGGATGATTTGAAACATTACAAGAAGCTGAAGTATCTTCTCAATCAAGGGATAATTAAATTATGTTCAGTATAATTCTGTCTCTAATTACATTGTAATATAAGACAATTATTTTGACATTCTTTCCAGCAAGAGTGTACTTATCCCTTTAATTTAAATAATTAAATTCAAATATGAGTTGAGGCTCATATTTTTGTACCTATTTCCTCCATGTGGTCTCCTCTGACATATGCAACTTATGCTACTTTCATTATTCTCTACCTTATTTTTTTAATATTATGTGTTTGGCCCCTTAATGTATTCTTGATTTGTATCATAAAGTAATCTTGCTATTTAACTCAACCATAGTTAAACACCTGGATGATTTGGAACATGTTCTACTTTTATGCACTTAGCTTAATGCTATATTCGTAGTAAGTAAATATCGAATAAGTTTTGACTGAAATATAAAGGTAAAAGAAGCTTAACCCTTTATTATATTCTGACCCTAAAAATGACAGAGAAGATATTACATCTATGTACTTACATGCTGAAAACTTGGACATAGATTTAAAGGCTCTTTATAGGTAAATGCTGATTAATAGGAGATTAAAAAATCAAAGAGGAGATGTTCCATTTATTTTCATGGATTCAAGTCTAATGCTTTCTTTTTTTAATTATTATTATTGACGGAGATGGGATGAGTGAAAGGGATTTGGTTAACAATGAAAATTTTGAATTGATCAGACACTTTCCATTGTGATGCACAAGAAAAAGCTGGTAGTATACAAATTGGGCATCATACTTATCTGAGAAAATCAAGAATTAATAGTTTCCTATAACTATGTGATAGAGCTCATAAATAAGTTGGTGTTTAAATATTTAGCTCCAGGGTAGTTTTCTCATATAATTTGAGTATCATGATATGTTCAGCCTCAGGAACAAGATTGGTTTCATTTTGCATTATAATTTCCTGTTAATTGTCCCCCAACACATTTATGCTTCTAGAGAGAAGGAATTTTGTCTTATTTATTTTTTCTTCAGTCAGCCCTTGGTAGGTCTAGTGTTTATGCATCACTGTGGCACAGTACAGATTGGTTAAAGAGATTTCCTAATTGTGATATAATTATATGCCACAGTGCTACCATTTTAATGTACATAAGAATTAACATCTTGTTTTATATTCAGCATTTTCAAAGACTTTTAAAACACTATAGTGACATGTGAAAATGCTTTTTATTATTTTTTAAAATTCTCAGTTTTTTCATTCCTTTTATTTATAGGTTTATATTCATCATTATCTGCACACTGAAAATAGGGGTTTCCTTATCTTACCTATGTAAGAGGGAAGCTCCAGGTAAAAGGTTTTTCTTTTCTCATCTCTTGTGTCTTTGTTACAGGAAGGACAAAGTCTGAAGTGCAGACTTCTGCATTGTTCTGTGTGGATGTTGCAGGTAACAAACATACAGAAAAGTGTTTGAAGATAACATCCGAATAACGAAGTCATCATCGAGTTTAAAAAATATGGAATTATCCAACATTAGATTACATTAAAATTTTTATTTTATTTTTATTTTTAAATGTTCATTTAGTTTTGAGAGAGGGAGAGAGAGAGAGAGAGAGAGAGAACAGGGAAAGAGCAGAGAGAGAGGGGGACACACAGAATCCAAAGCAGGCTCCAGGCTCTGAGGCTGTCAGCTCAAAGCCCGATGCAGGGCCCAAACTCACAAACCACGAGATCACGATCTGAGCTGAAGTTGTATGCTCAACCATCTGAGCTAGGCAGGTGCCCCAAGATTACATTAAAATTTTTAATCTGCTATGAAATTTCTTAGAAGGACAACAAAAAGCTTTTGAGATTTGATTCTAATGTGCATTTTAAGCTAATCATTCTTTTTAACACAAGAGTCCTCTTTAGTATCATTTACCTTTAAAGTCTTCTATCCTTCTGTTCCTCCTTTAAAAAAGCTTTAAATGTAATCTTATCATTGCATCCAGTACACACTTTTGAGTAAGAGTTTATTAGCCCTTGATAGATCAGAAGAGATATGTGTGATAACATGCACCTTTCCCAAAAAGTTAGAAACTGCTGGTTTGTTCAAATCAGCATTTACCAAAAAGCATATCAGAGACACATAAAGTTATTAAAAGTAATTTGATAATTTGTAAGCTTTAAAGAGTCCCTCCAAATACTTTTACTCTGACAGTTATCTGAAATAACTATTTTTTTAAAAAACTGGGTAGATTTGATATACAGAGATTCTTTCAAACTTGCTTTTCACATTTAAAAATACTAAACAGTCATTAAAATGACTGCATATTAATTAGATATTCTTGATCCCTTTTTGATTCCATAAAAGATTTTGTTACTATTTCTGAAAAGAAAAAAACATCATTAAATAAATGCCTTCACTACAATCTCAGATGGATCCGATTATTTAGACTTTCACTGCTTTTCTTATGGTATAAAATTTACTATTGGTCTTGTATCATTGTATTCTTCAAGCATATGCAATAACAGAATTTTTCAAAAATAGAATTAGGGTGAGCTGTTAATAATCAAGCAAATGATATGCTTTACCCTTTCTTGTGCTACTTATAATTTGAATTTTGTAATGTTTTATTTATTTCTGAGAGAGAGAGAGAGAACAGGCGAGTGTCAGAGAGAGAGGGAGACACAGAATCTGAAGCAAGCTCCAGGCTCTGAGCTAGTTGTCAGCACAGAGCCCGAAGTGGGGCTCGAACCCACAAAACCATAGGATCATGACCTGAACTGAAGTCGGAAGCCTAACCGACTGAGCCACCCAGGTGCCCCTAATTTGAATTTTTAACATGTTTTTCCTCTTCAAAATGATCTTAATTTGAAGAAAAGACACACTGATAAACCTATATCATAACAAAAAAAAATATCTGGAAGTGAAAGCAGTTTTGAAGATAAAGTTATCAAAATTAGGATTTATGTAAGATTTTGAGAGTTTGAAGTCAGCTAAATAGTAAATCTAGTGTATATCAAGTCCAAAATGTAGACAAATGACTCAGATTTAAAAATAATAATAGATGTGCATAAACACTAGAGATCTTTTAGTTCACCCTTCTTTTAGCAGTTGAGGAGATGAGGTCCACACAGTTTGAGGGATTCTCACAATTATATTCTGGCAAACCTAAGTCAAGAACTTTGGATTTTCAAATTCTCTATGTAATATTTTTTTCATCTGACCAAGGCACATAAAGTAACATTTAGAGTAACATTTCTGAACTAGTCACCAGTGTCTCCAAGAATATAAAACCACTTAGCATGAATTAGTCACAGAGAAGTTTCCTTTTTCCATATTGTTCTGCTCTGTCAATCAATCAAGTTTTTTATGGGTCCTCACTGAGCTGTGTATTGCATTATTTTTTATCCATTTATTATATATTTATTGATGCCAGGTTCTTTTCTATGTTTACAAAATTAGATGTTAAAGCAGAAAGTAGGGGTGAGAGATGAGAGATACAGTCAAAAACATATATAGTCTGTTTAGGCACATGTAGAAACATTGAGCATATCCAGAACATAAAACATTTAGAAGTTATGGTAACCAATCTGTAAAATGGCCCAATGATATTCATACCCTGTCTTTAAGTAGTTTAGAAAGCCATTGAACTTAATAACTCCTTTCTACCAAAATGAATATAACAAAAATGATGGTACACCACTTCAGAAATTAGGTTATAAAAAAAGGTTTTCTTCTATCCTATGCTCTCTCTTTCTCTTACTGTCTCCCCCATTTGGATTGCTTGCTCTGAGGGAAGATGGCGCCATATTGTGAGAACACTCAGTCAGCATATGAAGGGGCCCACATAGCAAGAAAATGAAATCCCCTGCCAACAACCATGTGAATGGTTAAATCCTTCAACCCTAGTTGAGACTTGGATGAGGGCAACCCTAGCCAACAGCGTCACTACAACGTCATGAGAGACCCTGAGCCAGGACCCTGCAGTTAAGCTGCTTCCAGATTCCTGACTCTCAGAAACTATGAAACAGTAAATGTTTGTTGCCTTAATTTGATAAATTGTCGGGTTTTGTGTAACAACAGATAACTAATATAGAGAGGATAAGTTTTGCTATCGTTCTGAGTTTTTAAGGTGGTAGGGTAATGAAACGCTAATTCAGTGGACAAATCATAGTACTGGAGGAAAAAAGCCACAAGTACTCAGTCCGTGCAGATGAGAAAGGCTTGCCCATTCACTACTGAGATATATTGTATAAGTGAGTTATTCTAAATAAAATGAAAGTTTAGCTACTAAGGTTTCAGAGCTTGAAAAGACCTTAGGAAGATAAACAAAAAGGATGATCCATCAATTTGGGGTGCAAAATGGCCAATTATGAAAGCTTACTGAAGATTTTACAAAAAGAAAAAAAATCAATTAACAACAAAATCTAATTGCCTTATTCTGAATGATTAAAGTAGATGTGTGTGTGTGTGTGAGAGAGAGAGAGAGAGAGAGAGAGAGAGAGTCTGTGTGTGTGTGTATGTGTGTTTCTTGGTATCTTGAAATACATTTTGGGGAGGGGTGAAATAAATGAGTTATGGTGCAACAGTTACACAAATGGTGTAATTAGAAGAGTTTGCTAAATTCCATAGAATGCAATCACATAAAAGTTATTCAAGATCAAGAATACAGCAAAGCAGGAGACTGAATGTGCCTGCAAAGATCAGGACCTGGAACTCTGAGGCACATCTACACAGAGTCCTTTGTTTCTTGCGGTGCCCCTCATTTCTGGGTTATGGAACATCAAGATACATACAAGGAATTGTGGGTTTGGGAGAATATAGGGAAAAGATTCCAGTAGTTTTTTATGTCCCACTGGTCATAGACCAATCTGAGCAATGCAGCTAGTTAAGAAAGCATAAGCCACCAATCTACACAACAACACATTCCAAGTTACTAGCTAGTCCATCATCCTTATCATAGCCAACAGTCAATACCAGACTTCCACACACCCCAGGAGATAAGCACAGAGATGTCCCAGTCATGTTGTAAGATAACTCTGTTTTATATTATGACTTTAAACACAAAATAATTATTTTACATATAATATAGCAAATGTATACTGTGTATATATAGTTATAACAATGTTAAATATAATAGATGACATGATAATATATCTATGTATACATAATATAATTATAAATGGACATAGACACATATGTGTATATATGTGTGTGTGTGCATATGTCATTTACGTATGCATATGTATATGTATATATATACACACAGAGCTATAAATTCACAATAGGCATAAAAGATAATGTTTACCATGTAAGAAATATGGTTTCCTGTGGCACCTGAGTGGTTCAGTCCATTAAGCATCCAACTCTTGGTTTCGGCCCAGGTCATAATCTCACAGTTTGTGAGTTCAAGCCCTTTATAGGACTCTGCACTGGCAACACAAAAACTACTTGGGATTCTCTCTCTCTTATTCTCTCTATCTGCCCTTCCCCAACTTATGCTCGTGCTCGCTGTCTCTCTCTTTCTCTCAAAATAAATAAATAAACAAAAATTAGAAGTCTGGTTTCTTGACGAAGACATGACAAATATAAACACTAAAAAAATATAAATAGTTAAGTATAAGCTGATAACAACACAATTAGACAATGTTTAGGATTTTGTAGTTAGGTTCATGATAGTCTAAGCCTCCTGGGTGGGATTTCTGTACTAATATCTTTTGGGGAGAACAATGAATTACTTCCTTCATCATGTGACTAATTGAGTGATTTGGTTTGTCTAAATAGCCTCTAGGCTATTTCAGAATTTTTTTTTTCTTGGAGTCTATTGACTTTCTGTTATATTTTGGATCAATCACTTTCTAGACCTACTAGGGATTTGCTATCTTGTCATTTTATCCATTACATTCCTGAATTAGGTTCACGATTTCAACTTTCCGTATCTTACTATTTCTGCTTTTTTCCTCTTATTTTGTTTGAGTAACTTTTCAAGTTCTCAAAAAGTGTGCAACTTAGATATTCTGGGTTCTTGTGCATACAAAAAGCGTTTTATTTTGCCACACATTTTGGATGAATGTAGTACTCAATGTTGAAATTAATTTTCTCACTAAATGTGAAGCCATTGGTTCATTGTTTTCTAGAATCCAGTGTTGCTTACAAGTCAACATCAGACAAGGAGGAACCTTCATCTCCTTGGTGGCTTCTGCTTGTGCATATTCTCAATTGAGGAGATTGCTAGTCTTTCATCTATCTACATGTTTGCATATATTTTCTATCTTCTGGGTTTTTTTCTTCTTGATGTGCCCATAACCATGCATTTGTTACTATGGGTGTATTTCCTTTTGTATCTTTTTGCTGTTATTTTAAAGGGATGTTAAACTAAGGTTTGATAGATATATCTTGTGAGTCTGTGTTCTTGCTACCTCTTTAAACAGATAAAAACAGGCAGAAAACCTACACTGTTAGTTCCTGGACTCAAAAATATTTTATTGTAATTGTGAAGATAGAATGAATACATTAATGAACACAAGCAATAAAGAAAAAAACAATTCACATTTGGAAGTACTTGGTAGAAAGAAGTAAGTGAAGAGATGGTAAGAGAAGTCTAGTATTTTAACTTGCTTCTTCCCTTAATTTTTTTTTTAATCAATGCTCTAATTGATACAGGAATTTTAAGGCAGGTAGTACATAGTAATTTTGAGGCAAGTCGTAAAGGAATGCATATAACCTTTTTTTTAGATCACTGTAACCTACAATCAACATAGGTTTTAAAATATCTAGAATTTTAGAAGAAATACTGCTAGCAGTGTTTATAATAAATGATACCTTTAAAAGTCCCTACATCAGCAGAGAAATTTTATAATATAAATTGTTCACTTAACTTTAACTGCTCCAGATTTTGGCAGACAGTAAAAGTAAATGGTGGATGATCACCAGAATACATTATATTTTCCAAGATACCATTGGGTTACTAATACATTTCAGAAGAAACTTGTTCCAAGATCCTTAGCCTGCTGTGTGGGATTGTTAAGCAGTAACACTTTCTTTTGTAATTGACAAAAGAGGAATTTGAAAATTAACATGAACTTGAAAATTTAACTTGGAAAATGAAAATACTTATCAGTAGCAATCAGCATGGGCACATGATGCAAAAGAATTTCCAGTTGCTGAACATTTCTTTGTTTTTTTTTCTTGAACTATCTCTACCCTCACTGAGTGGTTAATGGACAACTGACTAATGTTTATGGATACCCTTTACACCACTTGATCTGTTCCCAGCATTGTTCTCCCAACTGTGGCTGCATTGAAAATATACTTTCTTTCTTCCGTCAAGTCATCTCTTCTTCCTTCACTGAAAATCTTGAGATATATATACACTATATTAATAGTTCATCCCAAGGTTATAGTTTTCACTAAGAAGTGAAATAATCCTTAACTCATCCAGTCATGATAAATAACTTGTTAACTTACTGAGGAAAATATTCACATTTGCTAATAAAACTTGTAGATAGCACTGTCATTTGAAAATGTAAGCCTGCTAATTTGTTTTTCTCTTTACAATGGTATGATTTCTCAACATTCGTTTTCATATTCACAAGGTATGAGTATAAATGCTACCTTATTCTGGCAATAGCTATAGATACTATTTACTTTAGAAATGCTTAAGTCTCCACTTACAACACATTCTCTCATCTTGGAAATGTGGTAATATCATCATGTCCACTGTTACCGTGCCCATACAACCAGAACTACATTTAAAGAATCCAAGAAAGGGGCGCCTCGGCGGCTCAGTCAGTTTAGCGTCCAACTTTGGCTCAGGTCACGATCTCACAGTTCGTGAATTTGAGCCCCATGGTGGGCTTGGCGCTGACAGCTCAGAGCTTGGAGCCTGCTTCAGATTCTGCGTCTCTCTCTGCCTCTCCCATGCTCACATGCTATCTCTCTCTGTCTCTCTCTCTCTTTCAAAAATAAATAAACATTAAAAAAAAAGGAATCCCAGAAGAAAAAAATTACTTGAAGAAGGTTGTAAAAGAGAGGTTGGAAAGGAAATGGATAAAACTATTTTCAGTCAAGCTCTGAAGTCTTCCTCAATTAGTTAATACCAAACAATATGGTGATTTATATATTCACCATATGATTTATACATTCACATGGTTAATACTCACTTCACACCCAGAGGAATCAAAATCTGAGAGACATATCTCTTCAGTTTATTTTCTAGAGTCGGTGACCCTGAGCCTCAAATTTAGTTTTACAGATGAGTATATAAAAGTCTTACCAGCTCACATCAATAAATATATAAACAGACTTTCCAGGCTGTATATAAAGATCTCTAAGAAAGTAAAATTAACTATCTTTACAACTGAGGGCTATTAATACATGAAACAAGTGTTTGTAACAACTGAAGGGAGCAATTTCATTAGTTTTATAAATCTGACTTTCAAGATGAAGTAGAAGGAAGGAGCCTCCTCCGGATCCTTGTCTACATTTTTAAAAAACATGTACTTAAAAAAAAACCTCATACTTTAAAAAACATGTACATTTTAAAAACCATTTGCCTGGGTATCTCAGTCAGTTGAGTGTCTGACTTCAGCTCAGGTTTTGACCTCACAGTTCGTGAGTTCAAGCCCCATGTCAAGCTCTGTGCTGACAGTTCGGAGACTGGAGCCTGTTTTGAATTCTGTGTCTCCTTTTCTCTCTGCCCCTACCCTGCTTGTGCTTTAACTCTCTCCGTCTCTCAAAAGTAAATAAATTTTTTAAAAAACATGTATTATGCTACAGCTCACAAAACATTTTACAGTAATTCTACTATAAAGAGACCTAATTGTTGGATTACCCAGTAGATAATTACCTAGTCCAGAGCTTCCTGACTATGCTGTAACATGGTGTGGTTGAGTGGATTATTGATGTGTTGAGGTATTGATCCCTGTAGCTCTCAGGATTGCTGAGAAGGACCTAACACTGCTTAAGATTCCAGAGCCTCTGGTCCTCTCTGGCCTTAAGTAAATAGCCACTTCTCTTTCTCAATGGCTATGCATGCGCTGTGATTTAGAAGGCACGAGTTTATGCTGTTACAATATGTGTTTCCCTTAGTAAATCTTAAATGAAGTCAAAGTCCCCATACCTTTGGATTTAGAAGAAAATCATACATTATGATACAGTATCACTGTATATTTGAACAATAATAAGATATAATCCTATTAATTTTTTGTCTTTTTGTTGTTAAAGAATAAAGGAAGAAACCATTGAAGAGTAACGTGTTTCACTTTAAAAATTTTTAATGTTGAAACGATGCTCAGTGTCACTCATCATCAGGGAAATACAAATCAAAACCACACTGAGATATCACCTCACACTGGTCAGAGTGGCTAAAATGAGAAAATCAGAGGACTCTAGATGCTGGAGAGGATGTGGAGAAATGGGCACCCTCCTAATCCTACAATGTTGGTGGGAATGTAAGCTGGTGCAACCCCTCTGGAAAACAGTATGGAGTTTCCCTTTAAAATTAACAATAGAACTACCTTATGACCCAGGAGTAGCACTGCTAGGAATTTACCCAAGGGATACAGGAGTGCTGATGCATAGGAGGACATGTACCCCAATGTTCATAGCAGCACTCTCCACAATAGCCAAAACATGGAAAGAGCCTAAGTGTCTATCAACTGATGAATGGATCAAGAAGATGTGGTTTATTTATACAATGAAATACTACATGGCAATGAGAAAGAATGAAATCTGGCTATTTGTAGCAACATGGATGGAACTAGAGTGTGTTATGCTGAGCTAAATAAGTCAGGCAGAGAGAAAGACAGATACCATATGTTTGCACATATAGGTGGATTAGGAGGAACTTAATAGAGGATGATGTGGGAGAAGAAGGGGGAAAGTAGTTGGGGAGAGGGAGGGAGGCACATCATGAGAGACTCTTGAATGCTGAGAACAAACTGAGGGCTGATGGGGGTGGGAGAGAGGGGAAGGGGGTGATGGGTCTGGAGGAGGGCACTTGATGGGATGAGCACTGGGTGTTATATGGCAACCAACTTGACAATAAACTATTTTTGGAAAAAAATTAATGTTTTTATTTATAGTTGAGGGAGAGAGAGAGAGAGAGAGAGAGAGCATGAGTTGGGGAAGGGCAGGGAGAGAGGGAGACACAGAATCTGAAACAGGCTCCAGGCTCTGAGCTGTCAGCACAGAACCTACACGGGGCTTGAGCTGACAAACTGTGAGATCATGACCTGAGCCAAAGTTGGACTCTTAACTGACTGAGCCACCCAAGACTCCCTTTTTTCACTTTTTTACAAGATTTCACAGATTTGTATTGTACATCTTTGCCACTATCTTGGCAACAGAATCACATTCACATGGTACATTCTGTTAAGGCACATCCACTCTGGAACATATTTAGATTTAAAGTGCTATCATAATACCTCATTTAATATTAGGTAATATCATAATACCTCATCTACCAGGAAGACAGCATCCTTTTATACTTGTTTTTAAATATCATAAACCATCAGGAAAAAAAATGGGTTTGGCAACAAGATGCTGCAATGCAGTGCTCCTAACTGGGTGATTCTGGAAGCATTTCTGCTGTCCCGACATTGATGATGACCAAGTTAAGTTGGTAAAATAAGTCCTCAATTTCCCTTCTTTGAGTCTTTTTACTTCTTTGTTGATGTTCCTCCTCTTTAACACCCCCATCTCCCTTTGTGCACAGACCCCAAAGCCTATTCTCATACCAGGGAATCTGCTTGTATGAGGCTCTCAGTATGAGGCTGAGCAGTGTCTCCACAGAAGCTCAAAGCCCACAGAAGCTGCAAACTCCCCTTTTCCTAGATCAACAGTCAAGGTGTGAGCACATGATTTAAACTCTACTGATATGATGCTTCTGCTCAGGAAGTTGAATTCAGAGCAGGTGAGACCAAAGCAGGAATTTCTTTAGGATTTTATTCATTGGTAGAAGTGTCTGGAATGTGGTGGCAAATGAATGTACTATCTGTGGCCTTCAGTGTTATAACATTATGATGTTAATAATAGCATTACCTGTTCAGAGAGGGCAAGAATGGCACCTCCATCTTTGAGATGACTTGACTGGATTCCTATATGCAACATCCCTTGCAGTCTGTTTTTTCTACTCATCTTCTGTGTTTATCTGTTTTTCTGCCTAATTTACCTGTAGCTAGATTCCATTGTTTGAAATCCAGAGCTGAAACTGGAGCTTCGTGCCTAATCCTTTTATATATAAGTTATTTTTCTGTTTATTCCTATCACATAAAAGCCCATAAAGTAACCCTGAGTTAGACTTATTATTAAAAGTATGTGAAAACAGTATCAGAAAGAACAATGTGATCTATTTCTCTTTCCAGATAATGTCTTTTTTGGCTGGAGAACATGCATCTAATCCTGGTCGTAGGAGTTTTAGACTTAAAGAAGGTTCAGGACCTCTAGAATATCTTTGCACTAGTGAATATCCACACAGCAGATCCATACTCTCCACTTCTTTATTCAGTGTTCCTCTCCTTTTAGGCCATCTCAACTCATCTTCCCTATCCATACCTCACTTAGCAGCAGCTTCAACATTAGGTATTTTACATTTACTGGATGTAGAAATATTTCAAGCTCTCTTTATGATTTTTTGAAATCCACTTTTAAGCAGTCTTTATTTCCTCTTTTGATAATAAAATTTCTACCATATCAGAATGTCTTCTTTTTATTATTTCCCACAGTGGTTTTTATAGATTATTCCATGTAGTACTCTCAGGATCTAACCTTACCAACAAGGTCAGAAAAGCCTTTGCATCCCCAGCACATATAGATTTCACTTTTTTCTCTTGACAAATTTATATTTCTAATTACTGAAAGTGGCAAGGTTAAAAAATCCTTAGCCTGCTAACTAGATATGGATCCTGTTCAAATCCAGTTATCTTTAGGAAGAAAGCAGGTTTTCCACTCAGAAATTCTGGTAGCTGCTTTCTTCAACTCACAATGGTGGTTCAGGATCCCCAAATCCTGCAGCAACTGAAATACTTCCAAAGCCATGGGATCTTCATTTTCTTTAAAGAGGCTGGGTTGGGGCACCTGGGTGACTCAGTCGGTTAAGTGTCCAACTTCAGCTCAGGTCATGGTCTCATGACTCGTGGGTTTGAGACCCGCTTCAGGCTCTGTGTTGGCAGCTAGCTCAGCCTGGAGCCTGTTTCAGATTCTGTCTCCCTCTCTCTCTGACCTTTCCCTGCTCACGCTGTCTCTCTCTCTCTCTGTCTCAGAAATAAATAAAACATTTCTTAAAAAAAAGAGGCTGGATTGTCATTTAACTTCTGATTTTAGCATCACCAACATGAAGACACTTGGCTGTCCAGATCAACCAAATGATCTACAGATAGACGCTTCTTATTAATGCCCTCTGAATGTATTAAAGGGTGTCAGATTCCAGCTGAGGTCAAAAGTAAGAAAGTATGTAACTAGGAGGCCTGTCTCAAACTGCTACCAGGGGAAGGAAGGTCATCAACAACAGCTTCCAAATGAAAAGGCATGGTCGCTATCCCCTCACAAGATTTGCTGGAACCATCAGTGAAATTAGGTTCAGTGGAATCTTTCACCAGATGCACTTCAAGGATGGTTCTTGTAAGTAATAGAATACACAAAAGTCATGATCTCTAGTTCAAAGTCTTGCTAAAGACCTTTTAAACATCTGACCCTAAGTTTTCTGGATGTAGCTAATATTTTACTCTGGACAGTAATGAATTACTTCCCTGACCTTTTCTCTGCTCCAGCCTTTGACATAGTCTACTGTTTTTGAGTTTTCTTTTTGTCTTTTCCTGAAATGGAATCATAACTGGTTCTTTTACATATCTGTATTAGAATGTATACATTAGAATGTAGAATGATAAAGTGTTGGACAACAATTATAATTTGAGAGGGGCACTAGAAAAGAAAAGACTTTTCACCACTTGAATAGAATTAGTACAGCCATATAGATGCAGTTCAAGGGATGTTTTGCTGCCCTGTTTTGTTTTAATCTAACACCATGCAGAAACAATGATAGTTCTGGAAGAGATTCAAAGAGACACTTTAAAAATGCATGACATACAAGTTTCCTTTTCTTCTATAGCCTACATTCAGTTTTGAAGGAAAAGTCATTTCTATGTAAGATCCTAAGAGTTTATCAACAGCATATAGTTATTTGGAATGATAGAATTGAGTGGCAAGTCCTTTAAAATCTATAATACATGAAAGCAGAAAGAATTCCCTATTACCAGAGGAAGTAAAGAAAGGTTGCCAGAGCACATGTGATATGAACCATTTCTTGAAAGATTAAAATGTGAAAATAAAATGTGAAGCTACCAAATTGGATGCAGTAGAAGATGCCTTTGGCCCAAAAAAGGAAAAAAAAAAACTTAGAAATTGATGTTTAGGTGAACTCAAATGACAACAGAGTTTAGACAGATAAATAAGTGAGCTAAGCGATCTAGGTAAATAATGAAGGGAGTGGAGGAGACTATGGAATGGTGAAGAGCATGGCCAAGGCTCAACACAAAGGAAGACACCACTAAACTCTAGCCAATTTCATAACAAACTCTGTCTTAGTGTTGCCAGACTTTCCCATTCATTAGGATAAGCCATTAATCTGAGTTTTTCATATATATAATATATATATTTTATAAGTATATGCTATATATATTATTTGTAAGTGTATGTAATATATATGTTATTTATATAGGTTATTATATATATAATTAGAAACTAAAACTTAAGACAAAACAAAATTGCATTGTTCAAAACTATTGGACACATAAAAATTCTTTTGAGTCATATTGAGTCATACCTAATATATGGACGACTAATTATGAGCCTCTGCTATGTTATGGAGGGCAAAAGTTACTAAAACTAAAGTCTTTGCATTTTATTCTATAATTATTTAAGGTTATAGACCAGAGATACAACATAGGGAAAGTAAGTAAACATGTTTTAATCTGGCTACAAAATGTAGGACATTTTTATGCGAAAAATATTAAATGAAAGGTACTCGATAGGATTTATTGCTATTAAATTTTTTAAGATTATTTTTAGATAAAATTAATTTTAGAAGTCTATGGTTCAAACTGACTGCAAGAAAAATGTCCAAGAAAATTTTGGTAATATTTGTCGGTTCTAGATTCTTTTCAACCCTCTCATATGTCTTTAAGAGGAAAAATTGCAACCATATGGTTCTTCTCCATTCTATTAGGGGAAAGACTCTGGGTACACATTTTCCAGTTCAGGTTTAATGGAGTACTTGATGAATAACCCTTTGCTTGTCTTCACTGCGAGTTGCCAACAGTGGATGCCACCGGGATGCCTTGGTCAGGTTCATTTATGTGCCTGCTCTGTTTTGTCTATAAGACTGGCTGACATTGAAACCAGGTGGAGTTTTGTGGTTTGCACCAGATGCTTTGACGCCTACTAATTTCTTAATTTGCTACGAGTCCATAAATCACATATAAAAAATCCTGTTTTCCGTCCCCTCTTGGCTTAGGTTTTTCCCCAAACCTAGTATGAAAGAAGTAAAGTTGTTGTGAGAATATAGCTTCTAAGCCTTCACATTAAAATTGATAAGGTTTGTTATTTAACTAAAAAAAGGTCAATATATTTCCTCTCTCCTATCAGGAATTCCTGACAAATGAAGAAGTTTCATAACAGAGAAAAATTGGGCAGAATAAAAAATATCACATGGAGATTACAAAATTATGCCTCTGTCAGAATGAAATGCAGTGTTCCAGATGTTTCACATAAAACCGACTGCTAGGGTTTATGAACAATGCAAATTCCTGAAATGTAATAGGGCAGCTCTACTTCCTAATGCTGAAAAAACACTTAGAAGAGCATCAAATCTTGAAAATGTGCTAATGAGCCACAAAGTCTGATTAAAATCAAAGGTGCAATGTTCCAAAAACACTCTGTGATTTAGATAAGCAGGGCTTAGGTTTCATCATTGATTACAGTACTTTAAGGCAAATTTTGCAGTGTTAAGGAAGTCTCAGTAATAAAAACAATTCACAATAGCTCCTAATTAAGTGATTTTCAGGAAACAGGGTTAAGTCCTGAGAATTGTATATGGGAAAAGGAAAAAGAAGGCCACATATGTAGAGACCATTCACGTGCTAAAATGTTAACTATTAAGGCCTCATGACACAAAACATGACATTTTCAATACTTAATTTAATGATTATTTATAAATAATAAATCTGAGTGATGAGCAGATGTGAACAAAGATGAACATCTTCTGTTATTTAATTATAGACGATAGAATAGTTGAAAGTATTTTTCATAGTATCTCTATGGGAGGGAAATGCTCACATATTTCAGCTTTGGTTAAGATCAAGCTGATCTAATTAGCATTTTCATCTAATTTGTCACTCAGAATTCCCTTTAGTAGGGCAGGCTTTTGATAAATTTCAAGAAAAGCTGTAGAAAAGTTTGGAATTAGACATATAAAGAAAAATGAGAATCTTTCTCCAAAGATAAGCCAAAAAATAATTTGAAAAACTAAAATGACAAAATTGGAAAGTCATAAATTATAGTTATATTCATAATGACACTTACAGAGCAGCCCAGAATTATTCTATACTTATTATATTTGAGGCACAGTATATAATTTACCTGGAGAATTTTAATTAAAGTTACATACAACTAATTAGAGGAAAAAGGACTTCTCTATCTTCTGAATGAATGAATTTTGTAGCCAATATTGGTTAGTTATCTCATAAGGCCATTATAAATCATAAAGGTATTGACAAACTTATAATTAAATGCATAAATAACTTTGCTTTATTTTTATTTTCTTATTTCAGATTATAAAAATTGATTGTGGATAGGATTCCCAGAATACACTTCATATCCTGGACAGTTTAGAATTTCATTTCTATTTTCTTTGCTTACAGCAGATATAAACTCTATATACTATGGAAAATAAAACTGTAAACTTGGTACCTCATACAGACATTGTGACCATAACAGTGTGTCCACAGGACATTACTGATATGATTACAAAATTGAGAGGTAAGATATATTTAAGATCCTGGTAGACCTGACCTATTCAACCCCTTGAAGGAAATTTTCATTTGGCTAAAAAGAGAACCCCTGATGCATTCTTCCTTTACTTATAACTACAGTCTCAGAAAGTAGGAAAAAAAATCAGATATCTGTGTACTTGATTTTGACCAAGAAGAAACAAAACAGTCATATTAATTCATGAAAGAGATGCAGAACTTCTATTAATACAATAAATCAATATATTTACTTCCTTAAGTAGATATATTGTCATAACCTTATTACGCAGTATGTGGTACACATCATATAACTACCAGAGCTTTATTTGGAGTTGTTACAGAAGTATAATATCAACAGTTATAGGTATAATATAGAAATATAATATCGACAGGTACAGATGCACTCTGTCCCTCTTTTCGTAGCATATCTTCAATGTTCCACTATTTTAGAAATATTTTTAAAGAGATCATGAGAAAACTTTGTACCAAGATTCATGAATGATTTTTTAGATCAAGATATTAGGAAAATGACATTAATCATCAATTCTGTACCAACTTTGTGGTATCCCTCTTCAGAACTACTCCCCACTGAAGGCTTATTCCACTGTTGGTAGGTTTCCCTTAGTCATTTAAATTTAAGAAGCAGCTCCCTCTCATGCCCCCAGAAAATCACTCATCCCTATTCCTTCTACCACTTTCACAAAACAATTGTCCCTACAATCCAAATTTGATATGCCCTGTGTATAATGTAAACAATAATTCCCTAGGTAGAATCAATGCCTTATCAAGTATTTTAGTAATCACTGGTGCACCATCACCCTAGTGTTAAGAGGTAATTAGTAAGAGAAATTCAACCTGAGGATTTCACAGAGTGCAAAGGGTTTTCACAGGAAAATGTTCTGCCATGATGATTTATTAAAAAATTGATTGCCCTTATTCAAATTATATCTGTTTTTTTCTAAATCCATATAAAATCAAATGCTTCTGTAAGTTTTTTGGAGAAATGTTATAAGTGTTAAAGATAAGAATGCCATTTTACTGAATGATTCAAACTAAGCACTTACTACCCTATTTAAAAAGAATATTACCCTGAGTGCTTTAAGGAAAACAAAATCCTCATTCCATATTTCTTTTATTATTATTATTATTATTATTATTAATAATGTTTATTTAATGTTGAGAGAGAGAGAAAGCACGCTTGTCAGCGGGGAAGGGGCAGAGAGAGAGGGGGACTGAGGATTTGAACCAGGTCTTGCCCTGACAGCAGAAAGCTAGTATGGGGCTGGAACTTGCAAACCACAAGATCATGACCTGAACCAAAGTCAGATGCTTAACCAACTGAGCCATACAAGTGTTCCTCATTCCATATTTGCTAAGTAATCAAAGAAGATTATGAAGATTTTGAAGAACAAAATGTTTTGCAAATAGACTGTGAAAGACAGTACACAGCATTTCTCTGGAAATGTAGGACCAGTTTGCTGTTTAATTAAAGAACAAAACCAGGGGTACCAATGATACAGCTAAAAGAAGCTTTGGAAACTATTACATACTTATTGTCGCCAGCCTAATTATATATCCTAACAGTTCTGGCATTAACAAACATTCATAAGTGGCTAAGGCCTGTGGCTAATTTATAAAACACATATTTATAAAAGACTTATCCTTCCCAATAAATAGACTTACTGCTAGAAATAAATTTTAAATCATGTAACCACAAGACACAAACACCTATCGGATGGTGGAGCAACCTATTGCTAACAAGCAACACAGGCAGAGATCTTTCTATGTGTATGAATATTTGGTAGCCACATAGATTCAAATATCAGGAATGGTGCAGCTGTTATTGGAGACCGAGACTTACCAGTACTTGTAAGAAAGTTCACATTTTTCATCACACCTTCAGTGTAAGCTCCTGGCTCGTAACTGTCCATTTCACCTGTGACAATGTGAGCAACTCTTGCCGCCCGTCCTCTGATGGCACCTGCAGCACGGTCTAAGTTATCAGCATCCTGGTCTCTCAAGGCTATGATACATTTGTTGACATCTTCTAGGATATGGCTCTCTGTAAATAAATAGATCAAATTAGCGTTGCATATTATAATTCATGTTAACTTCTGACCTTGGGTGTGGTACCCAATAAAGGACATTGACAATTATGAAAGAAAAAATGACATGACTTCTCTTTTATCTCTTTAGTAGCAAAATTTGTGAAGTATAAAATTTTATATTTTTATCCTTATGTTTAGAAATTACATACTATTTTTTGAATAATTTTAAGTGTATTTTATTTATTTTGGAGAGAGAGAGAGAGAGAACACACCAGGGACAGAGAGAGGAGAGAGAGAGAATCTCAAGCTGGCTCCACGTTGTCAGTGCAGAGCCCAATGCGGGGCTCAATCCCAAAACCATGAGGTCATGACCTAGGTAGAAATCAAGACTTGGATGCTTAATCAACTGAGCTACCCAGGCATCCCAGAAATTACATGTTATTTTAGATTTTAGTTCCAATTGACTCAATTTTAGATTTGTGTGACTGATGAGTGCAAATTGAGGAAAATTTCTAGATTAAAATAGTGAATGATGGAATGATGGAATGCTTAATTCTGATTAAAAGAAACACTATAACAGCTTATAAAACACTTAAAAATATCAGATGTTCCAAACATATAGAAAAATAAAACTGTGGAGTCCCATTCAACTAACGTTCACTCTCTCACACCAACAAGCAATTCTCTGGACACCAAGGTAGTATTGTTCTCAGATTCAATTCCTACACTCCCCACCCAGTGACAGCATCAGATTCCACATGTTAAGAGTTTAGTCCTATGAAACTGCCCCCTGCCCCAGCTCAGAGTCGGTTGTAAGCCCAGGTTGTTACCTGTATTTCTGACCCCATGGGCTACAAATCAGATCCCACGACCTTCCTCCTTGGGTTTGATTAATTTTCCAGAGAAGCTCACAGAATTCAGAGGAACATTTTACTTACTAGATTCAACTTTTATAACTTAAAACAGCCAGATTAAAAAAAAAATTCATAAAGCAAAATGTGTGGGAAGGGCAAGGAACTTCCATGCCTTCTCCAAGTGTGCCATTTTCCACACATTGCCCAAGTATTCCCAAACCTGGCTGCTCTCCAAACCCTGTCCTTTGGGTTTTATAGGGGTTTCATTACACAGGCATGATTAATTAAATCACTGGCTTTTGGCATTTGATTCAACCTCCAGTTCCTCTCTCACACTAGAGGCCATAGAATGGGACTGAAAGTTCCAAAGTTCCAACCTTCTTATCACAAGGTTGATTACCTGGGCAGGCAATCATCCCACAGTGAGATGGGAGGAGCAGGGTGAGGGTGGGGGATACAAATGTCACCTCATTAACATAACAAAAACATTTTTATTGCCCTCATCTGTGGGAAATTCCTAAAGTTTTAAGGTTCTGTGCCAGAAATGGGACAAAAACCATATATATAGACCCTGAGCTGTCAGCACAGATCCTGATTTGGGCTGGAACCAAAAAGCCCTGAAATCTTTTTTTTTTTTTTTTTTAACTGAACTTTATTTGTTTTAATGTTTTATTTATTTCCAGGAGAGAGAGAGAGAGGCAGCTTGAGCAGGGGAGGGTCAGAGAGAGAGGGAGACACAGACTGAAACAGGCTCCAGGCTCCGAGCTGGCAGTCAGCCCAGAGCCCGACGCGGGGCTCGAACCCACGAACCGCGAGATCATGACCTAAGCGAAAGTCGGACGCTTAACCGACTAAGCCACCCAGGCGCCCCGAAAAGCCCTGAAATCTTAACTTGAGCCCAAGTAAGACACCCAACTGACTGAGCCACCCAGATGCCCCAAATACATATTTCTTACTATAGATCACAACACTATATCTGCCAATCTCCTTTGGCTTGACTAGTCAACTTCAACAGAAAGTGCATATTTCCCCTGGAACTGACAGTACAAGTTTCAGTGTGGAAGATATATAATCATCAGGGTTTTGTTTTTTTTTTTTAAGTCCACAGATGTGTACTTTAATGACACATTATGAAGTTGTTATTTTTCAAATATGTTGGTAAGTTGTTTTTAAACTAATACTACTGGGGCACCTGGTGGCTCAGTTGGTTAAGCAATTGACTCTTGATTTCAGCTCAAGTCATGATCTCATAGTTCACAAACCCTCACATCAGGATCCCCAACACTTGGGATTCTCTCCCTTTCTCTCTGCCCCTCTTGTGCATTCTCTCAGTCTCTCAAAATAAATGAATAAACTTTAAAATTTTTAAATAAATTAATACTACTGGTATACAAATGCATATATATATATATATATATATATATATATATATATATATATATATAAATGAATGCTTTATCCCTAAAGGTGGTTTAATTTTAGATTGCAGAGTTGTTTTTGCTAAGCCCTACAACAATGATAAAACTGGGGAAAAACAGTGTTTATTTTTGGAAGATTAATTATCTAATAAACTGCAATTTCTGTTTAATTAAAGGCAAAATCATAGCTGCCACAAATTATTCTTTTCCTAGTAAATTTTGCACAGGAAAAAATCATACAAAGAATATTTACTAAGAATGAATTGAATGTTCACCTCTTCTATAGAACAATGATATACAGTCACCAACTTATTTTATGATTCAAAGCAGAGAATAAAAACATAGCAAAGGCCTTTCTGGTTCTTTTTTTCTTGGCTTATTAAAATTTGTTTGGTTATTGCTTTGAGCAACACAATCAGAAGCCGCAGTACTAATCACATTGAAGAATTAGAGAGAGGAGATCAGTTATGGAAAGAAAAGTCGTACATGACCATATACAATATGTTGAAAATAAGTGAAATAAGTGATGAGAAACATAACCAGACATTATCTGAAGCAGTTATATTGAGAATGTTGCAGATGATGACTAAATGATCTTTTGAATTACTGAGATTAAATATAGCACACAAGCATTAGGAAAGGTTTGCAACATTGCCATTATTGTGACACTTTCCCATTACCCTGAATGTTTCACAAGATGCTAGAAGTGATTTGCATGAAATTCTAAACATAGACTTCCAGAAAAAGAAAATAAGAATGCTGGACACCTTCCACATATGCACAATAACTAAACATTAAATTAATTCCTTAAAAACAATTATTTCTTAGCTATTCACATTTCAAGTGAATTTAAATAGCTGAAAAGGCTTTCAGGATAGCTGGAGTTTTATGTCTAGCTATATAACCTTAAACCTCTAGGAAGGAAATTAAACACCAAATATCTTGTATAAAACTTCCTACTGGTGCATACTCTGAAGTCTTTGCTTAATGAAATAGGTTTACTTGTTAGATGTAACAAAGATCATTAGGAACTCTGCCTCCATTTGATTTCTTTTTCAACTGCAGACTCAGTTGGACTCAACATTTACATCATTTTTAAAATGAGGTTTAAGAGAAAGAAAACATGTTATTATAGAACAAGTACATTTGGAATACAGTATTTTTGTATAATTGACTGAAGTTTTGTCTTCGTTTCAGAGTGCCCATTTAACATTTGATTTGGGGTAAAGAATGGAATGTCCTGGTGTTACTGCAAATCCAGAAGTACATTATTTATAGAGCAGAGAATTGCTGAAGTACTAGAAATTCCTATCAATCATTTTATAGCCTTCTGGAGTTGCAAAGGGTGATTTCTATTATGCTGGAAAACAGTAACAAACAAAGTGGTAAAGGAATGGATCTTAGACAAAAGATAACTCATCTGTTGCAAACTTCTTTGGGAAACTCCATCTGCAGTCACTGTGGCAAGCATCACGATATAAGATTTTGAAATGCATTTAAATTTTTCTATGATTTTCTCATAATTCTTCAGTTTTCCATAATTAAAGCTAGACCAAGCCTTAGAGGAAGTAGAAAACAAACAAACAAAAAATCTAGTGAGAACAAAATGTTAATTTATTGGCTTTTGACTTCCAAAGGAGTATTTTAAAATCCATAGCCCAAAGAAAATACTGGAAGTAGAAGCACATTTTATTTGCAAGAACCATACTGTTTGGGAGTTAAAAGTCTGTTTTCTTTAATTCCCAAAGCTGAGCTTTGAATATATTAATGACAAAGCCAGAAGCAGGAGAGGATTTGTGTTATAATCCATTGAGTGGGGAATAATATACCATCAACTATTTCCTCCCCTGATATCTGCACACCTAAAATAAAATTCTAAGGAGACGAGGGGAAGAGAGAAAAAGATACTTTTTGTAAAGATTTTTTTTTTTAAAAGAGACTGAGTTATAAGCCAAAAGATGTTAAGTCTCTTAAACCGGGAAGGATCAGATCAGCTACCCATTGTATATGAGCTCAGAGTGTTACACTAAATTTTATAAGCAAATAAATTTCCATTGTTGCACACCTGGACCTATAACTGTAAATTTAAAACTCATTACATAGGGAACTACACAAATGTTCAAAAATAAAAACAAATAGCAATTTTTCTTTCTCTTTTACAAAAAACAAAAACAAAACAAAACAAGAAACAAAACATGCAACTAAAAGCAAATGGAATGCACCAGTAAGTTATTCTTTGTTTATTTGTCTACATTAAGGTGGTTAATATTTCCATTTGGCAAGAATTTGATCATGAGGATTGGCCTCTGAATTAACTGATGTCTATCCCCCATAAAGATGTAGGATGGTACTACTTTGAGAATAAGGAGCATGTATGCAGCTAAACATAAAACAAATTAAAATTCCTCATCTGTTTTCTACACCCTTAAAACTGTTCAACTGCCTCCTCTCCCTAATGTAAGTGTTACTTAGTGTTAGAAAAGGAGATGATATAAAAGACAAATAAGGTCCTATTTCTGTCCACAAGGGATTTACAATTTTGTAATCAAAACTAATTATTTTCTTTCATCATCTTTTACTCTTTTTAAATTAGAACGGCCAAAATTTTTGTCATTTTATAATTTTAATGAAGTTTTGTTAACATTTTTCACAAAAGTTTGTCCACTCTATATAAGCTGTTTATTCTATAATGTGCCTTAATTAGCTCAAACTTTGTTAACCTACTTTGACAATAATCAAAGGAAAAATAAAATTTAAAATTGCTATTTCCAAACTAGTTTCTTTCCAACTATACCAACTATACTTACAGAAACTCAGTAGTACTTATGACATAAAATTCTATAGAAATCAAAACCACACACATACAAAACCAAAATTCACTGAAACCTTCATATTTCTTTCACTATGTGTTAAGTAGCCTCTTAGAATTAGTTTAAAGGTTTATCAAAAGCTTGGAAATAAGCAAAAGTCTCCTTTCAGTGTCTTGTCGGGCAGAAATTTTGAGTCAGGCCTAAGATCTAGTTCCCCAGGGATGTGTACCTTTGCTCCCCTTGCCATTTACTATTGGTTAGGATACTTTACAGCTCTGTAGGAGTAGATATTGATTTTGCTTCTAAAACTGATAACCAGATAGATGATTCTTGTCATATAGAAATACAACATAATTTTGGGGGTGCCTGGATGGCTCAGTTGGTTAAGCATTGACTTTGGCTCAGGTCATGATCTTTTTGGGCTCTGAGCTGAGAGTTCAGAGCCTGGAGTCTGTTTCAGGTTCTGTGTCCCTCTCTGTGCCGCTCCCCTGCTTGCACTCTTTCTCTGCCTCAAAAATAAATAAACATAAAAAAATAAAAATAAAAAATACAACTTAATTTTTATCTGATACAGATAGAAATAATTTTTGTAGTAAAGATAATCCTGAAGATTACATTCTTATTGCTCTGTATTGCACTCACAATTTTTTTTTCTACATTCATAATTTTATTTAATCATTCTTTCTTCATTCAATTCTCTCTAAATAAGACTTATCATCATGATGGCTTTCAATAATTAATTTTGGCACAAGCTCACTTTTTATTTGTAAAAATTCTTACTTTCAACTTTGGAAATCATTCTTTGTGCGGTTTGACTTGGAATGTACCAATCTGTCAGTTATTTTTTTCCTATTCAGGGGGAAACATGCAAAGCAAAAGTTATGTATTGAATCATAAACCTATATTTTAATGCAAAACTATAAAACTTATAGGAAAAAATCTAGGGAACCTTGGATTTTAAATGCAATCCTGAAAGTATAAATGATGAAAGGAAAAACTGATTGTTACAATTCATAAAAATTAAAAACTTTATTTCTTCAAGAGACAAGAAGATGAAAAGAAAAGTCACAGATGGAGAAAAAAAAACATTTGCAAAACATATATCCTATAAAGATCTAGTATCCAAGGTTAATAAAGAATTCTTAAAACTCGACAATAAAAAAAAAAACCTCAATTAAAACGAGCAAAAGATCTCAACAAACGTCGCAAGGAAGAAGATAAGCATATAAAAAGATACCCAACATCACACATCATCAGGGAATTGAAAATTAAAGTCAGTGAGATTCCACAATACTCCTATTAGTATGGCCAAATTCCAGAACACTGACAATATCACGTGATGACTGTGGGGAAACAGAAATTCTCTTTCATTGCTGCTGGGAATGCAGAATGATATATTAACTTTGGAAGACAGTTTGGTCACTTCTTATAACACTAAACACACTAGTAGTCATGATGTTCCTTAATATTTATCCAAAGGAGTTAAAACTTATGTTCCCACAAAACCTTCGCATGAGTGTTTATAGCAGTTTTAATTATCATTATCTAAATTTGAAAGCAGCCAAAAAATATGGAATTAAACAAAATGTCCTTCAGTAGATGAATGGAAAACCAAACTGATACATGCAGACAATGGGATACTATTTAGCAAAAACATGAAATGAGCTATCAAGCTGAAGGAAAGCTGAAGGGGCTCCATTGAGAAAGGGTCCATCTCTGCTAGGCCCCATTTACTCATGTTCCATAGTTTGTCTCTGAATAAACCAAAAAAGCTATGTTCCCACTTCAAGGGGGAAGCAAGAAAGTTTATTATTCTGAGTTTTGTCCTAACCCAGAGCACCTGATAACAATTAAGAAGAGCCAGATCCCAAACACGTTCCCGGACATTAGCTTCAAACAAACCTCAGCTGATGCTGGCATCAATATCCCTACGTTCCGGAATTTATGGAATAACACTTACTGTTCACCTGACACTTGCCTTTGATTGGACCCTATCCTGGATTCCTGGCGGAACATGTACCCTAGACCCTTTTCTAATATAAACCTCTAGTCTGGAGGAATAAGACTTCTCCTTTCCTTTCTGAGCCTTCTTAATACTAGTTAACTTCTACCATTGTTGCAAAGCACTAGGCAAATGTTCCTTCTTTAGGAAATCCATATATATAGGCCCTCCCCTGAGTCAAAGATACGCACACACACACTCACACACACACACACACACACACACACACACACACACACACACACACACTCAGGAGGAAATTTTAATGCATATTGCTAATGAAAGAAGCCAATGCAAAAAGTCTACACACTGTATAATTCCAACTATATGACATCTGGAAAAGGCAAAACTTTGGACACTGTAAAAATAAAAAGATCATGGTTGCCAGAGACCCTGGGCTAAGGAGGGAGGGATAGATGAAGCACAGGAGATGTTCAGTAGTAAAACAATTCTGTATGGCTGTTTCATGGTGCATAAATGTCATTATGCATTTGTCAAAATCCATAGAATTTACAACAAATAATAAAGATAATGAAGCCTAATGTAAACTATAGAATTTATTTAATGAACCGTACCAACAAAGGAAACTCTTCAAATATTTGGTATTTAGTGTCAAAATCCACTTCAGACTTTCAATAAGCACTGTTTAGCTTCTGAATTGTAAGAGAGCAAATACTGTCTGTCTTACAGATAACATTTATTATCTACAGATGTAGTGATTTTGAACACTCTTCAATTTTTCCCAGAATATAACTAAGAAAGGGTTTGGTTTTTCCTTAATTCACCTAGCTTTCACATAGTAATAACTCTGTCAATTTGAGTTTGAGAATAAAAATAACTTGAGAATGTCTGTTGCTCTGTAAGCACTGTGTTAAATATATATGTATTATTTCATTAAATTCCTATAATAATCCTAAAAGACATGTATGTTACATTTCAGCATTAATGATGAAGAAATAGACTTTGAATAGATAAGAATATTTCCAAAATTCATAGTTACAATAATTGAGCCATAACTCAAAATCAAGTTGTCCCACCTGCTAAGATCCTATAAATGTTAAGGTCTCATCTGGCTTTAAGATATAGTGATTCTATAATTACATTATTCAGCTATCTCAAATGTACAGTAGGAAGGGGAAATTACAGGTCTAAAATATTTTCTAAATTTTATAGAAATAATGCAAAGGCTGTTTATAATATTATACAGTTGAATGTATTATAAATTTTCACATTAACTTTAATTGAGCATGAGATGTAATCTATGTATACTTAGAGAGTTTTAATTCTGCAAATATCACTTAGGTAGGGCTCTAGTCTAGTTAATATTCTGGATCTGTATAGAGCCATCATAGCTAGAGGGAACCTAAAGTATTCTAGAGATATCACCAGAGAAGATAGCCATAGAAGAAGCAATTAACAAATGAAGTTCAATTCCACAGCTATTTAGCTATTCTGATCTAGGGACAGAAGTTTAGGTTATTGCATTTTATGCTGCCTTTACTTGACAAAATTAACAAACAGAAAAAATAAACCAAACCTTAGGCACTCTTATTCAATGCATACTTTGTTACATGATTCCTCTTAGACTGAGATTTTTCATGTTAATTGTCCCCTCTTCCTCTCCTACAGACCAAGAGCTTATTAACATCTAATATCAAAACACTGGGCTTAAAAAAAAAAAAGAAAAAAGAAAAATAGCTTTGAGAATATTACCAGATTGAACATCAGGATTGTCAGCAGGAACAGACAGTAGTGAGCAATTCTCCCATATTATGCAATAAAACCATTTGATTCCTGCACACTGGATGCCAATGTTAGATGCCTCTGTTGTTGAACACTCTTGTAAAACAACAGCATTCATTTGGGTGCTATTGCTTGTTTGTAGATCAAAATACGGAACAACTTGGGTGTCCAATTATGAAATTTATACTTTGTGGCACAAAGATAGGAAAATCCTGGCACTATTTTAAATGACTTCACTGAGTATATAAAACATATGGTAGAACATAAACTCCAAGAATGAAGGACATAATGCAAATGACAAATGTAAAGATAAAATTAGCAACAAATGAATTGTTTATAGCCCGGCACATTTCCTTCCTCCCTTCCTCCCTCCCTCCCTTCCTTCCTTCCTCTCTTCCTCTCTTCCCTACCTTCCTCCTTCCCTTCCTCCTTTGTCTCTTTCTCTCTCCCTGTCTCCTTCTTCCTCCCTCCCTCCCTCCCTCCCTCCCTCCTTTCTTTCTTTCTTTCTTTCTTTCTTTCTTTCTTTCTTTCTTTCTGAGAACATTAAGTATAAAGTTCAATTGTTTCAATTACCTTCTTAACTATAATATTTCTCTACATTGAAACAAAAAACTAACAATTAAAAAGTACAAGATTAATATTGCATATATGCCATAGGGAAGTTTACTTCCATAATCGATGATTTTATCTAAATTCAATCACAATGTCTTTTTGTTGAAATTTATATTTCACAAAATATATATTTTGTGCATTTCTAAGCTCTCAAATGCACAAAAATTTAGAGTATGCCCTTCTCCGTGAGATAAATTCTGTTTCTCAGTTTCATTTGTAATTGTTTCAAGGAACCTATTACAATGTGGAATTTGGTCATGAATACAACAAAGAAGTCCATGGTTGAGAAGTAAATTCAAGATACATTTTCTGATCCACAAATCAGTGTCATTCACAAAATAATCTGAATCACTATGATTTTTTTTTTTTTACAATATTTGAAACCCTGCAAAACTACATGTAATGGACAGCAACTTATAAGAACTAATAAAATGTGATGGGTAAAAAATGCTGTTTAAAATATATAAGTACCATTGTTGGGAGCCATTCTGAACTCACTAGTTGAGAATACTCCTTGTGAGGTTAAGGCAGGTTTGCAAGGTCTCCTGCCATTATATTATAACCGATATCTGTCCCCACTTAATCATTTCTGCTTAAGCATCGACCAACAAAGCGCCTTGTTGATTGGTATCCGGGGTGACTTGTCCCCTTATTCTGGCCCTGGTATAATGATTGCACCTTGTGAAAGAACTTGTTGTAGAAACTTCTTCATTTGCGTTTATGGGAGTGGACATTGTGTTTCCTAAGGATCTATTTTTCTCAATATTTCCTATTAAGCAATAAACAGGCTATTGAACCCTGCTCATAAAGAACTGTCCTTTGCCTTTACTATGCTAAAAACACTATCTTCTTTGTATCTGAATGCTAAAGATACCTTCCTTCCCCATATGATAAGTGTGAGTTTCCTACATCAACAAATTATGATAAGGTTATGCATATCAATGCTCTGGAAAATGTTTACTGATCAAAGGACTTATCATCAGAATGCCACTTCTGTGCTGTTCCCCATACACTTAACCATAAATAAAGCTGAGACTCAGTCAGTGCACAGATGCCTGCCTGATGATCAGAAAGAATCTTGGGGCTCTCTCACTCTCTCACCGACACCATCCATCCTTCAGGGACACCTGGATCAGCTGGAGCTGGACTCTGACATACCATCCTACCGGGAAACTCGTACTTCACCTTAACTCAGATTTCTAAAGTCTGTGCTTATATCATGTATTTACCTTTCCATGAGGTTTCTCCATGAAGTTCTACAAAGTTCTCTAGGAGAGCCTACTCATAGTCATCCTATAACCTCTGACCTAGATCCCAGTTTTACCAACATCAGTAATTTTTCTCTTTAAGGGTTCTCTCTTTTTGATGCTTTATGTATTTATATATTGTTATTGATTTTCTAATTTAACAATGAAAATATACACTGGGTCCAAAATCTTACTGAATAAACATGGAGTTATTCAGATAAAAAAAGGGTATTAAAATATCTTGGTATATTTAATTTTTTTTTTCTAAGTAGGATGAAATTAGGCAGAGATAATTTACCTAGTTTCCTAAGCTCTATTTAAAAAGTATTGAAATTGCTAAGTAAAATAGTCATGAATTACACATTTCAAGAGAATGATTTTAAAGGCTTTAACTTTGGTTATAAGTTGGGTATTCACATGAAAGTGAAATCTAAAGTTGATGACATGTATTAATATCTTGTAAATAAGCCCAGTTTATGGGAAGGCTGTCATAGAGCTACCTAATTAAAAGGTAAAACAATTTTTCTTTCTGTGACAGGTATAGAAATGCTTATGAGTGATTCAGCAAAGCCAACCAACAATTCACTAAAACGATTATTAAGCATTTTAAAGAAATGAATTCATTCTTCAATCTGTGCAGTGGATTGGTGGAGTTATGTAAAGAAATGGGAGTCATGAAACTATTACTTTTTAAGTGTTTTTCTAGTAAACCGACATGCCTTCCTACACATATGTAAATTTATGGATTTATCTCAAAATAAAATTTAAATTGCAGCTACTGATTAAAATAATAACTACCAATAAGTCTATTACATAATGTAAACTAACCATTGGTGAACATAAATAATAGCTTTATTTAATGGAATGTTATAAAACAATTTAAAAGCTTATAAAATACTTAAATTGCATAAGAGGATTCTTATGAGATAATTTTAAGGGAAAACATTAGGATATATCTATTATAAGAGAATCTTTGTGTTTAATTTTTTAAATGTTTTTTATTTAATTCTGAGAGAGAGACAGCATGAGCAGGGGAGGGTCAGAGAAAGGGAGATACAGAATCTGAAAAAGTCTCCAGGCTCTGAGCTAGATGTCAGCACAGAAACCAATGTAGCCCCACGAACCGTGAAATCTTGACCTGAGCCGAAGTCGGAGCTTAACCAAGTGAGCCACCCAGGCGCCCTGAGAATCTTTGTTTAAAAATCATCTCTATGTATTTGTATGTCTACATTTGTTCCTATGTACACTATAGTTATATTCCTTTCCAGAAAGTCCAGGGAAAAAAATGTTCCAAACTTCTAACAGTAGTTTTTAATAGATTGTGGAATTATGGGTAAATTTGATTTTTTTCCAAAGCATTTATTTCAAATTATATTCTACTCTTAATTAACAATGTTATTAAAGAATAAAACATTAGATAAAACTTGGAAAACTAAGCACATCATTTGTTAGCAACTATATGTTGCTGAAGTAAATATAAATCTGATATCCCCAGATAAATCTTAGCATTCTTAATTATTCTAGGATTATTTTTCTTCTTTCTCTTTTTAAAACATTTTTAAATGTTTATTTATTTAGAGAGAGAGGGAGAGAGAGTGGAGAAGGGCAGAGAGAAAAGAAGAAAGAGAATCTCAAGTAGGCTCTATGCTGTCAGCCCAGAGCCCGATGTGGGGCTCCATCTCATGGGGCTCCATGAGTTCACGACCTGAGCCAAAATCAAGAGTTGGACACTTAACCAACTGAGTCACCCAAGTGCCCCTCTTCTTTTTCTTCCTATTTGCAAGCCAATAGTGACTGTAAACTGATATTTAAAAAAATATTTATTGAGGCGCCCGAGTGACTTAGGTGGTTAAATGTCTGACTTTGCCTCAGGTCATGATCTTGCAGTTCATGAGTTTGAGCCCCGTGTCAGGCTCTGTGCTGAAAGCTCAGAGCTTACAGCCTGCTTCAGATTCTATGCCTCTCTCTCTCTCTCTCTCTCTCTCTGCCTCTCCCCTACTCACTTACTCTCTGTTTCTCAAAAATAAACATTAAAATTTTTAAAAAATGATTTATTAAAAGAGTATTTATAGAGTTCCTATGGTATTTTGCCAAGGTAGAGGTGAAAAGATAAATGAGTCATTTTCTTTGCTTTAAAAGAATGCACAGTCTAATGACAGATATAAGTAAGTAAACAAATAACTATAAGGAATATAGGATGAATGTCATAATGTACATATAAGAATGGTAGAGCATTCCCTTTCCTTACAATGCACTCCCTCTTTCTATGTTTGTACATCATTGCATTATATACCATGGATTGTTCTGTTGAGATCAGATTGATCATAGTATGTCTCAGTCCTTGTGGAAATGCTTTTTCAAAGCTCACAGTGTATTTACAAGTTTCCTGGTGAAAGTAAGGGTAGAATAATTTTCCTATCAAAATGACAAGTGGACATTCAGCATTCTCTAATGTCTCCAATTATGAGAATTTGTAGACAAGTAACTGACATACTGTGGGAGTCATTACTGGAGTGATAACTGCAAAATAAATGAGAGACTTTTCAAAATTTCTTATGTCACATAATCAATTTATAAGGTTATTTTATTAGGTGGCTTATTTATTGTTTACACCTTCTGTTTTCTTTGCACATTTTAATTGTTTTTAGTTGCATCTTTCATGACTTACAAAATACAGTTCGTGTCCTTTTTGTATGGACATCTCAGTTCATCCTAGATTCAATTTAGGAAAAGAGAGGCAGCAAATTTTAAAACTTCCTATTTAAAGATTTTTACAAAATTAGTTCTTTTATTTTCCTAATTCTGTGCTCAAGAACATTTTTTTTTATCCCATTCAGATACTTCCAAGGTGAAAATTGGCACAAATAGCAATCATATGTTCAGCAATTACCGTGATTGCATGGGATCAATGCAATCTATCAACAAGGTATTGTTGTTAAAAGAAATGTTTGCCAAGATTCAAACATGATGAAAGGCAGTAGCATATAGAGCATCCATATAATAAGGATCACAGTAGGGGAAGCTAGCAGGGGTACTCTAATGAGACCAATGATAATAAAATCAAGAAGAAAGGTAACTTGACAGCAAAACGGCTGATAAAAATAAGAGGTAGGCTATTAAAAAGACTGATAGAAATTTGAAACAAAACCTATTGTATTTTTTTTATACTAAAGCTGAATAAAAAGGGGAGAAATATAATCTTTGTTTAAGATCTTAAAGGTATAAGATATATATCTTATATATATGCAAAAATCCTGTTTGGCCTACACAGTTATTCTCCTTTTAGTTCCGAACCTCCATTGTCAGACCGTCTAATCGAACCATCTTGAACAAATTCAGTGTTATTATCTCAGTAACCTTGCCTGGAAGGCCATTCCTCACATTTAAGTATCTCTGCATGAAAAACAGATTCACAACATCTGGTCTGATTTCGTTTTCCTTTAATTTTCATTTTGTTGCCTTTTCCATTTTATTTCCTTTTCCAATCATGTTTGTTGAGCTGCAAATAGTAATTTTCACTCGTATCCATGATCTTTATTTCATTGTCGTTAGTGGTTTTCCTTGTTGCTTGAGGTTAGCCATAAAATAATAATTTGAAGGACTATAATGACTTTGCTCTCTTCTTACAATTTTGGAAAGTTAGCACAAGCATTTATATTCTAACAGCATTATCCACACCAGTAAAACACCTGAGTTAAAACTGGCCGTGAATATTTTCTCAATGCTATGTACCCATAGGTTTTGTCTTATTTTTTTTTCCTGCAGCTGCTAGACTTTTGTATCATGTGCTATCATGAGTTTTCAACATTTTAAAAATAAAAAATTGATCACTTAGAATGATATTATTTTAATACAAGAACTGTAGGAGGTATAAAATATTGTAACTCAAATGATAAACACAAACTTTAATTTAACAATCAAGATTAAGTAACTTCCAAATATACAGTATCTTACATTCTAATATAATTTTGGCATGGGATACATGTGTGAAAAAGTGGGGTTGTCACATAATATTATAAAGTGACATTAAGGAATTAAATAAGAACTGGATTATTTTTCTAGTATATAATCTTCACATCAAAACGTAGAGATAAAATTCTCAAAGTGTCATCTGTTTTCAAGGAATATCAAGGCAAAATGTAGAATTTCTTTGCTCATTATCCTGTATACCACAGACCTATGCCATCATCTGAAGAAAATTATTGTATGAACCCTAATGTTATCACTCTTTCAATGAATAAAGTTGTACATGTTGAAGTTACTCTATGCTTTAATGATGCTATTTTATTCACAATTGACTTAATGATAGAAACTTTTAGTCCTGCAAGAGTTAATTTTCATAAGATCTTAGTTATATAATTTGCTGCCAGATACCAAGAAAGAACACATTTCCCCTGATGTTAATAATGTCACTTCTCTGCCTCAGCCAACCTAGGCTTATACCATTTGTTTACAAATTGTTTATATCAAAATTAGTTATTAAATTGTTAAATGATTAAAACAGAAAACCTTGATGAATTCCTAAATATAAAAATAATTTGCAACAGCTTTAAAAATAATTGAGATCTTGATGACATACAAATATGCACACTCAAGCATACATATGCATATGTATATATATATATATGTTTTTATAACTTATTAGGTTTAATAACAAGGGTAAAACATCTTCATGAGGAAAATATGAGAAATATAAAAGTATAATACAAATAAACTAATCATAAGCTTCAACAGAATTTTATTACTATCCCACAGATTTGTCTGCTATTTGTTTTCTGGGAACTCAAGGGAAAAGAAAAAATAAAATGTTAGGTCATCAGGTAATTAGTAATTTTTATTGTTTCTTCTTCATGTAACTTACACACTCTGTTTACCAAGCTATTTTTGTCTCAGTGGAATATCTTGCAGGTTGTATGTGTGTGTGTGTCTGTGTGTGTGTGTGTGTGTGTGTGTGCATGTGTTGTGAAGATCTATTTCCAACTCTCTCTCATGTTCACTGTTGTAACTGCATGCCATTGACTCTATAGGAATCTGGGTACAAAATTCAAAATTTCTGGAAGTTTTATTCCTCTTTTCCCAAATTTAATAAAGACAACTTTGATTAAGAAATCTTATTCTCAGAGCATCTGGGTGGTTCAGTCGGTTCAGCAACCAACTCTTGATTTCAGCTCAAGTGATGATCTCATAGTTTCATGACATCCAGCCCAAGTGGGGCTCCACGTTGAACATGGAGCCTGTTTGGGATTCTCTCTCCCTGTCTCTGCTCCTCCCCCATTCTTTCTCTCTCAAAATAAATAAACTTAAAAAAATAAATCTCATTCTCTCTGCCTTTTGAGTTGACTCATTTCACTCATCCAAATCTTTTGATAGATACATTTTATTTTATTGCTGATTTGCCATGCTTATTTCCTCTTCTAATATCTTTGAATAAACTCAGCACCTTCCTTGACTTCCCTGAGGATGAACATTTCTTACTAAAGTAATTGGCGGTGCATTTGGATATTGGGTGTGCCAGACATGGAAACAAAACTGCCGTGAGCTGTCTGAGAACTTCATTTTGAAGAAACCAAAGCTGTCAGCAATAAAGCAGCAATAGGACACAGAGAGGCATGAAAGCACAGGTAATTTATGTGGCCTGACAGTCAGAGGCCTAGATTATAATTTTGCCTCCATCACTTAGTAGTTCTATAAACTTGAAGAGGTAAATTTCTCTAAGCCTTAATTTCTTCATTAATAAAATGGAATAATAATATTAACCGTCTCTGAGACTATAGTAAGGATTCAATAAAAATATAATTAAAAAGCACAATACCTGGTATCTAGTAAGCATGCAGATATCATTTACTGTTTCTATTTTTATCCTACTTTTCCAAGTCTGTCCCATTTCTAAATTATTTATTTTTCCTTTCTTTTTTTCTAGTGGTAAATAGAATAGCTCTATCAATAATTTTCACTTACCTAAATTTTTTTGTCAGCAAAACTTATTCTTAATATTATTATCATCTTTTTAAATTTACATTTTGAATAAAACTTGCATACATTTAAGGTATACAACATGACGATTTGATATGTGTATATACTGTGAAATGATTACTACAGTCAAGCTAAAGAACATATCATGTACTCACATAGTTGCCCTTTTTGGTGTGTGACAGCACCTGAAATCTACTCTCCTAGCATCCTTCCAGTGTTCAATGGAGTACAATTCAGTATAGTCATCATGCCTGCACATTAGATCTCCAGATTTATTTATTTAACATAACTGCAACTTTGTACCTTTGACAGCATCTTCCCATACGCCCATTCCACCAATCCCTGGTAAGTACTGTTCTCTTTGCTTCTTAGTTCAATTTTTTTTTTTTAGATTCTTCATATAAGTGATACTATGCAACATTTGTCTTTTCCTTTCTGGCTTATTTCACTTCATATTTTTTTTCTTTACAAATAGTTTATTGTCAAGTCGGTTTCCATATAACACCCAGTGCTCATCCCCACAAGTGCCCTCCTCCATGTCCATCTCCTCCCTCTCCCCCCACACTCATCAGTCCTCAGTTTGTTCTCAGCATTCAAGAGTCTCTCATGGTTTGCCTCTCTCTCTCTCCCCCACTATTTCCCCCCTTCTTCTCCTCCATGGTCCTCCGTCAAGTTCCTCCTAATCCTCCTATACTTGCAAACATATGGTATTTGTCCCTCTCTGCCTGACTTATTTCGCTCAGCAAAACACCCTCAAGGTCCATCCATGTTGCTACAAATGGCCAGATTTCATTCTTTCTTATTGCCATGTAGTATTCCATTGTATGGATAAACCACATCTTCTTGATCCATTCATCAGTTGATGGACACTTAGGCTCTTTCCATGTTTTGGCTATTGTTGAGAGTGCTGCTATGAACATCGGGTACATGTGCCCCTATGCATCAGCATTCCTATATCCCTTGGGTAAATTCCTAGCAGTGCTATTGCTGGGTCATAGAGGAGTTCTATTGTTAATTTTTTGAGGAACCTCCACACTGTTTTGCAGAGGGGCTGTCTCAGTTTACATTCCCACCAACAGTGTAGGAGGGTGCCCGTTTCTCCACATCCTCACCAGCATCTTGAGTTCTCTGATTTGCTCATTTTAGCCACTCTGACTGGCATGAGGTGGTATCTCAGTGTCGTTTTGATTTGTATTTCCCTGATGAGGAGGGATGCTGAGCATCGTTTCATGTGTCTGTTGGCCATCTGGATGTCCTCTTTGGAGAAGTGCCTGTTCATATCTTCTCCCCATTTCTTCACTGGGTTGTTTGTTTTTAGGGTGTGGAGTTTGGTGAGTTCCTTATAGATTCTGGATATTAACCCTTTATCCGATATGTCATTTGCAGCTATCTTTTCCCATTCTGTTGGTTGACTATTAGTTTTATGGATTGTTTCTTTTGCCATTTCACTTCATATTATATCCTCCAGATTCATCCATTTTGTTACAAATGGCAGGATTTCCTTCTCTCTCATGGCTGAATAATGATTTAATTATAGAGATATAATATATATTATTACATATGTTTATATATACATATATATATCACATTTTCTTTTATCTGTTCTTTTATTGACAAGCACTTATGTTGTTTCCATATCTTGGCAATTGTGAGTGAATAATGCTGCAATGAACATGTGTGTGCAGTTATCTCTTCAAAATCCTGATTTCATCTCCTTTGGAAATATATCCAGAAGTGAGATTGCTGGATTACATGATAGTTATATTTCTAATTTTTCAGGAATCTCCATACTGTTTTCCATAATGGCTATACCAATTTATATTCTGGCCAACAGTGGACTAGGATTCCATTTTCTCCACATCCTTGTCCACACCAGTTATCTTTTGTCTTTTGATGATAGTCATTCTAACAGATTTCACTGTGGTTTTGATTTCCATTTCACTCATGATTAATGATGTTGACTATCCTTTCATAGACATGTTGGCCATATGTTGGCCATGTATGTCTTTTTTTGAGAAATGTCTACTCAGGTCCTTTGCCATTTTAAATATCTGGTTATTGTTTTGTTTTTTTTTTTTTTTTGCTGTTGAGTTGTTTGTATTCTTTAAGTATTTTGAATGTTAATCTCTTCTTTTATCAACTGTAGGTTTTCAAATATTTTACCATTCCATATGTTATCTTTTTACTTTGTTGATTGTATCCTTTGCTATGAAGATTTTTAGTTTAAATAAATCCCATATCTACTTTTGCTTCTATTGTCTGTTTTTGGGGTCATATCCAAAAGTTATTGTCCAGACCAATGTCAAAAAGCTTTTTTCCTTATCATAAGCTACTTATTTATTGATTCAAGTAGTGAGAATAAAACACTTAAAAGGGACAATTCTCCATGTACATGATATTAGTTTACTCAGTTTGGAAGCATATTTAAAGAGGTAATTAAAACACTTCTAAATAAAAGAGTAGTTAATTTCATCTCATACAAGTGTGAGGCAGCTCAGATGAAATTCATCTGATAAACATAATGGCTTTTATTATTTCATACTATATATTTAATGTTATTGATAATTCAGGAAACATAAAAGGATAATCACCAATCCAACAAATGTATAATATTAAAGAGACCATACCAAATTTAATTTTTTGCATTTTGGATTATCAAAACTATTGATTAGATGCATAAAGTTTACTAATGCTCTGACTTTTCATGTCTCTTTTTACCTATTCATTTCCCTACTAGCTCTCTGAGGGAAATCTATTTCTCATTTATTGAATCTTCAGAACAAGGACAGTGTCAATAATATAACAAACACTAAGTAAAAGTTTTAAATTAAAAAAAACAGGGGTGCCTGGGTGGCTCAGCCAGTAAAGCATCTGACTTCGGCCCTGGACATGATCTCACCATTTGTGGGTCGAGTCCCACGTTGGGCTCTGTGCTGGCAGCTTAGAGCCTGGAGTCTGCTTCAGATTCTGTGCCTCCCTCTCTCTCTGACTCTCCCCTGCTCATGCTGTCTCTCTCTCTTTCTCTCGAAAATAAATAAAACATTAAAAAATTTTTAAAAATAAATTTAAAAAACATTGTACATTTGCCTTTTTCTCTTACATTTTTATTCTTATATTAACTATCTTATTAATTATATTAAGTTCATTCTTCTGTTAACGTACCAACAATTAACAGAGACTTGAAATATTACTTATAAGATAGGTACTGTAGGGGTGCTTGAGTGGCTCAGTAAGTTAAGTGTCTGACTTCGGCTCAAGTCATGATCCCCTGGTCCTTGAGTTTGAGCCCTCATCTGCTCTGTGCTCACAGCTCAGAGCCTAGAACCTGCTTCAGATTCTTTGTCTCCCTCTTCCTCTGCCCCTCCTCCACTTACTCTCTGTCTCTTCTTCAAAATAAATAAAACATTAAATTTTTTAAAAAAATTTTTAAAAAAGATAGGTACTGTATAATATTTTTCATTTATGTACTCAGACCATTATTTGTTGGTTTTTTATTATGTGCTGGACATTTTGTTAATTTTAAGGTAAACAATAATAATATTTGTGAAAAATTCTTGGCTGTTTTGAGAGAAAAAGATAAATTAAAAGATACCAAATTAAATAACATAAAAGTTAACAGCCAGGGGTACCGGGGTGGCTCAGTCAGTTAAGCCTCGGACTTTGGCTTAGGTCATGACCTCACGGCTTGTGAGGTCAAGCCCCTCATCAGGCTCTGTGCTAACAGCTCAGAGTCTGGAACCTACTTTGGATTCTGTGTCTCCCTCTCTCTCTGCCCCTCCCCCACTCACACTCTGTCTCTCAAAAATAAATAAACAGTAAAAAAATTTTAAAGTAACAGCCTATTGCCAAATATTAACAATACCTTTACATAAGGTAGTTAGAGAAGACACTTAATATCAACGAAAATAGCTAAAACATCCCAAAAAAGGGAGTGGATAGTGAAGAGAGGAAGTGAGTATGATGATATAAACATCTCCTGCCTTTTCATCATCTAAATGACATGCAAAAGCATTAAGCAACTGACTAAAGGACCCTGTTTCAGTGGTATGACCAATCTGAGTTTAATATTATTATAACAGACAACTAGTGAGGCTCTTTATACAAATTTCAATGAATTCATAGGAATGAAAAATATTTGGAGTCAAATAATGTTGATTTCACTCGGCTACACAACTCTAGCTTAGACTTATCAAACTCTAATAGAGTATTCAACATGAAAACCTAAGGTTGTTATATTAGGTTATTTGCATTAAATGATTCAATTGATGTTTAGCACATAATGTATACTCAATAAATATAGTGTTATTTCAATAAAGAAATTATTTAAGAGGAAATACCTAATGGGATAAGTTCTAAATGATTTTTAATTAAATTGTTTGTCTCATTTCGAGTGTTTACTACTTTTCTTTTCCTCTCCTTTACGAGGTAATTTTGTCTCTCCAGCTTTGAAGAATGTCTCTGAACTACTTATATTGACACTATTGCTGTTTAGAACAATTTGTTTCTAAAGTTCTTTCTTCTATGTATGAGTGATAGAGTAATCACTATACATTTTCCCAGCCCAAATTCACATAAATACTCGGGAAGATTTTCTCTGGAGCCACTACCTTTTTCTGTATAACACTGCTATATGCATTTTCTATTCTTTTACTACACCCCACATTTGAGCAGTACATTGTAATGTCCTGGACTCAGATGCCCTCTGTTTCTGTACAAGGTTGTGCTTTCATGGCAAGATGTCCCTTAAAACAGACTTGAGATTAAACCTCTTGTCTTTCTAACTTGCTCCAATTCTACTCTCTTGATCAGCATATAAGTCACTGGATTTTTATACCTCTTGCTCCAAGCCATACTAACCTCCATGACTGTGTTAGTCACATATTTAAAGTATTATCTTTTCAGACTGACTTGTCTGCCTAAGTAGAAAATTAATCTTTTAGTTTTTTCTGCACAGTGGAATGAGATATTTATCCAATATTATTGTTTGTGAAGACAAAAAAATTTCTCTGCAAATACCATCAGCAATATCATCCTTCCATCATAACAGGGAGAAAGTCTATTAATTGCAGCTAACCTGAACAGGAAAGAGGTTGAGAACATAAGGAACCATTTTAAGGAATGTTTTCCAACTACATGCATCCTCCTAACACCCAACAGAGTACTGTCTTCCTTTCTGAGGATTGCCATTTAGAATAAGCAGAAGTCATAATCCATTGGTGTGATGGAAAGGTAATGATTGAGACCCTTTACTTTTTCATTTTTTTCACTTTTAGACACTCTATTTCATCACCACCAAGAATGGGAATGGAATACAAAATACTGTGGGACTTTTATTTCCAGTAAAGGGTTTTCTTTCTGTCCACTATTTATATTATATATATGTATAACACATTAATAAAATGAATGACAAAAATCATATGATCATCTCAAAAGAGGCACAAAAAAAAAGATTTGACAAAATTTAGCATGGGTTTATGATAAAAATTCTTAGAAATGAGAATTTAGAGGGAATGGACCTTAACATAATAAAAGCTATACATGACAAGCTCATAACTAAGCATCATATTCAATAGCATAAACCAGAAAGCTTTTCCTCTAAGATCAGGAACAAGACAAGGATACCCACTCTTGCCATTTTTATTCATCATAGCATTGGGAGTCTTCACTGGAGCAACTGGGCAAGAAAAGAAATAAAAGCCACTTAAGTAGGAAATGAGGAAGTAAAACTGTCACTCTTTGTGAACAACATGATTTTGTATATAGAAATCCCTAAAAAGAGGTGCCTGGTTGGGTCAGTTGGTTAACCTTCTGACTTATGACTTTGCCTTAGGTCATGATTTCATAGTTTGTGAGTTTGAGCCCCGGGAAGGCTCTGCACTGACAGTTTGAAACCTGCTTGGGATTCTCTCTATTACTCTCTCTCTACTCCTCTCCAGCTGGTAAGCTTTCACTCTCAAAATAAATAAATTAGAGAAAAAGAAATCCCTAAAAATTGCACCAAAAACCTGTTAGAACTAACAAATGAATTCAGTAAAATTGCAAGATGCAAAATCAATATACAAAAGTATGCCGCATTTTTATATATTAACTACAAACTATTAGAAAGAGGAATTAAGGGGAAAAAATCCATTTATAACTTACTTGCACTAAAAAATAATAAAACACCTAGGAATCTATATCCACGGATGTGAAAGGCCTCTACACTGAAAACTATGAGATATGATGAAAGAAGCTGAAGAAGACACAAATGGAAATATATACTGTGCTTATAGGTTGGAGAAATTAATATAGTTAAGATGTTCATATTACAGAAAGCAATCTACAAATTCAATGCAGTCCCTATCAAAATACCAATGACATTCTTCATGGAAGTAGAACAAATAATCCTAAAATTTGTATAGAATTTAGAAGATCCCAAATAGCCAAAACAAATCTTACAAAGAACAAAGTGATGGAGGCATCACTCTCCCTGATTTCAGACTATATTACAAAGCTATAGTAATCAAAACAGTAAAAGATTGACAAAAAACAGATATGGACAGAGACCAGAATAGCGAATGCAGAAATAAACCCATGTATATGTGGTTAATTGTTTTTAAATGTTTATTTATTGTGTGTGAGAGAGAGAGTATGTGTGTGAACCAGGGAATTGCAGAGAGACACAGAGAGAGAGAGAATCCCAAACGGGCTCATGTTGTCAGCACAGAGCCCAGTGCAAGACTCGAACCCATGAACAAAGAGATCATGCATTGAGCCAAAATCGATATTTGGATATTTAACTGACTGAGCCATCCAGGTGCCCCTGTAGGCAATTAATTTATGACAAAGGAGCCAAAAATAAATTATCAAGAATAGGCAGTCTCTTCAATAAATGGTGGTGAGAAAACTGGAAAGCCACATGCAAGAGAATGAAATGGGACCACTGTCTCACCATATAAAAAATTAACTCAAAATGGGTTAAGGACTAAAAAACTGAGAATAAAACAGGTGGTAAGCTTCTTGACATAGCTATTGGCCACACTTTTTGGATCTGACTCCAAAGGCAATGGCAACAAAAGGAAAGAAAAGCAAATGAGATTATATCAAACTTAAAAGCCTCTGCACAGTGAAGAAACCCATTTACAAATAAAAAGACAACACCGCGAATAAGAGAAGATACTTGCATATCATATATTCAATAAGGAGTTAATATTCAAACTATGTAAAGAACTCCTACAACTCAATAATAAATGAACAATCCCATTAAAAAATAGGAAGACAATCTGAATGGACATTTTTCCAAAAAAAAAAAATACAGATGGACAACAAGCATATGAAAAGGTGCTCAACATCACTAATTACATGGGAAATGCAAATCAAAACCACATGGAGATAATTATCTCGCACCTATTATCAAAAAGACAAGAAATAACAAGTATATAACACTCATGCTCTGTTGGTAGGGATATAAATTGGTGCAAGCACCATGGAAAACAGAATGGAGGTCTGCCAAAAAATTAAAAATAGGAATACCATATGATCAGCAATTCCACTTCTGGTTGTTCTTTCAAAGAAAATGAAAACATTAATTTAAAAATTATTATGCACCCAACCCTGTGGTTATTGCAGCATTATTCATAATAGGCAAAATATGGAAACAACCTAAGTACCCATCGGTAGATGAACTTATAAAGAAGATGTGAGATATATTTTTGCATGCACACACCAATACACACGCACTAAAATACTTCTCAGCCAAAAGAAAAAAAAATGACATTTTGCCATTTGCAACGTGGATGGGCTTGAGGATATTATACTAGGTGAAATTAGTCAGACAGAAAGAAAATACCATGTGTTTTCACTTAGACGTGAAATCTAAAAAAGAAAACAATGAATAAGCAAAACAAATCACAATAGAACTAATAGATGTAGAGAACAGACTGGTGGTTGCCAGAAGCAAAGGAGGTTGTACAGGAACCGAAATGTGTGAAAGGGGTCAAGAAGTGCAAACTCCCAGTTATAAAATAAGTCTTCCAATTGACTTACAGCATGTTGACTTTAGTCAATGTTGTATTTAAAATTTGCAACTTCATATTGTAAGGGGTGAAACTACATTTATTGTGGTTATTATTTTACAGTGTATACAAATATGAAATCATTTTTTGTACACCTGAAACTGATATAATAATATATTTCAATTATACCTCAATTTAAAAATAGAACTTTTGCTCTAAACCCCTTCATGCTGCTACTCTAGTATAATTATGTCATAATGAATAATGATACACATAAGTTTTCTATGATTATTTGGTGAAATAATCATATATCTTTCTCAAAGCAAAAGTATTGTTTTGATATGTTTTGCTTTCTTAAGGTTTAGAAGCTTTCTAAAATTTTGAATTAATCTGAAATTCGAAATATTGCTCTGTTTTATTAAACAACTATGAATTTACTCTTTGAAGGGCCCCTTGGATAGTAATAAATGCATATCATCTGACTTTCCAAAAATATCAAACACCAGCTAACAGATTTATGTGATAGTTGGAAAATACCCAACTACTTTCAGTAGAAAGCTCTCTTAAAAGCATGCTGTATTCTAATCATATAGGGAATTTGAACAACTGTGCTTAAAAGAAAGAAAACAGGGAAGGAAGATTTGAGTCAATTCATCATTTTTATTACATACTCTCAATTCTACCCAGACCACCTTGAAAAAATGTTTTTCAGTGGCATGCATTACTTCACCACCCTATGTTTAAAGCCACCTGTGCACATATCAAATGGGCAGACCTACTTATGTACAATATCACGTGCTGTAGGCAGAATACTTAACACTGATAATGAGAATACTTCAAGAAACTCTTTGAATAATGCTTTATAGATCACTCCTAATATTTGAATATTCATTTTTTCTTTTAATTTTTTAGTTACCTGTGGCTTTGATATGAGGCACACGTGTGTTTGAAGCTAAACCACTACTCTGACAACTTTCTTATTCATAACTGATTTCATTCATTATTTGCAGCTCCATTTTAACACTTTCAAATTACTTTTCAAATCTCTATTTTGTACATATTTTTTTATTTTACAAATGGTGACCTTTTATCTCTCCCTCAAATATAAAATTATAGTTCATTCAAACATTTCTTTCTCTTGATAAAGTATATGCCATCTTTTGGTCATAAAATAGAAGCTCTTCTGTGCACAGCAGAAGAACCTAAATCATTCTCATTGACACAAAGGATCAGGGAAAAACTACAAAGGTGGGGGGCAAAGATTCTCTTCAGTGTTCTTTTTAAAATCTCACTTTCTAATATCTCTTCTTCCAAACTCCAAATTCTCATTGTTTCTAAGATAACCAAAGTATACTACCTAGGCCTGCCATAAAGATCTTTTTGATTTATAAGTATTCCTCCCACCCCTCATTTATTCTTTCAATAATATACTTACTCTTTAGTAAAAATAGCCTTGGCAATCAACGTTTGGATTAAAGAAATTCAAACTAAAATGTCAATGACTGTAATTCAATGTCTAATGAGTACATTAGACATTTTAAAAGAACGGTGTAGTGACCTAGCTGAAAATGAATGTACAATTCACAGACTGGACGGAACAGGGAGATACTTTTTCAGAGTTCTCCTTGCTATTCCTTATTTATATGAGCAGACCACAAGTACATGTATCACACACACTGTTGACACATCAGAAGAATAAGAACTGCCAGGGGACTCTTGACCCAAAGTGGGAATAGAATATGGAAAATAACCTCAGAGTGCCCTAGCATTCCTCTTTTGCAAATGGACACATTATTCCATAACAAAATTATGGAATCTCTGGAGTTACCACATCAACCTAATCAATGATTGTATTAAATCTACTTCTACTGACACTTTTCTGGGTGTTCTAATTGTCACTTACATACCAAATAGTTAACTTGTTTCTAGAAACATGCTTAATGAGGAGAGCTTCAAATGGGAAACCCCTAGGAAAGTTCAAATAATGAGAAAAGGCCAAAGGGACATTTTCTGGATTTGAGACTTTATGTTGCTTGAATTTTGTTTGTGTTATTGGCTCACCTAATATTCTCCCTGAACTCTCACCTCACCTCACTTCAATCTAAATTCTGCATGGAATTTTCTACCAACCACAAGGAATTTATAAAAGAGCCACGAATGAACTTGGGTTTCTTCTAGATTCTGCATTTCCTGTTGAGAAACCAGAAGAAATACTGGCATTGGATCAGGATATATAAATAGTATAGCTAAACACACTAGTGCAGTGTGATAGACATAAAATACATTATCAAGTTTCAATCTGTGATAGTTGACTTGAGAACATGTTGGAAATCCAGAACTCAAAGAATAACTTGATAGCACTCAGACCATAACCATACAATAGATTAGTCTTCCAGCAAGATTCACTAAAGAGACATTTGATTTATGTCTAAAACAGCAAAACAGGTTTTCTATAACTGCTCTGAGCTGTGACACCTACAGTTTCCAAATTGCCTAAGTGAACATTTATTACTTTCGTGTGCAAAAACTTTATGATTTAAAATCTAATAATAAGGAGAGGGGGCAAGATGGCGGAGAAGTAAGGAGCTCCATACATGCACTTGCACCCATACAACACACAGAAAAGATTTGAAGCCATTGGAAACTTTCCAAAACCTGAGAGATTTGGAGAAAAAGGATGCAGAATCCACTGAGAGAGCCTTCTAACGTGAGTGTGAAACGGGGAAGATAAAATTGGGCCAGGATCGGAGACTCCAGAGTGGGAGGCGATCCCCCTCTACCCCTCTACAGGGAGTGAGAGGGGAAAAGGAAAGAGTCCGAAACAGAAAATCCTCCGCTCGGGGGTGGGAGGGGAAGCACCTGCTCAGTCCATAGAAAGACCGTACTTGCCAAATACCTGCACACCGGGTCCCCTCGCGCCAAATGGTCCTGGGGGGGCTGAGCACACAAACTGCTTCTTTGTGCTGGGTCCTGGCGGCTGGACTTCAGAGTGGCAGTGTGCCTGCCGCTATTGTAGCTCCTGGGCGGCTGGGGCCCCTGAAAGAGCCATGCGGACACCAAGAGTCCACGCTCCTGGCTGGCTGGAACTCAAGAGGGAAGGAAAAGAGCTAAAAACTGGGAAATTAGCCTGTGAGTTCGTGTTTCAGGTGATGAGCCAGAGAGGGACCCGGTTTTCCTCACTCCAGCGGGCTCGGGCTCAGAGCACCCGGCAGGCAAGCTCCTGCCCATGCTCACCAGTCCAACCCAGAGAAGGAAGCAGCGATTCTGATGCCAATCCAGAGCTCAACAGGGGGCCTGGAATTGCCCCGAGGGGGTTGCTTGGGAAGCTGTGTCTAAGGCAATTTCAGTGGGGCGCATGGACTAGGATTTGGAGATTGGAACTGGCCTGGGTTGAAGAATGCAACCAACTTCGGATGCAACCCCCAGTACGGGGATTTTACATGCCCAAAAAAGAGAGGTGCAGCGCTTGGTTCAAGAAGGGACTGGAGCAACGTCACTCTCCTCCCCACAACCGCCAAGGCAGAGCTTCCGCCTGAGGCATTGGATCACGCCACGCCCATCCCTGCCTGAGAGGTGCCCTCCTCCCGTTTTTTTTTTCATTTTTCTCCTTATTTCCCCCCTTTTTTTTCCTCTTTCTTTTTTTCTTCTTCTTTCTCTTTTCTCTCTTGTTTCCCCAGAACACTGACCTGATTAACTCTGGTCGCCAGCTTGCTTAAACAATCACAATGAGTACATTCTGTAAATGTAAATTCTACACCTACCGACATTTTCATATCTTTCTTTCAGGAGTAATTAGACTATATAGTTTCTCTGGATAATTCCAGCACCCTTCTCTCACCTATCCAGCCATATTCTACCCTTTACCTCTTGGAAAAAAGCTTCTTATCCTTTCTGCCTATTCATTATATTTCCAATTTCGCCTTATCCCACCCTGCCTTCTCTCTCTTTCTCTATGCTCTTCAACCAGCACTGCATACACATAGTTATTTAACTGTAGCTGGGAAATCCAGGTATATGCTTTAAACCGTTCTTTGTCCATCAGTTTTCTTCTTTTTCCCTTTTCTTTTCCCCTTTTTGACCTTTTTATGTAATTTATAGTCCGTATTATTCGCCCTCCCTCCTCTGTCTTTTCTCTTAACTTTTTCATTTTCCCTCTCGCTTTGCATGTTAGTTGAATTAGCCTGTGCGTTTGTGCGCTCCTGCTCCCTGTGTGTTTGTCTGCCTATTTTCTTTTCCAGGGCTACCTCAAGAAACAAGCTAGAGTACACAAGGTGGAGAGTCCCAAATATCACTACGAATAGGAAAATAAAATAACCAAAGTCCCAACAAAAGAGACCAAGAAATACCATTCAAGAAACACTCTCTGAAAGGAAAGGCCCTGGACAGTCAAAGAGTCTTCTTGGATATAGCAGTGCTCATAGAAACAGAGAGCATAACAGGTCTTTAAAACCAACAAGAGCCAGAAAGCTAATAAAAATGATGAAACGAAAGAGGTCTCCTCCAAAGAAACTCCAAGAAGAAATGACAGCTAATGAACTGCTCAAAACAGATATCAGCAGCATAACTGAACAAGATTTTAGAATAATAATGGTAAAATTAATAGCTGGGTTTGAGAAAAACATAGGGGACATCAAAGAAACTATAGCTACAGGCAGAATGGAAAATAAAAATAGGTATGAAGAATTAAAAAATGTGATAAATGAGATACATAATAAATTAGAGGTCTCCAATGCACGGATTGAAGAGGGAGAAAGGAGAATAAGTGATTTAGAAGACACCATGATAGAAAAACAAGAAGCTGACACAAAAAGAGACAAACTGATCCAGGAACAGGAAAGAAGAATTCGAGAGCTCAGCAATACGGTCAAACGCAACAATATCCGTATCATAGGAATCCTAGAAGAGGAAGAGAGGGGGAAAGGTGCTGAAGGAGTCCTGGAACAAATTATAGCAGAGAACTTCCCCGACCTGCAGAAGGAAGTAAATGTGGAAATACAAGAGGCTCAGAGGACTCCCCTCAGATGTAACTTGAATCGATCTTCTGCATGCCATATCATAGTGAAACTAGAAAAATATAAGGACAAAGAGAGAATTTTGAAAGCAGCTAGGGAGAAAAGGGCCCTCACATACAAAGGGAAACCTATCAGAGTGGTGACAGACCTATCTACTGAAACTTGGCAGGCCAGAAAGGAATGGTAGGAGATCTTCCATGTGATGAAGAGTAAAAATATGCAGCCAAGAATCCTCTATCCAGCAAGCCTGTCATTCAAAATAGAAGGAGAGATAAAAACCTTTCCAAATAAACAGAAATTGAAAGAATTTGTCACCACGAAGCCAGCCCTACAAGAAATCCTGAGGGGGATGCTCTAAAGGAAAGGTTGCAAGGAACAAAGATTCCAGAGACACCACCACAAACATGAACCCTACAAAAGATACAAAGACTCTAAACCCACTTATTTCAATAATAACACTGAATGTAAATGGGCTGAATGCTCCAATCAAAAGACATAGGGTAGCAGAATGGATTAAAAAACAAAATCCGTCTATATACTGTCTACAAGAAACTCATTTTAGACTAGAAGATATCTTCAGATTAAAAATAAGGGGATGGATGGGGTGCCTGGGTGGCTTAGTCGGTTAAGCGTCTGACTTTCGCTTAGGTCATGATCTCGCGGTTCGTGGGTTCGAGCCCCGTGTCGGGCTCTGTGCTGACTGCCAGCTCAGAGCCTGGAGCCTGTTCCAGAGTCTGTGTCTCCCTCTCTCTCTGACCCTCCCCTGCTCACGCTGTCTCTCTCCTAGAAATAAATAAAACATTAAAAAAAATTTGAAAAAAAAATAAGGGGATGGAGAAATATATATCATGCTACAGGAAATCAAAAGAACACCGGAGTAGCGATACTTATATCAGACAACCTGAACTTTAAATAAAGATAATATCAAGAGATGAAGAAGGGCACCACAAAATAATTACAGGGTCCATTCATCAGGAAGAACTAACAATCATAAATGTCTACACACTGAATATGGGAGCACCTAAATATCTAAAACTATCACAAACAGAAACCGGCTTATAGATAAAAATGTGCTAGTAGCAGGGGACTTTAACACTCTGCTTACAGCAATGGATAGGTCAACCAGATAGAAAATCACAAAAGAAATAATGGACTTGAAAGACACATTGGACCAGATGGATCTGACGGATATATTTAGAACTTTACATCCTAAGGCCAGGGAATTTACTTTCTTCTCAAGTGTGCATCGCACATTCTCCAAGATAGATCACATACTGGGACATAAAGCAGCCCTCAAGAAATATAAAAGAATAGAGATCATACCATGCACACTGTCAGATCACAATGCTTTGAAACTTGAAATCAATTACAGAAAGAAGTCTGGAAAACCTCCAAAAACATGGATGTTAAAGAACACCCTTCTAAAGAATGAATGGGCCAATCAGGCAATTAGAAATGAAATTAAAAAATATATGGAAACAAATGAAAATGAAAACACAACAATTCAAAATCTATGGGATGCGGCAAAGGCAGTCCTAAGAGGAAAGTACATTGCTCTCCAGGCCTATTTCAAGAGATTAGAAAAAGCGCAAGTCCAAAATCTAACAGCTCACCTAAAGGAACTAGAGGCAGAGCAACAAGAAACGCCCTAAACCCAGTAGAAGAAGAGAAATAGTAAAAATTAGAGCAGAAATAAACAACATAGAGACGAAAGAAACCACTGAACAGATCAATGAAACCAAGAGTTGGTCTTTTGAAAAAGTAAACAAAATTGACAAACCTCTAGCCAGACTTATCAAAAAGAAAAGAGAGAGCACCCAAATAGACAAAATTATGAATGAAAATGGACTTATGACAACCAACCCCTCAGAAATACAAGCAATTATCAGGGAATACTATGAAAAATTATATGCCAACAAATTAGACAACTTAGAAGAAATGGACAAATTCCGAAACACACACTCACTACCAAAATTCACACGGGAAGAAATAGAAAACCTGAACAGACCCATAACGAGTGAAGAAATTGAATCAGTGATCAAAAGTCTCCCAACAAATAAGAGCCCTGGACCTAATGGCTTCCCTGGGGAATTCTACCAGACATTTAAAACAGAATTAATCCCAATTCTTCTCAAGCTATTCCAAAAAATAGAAATCGAAGGAAAACTCCCAGACTCATTTTATGAAGCCAGCATCACTCTGATTCCCAAGCCAGACAGAGATCCAGCAAAAAAAGAGAACTACAGGCCAATATCCTTGATGAATACGGATGCAAAAATTCTCAACAAGATCCTTGCAAATCGAATCCAGCAGCATATAAAAAGAATCATCCACTAAGATCAAGTGGGATTCATTCCTGGGTTACAGGGCTGGTTCAACATTCGCAAATCAATCAATGTGATACATCATATCAATAAAAGAAAAGATAAAAACCATATGATCCTGTCAATAGATGCAGAAAAAGTATTTGACAAAATACAGCATCCCTTCTTAATAAAGACTCTAGAAAAAGTCGGGATAGAAGGAACCTACTTAAACATCATCAAAGCCATCTATGAGAAGCATTCAGCAAACATCATCCTCAGTGGGGAAAAACTGAGAGCTTTTCCCCTGAGATTAGGAACACGACAGGGATGTTCACTCTCACCACTGGTGTTTAACATAGTGCTGGAAGTCCTACATCAGCCATCAGGCAACTAAAGGAAATCAAAGGCATCAGAATTGGCAAAGAAGAAGTCAAACTTTCTTGGCAGATGACATGATACTCTACATCGAAAACCCGACAGACTCCACCAGCAGCCTACTAGAACTGAACCAAGAATACAGCCAAGGTGCAGGGTACAGAATCAACGTACAGAAATAGTTTGCATTTTTATACACCAACAATGAAGCAACAGAAAGAGAAACCAAGAAATTGATCCCATTCACAGTTGCACAAAAAAACATAAAATGCCTAGGAATAAACCTAACCAAGGATACAAAAGGTCTGTATGATGAAAACTCTAGAAAACTTATGACGGAAATTGAAGAAGACACAAAGAAATGGAAAAACATTCCATGCTCATGGATAGGAGGAATAAATATAGTTAAGATGTCATTAGTACCCAAAGCACTCTACACATTCAATGCAATTCCAATCAAAATTACACTGGCATACTTCTCAAAGCTAGAACAAACTATCCAAAAATTTGTATGGAACCACAAAAGACCCCGAATAGCCAAAGTAATACTGAAAAATGAAACGAAAACCGGAGGGATCACCATCCCAGACTTTAGCCTCTACAACAAAGCTGTCATCATCAAGACAGTATGGTATTGGCACAAAAACAGACACATAGACCAATGGAACAGAATTGAGAACTCAGAAGTGGACCAAAAGTATACAGCCAACTGATCTTTGACAAAGCAGGAAAGAATATCCAATGGAAAAAAGACAACCTTTTTAACAGATGATGTTGGGAGAATTGGACAGCAACATGCAGAAGAATGAAACTTGATCATTTTCTCACACCATGCACAAAAATAAACTCAAAATGGATAAAGGACCTGAACGTGAGACAGGAAACTATCAACACCCTAGAGGAGAAAACAGGAAACAACTTCCTTGACCTCCACCGCAGCAACTTCTTACTTGACACATCCCCAAAAGGAAGGGAATCAAGAATAAAAATAAAGGATTGGGACCTCATCAAGATTAAAAGCTTCTGCACAGCCAAGGAGACAACCCAGAAATCTAATAGGCAACTAACGGAATGGGAAAAGATAGTTGCAAATGACATATCGGATAAAGGGTTAATATCCAGAATCTATAAGAAACTCACCAAACTACATGCCTGAAAAACAAACAACCCAGTGAAGAAATGGGCAGAAGATATGAACAGGCACTTCTCCAAAGAGGACATCCAGATGGCCAACAGACACATGAAACGATGCTCAGCATCCCTCCTCATCAGGAAAATACAAATCAAAACCACACTGAGATACCACCTCACGCCAGTCTGAGTGGCCAAAATGAGCCAATCAGAGAACTCTAGATGCTGGCGAGGATGTGGAGAAACGGGCACCCTCCTACACTGTTGGTGGGAATGTAAACTGGTACAGCCCCTGTGGAAAACAGTGTGGAGGTTCCTCAGGATACTAACAATAGAACTCCCCTAGGACCCAGCAATAGCACTGCTAAGAATTTACCCAAGGGATACAGAAATGCTGAGGCATAGGAGCACATGTACCCCAATGTTCATAGCAACACTCTCCACAATAGCTAAAACATGGAAAGAGCCTAAGTGTCCATCAACAGATGAATGGATCAAGAAGATGTGGTTTATCTATACCATGGAATACTACACGGCAATGAGAAACAATGAAATCTGGCCATGTGTAGCAACATGGATGGACCCTGAGGGTGTTATGCTGAGCGAAATAAGTCAGGCAGAGAAGGACAAATATCATATGTGTGCACGTATAGGAGGATTAGGAGGAACTTAACAGAGGACCAAGGGGGAGAAGAAGGGCGGAAATGGTGGGGGAAAGGGAGAGAGGCAAACCATGAGAGACTCTTGAATGCTGACAAAAACTGAGGACTGGTGGATGTGGGGGTAGGAGGGATGGGCATGGAGGAGGGCACTTGTGGGGATGAGCACTAAGTGTTATGTGGAAACTAATTTGACAATAAAGTATTTGTAAAAAAAATAAAATCTAATAATAAAATTTATTACACCTTAGTCACACACACAAAAAAATAAAACAGCAAACAAGAGTGAGGATTGGTAGATTTTTTTAAACTAAAATTAACACTGTAATAGTCACACTCCAAAATTTTAAAATGCAACATTTAAAACTAAGAGCCTGATTATCGACTTATAGAAAATTTAATCAAAAACCTTCTCTTTTCTTTATCCTAAGTAAGCACTTTGAGTGCCTCTGATACTATCAATTCTGACCATAGAAACTTCCATACTCATGAAGCACTGAGTGCTCCAGACCTTTCTTACTTTTCCCTCCTGTTACCTATGTTTTCCACATCTTTAGTGGCCCTGAATTGCTCTCTGCTATTGTGATGAAGTTATCTGTGCTAAAAACAGGCAATGAGCATACAGATAAATACATTTGTATTTTTATGAAGACTTACTAAATGGAATGTCTATTCTCTTTAGCAGTAAGAGTATTAAGGAAAGGTTTATAAGCAAGTAAGTACATTTAAAATGACTCTCCTGAGGAAGGCAAGATGACAAAGAAGTAGGGAACTCTGTACATTTCACTTGACCCCATCTCTCAAAGAGAGAAGGCCTGAAGCCATAGGACACTGAACCACAGGAGTCTGGGAGGAAAAGAGACAGAGTCCACTGAGAGGACAACCTCATAGGTGCATGAGTGCGAACTGGGGAAGATAAAGACGGGCCGGGACCTGGAGACACGGAGGGAGAGGAGGAAAACCCTTTCAAGGGAAGCCACAGAGAGTCAAGGGAAAGAGGAAGAGAGGCTTAAGCTCCTCATATAACTGTCTTGGAGAAGAGAAAAACCTCGGCTTGGGAAGGAGAGTGATCCTATTTCTGGCTGTGGTGCTGACTTTGGGCGGGGTGCCCTGGTCCCAGGCTGCGCCAGGAGAAATTGCTCCGCTGCTCTCACAGCTGCATCCCTGGCTGGGAAGCGGCCTGGCCTGCGGGATTACATTTTGGGCAGTATCAATAAAGCACACTGACTAAGACCTGGAAACGAGGTGGGGCTTTGGGCATAGAACATCGCCAACCTTGGCTATGCCTGCTGCACAGGGAGATCAAACCCAAAAGAGTGATATGCAATGCTTGGTTCAAGAAGTTACTGAAGCATCTCCATTTTTCTCCCCACAACCACCAAGATCATTAGGTAGTGGCCTGCGGGATGGCAGTAGAGGCTAAAACCTAACTACACCAAACCACACTCATCCCCACTAAAGAGCTCCTTTTTTTTTTTTTTTTTTTAACTAGAGCCCAGGGTAAGACCAACATGGATGCACTGCTGTAATTAATTCTAGATCAATTCTTTCTATTCAGGTATATTTTCTCTTGTCTCATTCGTATTCCCCTCCCATCTGGTAGACTGAGCACTCTGGTCATTGGTTTGCTTAAACAGTCACATTAAATCCATTCTCTACATGTATATTCTACCCCTCCACCCCTACCTTTCTATCTTTCTCTCTTTGGAGTAATCAGACTATATAATTTCTCTGAGTAACATTATCTTCATTTCTTTCTCCTCACCTCCTACCATATTCTCCTCTTTCTCTCTCTGAATTAAGCCTCTTAGTCTCTCTGCCTAGTCATTGTCCAGTTTTGCTTTCTGCCCGCCCCTGTCGTTTATCTCCTTGTATATGCTCTTCCATCAGCACAGGATACACCTGCTTTTTTACTTGTAGCTGGGAATTCTGTCTTATGCTTTTAGACATTCCTTTGTCTTTTGGGGCTTTTTTCTTTTCTCTTTCTTTTTCCCTTTCGGTTTTATTGTTTGTTGGATTTGTCTCTGCATTTGCGTGCCTTTGTTCCCTGTGTGTTTGTCTGATTTCGTTTCCAGTGCTACCTCAAGAAACAAGCCAAAGTACACATGGTGGAAAGTCCCAAATACCACTATGAGAAGGGAAATAAAATAACCAAAGTCTCAACAAGAAAGACCAAGAGACAAGACACCGTTAAAAGAACACTTCCTGAACAAACAGGCCTTGGACAGTCAATGAGACTTCTTTAATATAGCAGTACTCGCAGGTGGAGAGAGCATAACAAGCTTTTTAAAACTAACAAGAGAAAGCTAGCCAAAATGATGAAATGGAAGAACTCTGCTCTAAAGAAATTCCAGGAAGAAATGACAGCTAAAGACTGCTCAAAACAGATATAAGCAACATAACTGAATAAGAATTAGAACAATAGTGATAAAATTAATACCTGGGCTTGAAAAAGGCATGGAAGACATCAGAGAAGTTATTGCTACAAAAACTATGGAGCTTAAATATAGTTGTGATCAATTAAAAACTGCTATAAATATAGTGCATAATAAAATGGAGGCATCCAATGCACAGATTGAGGAGGCAGAGAGGAGAATAGGAGAATTAGAAGACACAATTATAGAAAAAGAGGAAGCCAAGAAAAAGAGAGATAAACTGATCCAGGAGCACAGAAGGAGAGTTCGAGACTGAGTGATACAATCAAATGGAACAATATCCGTATCATAGAAATTCCAGAAGAGGAAGATAGAGGGAAAGGCGTTGAAGGAGTACTTGAACAAATTATAGCAGAGAACTTCCCCAAGATTGGGAAGGAAACAGACATTGAAATCCAAAAGGCACAGAGAACACCCCTCAGACATGAATTGTTCTTCTGCAGGACATATCATAGTGAAACTGGCAAAATATAAAGACAAAGATGGAATTCTGAAAGCAACTAGGGATAAAAGGGCCCAAACATACAAAGGGAGACCTCTCAGAGTAGTAATAGACCTATCTACTGAAATTTGGAAGGCCAGAAAAGAATGACAGGAAATCTTCCATGTGATAAACAGAAAAAATATGCAGCCAAGAATCCTCTATCCAGCAAGCCTGTCATTCAGAATAGAAGAAGAGATAAAGGTCTTCCCAAATAACAAAAGTTGAAAGAATTCATCACCACTAAACTAGCCCTACAAGAAATCCTAAGGGGGCTCTATGAGGGAAATGTTGTAAGGAACACAAGGTACCAGAAACACCATTACAAGCATGAATCATACAAAGAACATATGACTCAAAACTCTTATTTTTCAATAATAACACTGAATATAAATAGAGTAAATGCTCCAATCAAAATACATAGTGTAGTAGAATGGATTTTTAAAAAATCCGTCTATTTGTTGTCTATAAGAGACTCATTTTAGAACTGAAGACACCTTCAGATTGAAAGTAAGGGGATGGAGAACTATCTATCATGCTACTGGATGTCAAAAAAAAAAAAAAAAAGCCAGAGTAACCATACTTATATCAGACAAACTGGACTTTAAAGTAAAGACAGTAACAAGAGATGAAGAAGGGCATTATATAATAATTACAGGGTCTATCCATCAGGAAGAGCAAACAATTAGAAATGTCTGTGCACTGAATACAGAAGCATCCAAATACATAAAACAATCACAAACAGAAACACTCTTATGGATAAGAATGTGCTAATAGCAGGGGACTTTAATACTCCACTTACAGCAATGGATAGATCAATTAGACAGAAAATCACTAAAGAAACAATGGACTTGAATGACACATTGGGCCAGATGGATTTGACAGATACCTTTAGAACCCTACATCCTGAGGCTATGGAATTCATTTTCTTCTCAAGTGTGCATGGCACATTCTCCAAGATAGATCTTATATTGGGTCATAAAGCAGCCCTCAATAAATACAAGAGAATTGAGATTATACCATGCACACTTTCAGATCACAATGCTATGAAACTTGAACTCAGTCACAGGAAGAAGTGTGGAAAACTTCCAAAAACATTAGGTAAAAGAACAGCCTACTAAAGAATGAATGAGCCAATCTGGCAATTAGAGAAGAAATTTAAAAATATATGGAAACAAATGAAAATGAAACTACAACAACCCAAAATCTATGGGATGTGGCAAAGGCAGTCCTAGTACATTGCACTCCAGGCCTATTTCAAGAAATTAGAAAAAGTGCAGATACAAAATCTAACAGCACACCTAAGGGAACTAGAAGGAGAGCAACAAGAGCAGCCCAAACCCAGTAGAAGAAGAGAAATAACAAAAAATCAGGGCAGAAATAAACAATATACAATCTAAAAAACAAAACAAAGCAAAAACAGTTGAACAGATCAATGGAACCAAGAGTTGGTTTTTTGAAAAAAAATTAACAAAATTCATAAACCTCTAGTCAGGCTTCTCAAAAAGAGAAGGGAGTGAAACCAAATAGGAACAATCATGAATGAAAATGGATTTATTACAATCAATCCTTCAGAAATACAAGCAATTATCAAGGGAATACTATGAAAAATTATATGCCAACAAACTGGACAACTTAGAAGAAATTGACAAATTATTAAACACACACACAAACACACTACCAAATTCACACCGGAAGGGATAAAAAAAGTGAACAGACCCATAACTAGTGAAGAAATTGAATCAATTATCAAAAATCTCCCAACAAATAAGAGCCCTGGGGCCAGATAACTTTCCTGGGGAATTCTACCAGACATTTAAATCAGAGTTAGTACCCATTCTTCTCAAGCTATTTCAAAAAATACAAATGGAAGGAAAACTTCCAGACTCATTCTACGAAGTCAGCATCACTTTGATTCCCAAGCGAGACAGAGACCCGTCCAAAAAAACGACAACTACAGGCCAATATCCTTGATGAATATGGATGCAAAAATCCTCAACAAGATACTTGCAAATCGAATTCAACAGCATATGAAAAGAATTATCTGGGACACCTGTGTGGCTCAGTCAGTTAAGCATCCAACTTTGGCTCAGGTCATGATCTCATGGTTTGTGGGTTCGAGCCCCGCATCAGGCTATGTGCGGGTAGCTAGCTCAGAGCCAGGAGTCTGCCGTATATTCTGTGTATCCCTCTGTCTCTGACTCTTCCCTGCTCACACTGTCTCTATCTCTCTCAGAAATAAATAAAACATCAAGAAAAAAGAAAAGAAAAGAATTATCCACCTTAATCAAATGTGATTCATTCCTAGGTTAAAGTGCTGGTTCAATAATCGCAAGTCAATCGATGTGATACATCGCATTAACAAAAGAAAAGATAAAACCATATGATCCTGTCAATAAATGCAGAAAAAGCATTTGCCAAAATACAGTATCCTTTCTCAATAAAGACTCTCGAGAAAATCGGCATTGAAGGAACTTACTTAAACATCATAAAACCTTTTATGAGAAGTCCTCAGCTAACATCATCCTCAATGGGTAAAAACTGAGAGCTTTCCCACTGAGATCAGAAACACGACAGGGATGTCCACTCTCACCATTGTTGTTTAACATAGTGCTGGAAGTCCTAGAATCAGCAATCAGACAATAAAAGGAAATAAAAGGCTTCAGAATTGGCAAAGAAGAAGTCAAACTTTCACTTTTCATAGATGACATGATACTCTATATGGGAAACCGACAGACTTCACCAGAGCCTACTAGAACTGATCAAAGAATTCAGCAAAGTTGCAGGGTATAAAATCAACGTGCAGAAATCAGTTGCATTTTTATATACCAATAATGAAGTAACAAAAAGAGAAATCAAGAGACTGACCATATTCACAATTGCACAAAAAGCCATAAAATACCTAGAAATAAACCTAACCAAACATATAAGAGATCTGTATGATGAAAACCATAGAAAACTTATTAAGGAAATTGAAGAAGACACAAAGAAAATGGGAGGCATCACAATCCCAGACTTTAGTCTCTACCACAAAGCTGTAATCATCAAGACAGTATGGTATTGACCCACAAACAGACAAATAGACCAATGGAATAGAGTAGAGAACTTGGAATTGGACCCACAAATACACAATCCACTAATCTTTGACAAAGCAGGAAAGAGTATATAATGGAAAAAAGACAGCCTCTTTAATAGATGATGTTGGGAGAACTGGACAGCAACATGCAGAAGAATGAAACTAGATCATTTTCTCACACCATACACAAAAATAAACTCAAAATGGATAAAGGACCTGAACGTGAGACAAGAAACCATCAAAATCCTAGAAGAGAAAGCAGGAAACAACCTCCTTGACATCAACTGCAGCAATTTCTTACTTGACACATCCCCAAAGGCAAAGGAATCCAGAGCAAAAATGAACTATTGGGACCTCATCAGGATAAAAAATCTTATGCACAGCAAAGGAAACAATCAATAAAACTAATAGACAACTGATGGAATGGGAAAAGATAGTTGCAAATGACATATCAGATTAAGGGCTAGTATCCAAAATCTATAAGGAACTCACCAAACTCCACACCTGAAAAACAAACAATCCAGTGAAGAAATGGGCAGAAGACATGAACGGACACTTCTCCAAAGAGGGCATCCAGATGGCCAACAGACACATGAAATGATTGCTCAGCATCCCTCATCATCAGGGAAATTCAGATCAAAACCATACTGAGATAACACCTCACTCAGGGCAGAGTGGCTAAAATGAACAAATCAGGAGACTATAGATGCTGCACAGAATCTTCAGAAATGGGTGGTAGGAATGTAAACTGGTGCAGCCCCTCTGGAAAACAATGTGGAGGTTCCTCAAAAAATTAACAGTAGAACTCCCCTACGACCCAGCAATAGCACTGCTAGGAATTTACCCAAGGGATACAGGAGTGCTGATGCATAGAGGCACATGTACCCCAATGTTCATAGCAGCATTCTCAACAATAGCCAAAACATGGAAAGAGCCTAAGTGTCCATCTATGGATGAATGGATCAAGAACATGTGGTATATCTATACAATGGAATACTACATGGCAATGAGACAGAATGAAATCTGGCCATTTGTAGAAACGTGGATGCAACTTGAGGGTATTACACTGAGCAAAATAAGTCAGGCAGAGAAAGACAGACACCATATGTTTTCAGTCATTTGTGGAACAGGAGAAACTTAACAGAGGACCATGGGGGATGGGAAGGGGAAAATTTTAGGGAGAGGGATGGAGGCAAACTATGAGAGACTCTTGAATAGTGAGAATAAACTGAGGGCTGATGGGGGTGAGGGAGGGAGGTTGGGCATGGAGGAGGGCACTTGTTGCAATGAGCACTGGGTGTTATATGGAAACCAACTTGACAATATACTATGAAAGAAAAAACAATAAAAAATAAAATGACTCTCCCTAGTGCTGATTCATAGGGGCACATGTACCCCAATGTTTATAGCAGCACATTAAACAATAGCCAAATTGGGGCGCCTGGGTGGCTTAGTCGGTTAAGCGTCCAACTTTCGCTTAGGTCATGATCTCGCAGTTCGTGGGTTCGAGCCCCGCGTCGGGCTCTGTGCTGACTGCCAGCTCAGAGCCTGGAGCCTCTTTCAGTCTGTGACTCCCTCTCTCTTTGACCCTCCCCTGCTCACGCTGTCTCTCTCTCTCTCCTGGAAATAAATAAAACATAAAAAATAAATAAATAAACAATAGCCAAATTATGGAAAGACCTTAAAACTCCATCCAACTGATGAATGGTAAAGAATATGTGGTTTATATATACAATGGAATAGTACTTGGCAATGGGAAAGAAAAAAAATCATGCCATTTGCAGCAACGTGGATGGAACTGGAAGCTATTATGCTAAGTGAAATAAGTCAGTCAGAGAATGGCAGATATCATATGTTTTCACTCATATGTGGAACTTGAGAAACTTAACAGAAGACCATAAAAGAAGGGAAGGGAAACAAATAATTACAAACAGAGAGGGAGGGAGGCAAACCATAAGAGACTCTTAAATATAGAGAACAAATTAAGGGTTGATGAGGATGTGTGCAGGGGAGGAGGGAAAATGGGTCATGGGCACTGAGGAGGGCACTTGTTGGGATGAGCATGGGAATCTACTCCCAAAACCATGACCACACTTTATACACTGTATGTTGACAATAAATTATATTAAACAAACAAACAAATAAAATTACTCTCCCTAAAGAATCATGTCAAAAAAGATTTTAAAAATATCAGCCTTGACCTTGGGAAAAACCTTGGTGAAAATAATGGTGCAGTCAAGATTCCACATCTGCCTGTTGTTCACAGAATATTTTTATTCTGCAGATAGAACCACTCTGTTCTATGGAGCAGTTACAATATACCTTAGGGTAATATCCACATCTAACTCCAGAAAAACCTAAGAAGCCTTTATTCAGTTAAATTTGCAAGCCAGTACAAAGTCAAGAGTATGCTAGTTCCTCTCTGATGCCAGACCCATGTACTGGCAAACAAGATTTCTACATCTTGGCCCCATGTTTTTATCTTGTATATCTGTCCTACCAGAATGGGATTCTACCTCTAATCTTTAGTTCTTGTGCTGAGACCATCTCAAGTACTTCAAGTTTACCTAAGTGACCTCCCTCTACTTCATACCTGCACCTTGTACTCTGTCACTAGGTTTCCCTGATCTTCTAGAATAATCACTTATAATCAATTACAGGACATTCTTGTCACAGGTCATTTGCCCATATTTACATTTTGTGCCCATCTCTGCCATCAGCAGATTCTAGGCTGCACCTGCTAGAGTGGTACTACTTGCCACTGGAATATGAAGTGGTTCTAAGATGACTTCTCATTTGATGTTGGCCTTAAAATGTCTGTATTACCCAAGGTTTACTCTGCCAGTAAACATCTAAGACTAGCTGGACTCCTAAAGACAATATAAGAAAAAATATAGAGTTCTGACAGGAAAGGTGAATAATCTGATATAGTATGTGTGGCTTATAACTGGTAGAGCTATTAGAATCCCAGGCTCATGACTCCTAAAATTTGGGCTCATTTCACTACCCAATTTAGGCTGATTAAAGACAGCCAGATGCCATGCCATCTTCAACTAAGCTCATGCAAGTGGGTGAAATGAAAAAAACTGTTGACTTCTCTGATTTTGGAGTGAAAAGAAGTACAAATTTGGATTCCCTAATTTATAGGATACATGACCCTAAGCAAATATTTAGCTTCCCCCAACTCCTATTTACCTCCTGACAGTTTGCAAATAATGTCATATTTGCAAATAACACTTGAAAACCTAAAAAATGTGCTGGCATGCCTGAAATGTTTGTTTGGAATGAAGTGGGTCTTCAGTAAGCCTTTCTAACATAAAAAAGTTTTTTTTTTTTTAACATTTATTCAGTTTTGAGAGACAGAGCACAAGTAGGGGAAGAGCAGAAGAAGAGAGAAACACAGAATTTGAAGCAGGCTCCGGGCTCTGAGTTTTCAGCACAGAGCCTGACACAGGGCTCAAACTCCCCAACCATGAGATCATGACCTGAGCTGAAGTCAAACACTTAACTGATTGAGCAACACAGGTGCCCCAAACCTTTCCCACATCTTGAATAAGATCATTGATTCTTAAATTATAAACTAAAATATTAAGAAAAATAACACTTAGAAATGTTTATAAAACATTTTTTTACATGAATATAGAATTCACAATTTTGCTTAATGAAACTTTACAAGATTTATCATTAGGTAAGGATAATTTTGGTATTTGAGACACAGGGATAAAGAGAAAAGACAGAGGTTCTGATTCAAGAAAGCCTACAACAAAAACAATAAGATACAGGAAATAGAGAAGTACAATAATTTCAGATAATGATAAATACTGTAAAGAAAAAAAGAAGGTAAGTAAATAGAGAAAAATATAGTGGAAGTGTAATTTTAGACAGAGCATGTCTTAGACACATTCTTTGGAAACATATCCTTACATGAAGAGCTACATGCAGATTTTTTTGAGGAATTTTCCCAGAAGATACACCTAGAAGGAAATGAGGAAGGCATAGCTCTGCAAAAGGAGAGGCTGACTCCCTGAGTTCTCAAAAGATATTCTGCAAAACTCTGGACCCTATAAAAAGTCTCCCAAGTTGAGGCAAGGTTATAATATCTTCTTGTATTGTTCATGGAACATTATCTAGTAAAACTTGAGAAAAAGAATTCCATTACTAAACGGTTTGAGAAATACTGAGGTTAAGGAAAATTTAAGCGGTGTAATAAGTCTAGGATTTCTTAAAGTGTTGAATGTATTAATATTAATTTTAAACATACAAAAGAGAGAAAGTATATAGTTTCCTAAACTTATATAATAACCTTTTCAGTCATTATCTCATAGGACTAGGGCTACAAGGAACATACCAAATGAACCAAGGAAATATTTATTAACACTTCAGAGCAGTAGGTCACAGAAGTCTTACGAATATGCCAAAATTTAGTGGTATTTTCTTGAAAATGTGCATGTGCGCATGCGCACGCAGGCGCATGCACACACACACACATACACACACACACGGAACAATTTCATACAGTTACACAAAACTTGAGGCTTCTCCATGGAGCCTAGGTTACAAACCTCCAGCCTCCATTGTTGCTACTGATACCTGGTTCATTGACCAGCAGCACCACAAAGGTCACTTGAGTCTATTAGATATATAGGATGTCAGGCTTACTGAATCAGACTTACTGAATCAGAATGTGCATTTTAAGAATATTCCCTGTATATATGTATTACATTTAAGTTTGAAAAGCCTTGTTCTAGAAGATCATATGGTTAATAAAAAGAAAAACTGTCTTATGTTTCCAAATAATTCCAATAATTTCACACATCCTTCTGAATTTTCCTTAATTTTTTACACTGACTCAAATCAGCTTTAATCATGGCTGGGAATTAGCTATTTAATATTTTGTCACTTTTAGAAAACAAATAACATAAAATGGTGTTACCCATTAATTATTTAGCGGTGCAAGCTATAGAACTTGAAAAGGCATCCTCTTGTATCTTAATGTCACTAATGCATGATTTACAAAGCTATAGACATGCAATCTCAGGAGTCTTTATATTTCCTTAAAAGATTAAACAGCCATGTAAATCCATTATCTAGAAGGTTAGATAGAAATGTCAGTGCCTGGGTGTCCCATAATGGAGAGTGCTGACTCATAATAATAGAATACAAGGTCTTTCCTTAAGAGATTTATGTCTGAATGCAGTTTTCCACGTCTAGATACCACAATCAGCAATAAGTGTCACTTTATCTGCAGAAGTAGAATTTTAAAATATGAAAAGATATAAAAAAAGAAAGATATAAAAAAGATGTTCCCACACATTAAATTATCATAGCTAAGTCCTACTTTTGATATAATCAGTCTATCCACTCTTTCCTTCAAGTATACTTTTAAGGAGAAAAACTAGTAATTTTTTTCCCCTAAATTTGTTCCACTTTTTTTGTTGTTCATTGGTGAAATAGGATGGATCTGAATCCTATTAAAACACCTAAATATACACCTACATATACAAGAATTTCCAAAACACATACTGCTCTGGTCAAGCAGTGTAGTTCAAAATAGATTTTAAAATTCATAAGCACTTCATGATAAATATGATATGGATATAAGAAAAAATGAGTTCAGAAATGCAAACCTGAAATGAACCCTGCTGATTCCAATTCTTTGTGGAAGTAAGTGGGGCATAAATTATAGTTTTTTCAAAATGGAATTTCTAGAGATTGCCACTTCTGGGGCCCTGATACCTGCAGTCTATAAATGACCAGTGTTGATATTTCTCTACTGATCTTTAGAGGTGACCATTACAGAAATACATTCTTTATTTTATAGTTACTGCTTTAGTGATACAATGACTTTTTACAACTTTTCTTTTTTCTTTTAATGCTGTGTACAAATTATTCAAAGTCAAACTATAAGAACACTTGAAAATGTTTATTAATGTTCACCCATTAACCCTTGATAATTTTTTTACAAAGGCCTAATTTCTTACAGATAACTCATTGAATCTACTATCAATTTCTATCATTTAGTATTTTTTCAAAGACCACTCCCATTTCTCTGTATCTTTTACAACAGAAGAGTACACGATTCTCAAATCACAATCTGATCAGTTCCTTAAAAGGAATATTAATGTGCTTTCTCTCATGTAGGCCTGTTTCATGTACAATATTGATATTCATCTTTTAAAAATTTTTGTTTTTTATTTATTTTTGAAAGTCAGAGAGAGAGAGAGTGTGAGCAGGGGAGGGTCAGAGAGTAAGGGAGATACAGAATCCAAAGACAGGCTCCAGACTCTGAGTTAGCTGTCAGCACAGAGCGCAACGTGGGGCTCGAACCCACAAACTGTGAGATCCATGACCTGAGCTGAAGTCTGACTCATAACCAACTGAGCCACCCAGGTGCCCCGATATTCACTTTTTAATATATTTTTCAAAAACAGGAACTGTTTATTAGTTATTGATAAGGCATTTTACAGTGAATCTTGTGTACTGCTTTTTCCTGATATGTATCTAGAGAAATGCTGTTTATTATTTCCCCATTGTACTTATCTCGGTTGTTTTTCAAGTCACTTAATCTAGTCACAGAACTGCTGTTGTAGTCTCAGAAAGATAAGTACCTTGGAAGGAAGGAAGGAAGGAAGGAAGGAAGGAAGGAAGGAAGGAAGGAAGGAAGGAAGGAAGGAAGAGGGAGGGAGGATGGAAGGGAGAGGAGAGAGAGGGAGGGAGGCAGGAAAGCAGAAAGGATGAGGGAGGGAAGAGAGAGAGGGAGAGAGAAAAAGAGAAAGAGAGAAATAAAGAAAGGAAGGGAGAAGGAAAGAAAGTTTCCTAATCCAACAGTGAATTGAGGCAGCTTTAATGACTAGTAGTTTCACCAACTACGTCTACCCTTAAGAGTTTTACATCCCTCTGTCCCACCTCTTCTAAAAGGAAATTCTGGAGCTACCAGATTTTTGCTTGGTCATAATATGTTTTTTAAAAACGTGCTGCCATTTTATATTTGCTTTAATTTTTTAGGATTTCATAATGAACATATGTCGATATGTGAATTTGACCTGTATCTTTTTTCTCTCTTCCTGACTGCTGTGGATGTTAAAATCACATTAATAAACGCAATCATATTACTTTACATATTTATTTGGCCTTGAAATAATTAATAAAAAAATAATTAGTTGACCCTTGAACAATAGGGGGTTAGGTGTGTTGACCACTTATGCAACCAAAATTCCACATATAACTTTTGATTCCTCAAAACTTAACTACTAACTTATCAATAACAGAAACAGTAAATTAAAACATTTTATGCTATATGTATTATGTATTATATTCTTACAATATAATAAGCTAGAGAAAAGAAAATGTTGAGAAAATCAAAAGGAAAAGAAAATATATTTACAGTATTGTACTGTATTTATGAGGAAAAAAACACTTATAGATGTACCCACACAGTTCAAACTCATGCTGTTCTACAGTTATCTGTAGTCTCTTCCTTGACTGTTTGATAGAATTTGCTTGAAAAAAATTCATGCCTATAGCTGTTATCTTTTCCCAGAAGCAAAGGTGGGGGAGTCAATTTATTTGTCACTATACTCAGGTTTTCTATTTTGCCTAGGTCTATCTTAGCAATCTAATTACTAAATCTTGGTTTCATGAAAATTGCTCATTTCATCTAAATATCTTAATATATTGAAGTCCCATTCTTTAGTGCAAAATTCCTTAATATTTTTCATATTATTTCCACACAATATTATGCTCTATAATTTGAATTTCTTTCATAGATGAATATTTGTGCTCTTTAAAAAACAAAATCTTATTCTGTCTTGCAGGAAGTTTGTTTTATTTACTAAACTTTTAAAGAAACAGTTTTTAAAGCTCCATATCTTTGAATTTCTATTAACTTATTGTCTACTCTCTATTTTTTCTTTCTTCTTTTTCCAGATTAACTCTGTTGTTCTTTACCTAGCCTCTACAGATGGATGCTTAGATAAAATTTCCCCTATTTTAAATAATTAAGCTTAACATGATAACTCATATTTATTACAAATTTAGATACATTCTATGAGTTATGAAGTAGATTGTCTTTCAGATCTATATATTTCTTGTTTTCCATTATGAATTCTCTTTTAACCCATTATTTAGGAATACATTTCTTTGTTTGCAAATACATTTCTCTGCATTTTTACTGATATCTAATTCAATCTTATTGTGTTGAGATAATGTAGTTTCTAGTGGGCTGACTTCTTGAAATTAGAGGGACTTATTTCCTTTGTTATAAATATATGGTCAAATTTCATAATACTCCATGTGTATTTGAAAAGAAATATTCTCTGTTTAATACAGAGATATTAATCAAAGTTTTGAGATCACTTGTCCAAATCACATATAGCCTTTTTAAAAGTTTTGTGGGTTTGAGATTTCAATGTTTGATAGCTGTGTATTAAAACACCCCATCATGAGTCTGAACTTGTCTATTTTTCCTTATGATTTGTTTTGCTTTTTCTATTCTGAATGTTGTCTAAAATTATTGAATGTTAATATTTTTACAGAATTTTTTTGTTATAAAGTATTGTTCTTAAAAAAAAACCCTTTATTCCTCATGTATCCCCATCTTAAAAAAATCCCCATGTTTCCTCATTTGTATAATGTTAGGACACACATAGATTTTAGTATTTCCCTAGCACATATACAACATATCTGTATTTAATTTTCTGTACATTCTCTATGTCTTTTTAGAGGTATTTTCATTATAAAAGTATTAGTTACAGTTTTAAATCAAATTTCATTATTTTATCTTTTATGACGAAATTAATCAATTTACATTTATTATGATTATAGAAAATATTTTGACTGATTTCTACTATCTTTGTTTTTTTGCCTAGTATGCTGTTTATGTGTTTTTGTTGTTGGTTTTTTTTTTTTTGGTCTCATTTTATGCTTTCTTAGACTGATTTTCATGTGTTCTTTCCTCCTTTTTTCCTTCTATTAATTGTGTAGCTCTCAAATATTTTTCTATTTCTATTATTGTTTACCTTTACATTTTTAGCATATAGAAAATGATAAAGACACATGTTCACACAAATACGTAATTTCTACCAGACATTAAAGTTAAGTAATTTCCACCTAATTGCCACATAAGACAAGAATATTAATGTATTTAGGGGCGCCTGGGTGGCTTAGTCGGTTAAGCGTCCGACTTTCGCTTAGGTCATGATCTCGCGGTTCGTGGGTTCGAGCCCCGCGTCGGGCTCTGTGCTGACTGCCAGCTCAGAGCCTGGAGCCTGTTTCAGAGTCTGTCACTCTCTGACCCTGACAGCTCACGCTCTCTTTCTCTCTCTCTCTCTCTCTCTCTCTCTCTCTCTCTCCTAGAAATAAATAAAACGTTAAAAAAATGTTAAAAAAAAAAGAATATTAATGTATTTAAATTATCCATTGAACCTTCCCGTATATTTTAAGCTCTTTTTTCCTAGAATTTCAGTTCTACCGGTTGTTTTTTCTATATTTTTATTTTTATTAAAGTGTATTGTGTATAAATAAAGTGCCCATTTCATAGCTTTACATATCTATGAATTTTCACAAATCAAATACACGCATGTTACCTGCACTTAGATTAAGTAATAGAACATTACCAGTTCCCAGAAGATCCACTTGTGATCACACAACTCCAAACTCATTACTACTCTTCCAAAGGCGACCATAACCTGACTTCTGCCAGCAAAGAATATTTTGCTTATTTGTTTAAGAACCTTATATCAGGGCACCTGGGTGGCTCAGTACGTTAAGCGTTCAACTTCGGCTCAGGTCATAGTCTTGCAGTTTGTGAATTTGAGCCCTGCGACGGGTTCTGTGCTGACAGCTCAGAGCCTGGAGACTGCTTTGGATTCTGTGTCTCCCCCTCTCTCTGCCCCTCCCATGCTCATGCTCTGTCTCTCAATAATAAATAAAAATGTTAAAAATGTTAAAAAAATAACTTTATATCAATGAAATAATCAATTATGTATTTTTTATTTAACATTATGTGTCTGAAAATAATCTATCATGAGTGATGCTTCATTCACCCTCAGTGCTATACTGTAAAAGTATCCCATTGTATAAATACATCACAGCTCATATTTTAATTCTACTCTCAGTGGATATTTCCTCTCTAGGGCTATCATGATAATTTTCATATTTGTTCCTTTTCTAATTTTTGGCTATCATGTGTCATTTGGTGAAAATATATCCACATTTTTTGGATATATAACTAGTACTGCTAGAGTTTTTTCCACTTCAATTTGTTTTTAAAAAAATACATGTGTATGTTTATTTAAAATTAACAATTAATTATATCTATAATACCTTAATTAATTTTATTACTATACTGCTTTTATTTTTCTTGCTGAAGAGCACACTTAATAAACATCTATTGGTTGTGAATTTTCTGTGTTTAAATATTTAAATGTGTTTCAATTTGCTTTCACTTAAGTTTATTTATTTATTTTGAGAGAGAGAGAGAGAGAAAGAGAGAGAACAAGCAGGTGAGGAACAGAGGGAAAGGTAGAGAGAGAATCCCAAGCAGGCTCTGTGCTGATAGTGCAGAGCTCCATGTGGGGCCTAATTCCATGACTGTGAGGTCATGACCTGAGTTGCTATCAAGGGTCTGATACCTAACCCACAGAGCCATCCAGCTACCCTTATTTGCTCTCACTCTTTGGGGATAGTTTAGCTACATATAAAATTCTAGGCAAATAGTTAATTTCACATAAAACATTTAAGCTATTACTCCTTTTAGTCTATTGACTGCTGTCAATCTTTTTTTTTTTTTTTTGTCACATTCACAATCTGTTTCTCTTTCCAAGTGGCTTTTAGAATTGTTTCCCACAATTAACTCATTTGATTTTTCTATGATATGACCAGTCAAGGAATGTGTTTATCTAACTTGTTTGGCCTTTAGCATGCATTTGTAAATTAAAAAATCATTCCACTTTTCAATTCTACAAAATTCCATTATCATGTCTTGCCTTACATACGTTTTCTTTCTGGGACTCATTTGAGATGTTCTGTAGTTTCTCAGTCCCTTCTCTACATCTTTTATTTTTTCCTACAAATTTCACATTTATTGTGTCTCTTTGTGTTATGTTTCTTTTATGAAACCTTCAGTTCCAACAAATCCAAATACAAATACTCTCTATGAAAGTGTTTGATTAAATTAACTGTATATTGATTATTGTCTTTTAATATTTTTATTTTTATTCTCTCAGAACCCCTTTGCCCACCTAGCTTTTTAAATTTCTTTCTCCCACCCCTTTTCCCATTCAGACCAGTGGGATTTAAAAGCTATAGTTCTCACCCTTAGATTCATACAATGCAATTTGCTCCAATTTCCCTCCATAACTGAGAAAACTTTGAAATATGGGTGTGAAAATAAGTAAATGAAATGAAGCAAAGCACAAACTGCAATTAAATAAAAGAGTCTATTCTGACCTTGGCTTTGGTTCCTTCTCACTAATATATAAATATTTAGCTCTGATGTACAAACATTTCATATTTATTTTGATTTGTACATCCTTACTATGTATCTTTTCCCCTTATTCTTTCATTGTATTGTCAATATGAACTTGCATGCTTTTTTGGCTTCTGTTCTTTTCATTGTATCTGTGTTTTGTACTGGCTTTCCCTTGAGTTACTGTAGGGCTGAGACTACATTATTGATCTTTGTATTGCCAGTATCTGAGTACTACAAACTTATATAGTAGGCAAGAAGTAATGGTTTGTTGATTGATCAGTGAATTTTTAGCAATATATATAATGTGTTTGTCCAAATGGAGGAAAAATACCAACTTTTCTATTGGTGATATGGAAGTCTGGAGGTAATTGCTATATTTTTAATACTATAAATAAATGAAAAATAATAACAAACTCTTCAGCAAATAATGTAACATCTTCATTGTGATATGCAATGTGTTTTACAATATTTTGATTACTCTGAATTTGTTTTTATTACCTAAGTCTGCTTTGACTAATTTTAAATATATCTGGCCACACACTAGAATTTAATGACAAAAAATGTGTATTTATGGAAACTTATCTTTAAATAATTCTAGTATAAGAAAACCCCAATGCTGTAAATCTTAACATAAATTAACCTATAGTGATATCGCAAGGTTAAGAAAAAGAAGTCCAAAACTTTCCAAAAGAGTTTCACAGAAGGAAAATCCTCTAAATCCTCTTTAGCTGATTGCATTTCTCTTTTAACATATTCTTAGGTAAATAGTGAATGTCATGAATAATTGTATTTTATTTAAATGTAAATTGTTATTTCAAAAAAGAGGATTTTTTCCCCTTGAGATTAAAAATTCATTACCTCTAAGATCATATCTCTGGAGTTAGGAAATAACATGAGACCAATTTCAGAGATCAAATAATCATTCTCATCTATAGATTTTATTTTCTAAGTACTGCATAACTTCTCAGCTATATGACTTAGGAAAGCACAATGGATAACAGATGTCAGAGAATATATCCTAACAATTTCACGGAAGACACAGCATCATGTTAGATAAATAATATTTGTGTAAAATACTACAGTTATTATGAACACTTTTAATGTAGTGTGCCACATTAAAATGTAGTTTCTTGAAGTACAGACACATGTTTTCCATGGGTTTTATGAATTGCTTTCTGCTTTGAGTGACATCAATATTGTACTTTGCTTTATAACTTCACAGGCATTTTTATAAAGAAATCAAAGCATTGCTTATGTTGATAATAATATAAAAATTAAAGACTAGATATTTAATTCAAAGAAAATAATAATGATAATAGCATTTATATAGACCTTACCCTCTGCCCAGAATTATTTAAGCACTTAGTTAATCCATTTAATCCTATGATGTAGACACTATTATTGTTCTCATTTTATAAATGAGGAAACTGAAACATAGGCAGGTTACACAGATAACAAGTGGTAGAACCAAGAGTCCAAGACAGGTTGTCTTATACCAGAGACACAAGTGGTCACACACCAGAGCCTTCTGGACTCCTGTTTACCTTTAATATCTTTGTTCCATGAAGACCAATTCAAATATAGTGGTTTGAAAATGACAAGTATGATACAGTATAATACAGTATTTCAATTATTTATGAATTCAAAGATCACATGAAATATATGGCTTCCCACAGTCTAAATAAAGATGGAGATCCTTGAGGTGGCTGGGTGGCTCAGTCAGTTAAGCGTCTGACTTCTGCTCAGGTCACGATCTCTCAGTCAGTGGATCGAGCCCCACATCAGGCTCCATGCTGACAGCTCAGAGCCTGGAACCTGCTTTGTATTCGGTGTCTCCCTCTCTCTGAGACCCTCCCCCTGTTGCTCTCTGTCTCTGTCTCTCAAAATAAAATAAAGACATAAAGACAATTAAAAAAAAAAGATGGAGATCCTCTAGTTGCATTTAGATAACAAAGTCCTACATAATATAAGTGGAAAGCTTAGAACCAGTCAAAACTCTGTCAGTTACAACTTGATGAAATATAAATTCCTTCACCCATCTGAATCTGAATTCCATTATAGGTAGGAATAATGTTCTTACTCTAATTTGTTGTTTTGAAATTACATGAGATAATATATCAGAAAAGTATTTTAAAAATTAAAAAAAATTATATCTAATTTGTTAGAACACAGAAACCTCTCTAAACCCTCACACTATATTGGATATTCTTAGTAACCACCCTGAAACAAATGAGCCAAACTGTGATAAGGGATTTAAGATATAACTTGGATTCATAGGGAAATAGTGTCTAATATACACTTACTCTATGAACACTCTATATCTTATTGTAATGTCTATTTATTTCTCAACCTTCCCTCCTAGACCATGAGGTCTTGATGATATAAACTGAGTATTAAAAAAGTAATATAGAGTATTAAAGATGACTCCTATCCTCAAATCAATAAGTGAAGCTCAACATGGTTTGAAGTAGCAGATCTGGATTTAGACCCCGAATCTTTTTAATTTACAAACCTATACTCATTTTATCATGCCTCATTTTTCATCTGGAAGGAAGGAAGGAAGGAAGGAAGGAAGGAAGGAAGGAAGGAACAAAGAAACAAAGAAAGAAAAGAAAGAAAGAAGGAAGGAAGAAAAGAAAGAAGGAAGGAAGGAAGGAAAGAAAGAAAGATTAGGTGAGGATATCCAAAGATCTGAAAAAACATAAATTACAAAGAAGTTATAGCTAATAAATAGATCAAGATTTTTTTTCCAAAACTGAGTTTTGAAAAATTGTCAATTAAAACAAAAAACACGTAGGGGCACCTGGGTGGCTCAGTCGGATAAGCATCTGACTCTTGATGCTGACAGGTCATGATTTCACAGTTTGCAGTACTGACAACCTCATAGAGCTCTGTGCTGTCAGATTCTCTTTCTCCCTCTCTCTGCTTCTCCCCCATCAAAAATAAATAAAATTGAAAAAAATGAAGAAAAAGAAAAGCACTTAATTTATCTATGGACATCATAAGATACCAAAACAAATGACAGCAAAATGATTTTTTAAAAAATTTAGGGAAAGGTAGAAAATATTGCAAATTTCTAAATAGAAAGATTGTTTAAGTTTAAATTTGAAGAAAGAACTCATACATTAAAAACAGAATATTTGAATGTTAAAACAAGTGAAATCAAAAGAGAGCAGCTGAAAATCGGTAATATTGTAGCAAATATAAAAGATTAAATTAAAATAAATTATTTTAAAAGATCTTGTAGATAAATAAGGAAATTATAAAAAGAAAAATGTGTCAAAAGAGATAATATAAAAATTAAACAAAAATGCCATTTTAAAATTCTAATTAAAAAACAACTAAAGATCACTTTTTTAATCCGTGAATGTTTTTTAAAACAATGCTTAAGTTGGTAATATCCAGTTAGGGCAAGGATGTGGTAAATCAGTGCAACTTTAGATTCCTGAAACTTTATCAAAATCAGGAGGAGTTCATACATTAAAAAAAATTACTGTCTTTATTTTTGAGAGAGAGAGACGGAGACAGAGTGTAAGCAGGAGAGGGGCAGAGAGAGGGAGACACAGAATCTGAAGCAGGCTCCAGGCTCAAAGCTGTCTGCAAAGAGTTCAATGCGGGGCTCTAACCCACTAACAGAAAGATCATGACCTGAGCTGAAGTCAGATGCTCAACCGAGTCGCGCAAGCATCCCAGAAGTTCATACTTTTTGATTAAGTTAATCCATTTATAATCCATGATATAATTCTAAATAATAAAAAAATTAGTGATTATATAAAATAATAGCAAATAAAAAAATTCTGAATAATAAGAAAAGGTTAAGAAAAATATATTTTGTTAAATATATTTTTGAGAGAGAGTGCGAATGGGGAGAGGGGCAGATAGAGGAAGGAGAGAGTCCCAAGGAGGCTCTGTACTGTTAGCATGTGAGATCAAGACCTGAGCCTAAATCAAGAATTGGTCTCCTGGGGTGCCTGGGTGGCTCAGTTGGTTAAGCGTCCGACTTTGGCTTAGGTCATGATCTAATGGTTTGAGGATTCGAGCCCTGCGTCGGGCTTTGTGCTCACAGCTAGCTCAGAGCCTAGAGCCTGTTTCAGATTCTGTATCTCTCTCTCTCTGACCCTCCCCTTCTCTCTCTCTCTCTCTCTCAGAAATTAAAAAAAAATAAAAAAAAAAGAATTGGTCACTTAACTGACTGAGCCATTCAACAACCCCAGGAAAAATATTATTTATCCTGTTATTAATATAGTATAAAACCTTTGAAATGTGGTGATGGGGCACCTGGGGTGGCTCAGTCGGTTAACCGTCCAACTTCAGCTCAGGTCATGATCTCAGTTTGTGATTTGGAGCCCCACATCAGGCTCTGTGCTGGCAGGTCAGAGCCTGGAGCCTGATTTGGATTGTGTGTCTCCCTCTCCCTCTTCCCCTCTCCCATTCCCACTCTCTCTTTCTGTCTCCCAAAAAATAAATAAACACTAAAAAAAAATGTGGTTATAAAACTATACTGCCACATAAAAGAATGCTTTTAGTATACAAGTGCTATGTTATAAAAGAATTGTATATATATTTTAATATAAGGTTTGTACTCTATAACTTTGTGACATATAGTCATGGGAAAAATCCAATAAGAAATATATCAAATTGTATGCTTTGTATTTGGATATTGAGGTTTCAGGTGAAAAATTTCTGATCTCCTTTTTATTAAAAATATTATTTCTATATTTAAAGTAATGATTTAATGAAGAACAACAATAACATAAAGAATTAAAGTACCATGATAAAAAGGAAAGAATTTGAAATTTCAATGACTAATATTTTTGAGTGTGGCTATTTTCTAAGTGTAATATAGTATAGTATAGTACAGTGCAGTATAGTAGAGTATAGTATTAGCTAGTGTATATTTCTATACATTTTGGTTTTCAGATTCTGTGACTTAGAATCTTAAAGATTCCTTATAATAAGGAAAATAATTAACTAAATTAAAATGCAGAAAATAAAAATAATAGTGTAACTTTTTGTACAGCACATTTGCTCAACATTATATCTAGCATAATGATCTATAATAAAAGATTATCTGGTTAATAAATCAAACTACTCAGTATATAAAGACTTAAAGTATGTCACTGGAGGAAAAGAGGTGAACACAAAATGGGAGATTAATTTTCACCTTAACAATAAAAAACCAACTCATCAAGCTATTATGTTGCACTTAGAAAATATTAGTGAGAACATACACAAAGCCTGTTTATATATTATCTATAAATAATATGGGGATTATATTATCACAGTTTTGTATAAAACATATACTGACCAATGCCTCAAAGAAAATCCATACTAGAATTGAAATAAGAATTAATATTCCCTCTAAATCACGAAGCCTCCTTATTTTATTCTAATAAAATCAAATGAAAATATATTTAATATTATAATTCATATTAACTTAGGCAAACTTCTCAATCTCTCAGAATCATACTTTGTTATAAGTTTCTCATATTGATAGCACTTGGATTATTACAAGTTTGGGAATAAAATAACATCCAATAAACATCATGGCACATATATCTTTTACAATTACATCTCTACCATAGGTATCTGAAGGTGAAACTGATGAGATAGCAAAGTAGGCTTAATGTGACTATCAGAAAAATTATATTCTATTGTAATATAATGTTTTGTTTTGATTATTAGTTAAGTTGAGGATATATATTTTTATTTATATGCATTTGAGTTTTTAAATCTATTTTTTAATTAAAGTTTATTTATTTATTTGAGAAGGAGAGAGAGAGCACATGCATACAAGGGAGAGATAGAGAGAAAGGGAGACAGAATCTCAAGCTGGCTCTGCACTGTTAGCATGGAGCCCAATGTGGGGGTCCAACCTACGACTGTGAAGTCACAACCTGAGCTAAATAAAACCAAGAGTCTGATGCTTAAGCGACTGAGCCACTCAGGCACCCAGAGTTTCCAAATCTGTTAGTTTTCTGTTCATATCTGCAGAATTATCTAGTAAATTGTTTTTAAAATTGATTTGTAATATCATTTATAAAAAAGAGTCAAAAACCTTAACCACTGTACCTGTTATACACATGATATTTTCTCTGAGTATGCAGCTTATCATTTTATTCAGTGTTTATATTATCTTGCTTATATAAAAGTTTAAGTACTGATAAAATCTGTCAAAACTTCCCTAGGTTTATGATTCTTATACAATGATTAAAAAGGTGGCCTTGATAATTATGCAGTACCCATAACCATCTTGAGACAAAAAGGGTTTAGTGCTTAAGGGCATATAATCTAGAACCAGATTCTCTGGGTTTAAATCTTGGGCCACCTTCATCTAACCACCTCTGTGACGTTAAATGAGTTACTCACCTTTCCTGCATATAGTTTTGCCATCTACAAATTGAGTAATGTACGTAAATAGAATAGGGCCTGGTACATAATAAGTGCTATATAAATGTTTGCTAAATAATTTTTTACTATAAATATATTTGTTACTCTTACAAACTCCTCTGCATAAGCTCCAACAATGCAATTTGTATATTAAGATTTTATTCAACTAGTTTTCATCACTTGATAACTTTAAGTAAGTGCCTCTATGTACCTTTCTACCTTACTAGTACCAAACCAGGCACTAAAATAACAACAATAACAACAATAGTAATAATAATAATAAAGTTTAAGTATAAATTATTAATTTTTGTCATTGAGCTTACTGTCTCATGTAGGAGAAAATAAAATAGCAATATGACAATAAGAGAGATAAAAATATTATGATGGATTTGACCAATTAGATTTGGGAAGTTACGTCTCTAAGGAAGTGATGCTTAAATTGAAATCTAAATGATAAGCAGAAATTATTCTGGAAAAAAGGACAGGAAGGCCATTTGTATAAATTTAGCTAAGTCAATTAATAAAGTTATATTTTTAATCCACTTTAAACTAATCTTACAAATAAGCAGTATTTTAGAAACAAGAACTGTAAATGTTGCTTTGCAATTCAAAGATTAAATGATTAGGAACTCCTTCAACTCTAGTTATTTTTGTGAATTATACAATGCAAACATTTGTAAAAAGATTGATTACTTTTAGAAACTCTTATCTTGAATTTATTTTCTAGTCCACTCTCATGTAGACATACTCACTGTATACTTTAGAAAATTTTTGATATTTTTCTAGAATATAAAACCACTTTGTACAAAGTTTGAATATATACATAGTTGGGATTTAGTAACATTCATGTGGATGACAATCTCATTTATACGAAGGACTGATCTGTGGCCTGTGTATTTGCCGAATTAGGTAGCCTTCTGATATCTGAAGATCTTTTGTAAAGGAAGACACAACAGAAAGGTTCTACAATTAATCATACGGGTTTAGGTTTGTTCACTGACATCCAAAATAGAAATGCTTTGCAGAAAAAAAAAAAAACCATAAAATTTACTTCATCCATCTTTTCCATAATTATTTACACTGAAACTATTAAACAACCAAGTATTAGAAGTGTGGTGTTTAAAATCTATATTGCCTGGATTTGGTTTGTTTTTCATTTTTTTTCTCAAGTTCTTCCTAAAATTTTCTTCTCACACTGTTTTAAATAAAGCTTACATAAAATCTTCTAAATTAAAATAACCATGAGAGTATTCTGTAGCAATTTAAATAAGGACATTTTTTTCTTCACAGACCCAAGGGGAAAATTCTATGTAATAAGTTATTGGCTAAAACAGGTTCACTTCTGTGAGGTAAACAAGTTTTTCTTCATACTGTTTGCACTCCCCCCAAAAAAGATAAATTGATGAATAGAAATATCTAGCCTCATTCCCATAATCTCAATATGCTATGAATGAGAGACAACTAAAATTACACATTAATCAATGTTCTTTTGATCTGTTGTCACTTAATCTGTTTTTATTTTCCTCAGATTTGACAAAACACACAATAATAAGATACAGATGGCTAAGAGAGTAGACCCACATGTGTTTCTTTTGCTTTTATGGAAGATTTGCTATTTCACAACTTTTCTAAAATTTTTAGAATTAGATTTTTAGTTACCAGAAAGTAATGGAGAGATAATGATGCTCATAGGCATAGGGAAAAAAATCTCAGTATCTAAATTAAGTGCCACTAATTAGATTAATTATGTAACATCAAATTCAAAAACCCTAGAAAATATATCTTTTAAAGTCGCTAATAAAATGAGAGACAAAATAAATAAATTAGAGGAAATTAAAGGTGCTGAGGTTGCATGTGTCAACATAGAGTGGTGGTATCCACAGTTATTGGAAAAATCAGAGAAAACTGCAGTGTGTATTTTTTGTCTTTATTAGTGCTGATTGGGAATCTGCAATGTATACAAATACTAATCAGCAGAGAAACAAGACAGAAGGGGGATGAAGGAACGAACATTGAAAGCCACAGGCCTTGTGCTAGACCCTTATATACAGGCACAATAATGTGGTAAAAATTACATGAAGAACACTGGCATTTTGTTTTTCAATTGTTTGATTTTGACATTTCAAAAACTAAACTTACAATGAATTTTTTATAGTTACAGTTTTCCTTTAACAAATGGTGTTAAGTAAAAGATTACAAATGAATGCCTATAGAAAGCTTCTTCAATTCCAGGAAAGGCTGTGCTTTTTGGCCCACATAAATTATAACCTCTAGCAAAAGGCAGTAACTACTGCATTACCAAAGGGCATTCATCCAACAAATCTAGATTCTAGAGAACACAATCTTAGGAAAATTATTTAATGACTCAGAGTCCAGCAATACATCTTTTAAAATAATAACACGTATTGAAATGAGTATTAACCTGCTATTTTTGTAACAAGAATGCATGAATTTCTTGTGATCTTCTTCTACATTAAAGTTTTAGTGATACTAAAACACAAGTCTCCTAACTTCATAATAGGTTTCATTTGTGAGTCGAAGATAGCATAGGTTTTGATGATCAGGTTTCCTACTAAACCAATTATCTTAAGTCTTAGTCTAAGTTCAAACTCATTTTTATATTTTGAGGCAATTGTTATAGTACTAATTTTTTAAAAATGCCAAATATCAAAAAGTGAAACTGTCCACCACTCTGGGTTCCAATTTATAGCTTAAAGAATAATGAAAGGCTAACTTATCCACAAATAATTGTATATACCACATCAGTCATAGTAGAAGCTATTTTTAGACAGTCATGCAATTTAAATTCATTTTTTCATTATACTACTTTGCAATGATATTTAATGCATAGGCTAGAAAGTTTGCTATTTTTCCAGGAGATAAAAAACAAAACAAAACAAAATGCTTTCTTTGGAGAGCTGCTGTAAGTAAAAGTTGGATAAACAACATGTAAATTGAAAGTGAATCTAATCTATAAAAACAGCAGTTTGTTGTTCATTGTCCCTTATATAATATAGGAAGGCTTTAGACCTCATTTTATTCCATTAATGTTAACCACCATACAGCAAATGCTGAGAGTTTCACATTTTAGTTTTTTCAGAAATAAAGTAGTAGATACTCATTTCATTGTGAATGAGTAGAAAGGGATGATATCAGGGAACATCATAGAATATAGCAAGCAATTTCATTTTCAACAGCTAAGAAAATATTCTTTAAAATATTTACACTTAAAAGAGAAAATTTTGTTCTGATGATATCACCTCTAAAGAAGAAATAGCAATGAAAGAAAAATGTACCAATCTTGACTCAGTTACAGTAGTAGTAAAATGTGGCCTCACTTTCTCACAAGCTAGAGGAGTTACTTTGCTCAAAATGAACTATTCCTTAATTTCAAGTAAGTTTCTAAAATGGATTTGTAAAGATTTCTGATTAATCCAATAACTCCAACCATAGCTCCCTTCACAAGTCACAAATCTAGCTTTTTCGAAGATAAAGTAAAACATGACTGTGTATAAATATGAACCGAAAGGCTTTCTGGCCTCTATTTTAAAAATACAGAATAGCAATATTTGAAGTATCCTGGCCCTAGCTCTATAGTAGTTGGCTATTAATATTTTAATATTTTTATGGAAGAAACTTTTAGTTCTGGAAAAGGTTAATGCTTGTATATATATTTTTTGCAGGCTAGGATCTCCGTTTCTTCTTTTAAGTGGCTACATTTATATATCTTCTCTGTTGTGTTAGGAAAATGGGGGCTCTCAAGAATGAGAGGTTGTATAAAAAATATAACAAGTAGACAGCAGACATAAATATCTACCAAATGTTATTTTAAATTTTGATCCAAACTGAACATTTGGAAATAGTTTTATTGTTTAAATGCTCATTTAGAGCAGTTTCTTAAATCTGAACTAAATTGCTTTCAGAGTCCTTTTGCTTTGTAAGTGAAGTGTTGTAAAGCTTGTTAATATTTTTTCACTGCTTGTTATGCTGAAATAAAAACAAAGTAAAATGGAAAAAAGGGCTAGAGAGGCACCTAGGTGGCTCTGTCAGTTAAGTATCTGACTTCGACTCAGGCCATGATCTCACAGTTTGTGGGTTCAAGTCTCACACCAGGCTCTGTGCTTACAGCACTTTTGTTATACTTTCAAGCCTAGGTCATTCAATACTTCTAACTTAGTGAAACAAGATGTTAGTTGGAAGATGATTTCTCCACAGTGTTGTTTCACAGAGAGGAAGTATATGGAACTTTCCTTATGGTTCCCTGCATAGGTTTTCAAACACTTCTAACTTACAAAGGAACCACCATAGGAATATTGGCAGATTTCTCAAGAGAAACTTTGCAAGCCAGGAGAGAATAGAATGTCATATTTCTGAAAATTGAGTATTTTGAATATTGAAAGAAAATAATTGTCAGTGAAGAATTCTATACCTGGAGAAGCAGTTCCTCAGGAAGGAAGGAGGAATAAAAATTTTCTCAAACAAATAAAAGCCAAGGGAGATCATTACTACTTAGTGTATCTTTTTTTTTTTTTAATTTTAAAAAATGTTTTATTTATTTCTGAGAGAGAGTGAGACAGAGAAAGAGAGAGACAGCATGAGCAGGGGAGGGTCAGAGAGAGAGGTAGATGCAGAATCCGAAGCAGGCTCCAGGCTCTGAGCTAGCCATCAGCACAGAGCCCGATGCGGGGCTGGAACCCACGAACAATGAGATCATGACCTGAGCCGAAGTCGGATGCTTAACTAACTGAGCCACCCAGGCACCTCTCCACTGAGTGTAGCTTGCAAGACATGATAAAGGAAGTCTTTTGAAAGGAAGTAAAAGATTGCTAATTAACATCATAGAACACAAAAAGGTATCATAAATCCCACTGGTAAAGGTAAATACATAATCTTTGTTAGTTTCTACAATATGATAATAGTGGTGCATAAGTCACAACTCTAGTTTAAAAGTTAAAAAAAGCATACAATGTAGCAAAAATAACCATAACTACAATAATCTGTTATTAGTTTCACAAAAATAAGCAAACAAGCAAAATCCCATGTAAATTGTAACAGCAATAACCTAAAATGTGACAAGAAGAAATAAAACCATAAAGTATACAAATTCTATTGAAGTTAATTTGTTGTCAGTTTAAAATAGGGTATTACAAATTTAGGATATTTTATGTAAACCTCATGGTAACCCATAATGGGAAATTTTGTAATTGTACAAAAAAGCACAGTAAAAGAAGTTAAAGTATACTGATACCAAAACACACACACACACACACACACAGAGCAAGAAAACAAAGAAAGAACAACGGATCTACACAACAAGCAGAGCATAATTAACACAATGGCAATAGTAAGTACCCCATTACCAATAATTACTTTAACTGTAAACAGATTAAATCTTCTAATAAAAAGACATAATATAGCTGAATGGATTGAAACAAAATGACGACAACAACAAAAAAAACAAGATTCAAACACACATAGATTGAGAGTAAACAAATAGATAAAGACATTTCAAGCAAATGATTACCAAATAAATAAATAAATAAATGTAACCCTCCCCCCAAAAAACCACAGATAGCTATACTAATATCAGATAAAATAGATTTTAAACTAAAAATAGTAAAAAGAGACAAAGAATCTCATGACATAATGATATAGGGGTTAATACATTAAGATAGAACAATTGTAAATGCTTATTTGCCCAAAATGAGAACACCTAAATATAATAGAGCAAAACTTAACAGAATTAAAAAGAGAAGTAAAGAGTAGAAATTAGGAAGTTTAACACCCCATCTCCACAAGGAGATCAGGCAGACAGAGAATCAATAATGAAATAGTAAATATGAACAACACCATAGACCAAATGTACCTAACTGACATATACAGAAGAATGCACAAGGGACATTTTTTATGATAGACCACATGTTAGGCCACAAAAACCAGTCTTAACAAATTCAAGAAGACTGAAATCATGCCAAGTATCTTCTTTTACTACAATGGCATAAAACTAGAAATTGATACCAAGAGGAAAACTGGAGAAATTCGGGTACACATAGAAATTAGGGGGCACCTGGTTGGCTCAGTCGGTTAAGCGTCCGACTTCGACTCAGGTCATGATCTCACGGTTCATGGGTTCGAGCCCCGTGTCAGGCTCTGTGCTGACAGCCAGCTCAGAGCCTGGAGCCTGTTTCAAATTCTGTGTCTCCCTCTCTCTCTGACCCTCCCCTGCTCACACTGTCTCTCTCTCTCTCTCTCAGAAATAAATAAAAAATATTAAAAAAAAAAGAAATTAAACTTTGCTGTCTTGAACAATCAATGGATCAAAGAAGAGACTAAAGAGGAAATTTTAAAAAGTTGCTTGAAATAAACAAATTTGGAAACACAGCAAACCAGAATTTGTGCAATTCAGCAAAAGCAGTTTTAAGAGGTTGGTTTAATGCAATAAATATCTATATTAAGCAAGAAAGATCCTATATAAATAACTCTTAAGGAACTAGAGAAAGAAAGAGGACCTTTGTCCAAAGTTAGCAGAACAAAGGAAATACTCAAGATTAGAGCAGAAATAAATAAAACTGAGAAACAGAAAAACAATGGAAAAGATAAACCAAAGTGAGAGCTGTTTTTCTTTTTAAACATAAGCAACATTGGCAAAACCTTAGCTAGACTAGCCAAGAAAAAAAGAAAAAGACCCCTAGAAACAAAATTATAAATGAAAATGGAGATATTACAAATGATACCACAGAAATTGAAGGATAAGAAATTATTGTGAACAACAGTATAAACAACCCAAAAGAAATAGGAAAAAAAACACAAAACATGAAACATTCTTAGAACATACAACATACCAAGACTGAATCAGGAAGAATTAGAAAATCTGAATAGATCAATTAAGGAGGGAGGCTGATTCAGTAATCAAAAATCTCCCAATGAAGACCAGGTGGGTTGACTAGTGAATTTTACTAAAAAATTAAAATAATTTACACCAATCCTTCTCAAACTGTTCCAAGAAATCAAAGAGGAGGAAACATTACAAACTCATTTTATAAGGCCAGCATTACCCTGATATCAAAACTAGAAAAGAACACTTTAGAAAAGAAAAACTACCGGCCAATTCACTGATAAATACAGATGCCAAAATTCTCAATAAAATAATAGCAGACTAAATTCAACAGCTCATTAAGAAAATAATCCACTATGATCATGTGTGATTTATCTCTGTGATGCAAACATGGTTCAACTTATGCAAATAGATCATCTGTCACATTATATCAATAGAATGAAAGAAAAGAATACTATGATCTTCTCTATAGATGCAGAAAAAAACATTCAAAAAAATTTAACATCCATTCATGATAAAAAAAAGTCTTCACAAATTGGGCATAAAAAGAAGATGTCTTAACATAATAAAGGTCATGAATGACCAACCCATAGCTATCATCATATTCAGTGGTGAAAGGATAAAAGAATTTCTTCTAAGATCAGGAACAAGACAAGGGTGCCTACTCTCACTATTCCTATTCAACATGGGACAACCTAATTAGAGCAATAAGGCAAGAAAAATAAATAAAAGGTATCAGAATTGGAAAGGAAGAAGTAAAGACATTTCTTTTTCTTTACTTTTTTTTTTATTTTTAGAGACAGAGAGACAGGGAGAGAGAGAGAGAGAGAGAGAGAGAGAATCTCAAGCAGGCTCAAAGCTCAATATGGATCCGGATGCTAGGCTCAATCCCATGACCCAGGAACCATGCCCTAAAATGAAACCAAGATTTGAACACTCAACCAACTGAGCTACCAACTGAGCTACCAGGTGCCCCAGATGTAAAGTTGTTTCTATTTGCAGACAACATTTTTTATATAGAGAAAGTCCTAAAGACTCAGCCTAAAAGTCTTAAATCTAATCAGTGAATTCAGTACAATTGCAGGATATTTAATTAACATACAAACCTCTACAGTGTTTCTATATACACTAACAATAAAACTTCTGAAAAAGAAATAAAGAAATTGTTTTCTTTATAATAGCATCAAAAACAATATGTTATTAGGAATAAATTTAACTAAGGAGACAAAAGATCTCTAAGCTAAAAACTATAAAACATTGATGAAAGAAATTGAAGAAGACACAGATAAATGAAAAAAGTTATCCCATGTTTATGAATTGGAAAAAGTAATATTGTTAAAATATCAATACTACCAAAATTCATCTATAGATTCAATGCAATCCCTTTTAAGATTCCAATGACAGTTCTTACAAAAGTATGAAAAGCACTCCTAAAACTGACATGGAACCACAGAAGATACTAAATAGCCAAAGAAATCCTGAGAAAGAACAGAACATGAAGTATTACACTTCTTGATTTCAAGCTACACTCTAAAACTATAGTCATCAAAACAGTATGCTACTGTCATATAAAGATAAACAGATCAATGGAACAGAATCAAGAGCCCAGAAATAAACCCAAGCATATATGTTAATGCTTACCATATATAAAATATGAATACACAACTAATATTTGACAAGGGAATCAAGAATACAAAATGGAGAAAATGTAGTCTCTTCAATAAATGGTTGGGATAATTAGATATTCATATGTAAAAGAATGAAACTAGAACCACATCTTATACCACTCATAAAATTATCTTAAGATGGGTAAAACACTTAACTGTAAGACCTGAAATCATAAAACGTGTTGAAATCAACATGGGTCCTGGTAATGATATTTTGGATGTGATGTCTAAAGCATAAGCTACAAAATAAGAAAAAAATTAAAGCAGGAAACATCAAACTGAAAAGGTCTGTACAGCAAAGGAAACCATTACTAAAGAAAAAAGACAACTAATGGAATGGGGAAAGACATTTGCAAGATATATATCTGGTAAGGGGTTAATAATCAAAACATGCAAAGAACCCCTACAACTCAATAGCAAAAATAAATAAAGGCAAGTAAAAACAAACTCAATTAAAAAAAAAAGGACAAAGGACCTAAAGAAACATTTGAAAAGATGACATTACTAGTCATTAGGGAAATGTAAATTAAAACCACAAAGAGATATCATTTCATGCCTGTCAGAATGAGCATTATCAAAAAGACAGGATAACCAATGCTGGTGTGGATGTGAAGAATAGAGAACTCTTGTGCACTGTTGGTGGGATTGTGAATTAGTGCAGCCACGGTGGAAAACCATATGTAGAATTCTCAAAAAATTGAAAAGAGAACTACTATATGATCCAACAGTTTCAAAAAACAAAGGTAATGGAAACATTGACTTGAAAAGATACCCGCACCCACCGCATTCACAGTAGCATTATTTACAATAGCAAAGACATGGAAACAACACATGTGTCCATCGATGGATGAATGAATAGAGAAGTCGTAGTATATATGTATGTATGTGCACGTGCGCACACACACACACACACACACACACACACACATGCACACCTGAAATATGATTCAGCTGTAAGCAAACAAACAAGACAAGTAAATCTACCATTTGCAACAACATGAATGGACCTTTAAGTGAAGGGCATTTAAGTGAAATAAGTCAAAGAAAATAAAAATATGGTCTCATTATGTAGAAACTGGAGAGAAAAAACAAACAAATGGAAAAGTAGATTATTTTTGTGATCACCAGAGGCAGCGGCATGGGCACAATGGGAATTGGAGGGAGGTGATCAAAAGGTAAAAACTTCCAACGTAAAATAAATAAGTACTAGAGATGTAACATATAACATGATGTCTATAACTAGCACCATTGAATGATATATAGGAAAGTTGTTAAGAGAATAAATTCTAAGAGTTCTCATCACAAGGATAAAATTGGTTTTCCTTTATTCTTTTTTCTTTTTTTCTTTCTATTGTATCTATTTGAGAAGATGGATGTTAGCTGAATCCATTGTGGTAATCATTTCACAATATAGGTAAATCAAATCAGCATGCTGTGTGCCTTAAACTTATACAGTAATGTATGTCAATTATTTCTCAATAAAACTGGAAAAAAAAATACTGGCTTCTGGCTAATCTAAAATGTTTTAGCCCTTCTATCACAATATAAACTTTAACTCCTGATGCCTTTTTAGCATCCTGCCAAAGCCAAAGTCTTCATGCTTCCCAGCACATTACCAGGGTACTTCAAAATGTCTCTTTCTAATTACAATTTTATATACTTATTGACTTACAAAGATCTAAAAAATAAAATTATGTATTCTGTAATTTGTAAAATATCTCCTGTACTTTAATTTTTTAAATGTTAATTTATTTACTTTGAGAGAGAGGCAGGGAGAGAGAGAGAGTGCATGCACACAACTGGGAAAGGAGCAGGGAGAGAGAGAGAAAGGGAGAGAGAGTAAGGGAGTGAGAGAGAGAGAGAGAGAGAGAGAGAATCCCAAGCAGCCTCTGCACTCTCATTGTGGAGCCAGACTTGGGCTGTATCTCAGGACTCTGAGATCATGACCTCATTTGGAATCCCTCCCTTAACTGACTGAGTCACTCACGTGCCGCTGTCCTGTACCTATAACAACAAAAAGCCAGATAATACAGATATATAATGTAAAATGCCAAGTCTAAATTTCTTCTGTTAACTATGCTTAAGGTTATCATATACCTGTCCAGTTCCTTCTCTATAGTGTTCTCCTAAAACAAACCAAAAATTTAATGTTATATATTTTATTCTTTAAAATCCTTTTTTTCACTGATCAATTACATATGAGAGATATCAATACCAGTAGGTCTGCTTTACTTTTTCTTCATGGCTACAATAAAAAGTGAAGCAGAATCATTCATAATTTATCCTTTTGTTGGATATTTCATTTCCACTTTTCTTTTTTTTGCTATTACACAGAGTATAATTATCTTTGTATATACATCCTTGTCCACCTGTGAAGCTGTCACGTGTATGGGTGTGCAGGCGCCTCATCTGGCCCAAGGGCTTGGGGCTTTGGGAACCGAGGGAGGACTCCAAGAGAGCGCTAGGATCATCACCCACCGCCACTCCGGGATTGTCAGCGGAGGTCTCAGGCCCAGGTGCAGCAGAAGCTCTGTCCCTGGATATCTCTTAGCCCTTGGGTCCGGAACGTAGCTCCGCCACCTGCAATGTATAGCCACTGATCCCGAAAAGCAAGCACGTGAAGCTGAACGCGAGCGGCACCCTGCACACCATGTTTCGAGTGTGCTTGCTGCACGACATACTACACATCTTCATGGCAAGACACCACACTCAAGGCCATGTGTCCCTGTCATGGACGAGCTTAGGGACGCGGGAGGTTGGGTACCGATTGACCCCAACAGCCGCCATTTTGGTACAATTATCAGCTACTTACAGAACAGGTGCGTGCCACCTCTTGAGAATACCAGAGAACTGGGCAGCTACTTGGCAAAACAAGCTACAACCTGGTACAAGCCCTGACCGAGGACTGCCAGCTGGCGCTGCAGCAGTAAAGTTGTAGAGGTAGAGTGGCTCCCAGTAAAACAAGTTGGGATTCCAGAGCCCCATCTGCTGGGTTTTTCTTCTATGGATCAATTCGGATTCTGAGAAGAGCTTAGAAAGCATAGCCAGGACCCTGGGTTGTCACCTCTATCACAGCTGGCTGAGGGACCTTAATCGAATCAATTCCTACTTCTGGCATTGTGTCTTCAAGTTCCAAAAGATAGGGAAACAAGTCAAATATGTACACTGTAGTGAGTTTCACATAAGGGCTTTCATTCTGTTCAATTTTTATGATGCTAATAATATTCTTTCTTTTATGATACAGTATTAATAAGATTATAAGAGCTTACTTTTTGATGCCCTGTATATATTAAAAAGTGGCAACTATGAAAACAATTTCCTGTTGTGTTGGTGTATACTTATTGGTTCTTGAAATCCAAAAATATAGAGTTCCTCTGGGCAATCTCCATGTTTTTCAAACTGTGTCCCCCAGGGAAAAATGTTGTTATACTTATATATATATAACTTAAGTTGGAATTTTACAAAATGATACCTTTATTGAAATATACACTGGTATATTGTTTTCTTTCTTTTTAATGCTCTTTGGGATCCATTAAGCTTTTTTCATGACCCACTAATGGGTAACCACTTGCTGTTTGAAAAACATTGAACTAGATGATCTGGAAGGTGGGTTCTTGCTTTGTAGTTCTATTTTGTCCAATGTTCTCTCACACCCTGTGTGTCAGGAGCGATTCTGCTATCTGCTTGTGTGTACATCTTTGTGCCCCTGTTTGACACAAAGGAGAGAAGTTGTGGATGTATTCAAGGTCAAAGAGTGAGCCTTACAAACCATGAGAGACTCTTGAATGTTGACAAAAACTGAGGACTGATGGATGTGGGGGGGAGGGGGGATGAGCATAGAGGAGGACACTTATGGGGATGAGCACTGAGTGTTATGTGGAAACTAATTTGACAATAAACTATTTGGAAAAAAAAAAAAGAAGAGTGAGCCTTAGATCTTAGATTCAACTCCAGGTTATCTGACTCCCAGGTGCAGTGCTTTTTCTTCTGCACCTCCTTTCCAGGTTTCCTTCAGAGAAAGGTTCCCATCCTCACCCCACTTAGCTAGAGTTTGCTTGGAGGTTGTTTTTTTTTTTTTTTTTTTTTTTTTTAAGATTTAGGTATAGAGAACTGAGTTTAGCATACACCTCAGAGTATAGCATTTCATCATTATCAGTTTATACAAATCTTTTCTCTTTTTATTTTTTTGTTCCTTGTCCACTTCCCTTCTACAGGCTGGTAACTTCCAATTCTAATGTTTTGATACAGAGATTATGTTTGTACCCTTGAACAACTAAAAGCATTGTTTTGGATATGCACGTATTTTAAATTTCCATAAATGGCATTGAGCTATAACTTGAAAAAAAACCCTCCTGTACAACAATATACAAAATATGTGGAATACTGTGATGGAAAACCAATGGCCTCCAAAAAGGCCCACTGTAAACATGTCACCTTCTGTGACAAAAGAGGCTTTACAGATGTGGTTAAGTTATAGATGTTGAGATAGAAAGACTACCCTGGCTTATCTTGGTAGGCCCATAGTAAATACATGGATCTTCAAAAGTGGAAGAGGGAGGCAGAAGAGAAGGTCAGTGATACAATAAAAGAAAGGGATCCACCATGTTTGGCTTTGACAATCGAGGGAGGGGGACAGGAGCAAAGGAATGTAGATGAGCTCTAAAAGGCAGAAAGGCAAGTACAAAGATTCTCTTAGAATCTCCAGAAGGGAACGCAGCCCTACTGACACCTGGATTTTAGTTCAGTGTTACCAGTATCATATTTACAGACTACTGAGCTGGAAGATAATAGATATGTATGATTTTAAACCACTCAGTCTCTAATAATTTATTACTATAGCAATAAACCCAAAAGTTGTTTCCTTTAAATAACAATAAAATTGATAAAACTCTAGCAAGACTGTCAAAGAAAAATAGATAAACTTAAATTACAATATCTGGAATGAATTGAGGGATCATCACCACAGAATCATAGGCATTAAAAGAATAGGGAGAAAAAACTAGCACAATTCTTTGGCCATAAATTTCACATCTTAAATGAAAGGGACCAGTTCCTTCAAATAAAAATTACCAAAACAAAAAGAATAAGAATATTACTTGAATTGTTTTATAACAATTAAAAACCTGAATCCATAGTTTAAATCTTTCCCAAAACAGTCCTCTCCAGGCCTAAATAATCTCATTAGTAATTTCTATCAAACATTTAGGTATAATTAGGGTGCCTGGATGGCTCCATCAGTTAAGCATCTGACTCTGGATTTCAGCTCAGGTTATGATCTCACAGTTTATGAGTTCAGGCCCCACATCAGGCTCCATGCTGACAGTGTGGAGCCTTCTTGGGATCTCCTCCCTCTTTCACTTTCTATCCATCCCCCCTCCCCCCAGCAAACTCTTTCTTTCTCCCAGAGTAAATATATAAACTTAAAAAAATTAGATATAATATTAATTATATATAATTTCCTCCAGAAAATAGAGACCTAACTCTTTCCAATTCATTTTATGAGACCAGCATTACTGTGACACCAGTATCAAAAAGAGGCAGCACACACACACACACACACACACACACACACACACACACAAGCAAAAAAAAAAATGAGAGCAATATCCATCATTAAGATGGATACAAAATCCTAACAAAATATTCACGTAGATAGCATATATTAGTGTGTATATATGTTTTTAAACTTGAACTACAATCAAAAGGGATTTCTCCCAAGAATGCAAGTTTGGCTCCATATTCAAATATCAATGTAACTCACTGATTTAGCAGTCTAAAGAAAAATAAAATGACCATTTCAATTGATGCAGCAAGTTATGGAAGAATTTAGTATCTGTTCAAACAGACAAACAAACGTAAAATAGGAATAGTAAGGGACTTCCTCAACTTTATGTAAGGCATCTATGAAAAACTCACAAACAACTTTAATTATAAAACAAATCAAACAATAAAAAATGTATCATTCTTAATGGTGGAAGAATGTATGCTTCTCTCCTAAGATTGGCAACAAAGAAAAGATATTCACTCTCCTTTCTCCTATTCAAATTTGTGTAGATTTTAACCATTACCCTAAAGCTTGAAAATGTACTGTAAGGAATACAAATTGCAACTGAGGAATTCAACTGTCTCTTTTCACAAATGACGTATTGTATACATAGAATATGCCAAAAATTCACAAGACTGTTTACCGCAAAAATATTTTGGTACAAATCTAGTAAAATGTACAATATTTGCATGCTGAAAACAACAAAATGCTGATGAAAGATACCAAAGAAGACCTAAACAAATTGAAAGATATACCATGTTCATAGATTGAAAGACTCAATATGGTAAAGTTGTCAACTGCCCACCCCAATCTTTAGATTTATTGCAATTCCATCAAAATCTCAAAAGGATTTTGCATATATAGAAAACCTATTGTTCACTTATTTTTAAAAAATGTTTATTTATTTAATTTTGAGAGAGAGAGAGCATGCAAGCAGGCAAGGGGTGGAGAGAGAGACAGAGAATTCAAAGCAGACTCCAGGCTCTGAGCTGTCAGTACAAAGCCCAATGCAGGGCTTGAACTCAAACTGTGAGATCATGACCTGAGCCAAAGTCATATACTTAATCAACCAAGCCACACAGGTTCCCCTAGAAAATCCATTTTTTAAATGTATGTGGAAATTCAAAGGAACTAAAACACTAAAACAGCTTTGGGGAAAAAATAAAGTTGGTGGAATCATTCTACCTAAATTTAAGATTTACTGTAAAGCTACAGTAATCAAGAAAATATGATATTGGTGAAGGGATAGACACGTAGATCAATGAAACAGGATACATGTTTAATTTTTCACAATATGCAAAACAATCCAAAGGAGAAAAGATAATTTTTTCAATAAATAATGTTGACAAATTGGACATCTTTGATTTAAACCTCACAGTTTATCCAAAACTTAACTCAAAGTGGATCATGATCTAAACATGAAATATGTAAACTCATGAAGTTTAGAAAAAAATATGGGAGAAAATCTTTTTGACCTGGTGTTAGGCAGAGTCCTTAGACATGATGCAAAATGTTACAATTTTATCAAAATTTAAAATGATTGGTCCTCAAAAGATACTTTTAGGAGAATAAAAAACCTAGCTGCATAGTTCGAGAAAACACTGACAAATCGTATACATGATAATGGATTTATATCCAGAATTTTTAAAGGATTCTCAATACTCAATAATAATAATACTAAACAATTAAAAAATTTCTGACAATACCATATACTTATGAGAATGCAGAGCAAGTGGGTTACTAATGAGAAGCTTCTTATTTATACTTATCATATGTCTCAGCAATACTATTACTGGTAATTTATATTAGATAAATAAAAATATTCTCAGAAAAAATATATAAATATTTACAGCAGCTCTATTCATAATTGCTAAAAAAGTAGAAATGATCCAAAGTCCTGGCAGTCAGAGGATTGATTTGGCCGTAAAGAAATAATAAGCTCCTTTTAGATTATGTATTATGTATATACACTGCAAAACGAAGATGAACAAAAGTGCCAGCTCCCTTGTCCCACATGATGACATTGAAACAAATGGGGACAAATAATTATGATGTAACATGAGTGGCAGGGTAACCTGTTGCTGAAAACCAATTTCATGTTGATAAGGACTTTTATAGCCTTAATCTGTGTTGTACCCTAAGGGCAGCGAGCCAAAAAGTCTCATGCCTCATTATATCTCAGGAAGTGATAAGAAGCCGTCTGATGACAGCACCCTGGGAATGTAGGTAGGTGGTGGAAAATATAGGTAGGTGTGTAGCTATTCTACACAAGATCCTATGCTCTCATGGTCCAGGAAGGTCCCAGGGAATTCTACCAAGATTAGGTGTGCTGTAATTGAGTCTTTTCTTCATGACCTTTGTGGGGATTTGCTTTAGAAATCCCTTTCCTGGATATTATCCTTAGAGAATAAAAAATTACATTCATGCATAAATCTGTACATGAATACTTCTAGCAGTTCTATTTATAGTCATATGCACTGAAAACAATCCAAATATCCTCCAACACGTACATAGAGGAACAAATTGTGATACATATTCAATAGCATACTACTCAGATATCAAAAGGGAAGAATTATTGATACTCCGTGATTTAGATAAAAGCACTGTATTCTGGATTCTAGATTTTTGTTTCATCTGGTACAATTTCTTCATTTTTAAAAATATTTTCCTTATATTTTCATCAAGACAAAATGTTTATTCCTTTATTTCATGTATGTTACAGACCATAATCTGTCCCTTCAAAATTCATATGTTGAATCCTTAATCCAAAGCGTGACTTTATTTGGAGACAGGGCCTTAAGGAAATAATTAGGGTTAAATGTGGCATAAGGGTGGTGTCCTAATTCAATAGGACTAATGTTCTTATAAGAAGATGAAAAAAACAAAAACAGAAGCGCTCTCTTCTCTCTCTCTCTCTCTCTCTCTCTCTCCAGTCAAGCACAAAGGAGACACAATATGAGAACACAGGGAGGAGGTGGCTAACTATAAGCCAGGGAAAAGGGTCTCATAAGAAATAAGAAATCAATCCTGTTAGTATCTTGATCTTGGACTTCTAGGCTCCAGAATTGTGAGCAAATAAATTTTTGTAATTTAAAACACTCAGTCTGTGGCATTTCATTATACCTCTCTAGTAGACAATATGGAATATACTTTTCTGTTATAAGGTGAATAATGAAGCTAATTTTTCTCCCAAAATAGATTTCTAATTGTTAAAACAAACTGTATCAGATATTTTCTAAAATGATCCAAAATGCCCTAGATTAAATTCCTATTTCATGTGGCTCTGATTATGATTTCTCTACTATTTGCCCTAATCCATTTGTTTATTCAGGTGCCAGCCAGTACTATATTCTTTTAATTTCTAATTAAAATTATAAATATGGCTTTTATACCTAGTTTAGTACCTGGTATGAGAAGCCTTCCCTCACGGTCTGTTGTAACTTTTTCTTAAGTAATTTAATATTTTCCTCAGTTCCATGTGTTTGGACAAATGCTCTTCAAAGTTTCAGTCTGCAAAGAGATATAAAGCTTGCACCACAACGTAAATTAAGTAGTATAACACTTAGTACACTGCTTACTTTATCTGACAGTTTTCATAGTAAACCTTTTCCATAAACAAAACAGTGCATAGGTTTATATTCTGACACATTCTAATAATGAATTAGGACTAAAAAAATAAGTTCATGTAAGTTGCAGATTGGTGGACTGCACCGAGTGACATTGGTTTAGCCTTTTTGACCATGGATAATCTAAAGCCAGGGCACAGTGTTTGATCGAGAGGTTTCCTACCATGTTGCTATAGGGCACAAGCCTCTCTCATTCTTGCATTTTCTTGGCTTTCCCAGTCTTCTCAGGCTGATGTTCAAAGAGAGGATCTTCTAAAGGGCTTAGGTAGCATGTTACCTCAGGTAAAATCACCATATCATTTTTTACCTACCAAATGGTTGAATGATCACCTTCTTCCTGAGTGGTGGGGAAAACTTCTCTGACATCAAATTGTGTCTTCTTTTCTGCCTTATTACTTAGAGTATAAATTCTAGCTACTTGGAACTCATAAATCCTTTTCTTCTTTCAGGAAATCTCCCTTCTTATAACAAAGCCTTGGTGTCTAGACTACTGTTTCAGTTTGTTGGCTTAAAACATATTTCTTTGCGTGTTTTAAATTCTTTAGTTATTCTTCAGGGGGAAATTTGTTAAATGTTAGAGGCTGATGTGACCTGTACTTTTGATTGAAGTGATAAAGAAGGAAAAGTAGTAGCATGGAGAAACAGAATCTGTCAAAAATTGATCAGCAGAAGAGATGAAGTTGGGGTAAAGTGTGAGAAAATACAAGCACAAATAGGACATACTTGTGGGACATGTGTATTTTCCCAGGAATCTGAAAAATTTGTCACAATTTGTGGTGAATATGTCACAAAGATGAACATTATGCACTCAGGGAAGATGAGTCATGGGCAGCAGACCATACAAGGTGTGTCTTAAGAAGCTTGACCTTCACAGGTAAAGAATATACAATTATTCAGATTCCATATGTGTTGTAGAACCTTATGTGTACTGCATGTTTTAACAGCAGTCCATTTATTCATGGCCGTTATAAATTACATAATCAAAAGAAATTTTTAAAAGGATAGAGAATATGCTACTGAGTGAATAGGTCATACATTTTCTAGGAAAACTGATTTTCTATTAAGCCGATTTTGCATAAAATCGATGAATAGAGGACTAAAATCGTTCAAGGTGTGATCTTGCCTCTTGGGCAGTGTTCCATGTATTGAGACTCTAGCAGGACAGGTATTATGTCTCAGTATTTCACATATACAGCTTTTTCTACTTGGATCTTATCTCTTACAATCATTTCTACTGTTTCAAGAGTAGCATAAACATTTCCTCATCTCAAAACATTCCCTTTGTTCCTTCTATTAATGAGATAATATTCTTGTATGTCTCCAATAATTATTTCTGGGGGGGGGCGGAATTTCATTGACATTCTCTACATATGGATAACCTTTCTATTTTTCAAAATATTTACATTTAAGAGAGCAGGAATGGGGTAAACACATTTAATATGGAATTTAATAACAAGAAAGGCCCCAAAGTTGGGAGAGGGTAGGATTTAATACCATGTATAACAATCCTCTATAAGGTTCAATTTTTTTCTTTCTTGGTACCACAGACTAATTGGAAATTTTTTAACTTTATATATGAATCATTGTTATCTTTTTAAAATTCTTGGTATATAAAATTGCATGCCATTTTCCTCCCATGTGTAATATCATTGCAATTATAATTGCATGACAGTTTGCCTACATGCTACTTCTCCTATTTATTCTTATTTATCATCTTCCTATTCTATTTTTTACTATCATTCTTTCCTTTGTTTCCTTCTTCTTTTGTCACAGACACCCAATTCCATATCAAGTCAGCATGTACTGACACTGATATTAAAAATAATGATAGCCAACATTTATTGAAGGCTTATAAAATTGCTAATCCTTATGTTATGCATCTTATAATGTTATACAAATTATTTCATTCATTTTCGCGATAATTCTATAATACAGGTATTAATACCATCTCTGTTTATAAGGAAATTGAGGCTGAGTGATTGAATATCTTCGCTAAGAACTTAAGTAGCTTCGAGGGGAAGAATCAGGATATGAACTAAGGTCTGCCTGAGTGCAAAGTTAATGTTGTTAAAAATTAAAGTTCTCCTTCCATGAGAGACTCTTGAATACTGAGAACAAACTGAGGACTGATGGGTGTCGGGGGGAGGGGGAGATGGGCATGGAGGAGGGCACTTGTGGAGATGAGCACTGGGTGTTATATGAAAACCAACTTGACAATAAACTATTTGTAAAAAAAAAGTTCTTTTTATGTAAAAGCAGCATTCCTTTCTTATAAAATTTTTTTTATTTTCCAAAATATTCTTTAAGGATAATTTTCTAAAATTCAAATTCAAAATAAAATAATGCATTTGCATTCTTGGAAGATGAATTAACAGAAGGCAGTTCCTTTTATTAAATTGTTATTTCCTGGGGCGCCTGGGTGGCTCAGTCGGATAAGCATCTGACTTCGGACCAGGTCATGATTTCATGGTTCCTGGGTTTGAGCCCCGCATTGGGCTCTGTGCTGACAGCCAGCTCAGAGCCTGGAGCTTGTTTCAGATTCTGTGCCTCCCACTCTCTCTGACCCTCCCCTGCTCTCTCGCTCTCTCTCTCAGAAATAATTAAAACATTAAAAAAGTTTTAAATCATTATTTCCTATTATTAAACTGTTATTTCCTATTGCAGTTCTCCTAGCTTCTGTGTTTACATGTCTTCTCTTCTGCATTTATGTTACTTCTAAGTAATATAGTTGGATATCTTTCAAATAGAAAAATATTCCAAATACAGGATTTTGGGCTAAGATGTGGGTAGAAAAGCATGCAGAAAAATTTACTCCCATAACCCTAGAAAAAATGATCAGGAAACCAGTAGCAATATGTGAAAAATATGAGAATCATGTATAGTCCATAATCTGAGAAGAAATTAAATAAGCATCTATACTGGAAAGAGAGGGAGTTCACGAAAATGAGCCATCCCCTCCCTTGCTGCAGCCTGGGGAAAAAAATAGGTCCAATTTAGGTAATGGAAGTGTTTAAACTCAGAACAAGAAGTGCTGTTTCGGAGAATCAAAACAAACAAGCAAACGAGCAAAAGCTATGATGTCTGAATAAAGGAGCAGCCACTTCTCAATTTTTCACAAATCAGCATAAGAAGGGGACAAGTTTCAAAGAGAAGGAATATTTAATAACTGGGGGCACAGGATCTCTCAGTTTCTTATAAAATTATATACTTAACATTTGGTAGAAAATTATTTAGTACTTTCATTAAATGACTTTATTAATATATCTAGTTTAGATACTCAGAAGTTATGAGAAACAAAAAATATGTAATGAGTCAAAATTCCATGAAATTAAATCTCTGGAGATTTTGAGTTATGTTTCAGGTTTTCAATGAACAGATATTACTTTAAATTAAAGAAATATTCAATTAAAAATATTTTAAAGAAGTTCATAACAAGAGGTCCAAATTTCCCCCTAAAGGATCTAAATGTCATTTCTGATTCAGCAACTACTCTTCCACCTACAGGATATAATACTATTAAATCACTTGATTTTTTAAAAAATTAAGTCTTTATTTTAATTCCAGTAGTTACATAGAATGTGTTGTAATAGTTTCAGGTGTATAATATAGTGATTCACTAATTCCATGCATCACCCAGTACTCATCACAAGTGCACTCCTTAATCCCTTTCATACCTGTTTAACCAACATACCCATTGCCCTTCCTTGGTAACCATCAGATTGTACTCTATAGTTAAGAGACCGTTTCTTGCTCTCCCTCCCTCCCTCTCTCTATATATTTTCCCTTTACTTTTTTCTTTTGTTTCTTAAATTTCACAATGTTGTCACTTACATTTGTTTCTCTGTGAACGATTATTTCCTTGACATCGTTGTTATTTCTTTCCCAGGAAGCAAGTATATCATAGGAGGTTAGAAAATTAAAAATTTTCTCTTAAACTAAAAAGACAAGTTTGTTAAACTATAATTAGCAATAAACAAGGAATTCACCTCTTGTAGGTGAATTGGAATGGCAAATTCTTCTGAAGGTAGTCAGCCATATTAAAAAAAAAAAGAAAAAGAAAAAAAAAGAGGAGCATGGAAGGTTTTATTGTCTCTTGTCCATGAAATGCAGCCAGATCAACACTAAACCACCTTGCGCATCTAGAAAACTGATTTGAGGATTAACACAACAGTCTGCACAGCCTGAGCCACAGAACTCATCAGGTACACAGTACAGAGAGGTAAACGGGGTGGGGGGGTAGAGAAGCTGCAAGGGCAGGGAGCTGTTTTTGGTTGCAGACAGAGGATGGAGATGGGGGTTTGGGGTGGAGAGTACAGGAAAAGCCACCCCCCCAAAAGAAAACAGCTGGAAAGAAAGTGGAAAAGTGGAAAGAGCTTCAGAGACTGAGCAAAAAAGGGAGAAAAGAGAAAGGAGAGGATTTAAATTCCATTAAGACTCTATAAACAGGGGGAGCACAGAGTCTGAAACTCTGCAGCTCAATACCTGATGATGCTCTGGTGGGAAGGGCAAATCCCCAGGAGCAGAGATTAAGGTCCTGGGGGTCCTCAGGCCACACGGGGAGAGAGGCAGTTCCCCTGTTAGGAGGACATTTGGTAGAGGCTGTATAGCCACCCCACAGGCAAAGGTCCCAGTGGACCCTGGAGAACAACCACATTCACTGGTGTTGGAACAAGGTTGTTAAGGGGGAATCTTGGCACCAGATTTTCCACGAAACCTGAAATGTTGCTGCTATATGATCGTGTCAACTTTTTCTGGGGCGGACAGGCACCCACCCACAGTCTCTGGGCATTGGCAGCAGCACGGTCTCGTGAACATTCCTGGGGGTGGGCCACCTTTGGACATTGCTCACTGAGACCCTCCCTAGAAGGTCTGAGTGAGTCAAAGTTACAGTCCTTCAGAAGCGAGAGGTCAGGAAACACAGGAAACACAGATAAAAATCAGGAGGGAGGTGCCACCTGGCAGCCTGACTGCTTGGTCACAGTGTAGAAGCAGGGAGTGGATAGAAGCCAGAGATAACAGAGGAGTGCTTGATTGCCAGTCCTGGAGAGCACAGTTTTGATACTAGACACTGGGTAGTTCGGTGATGACATTTCACCTCTCAGCCTACGGGCACATACACACCTACACGCACCACAGCTATTGACCTCAGTAGGCTGATCTGCGCCATCTAGTGGAGAACAGAGCCATTACACTAAATCTTGCTCAACTGAGCCAACAGCATTCTTGACAAACACAAGCCTCTCCACCTGTTAGTTTATGGACTATAAAGTGCTTCATAGCTTGACTTCTACAGGAAACCAGATGTAATTGCAATTGTACTTCACTCTGTTTGCTGGTCCATTTATTCAATTTTTTTCTTTTCTTTTCTTATTCTTGAATACGGAAAGAAAAAATATATTTTTACTTTCCAATATTATTAAAAAGATATTTCTTTAATTTTCTACTATATTGTTTACTTTTTTGTAATTTTTAAAATTTCATTTTACGTTCATCATTTCATTTTATTGTATTCATTTTTTCAAATTTTCAGACCTTCTCCATTTTTTTCCTTTCCCCCCTCCCTTTTTTCATTTATTTCCTTTCCTTTTTGTCTCTAATCTACCAAGCTTCTTTTTTCTAAAACCAGACCAAAACACACCTAGGATCAAACATCCTTTATTTGATTTCTTTGTGTTTTTAAAAATATTTTTACTTTATTAATTCCCTTTCTCCCTCCAAAATGACGAAACAAAGGACTTCACCTCAAAAGAAAGAACAGGAACAGCAAGGGACTTAATCAACACAGATATAAGCAAGATGTCTTAATCAAAATTTAGAATCACAATAATAAAATACTAGCTGGGGTTGAAAGTAGATTCGAATCTCTCTTGGCAGAGATAAAAGAAGTAAAATGTAGTTAGGATGAAATAAAAATGCTATAACTGACCTACAGTCTTAAATGGATCTCAGGGTGGCAAGGATGGATGAGGCAAAGCAGCCAATCATCGATACAGAGGACAAACTTATGGAGAATAATAAAGCAGAAAAATAAAGAGGGATACTAAGGCAAAACAGCACAAAATAAAAATTAGAGAATGCAGTGACTCATTAAAAAATGAATAACATCAGAATTATAGGGGTCCCATACAATGAAGAGAGAAAAGAGGAAGAAGTTTTATGTAAGCAAATCATATCAAAAAACTTTCCTACCCTGGGGAAAGCAGGCATCAAAATCCAGGAAGCACAGAGGACTCCCATTAGATTTAACAAGAATTGACCATCCATAAGACATAGTCAAATTCACAAAATACTCAGGCAAGGAAAGAATACTGAAAGCAGCAAGAGAAAAAAGTCCTTAACCTACAAAGAAAGACAGATCAGGTTCACAGCAGACCTGTCTCAGAAACACAGCAGGCCAGAAAAGAGTGACAGGATATATTCTATATGCTGGATCAGAAAAATATGCAGCCAAGAATTTCTTATCCACCGAGGCTAGGGGTCAAACCCACAGACCGTGAGATCATGACCTGAGCTGACGTCGGACGCCCAACTGACTGAGCCACCCAGGTGCCCCAACACATAAATATCCTTATTTGACTGTAATTTGACTGAAACATCTGGAGTCCAAGGACAGATGGCCTCATAGGGGAATTCTACCATACATTTGAAGAAGAGTTAACACCTACTCTCTTGTAACTTTTCCAAAAAAATAGAAATGGAAGGAAAACTTCCAAACTTTTTCTATGAAGCCAGGATTGCCTTGACTCCAAAACCAGACAAAGACCTCAGTAAAAAGGACAACTACAGACCAATTTCTCTGATGAACATGGATGCAAAAATCCTCAACAAGTTACTAGCCTCAACAAGATACTAACCAACTGGACCCAACAATACATTAAAAGAATTATTTACCATGACTAAGTGGGATTTATACCTGGGATGCGGGGCTAGTTCAATACCTGCAAAACAATCAATGTAATACATCACGTCAATAAAAGAAAGGACCAGAACCACATGATCCTCTCAATAGATGCAGAGAAAGCATTTGACAAAATATAACATCCTTTCTTGATAAAAATCCTAAAGAAAGTAGGAGTAGAAGGATGAAACCTCAAGATCATAAAAGCCATATATGAAAGACCCACTGCTAATGTCATCCTTAATGGGGAAAATCTGTGAGCTTTCCACCTAAAGTCAGGACCACAACAGGGATGTCCACTCTCACTACTGTTATTCAACATAGTATTGGAACCATTTAAATGCATAATGGAATAAAACAGAGAATCAGAAAGGTAATTAATCAGCATTGCCAATGAAATAGGGAGATGAATTAAAGTGAGAAATAAGCATTAAGCATTTTGTAATTAGAATGGTAGTAGTTCTCTTGAAAAGAATACATGTATGTTGTAGTAGAGAAAAATGTCTGAGGAACGAAGGACTGAGTAAGACAATTTCAAAAAGTCTGACCTTGGAAGAAAGAAGCAAGAGATGCTTGCTGTCATGTTAATTTGCACCTAGTAAGAATGAATTACTTTTTTCTTAAATCTTATCTCTTAAGTATATAGAGATACTGAATAGGAAAAAAAAAGTTGTTGTTATTTATTATTTTTTTATATCAAACAGTAATGGTAACTTCTGTAGAGGGGAATGGAGTTGAAAAAATGGAAGAGCTTCCATTGTTTACTGTCTATGCTTCTTTAATTTTTGAAAAATGTTCACTGAGAAAGTAGCCCTTTTATAATAATAAAACAAATAAAATATTTAGCATGCTTCTAATACATTGGTGCTCCATTTCTATAATTACTAAATATCTATCTTTTATATTTTTTACTATTCTGTAAAGAATAAGGTACTACACACACATTCTCAAATATTGTCAGCCTGTTATGATTTCTATGTTACTGTACTTGGATTTAATTTTTTAAAAGACCTTCAGCATATTAAGGTTTTGGGCTTCTTTTTACCACAGTTAAAATACTGCAAAATCCTTTTCTGAGCTAATTTTCCATTAATTGTACTTGGGAATATGAGTGTATTTTTAATATCAATAACTTCCATTACTAATAAGCCTATTATATCTCTTTATTTCACTGCTGAATGTTCCTCACTCATGTTTAAAATGGTTTGGAGTGGATATATTAAATATTTTTAATAATTTAATTATAATATACATTTACATAGTGACATCACAGTTTAAATTTCTGTTCTACTATGTGTTCTGCTATGTGTTCTACTAAATGCTCTATCTTAGGACATGATGAGAAGACATTTCTTTTTTTAAATTTTTTAATGTTTTATTTATTTCGGAGATAGAGAGAGAGGCAACGTAAGCAGGGAAGGGTCAGAGAGAGAGGGAGACACAGAATCCGAAGCAGGCTCCAAGCTCTGAGCTAGCTGTCAGCACAGAGCCTGACACGGGGCTCGAACCCACTAACTGTGAGATCATGACCTGAGCCCAAGCAGGACTCTTAACTGACTGAGCTACCCAGCCCCAACCCCCACAGAAGACATTTCTAATTCTTCTTTCTCTTTTTTTTTTTTAATATTTTTATTTATTTCTAGGAGAGATAGAGAGAGAGAGAGCGTGAGCAGGGGAGGGTCAGAGAGAGAGGGAGTCACAGCCTGAAACAGGCTCCAGGCTCCGAGCTGGCAGTCAGCACAGAGCCCGACGTGGGGCTCGAACCCACGAACCCCGAGATCATGACCCAAGAGAAAGTCGGACACTTAACCAACTAAGCCACCCAGGCGCCCCAAGACATTTCTAATTCTGATTATTATTGTTGTTTGAATATTTATTCTTTTTCCATATTATTGTCATACTGATTATACTCAATGTTACTTTCTACCAAAGTAGAAACAAAACAAAACAAAACAACAACGACAACAAAACAGACAAACAAAAAACCTTTACAAATATACATTAATTGATGGAAAGGCTTGTACACTCATTTTGAATATATTACAAATCCTTTAGACATTAGGTTTTTGTTTCTTGCTCAATTTCACACTGACATATGTAAAAGTATATGAGAATTTGTTATTTAGTCCATTATGTGCAATAGAGCAGATTGTTTAGTATTTCAGAAGCATCTTCTGTGGGCTTTTAACTAACCACTCAGTCACATGAGAAAGCTGAAGACAGAATAAGATGCCAGCCTATACAGACATTATGGAAGCTTGAATTTGGCCAAATACTTTGGCAGAAGAAATGGTGCTTTTATCCTGGTGAACAGTACAAAACAACATGAATTTACTTTTTTTCTTTTTCTTTTTAGTACAGCAAAGTGTGATTTACACAGGAAGAGTCATTGAACTCAGGTTTGTTGAAATTTGGACAGTATTTTGTATAGTAAAGACATCTTCCCCATAGGCTTTGGACCATATTGTGTTATCATATAACAGATAACAGGCCATATGGCAAAGGAGGGAGGGAAATCAGGATAACAGTCTACTGTATCAGTAGATGCATGAATAAGAAAACAAGGGTTAAAACCATACATAGGGACTGTGACTAATTTTCATATTTTATTTAGAGGGGTTTTTTAATGGCATGTCTTAGCAATGAAAATATATTTTAAAAACCCATATTTATATACAAAATTTTCTTTTTTTGAGAGATAGAGAAAAATAGTGCACAAGTAGTGGAGGGACCAAGGGAGAGGGAGAGCGGTGATCTTAAGCAGACTCCATGCCCCGTGCAGAACCTACCGTGGGGCTCAATCCCACAAACCACAGAATCATGACCTGAATCGACATCAAGAGTCTGACGTTTAACCGTCTGAGCCACCCAGGTACCCTCAAAATTTTCTTAAAAAAAGATTTAAAATATCCTCTTTACAATAATACAATTGGGATATAGCCTCAGGGTTGATTATCATGTGATATAATCCAGATGCTTATTTAAAACTCTACTCATCTGGAGACATTATAAAAATTTAAAAAAATATTTATATAAAATAGCTTAATTCTCTCAGGATGCAAGTTTCTGCCTGGTAGTAAGTTAGTAAGCTGTTTTAGGGATCTGCAGTAATTCTTTCAAGACACAAAAGTATAGCATGGCAGTAACTTATTTAATGTTACCTCAGCTGTTTAAAGTTAAGCCAATTTAAACAGTATCTCATTTAATATATTTATGTTATTCATTCATATAACTTCACAGAAATATAAAATATAATATGAAAATGGAATAAAAGAGATCTGACATTTGCCTCCCATTGTTTTATCTATTCTTTCATTTTTCTTGAAAAAGTCAAAAGATTGACAAATGCTACAATAGATAAGTAAAATACAGTGTCATAATTACCTATATAGCTATGGAAAAAATGAAATATTTTAAGTATATGTGATTTCATCATAATCCCATCATCACCCAATATTTCATATATAAAACTGATTTCCTTGGTTTAAAATTAAAAATAATAAGAATAAATTGTGTAAGTAACTATCTTGGAATATATTTGACTTGACTTCCTGCTATATTTAAAGAATTCTATGTCACAAAAGCATACTTTAAATATAAGATTTCTTCACATAAAGACCACACAAGTTATATTTCTTTTTTCACTTGCATGATAATTTTATATCATCATTTTTATAAATAGATAGATACAAAGATACATATAGATGATAGATAACGAAAACACATAGGTTTCAATTTGTCCTTTTTAAAAAAGGATTTTATTCAACATTAACATATATTAAAAAGTGAACAAATAAAAAATGTGAATTGATTCATAAATTTATACGAAGTGAATATATCTGTTTAACCACCATCTAGAACAAGAATAATACATTACCCCATCTCACATGCCCCTTATGTCTCATTTTAGTTCTAACTACGCCTCCCAAAGGCTAACTTACTCGTCTAAATCCAATAACTAGAGTCTAATTTTGACTGTGTTTGAACTTTATATGAATGTTATCTAGCTATGTCCATTTCGTGTTGCTTTTCATTCACACAACGCTCTATTTATAAGTCTGTCCCATCGCCATGAGTATCAGTAATTTGTTTATTTTCATTTGGGTATAATATTTCATAGTATAGATGTATCATGATTTTTAACCATTCTACAGTTAATAAATACTTAAGGCATTTATTGCTTTGAATTGTAACAAATAATATTGTAACAAACATTCATATGCTTAACTTAGCATTTACATTGTATACATTGGTTGGGGGGTCACCAATATATACAATAGAATACAAAGTCTGACTCCATTTTTTAATGTTTCTGACAACGTTCAACCCTGCTACTCCCTTTTCCTCTTCTGCCCTCACATCTTGGCAAGTTGATAAAAAACCTAGATGATGGGGCGCCTGGGTAGATTAGTCGGTTGAGTATCCGACTTTCGCTTAGATCATGATCTCGCGGTTCGTGGGTTCGAGCCCCGCGTCGGGCTCTGTGCTGACTGCCAGCTCAGAGCCTGGAGCCTGTTTCAGTCTGTGACTCCCTCTCTCTCTGACCCTCCCCTGCTCACGCTGTCTCTCTCTCTCTCTCTCTCTCCTAGGAATAAATAAAACATTAAACAAAACAAAACAAAACACCTAGATGCTCCCTTCTTTGGTATTGGTGGTAAATTCAAATAGCGCAGATCTCAGCCCATGAGAGGGAACTCTCCTTTCAACTCCAAACTTCTAACCACCATAATAGCTCCGGTATACCTCCCATCACTCAAGGTGTTTTTTGGACCTGATTGGGTGTTTGCCCTCTTTTCCCAGAAAGTTTCATTATGTAAGTAACACATCTCTTTACATCATCTTGGTGTATATGCCTGCAGCATCACAAGTCTTGATATCCACAGTGAGTTTTTGTCACATGAGGATTCATCCTGTGCCTGCAGAGTGACTCCAGCAAATACCGAGGAATGGATCTGTGCCTCACATGTATGGGTGTGTTCAGCTCAGTAGATGGTGCCAAAAAAACTTCAAAGAGGTTGTACCCATTCATACTACAACCAACTGTTGAGAAGAGTACTGATCCTCCTCCTTAACAGCATTTGGAATTTTCAAGGGGTTCTTTTCATTTCTTTTTTTTTTTCTGCTTTCTTTTCTTCTTTCTTTCTTTTTTTCTCTCATCATTCTGGTAAATTTGTAGAAGAATTGCACTGTGATAATTAATAAGCATATTTAATGGAATTATTGGCCATCAGGATGTCTCCATTTGTGTCTTTTAAAGCCTTTTGCTCACTTATTTTAATGTTTTTTTAGGTGTAGAATTCTGAAATATAAGTTCTTTGTCATTTATGTGAACTGCAAATATTTGCTTTCACTCTGTTAATGCCACTTAATTCTTCTTGAAATAAATTCATAATTTCACTCCTTTAATATAACAGTTTTAAATTAATTAATTAATTAATTTTTTAATATTTTTATTTATTTCTAGGGGAGAGAGAGAGAGAGCGTGAGCAGGGGAGGGTCAGAGAGAGAGGGAGTCACAGACTGAAACAGTCTCCAGGCTCTGAGCTGGCAGTCAGCACAGAGACCGACACGGGGCTCGAACCCACGAACCGCGAGATCATGACCCAAGCGAAAGTCGGAAGCTTAACCGACTAAGCCACCCAGGCGCCCCAACAGTTTTTAATTTAAATAGTTAAATTATTATTCCTTTTTTTTTTTTTTACCACTGATGGTTATTTTTATACTGTTTAAGAGATCTATGTCTTACATATGTTCATGAATATTATTTCTTACATTATCTTACTTAAGTCTAGAATTCATCTGTAACTGACTTTTATATGTAGTGTGAGGTATCATATGGATATCTAGTAGTCAGTTTTTACCTTTATATTCTTCTACACTGATTTGAAATTGAGAATATCTATCCTCATTAGGCAATTAGCTTCCCTTATAATTACTTACTTCAATTCTTCATTTACTCAAGTATTACTTTTGACACTAACTTTGTGCCAAATGCACTTTTAGGCATTAGAGGAAAAAAAAAAGATTACAATCCTCTATGTCTTCATGGGGCATTGGGACAAATATCCAATAGCAAATAAATAAATACAACATGCTACATGGTGTATAAGTGTAGAGGAGAAAATCAAAAGATAAATGGGGTTTAGGAAGAACTGGGTAGAGCATAGATCTTAACATTGGGGTAGGTAATGGCTTCTCTGAGTTGGTGACATATAAGAAGAGACCAGAAGGATAAGAAGGAATGAGCCATGAAGAACTCCAGAAGATAAGCATTAGAGACTGAAGGAATCATGTCAAAAAGTTATGAGACAGAAGTTTGCTGCCTTTTCCAGAAAAAGCAAGAAGGCCAATGTGGAGGAAGAGGGAAAAGTTTGGAGAATATGAGATAGAAGGGCAAAGGGGCAGTGGAAAACAGACCAAGTCTGTGGCTTTTATTCTGGACGGTTAGGAAGGTGGTATAAGATTTGACCAGTGGAATGATATTATCTGAGTTGCAGTTTAATAGAGTAACTCTTGATCAGGAATTGAAAATGGACTGGTGTAGGAAGGAGGGTAAGGATGAAAACAAGTAATAACATCCCAATAACTACACTGTGCATTACGGGTTAATGCACTGATGCTGTGAGATACTGGTGCTTGTAAAAACTGGAAGGATTCCAGATATACTTGGTATACTTTCAGTATATTTTCAGCTTTTTAATTTTTTTTTTAAATTTTTAAATTTTTTAAATATTTTTTTATTTCTGAGAGAGAGAGAGACAGCGCGAGCAGCGGAGGGTCAGAGAGAGAGGGAGTCACAGGCTGAAACAGGCTCCAGGCTCTGAGCTGGCAGTCAGCACATAGCCCGACGCGGGGCTCGAACCCATGAACCGCAAGATGGTGACCTAAGCGAAAGTAGGACGCTTAACCGACTAAGCCACCCAGGCGCCCCATATTTTCAGCTTGTGATGACTTAACGTATGGAGAATGAAAAGAGAGAGAGAGAAAGAGAGAGAGCAGTCCAAGATAACTCTGCTGGTTTTTTGCAGAAGCAACTAGAAAAGAGTTACCTTTTGCTGAGATGGAGAGATGTATAAGGTGAAAAAGTTTATGAAAAGTTACATTTAGTAGAAAATCCACAAAATATGATTCCGTCTATCAAAATAACTCATCTACTTACTAAGTCTATCCATTTAAAAAAACACACAAATTTTCTCAAAGAAGATATCAAGAAAACAGGCACATGCTTCCTCCTCTTTGTTTTCTAAATTACTTCAACTACTGGGAAAAGAAACAATACTTCTTTGGCCTCAGTGAAAAAAACACACAATTTAGAATACTGGTTTCTTAATATAAACAAAGGAAAAGGTCACACTGTATCTCCAATGACTTTTTTTTTAACCTTTATAATTAGTGCAATAAAGAATCAATACCTCAATTTTAGAATTCTGATGAAGCACTGGCTCATAAAAATGGCAGGATACTCTCAAACATTCAATTAAGAAAGAATGGAAACTATTGAGTCCTTATACTAGAAGTTACTGGTTATCAGTTATTACAAAACCTGAAAATAACGTTGAGTGTGAAAGACCTAGAGCTAATACATTTAGAGACCTTTATCAATATTCATGAGTACAACACACAGCCTCATTGCTACTGGGGAGAAGATAATGATGTAATGAATGATGGATTAGATGGATAGAAAATGCAATCACTGCTAAAGCCAAAGTTTTCCTAACAAACTAGCTTCTCACTTCCAGTAAACTTTCAGTTTACTGAATGGGGTTTCTTCCTAACCCCTTCTAATTTAGGAAAATGTGCTAACTTTAAAAGATAGGTTAAAAAAGGGAAAATACATCAGATTTGAGACCCTGTGTGATTACATATATAAACCTTAGAATTTCAGAAGAGCTTTGCAGGCGGAATTGTACAGCTCATGGGTCAAATAATAACTTGAATATTGTTCTGCTTTAATTATTATAGAAACTGAAGCAGGTGACGTACACTAAGAAGATGTCAAGATAACATGTTTGCTTCCTCCAGTTCTATATAAAAATAGTAACTAACATTTGCATGGTGTATTACAGTTTACAAAGTGCTGCTGCATACCTTGCCTCACTTGATTTTACATCTTAGATTCAAAGATGCACTTTAAATAGCAATGGCTATCACTAGGAAAATGTAAACATTGGCAGAGCAAACAAACGTAACCAATTCTACATTTCATTCCCTGTTTAGGTAAGAACTGCCCATTCATTTTCAACAACTGTTAGTGGACACTTGTTTTTCGGACACTTGTATTTTCTCCCTTGCGTATCAAGTCACCTTCCACTTTGTCATTGGAAGAATCCTTTCTTCGTGACACACAATTGAGTGTTCATCATATAACATATGAAATATTGAAAACATTCTTTGTCTTGCATTCTTTCTTAAACTTGAACTTAAAACCTTAGCATCTCCACAAGGCATGTGAATTAAGTGAATGAGGTTCAACTTGATCTGCATTTGTAATTTTGAATATTTTTTCTACTCTTTACCCAATTCTGTCCTTCAAATATCTAGAAATACCACTATTCCCAACCATGTTCTGTCCTCCAGCCCTTCAAAACAAAGCTTTATGAATTTGGTTTCCTCTTTCCCATTCTTTCAATGCATCCTTCCAATCTTCAATCTATATCTTGTCCTATTCCCCAATGCCTATTCTCTGCCTCAAAAGAGTTTTAAAAGTTTACACAATAAAATGGTGTATAATTGTGTCAGATTACTTTTGTCAATAACATGCTAAACTTGCCCCCCCCCAAAAGAGGGATTCTAACGATGAAATCTATTATTAAAGAAAATATATTTGGCAATGTTGTACATATGCTCTGATTTCAATTAGTTGAAATACTGGAAATATTTTCTGTAAGTGAAAAGCAGCAGAAAGGAACAATGCACAGCTTATTAAAGGCCAAGATCTGTGATAAATAAATGTCAAAGCATCAGATCTCTGCAAGTATGTCAGGTAGATATTATTTCCATTTAACAGACCAGGAAACATAGGCTTGTAGCTCTAGATTTAAACTTACCACAGTTATGCAGTTGTATCAGTAATAAATGATAAAGACACATTTCCTACAAATCTAGTCTGTCAGACCACAAAGCTTATGTTCTTTCTAATACAAGAACTAGAACAAGAACAACAAAACACATATTTTTGTAATGCATTGTATTTGTCTGTTAGGGCTGCCATAACAAAATACCAACAATTTCTAGTACAAACTTTTAGGTAACAAAATACCTAAATTGATGTTGAAGGTGTTCTAAACAACAGGGACTTATTTGCTCACACTTCTGGAGGCTGAGTCCAAGATCAAGGTGCTGGCAGCTTTGGTTTCTCTTAAGGCCTTTCTCTTACTTAGTCTTGCAGACAGCTACTTTCTCATTGTCTTCACATGGCCTACACATGTGCATCCCTGCGGTCTCTCCCTCTTCTAACACGAATGCTAATCCCACTGGGTTAGAACCTCACTCTTCTGTCCTCATATAACCTTAATAACTTCACTAAAAGTGCCATCTCTAAATAGTCACTTTTGGGGTTAAAGATTCAACATATAAATTCAGGGAGAACACATCAGTCCATAATATAAACTTTAATTTTTCATTTAACACAGAAGTTGCATATATCTTCTAGCAATGTGTATTAGTTTAAAAATTCAATTGCCTTATTACTGAATAGAATGACAAAGAGAAAACTGACAATGAAATGAGCCATGGATATGTTAACATTAAGACATATTTAAGAAGTAAGAGTAGAGAGGTTGCTTTCTAATTTTCCTTCCATTGGAGTGGTATGGCATAATACAGTTAATACAATGAGGTGACAAATGTAACATTACCTTAGCTTCTACTGTAAACCAGGCACTAGGCTATGCCTGGGAGACACAGAAATGCTAACCTTTGTTCTTTAACCTAAAAAGCATTCGCATTCTCATTAAGTTGTTTCTCACTAAGCAGCAGTCAAAAGGCTCCTGATATGGAAGAATGAGGGGCAAATCGAAGTTGTGCAGAGCTAGAGATGATATAATTTTGTGGAAACTTTAAGAAGAGTATAAATTATGAATAGAACATTAGATATAATATGGATCCTTATTTATTTTAATGTTTATTTATTTTGAGAAAGAAAGCACGAGCTGTGGAGGGGCAGAGAGAGTGGGAGAGAGAGATTCGCAAGCAAGCTCTGTGCTAACAGCAGACTCAGGGCTTGATTTCATAAACCATGAGGCCATGACCTGAATCAAAATCAAAAATCAGATGCTTAAGCAACTGAGCCACCCAGTCTCCTGAATGTTTATTTAGAATAAGGAAAACTAAGGGGCACCAGGTGGCTCAATGAGGTAAGCCTCCAACTCTTAACCTTGGCTCAGGTCAGATCTCCTGGTTCCTGAAGTTAGTTGGTAAGACAGTTCATGAGATGGTTGTGAGATCAAGACTCATGTAGGGATCTGTGCTGACAGTATAGAGCCTGCTTAGTATTCTCTTTCTCCCCCCCTCTCTCTCTGCCCTTCCTCCCTCTCTCTTTCAAGATAAATAAACATGTTTTTTAAAAAGACAATGAGGAAAACTAAAAAAACAAATTACAAATATTAGAAGCTGACAGCCACCAATATCACAACACTGAAAAAAACAACACAACTTCTACAGAGATTTCTATAATATATTTTTATCACACTTTGTGACTGCATTAGTCTTGATTCTTCTTCCAACAATGATTTCTCAATGTTTTTTATTGGAAGAATTAAAATATAATTGAGCTTTTTTCTCTAACATGGTTGGTTAGAATTTTTTATTTTTATTACCATTTATCTTCATTAGAATTTATTAAATAAGGATACATTTGTTGATTTTATTATTTATTATTACATTATGTACTTTAGAGAAATATATTTTAGCATCCTATCCTGTAACTGGTAATATGCAAAATCACTAGCAAGTTCCTTTATGGATGAGCTGTAAGATATCAGAACATTTAAAGTTTTCTTCTACAATGACTAATATTAAGTACTCTTAGAATTAATGATTTTCTAACTATTTTAAACTCAAATGCCTCATTAGAGATGGATATTTTTACTTTATGCTATTTCATTGATTTTAATGTTTTGTGTCAAATTAGTAAGAAATATTTTTCTAATGTATTCACAGGTCATGTTCTTTGTCATTGACTGGGTTATTAAACAATCCAAAAATGTATTTCTTGTTTCTACTAATATTTAGCTCTTTCCCTAAACAAATCACTTCTTTTTAAAAGGTTTTATTTAAAATTTTTTAGGTGTACAGTATAGCGATTCTACACTCCCATACAACACCTGATGCTCATAAATATACTCCTTAATTCTCATCACCCATTTAACTCATCCCACCCCCTATTCTGGTAACTATCAGTTTGTGCTCTACAGTTAAGAGTGTGTTTATTGGTTTGCCTCTCTTTGATCTCATATTTTGTTATAATTATCTTGTAGATACCAAAATAGTTTTTATTGATTTCATTACTCATCTATATTATTTCAATCATATTCCATGAATTTATTCCATGAGTAACTCTGAAGACTTAGTTTCACTTATCTCACCCTTATCTGCCATGGCCCTAGTAAAAGGGATGAGGTACAATTATTCCCAGATCATCGAGTGCTTTGGTGCCTGTCTGCCTTTCTATTCATGGTCATTTAGTCATAAAGTCACCATTAGTATACACTTACTGTGGTGGACTGCCAAGGTAGATGTTCAGTTCAAATTTAAGCTCTCCGGTTTTTATTATTATTTCCTATAACAATCTCTTTAAGTTTCCTTTTCCTGATCTCTACAATGAAAGGATTATACTAAACCATAGTGTATTACTTGGGTTTAAAGCTAGGTGTCTGCAAAAATTAGAAATCCAATGATAATTAAGTGGCCAAAAAGTAGAAATGTATTATCCTCTTTTATAACAGTCCAAGGTAAATATTCTAGGTTGACAGGCAGATGTACTCTACATTGTTCATTGAAGCACCCAGGTTCATTCTTCTATGTTATAACTCCAACCCCAGGCATTAGTGTGGTCTGCATAATCAATGTTGTGTGCACTTGGATTTCAGCTGGTTGGAAGAAGAAAGAAAATCTGGAAGAGACATACCCTCAGTCTTAAGGTCTAGACCAGTAAGTGGCATCCATCCTTCTGATTACATTCCATTGGCAAGAATGCAGACACAAAGCCACACCTAAATTCAAGCAGGGCTAAGAAAAGTAGTATGTTTGGACTGGCATGTGCTTGAATAAAACCCCATTTCAATGGCTGGAGGGATATTGACTTTTGGTGAACAGTAAGTAAAATTTGCATTACTCTCTAATTGATTTCAGTTGTGAAATTATGTCTTATGCTGATTAACTTATTTCATATTTTTGTCAAAATCACATCTAAAATTTGGATAAAACTAGTACTCTGGAAACTGTCATATTCTATTGAATATTTACTGTACCTGTGTTGGTCCAAATTCCCCTAAATATTAAAACGGGAAATGTCTTTTTTATATATACTTTCCCAAACGGATGGAGGAATAAGTTTGTATGAATTATATGCTTATTTATCAGATTTGGGCAAAGTTTCTCAGAAACTTAGGGTACACTATAATGTTTCTAGAGTCAGTTGTTTCTAGTTTTGTTAGCACTGCACTGTAACATTCTTTAGGAAGATACATGAGTGTTTAAACTAATGTTCTACTCTTTTCAGCTGTGGTAATTTGCATTATACTCTTCGTATCACATATCTATCTACAACATTTAACTCTCTATTAAAAGAAACTCAGTCTAGAGTTTGACCTCTGACAGCTTATACTCTCTCTCCTAAAGTATGAGAAGATAAAGATGAATGAGACCTACATGCTAATTATACTGAGAGCCTTTTAAAGGATTGTTTATTTCTAGATTAATGGACTCAAGTACACAAAATTATTCCTTTGGTAAAACTCACATGCCAGATAGTGGCTTAACTTTGTTTCAAATCAACTTATCACAAGTTGAGGGTAATTGGAACTCATTTTAACTAATTAACACAATTTAAGTTAACCATTACCTGTGCACTTTGATTTGATCATAATAATATGTCTAGAACATAGTAAAAACAATTTTGGGGAACATGGGTGGCTCATTTGGTTAAGTATATGACTTCTTCTTAGGTCATGATCTTGCAGTCCACGGGTTTGAGCCCCACATTGGGTCTGTGCTGACAGCTCAGAGCCTTGAGCTTGCTTTGTATTCTGTGTCTCCCTGTCTCCCTCCCTCTCCTCCACTCCAGCTCTGTCTCTGTATCTCTCTCTCAAAAATAAATGAACATTAAAAAAAATTTTTAAACTATTTTACATTCACAAAATTCTATCTTAAATTCCCTCTACCATAAGTAGAACCACAGCATAGAAAAATGACATCATGACTTTCATGTTACCTTTGCCAAGTGTTTTGTTTCTGTTGTTTTATTTTGTTCTGGAGCAGTGTAAAAATACATCTATTTTTATAGTGTATCAAGAAAACGTAAAGAAAAGTCTTAAATGTATCTCTAGTGGTCAAGAGAAGGGTTCACAATCAGCATATTTTAGAGTGGTTGTCCAAGGCTGTGAACAAGCTACTCCAAGCTATTTTAACTTTAAAGCAGTAGTTCTCAAAGTGTGATCTCTAGATTGGAAACATTATTATAGTCTGGGAACATGTTACAAATGCAAATTCTCAGGTCCCAGCCCAGATTTACTAAATCAGAAACTCTGGGAGTAGGTCTCAGCAATCAGTGTTTTTCAGTGAGCTCGTATGTCCCTTACTCACCTGGGTGGTTTGCTCAGTAAGTTTTAAGAAACATGTTTCCAATAGATTCCATAGCTGAAATCCATTTAAAATTTTGGAGAAATCTATGCATAAATAATTTTAAATATATTTTTTTGTTCCAAATTCTCATTGCACTCACAAGTATCTCAAATGAGGGCATATTTTTCTCAAGCCTTTTCCAGTTGAATGCAAATTAAGTCATCATTTAAAACAAGACAGAGAAGGGGCACCTGGTTGGCTCAGTCAGTTAAGTGTCTGACTTCCACTCAGGTCATGATCTTACACTCTGAGAGTTTGAGCCCCATGTCAGTCTCTGTACTGACAGCTCAGAGCCTGGAACCTGTTTCAGATTCTGTGTCTCCCTCTCTCTGCTCCTTCTGCACTTGTGCTCTGTCTCTCTCTCAAAAATAAAATCAAAATATTAAAAAAATTTATAAAACAAGACAAAGATCATCAAAATCTTATTTTAGAACTTTTTAATAATACTGGTTTTAACTTGTTTACATTAAATAAACAAATACTTCTTAAAATCAGTACTTTCCATCTTTAACTAGATATATCACAAGAAAAATAGAACATAATTAAAAACCAATTCTTGCGATTATTATTTTTGTATCAAGAGGCTATACCAATAGTGTCAATTACTAAACATCATTATAATTATAAGCATCAGTTTCTTTAAAAACTTAAGATGATATATTAAATAAAGTAAAACAAAAACCTTCCTATTTGCTAATTTGACTTCTGTAATTAATTTCTTTATGTTTACAACTTGCCTCTTTTTTCCATTCCAATTTACAATATTTTTCAAAAGTGAACTGCAGCTTTCTAGTGAAAGATCATAATTGCCAACATTTGTAAGGTAATTTAAAAATATATCTTACAATATGCATGTAAAATAGTATAATATAATTAAGCATAAATATCACAACGGCATTATCTGAACAGCTGTTGCCATATGGTATGATGTTTGAGTGATAAGGGTTTCAACCTTATGTTACAAGACTTATGAATTATAGGTACCTACCCCTAGACCGTAAGCTTTTTTTCACCTTAGAGAGGATATATAAAATCTTTTTAACTAGAGTAAAACAACAACAAAAAAAGAAAGAAAAGAAAAGAAAGAGAAAGAGAAAGAAAAAGTAGGAGAAAAACAAAAACAAAAACCCCAAAAACACAGAAGAAAGATGTTTGGATGAAGATTTACAGATTAAAAATTCATAAAATTATAAAGTTAGTATTAAAACATAAAAAGAAAACAAAAATAAGTAGCCATATCAACAGGAATACTGTTAAAGACATTGGTACCCTTGGAACAATTAATTGTAGGTATAGAGACTAAAAATTTTAGGCAAATTGGCTATTGGTTTTTCAGCTGGTCATTTTAACATAGGATCAAGGTCTCCATTGGACATAGATTAGCAAATGACAGGAAACTGATAAAAAAGACAGGCCTAATGCAGCACTATTAAGAAACATTTATCATAGCGATTCTTATCAAGATTCCATCAATCATATCCATTTTTTCAACAATTATTTATTGAATGTTTGGAATATGATAGTCATTGTTATCAGTTAAGAGATGATTAAGTAATCAGATGAAATACAAAATATTTACAGTGTCTGGCATAGGTTGCGTGTGTATGTGTGTGCATACACATGTATGTGTGTGTGTGTGTCTTTTGATTATGTTAAGCTTCTGTGTATCCCTTGGTTTAATTGATTTTAATCATTTATACTTGTTTTAGTTTTTAAGGTAAGTTCTGCATTAAAGAACACTCTCAAAATTGTAAGAAGAAAAAAATGAAACACTTACAAAAAAAAAACAAAAACTGGTATTGATTCCTGAAATATCCCTCCAGGTAAGCAAAAACCTCTGGAGGTAGATATCTAAACAAGGATCTATTCTTCTTTTAGTGTGCAGTCCCTTTTAATGATCCTAAAGTGATTATTTCTTACCAATCTTTCCAGTTTACATATCTTCTTTCCTCACCAGAGAAGGAATCAATGTTGTCATATTATAATATAAAAATAACAAGATTGCATAGAGAAGGCTGGGCCTGGACCCAATGATCTTTTCAATGCTTGCTGAAGGAACTTGGCGAAAAGGACTAAGAGAGATGTAGCCTCATCTGGAGTGATCTATTGAACTCTCACATATGATATTACTTACAACTAAATAAAGAGTCCAGTCTTTGCCAAAGTCACTAGCTATTTTAAGATTGTCCTCAGAATTGCTGAACCAGACTGTAAACTTACACATGGGGCTGGAGTTATTGTCAATCATCAATGTAGTAAAAGTATGATCATGAGACAAGGCAGTTCTTGAGAAGGCACTAACTAGACTTGGATGAGGAGAAAGATTTTATTTTCTCTCTGACATTGGAAATTGGGGATTATTTTGTATCTTGGACAGAAAGCAATGGTAGAGAGAAAAGCAGTGTACCTCATCTCCTGAGGCCAGGAATAAACAATGGTGACACCACTGGAGAATCTTTCTACTAAGAGAACCAGAAGTAACAGAATCAAGGGTTTTGCAGCAATGTGTGAAAGCAGAGTAATTTGAAAATTCCAAGAAATGGCTGAGAGTAACTTGAAAAAATACCAGATTTTTACAATAGACTGCTTTAAAAATTACTAATTATGAACTTCTTGAAAATGATTTTGTGATAAACATCCTAGAAGAAATAGATATTCTAAGAAGTAAACCTCTCAGAAACTAATAGTTTTCTTTGGTTATTCCAGAAAGGAAAAATTTATTTTTTTGATTTGATTTACTTAGTATAAAGCCCTAAAATTCATGTTTCTTTAAACATTTAATAACTTTTTATTTTTAGGCTAATAAAGAAAATTAGAGACTCTGTGCTGAATAATAACAGAAGTCAATAGTTAATAATATGTGTTGATATGTTCATTCAGTTTTTCAATTATATACATTCAGTTTTTCAAGCAATGTACAATTGTTTCTACTGTATCATATGAATAGGTAGAAGTATAATAAATACAACAAAGATTGATTATTTAGCTCATATCTTTTGAGTTACATAAAATCTTATTATAAATAGGTAACTTCAATACAATCATATGATAGCCATGGCAAATCAGGCTTGGTTTTCTCACCTATAAAGTAGACACAATGTTTTTAATTGGTTTACATATCCAAAAGACTTGCTTTGGGATCAAATGTGAAAGCATATATGAAAATCCCACGTATATTATCAGTAATACCTAAAGAAGTCCATAAACCTATAAATGATATCTGAAAATAAATGAGAGAAAAAAATCAAGAAGTATTTTAAGTTACATTTGCACCAAATTTCAATGTATCTTCCCATTTAATTTACAGATAACTTGGCTTAGGACTGGGGAGTGCTAATTTATCAATTTAATCTTCTAAAAATTAATGTAATTTAAATTTTATTTCATTTTAAACACAAGAATAATAAAAATGTAGGGCTTTATGCCTAAGAAGCCAAAAATTCACTTCCTTTTGTCGCTTAATTACTACTTCACTGTGTAAGTATAGAAGTTTTTTACCCATTCTATTATTGATAGATATTTGGGTCATCGTGATTGTTCAAATATTATGAAAACTGCTGCCTCCAACAGTCTTGCATACTCTACTGTATATGTGCAAGATCTCTTTTCATTATCTTGCTTTGGGGTTGCTGATTTGTAAGGTATCTAACTTTAACTTAGATTTGCCAAACAATTTTACCATAACAATTTGTGATAATTCTAGTTACTGTACATCATTTTTTTTTTAATTTTTTTTGGTTTTATTTATTTTTGAGACAGAGAGAGACAAAGCACAAGTGGAGAGGAGCAGAAAGAGAGGGAGACACAAAATCCAAAACAGGCTCCAGGCTCTGAGCTATCAGCACAGAGCCCGACGTGGGGCTCGAACCCATGAACCTTGAGATCATGACCTGAGCCGAAGTGGGATGCTCAACCGACTGAGCCACCCAGCGCCCCTAGTTACTGTACTTCCTTAAGAAAAGAGATAACGTTTGAATTCTGTTGGTCAATCTGGTGAGTATGTACTGGTAAGTTTTTATGGTGTTCATTTGCAGTTCTTTGATAAGATGATTTTCAAAAGTTTATCGAACTTGGATTTCTTCCTTTTAAATAATTTTTTTTTTGCTTCTGTGCTTTTTTTTTGGGGGGGAGAGTGTTGATCTGTAGGCATTCTTTACATATTCTGGATAGTCCATTCTTCGTTGGTTGTATGCATTAACAACTTCTACTATGTAAACTATCGTTTTACTATTCCTGTATCTCTTGACAGAGAGAATTTCTCCATTTTAATGTAGCTGAATTAATCCGTTTTCTGCTTTATAGGTAATAATTCCTATACAGCAAAACCTTGGTTTGTGAGTATAATTCATTCTAAAAACATGCTTGTAATCCAAAGGGCTAATCTATCAAAGCGAATTTCAAGAACCGTTGGCTCAGTTGTGATCATGTGACATTTGGTATCATGTACTACGCATATTGCAAGCCATCACTCAGTTATCAAATTAAAATTTATTAGAAATGTTTGCATGTTTTACCGAACACTCGCAGAACAAGTTACTCGTAAACCAAGGTTTTAATGTATGTGATTTTATTGAATTTTTTTCCAACTCCAAGGTCATATTTTATTCCATTCTTATTTGTTATTTTTTATCTATGTATTCATTCATTCATTTTCCTTATTTAGATTTTTCAATCATGTGGAATTGTTTTTATACAGTTTTAAAAATATATATCCAATTATATTTCTTATATTTCCAGAATCATTTATTGTAAATTCTATTCTTTGATAATATGTTTTAAACCACTTGCTATCCATTAAATGCCTCTATATACTTGGGTCTATATTTGAATTATTTTTTCTATTTCATTAATTTTGTCCATATCTAATTCTTTGTGTATATCAATTCTTGTTCCACTGCTATACTACTAAATACTAAATCCGAATGCTCATGCTTTCTAGGAGAGGAAGTTAGTTCAATTTCTTGTTCTAATTCATGAGCTTTCTCTATTATTGATTTTATGCTTTCATATGAAATTTCAGGATGTGTTCATCATTTTCCATAATCAAGGAAAAAGTATATTAGAATACTAATTAGAAATACCTTAAATCAACACATAAATTTGGAGAAATTTTCCACCTTTATAATATTAAATACTCCAATCAATTAACATGGTATATAGTCCATTTAATTTGATTTTGTTTAATCTCTTTACAAGCATTTCTTAGTTACAAACAATTATGGTTTCTTTCAGAAGCCTCTCAAACTATAAATTATGATACTTTGGAATTAAATCAAGTTGAATGCCTATATTGAGCCCTTCCATAGCATGGTGTAGGTATTGTGCTAAGACAAGGGTTTGGAGCCAAGAAAAAAAATGCTTATTAAGATGATGTTGTTTAGGGCACCTGGGTGGCTCAGTCATTAAGCATCTGACTTTGGCTCAGGTCATGATCTCATGGCTGCTGAGTTCAAGTCCCTCATCAGGTGAGCTCTAGCCCAGCTTCAGGTAAGCCCTGCTTCCCTGCTTCTTTATACCTCTCTCTTTAGCTCTCTCACTCTCTCAAAAAAAAAAAAAAAAAAAGGTGGTGTTATTTAGATGTGCTTTAACTCTGCATCGTTTTTGCCTATTATTTGTTTATTTTTAAAATATTTCAGCTGAGGGGAGCCTGGATGGCTTATTTACACACCAAATCTTGATTTTGGCTCAGGTCATAATCTCACGATTCCTGAGGAGATAGAGTCCTGCTTGGGATTCTCTCTCTTCCTTCTTCTGTGCCCCTCCTCTACTCATACAGTTCTCTCAGAATAAATAAATAAGCTCTAAAAGTGTATATATATATACACATTTATAATTTCAGCTGCATTTGTTACCTGGTTTTCCTTAATGTGTTCTAGAAAATACTTATGCCAATATAACCCTTCTGCACATTCTCATCTAGAAATAATCAACAGAAAAATTTTAGCAGAAGAATTTTTAAAAATATCAAAACACACAAAACAAAACTTTCAACTCAGCTGAGATCATGAAAATGACTAAGTGAGGCCAATGAACTGAAATCTAATATCAATCTGGAAATGACATTCTAAAACTGGAGCTGATATTTTTTATTTTTTTTTATTATTATTATTTTTTTTACAAATAGTTTATTGTCAAATTAGTTTCCACATAACACTCAGTGCTCATCCCCATAAGTGTCCTCCTCTATGCCCATCCCCCCTTCCCCCCCCATCCATCAGTCCTCAGTTTTTGTCAGCATTCAAGAGTCTCTCATGGTTTGCCTCTCTCCCTTTCCCCCACCATTTCAGCCCTTCTTCTCCCCCTTGGTCCTCTGTTAAGTTCCTCCTAATCCTCCTATACGTGCACACATATGATATTTGTCCTTCTCTGCCTGACTTATTTCGCTCAGCATAACACCCTCAAGGTCCATCCATGTTGCTACACATGGCTAGATTTCATTGTTTCTCATTGCCATGTAGTATTCCATGGTATAGATAAACCACATCTTCTTGATCCATTCATCTGTTGATGGACACTTAGGCTCTTTCCGTGTTTTAGCTATTGTGGGGAGTGCTGCTATGAACATTGGGGTACATGTGCTCCTATGCCTCAGCATTTCTGTATGGAGCTGATATTTTTTAAAACTGGAGATTGTTGGGGCGCCTGGGTGGCTTAGTCGGTTAAGAGTCCGACTTTCGCTTAGGTCATGATCTCGTGGTTCGTGGGTTCGAGCCCTGCGTTGGGCTCTGTGCTGACAGCCAGCTCAGAGCCTGGAGCCTGTTTCAGTCTGTGACTCCCTCCTTCTCTGACCCTCCCCTGCTCACGCTGTCTCTCTCTCTCCTAGAAATAAATAAAACATTAAAAAAAAAAATTTAAAACTGGAGATTGTTTTGTTTTGTTTTGTTTTGTTTTTTTAAACAATCCCAGATGGAAACTAGATCTCTCTTTGGAGGCAGTTCTCATTTCCAAAGCTATTTACTCCTTGTTTGGGTGAATAAACTAGAGAAATTCAATTTCCCCTCTATTCCAATAACTCTTATGACTCCCTGTCTCACAGTTGCGGTCATTTCCAAAGCAGAATTGTGGAAATGGCAAGATAAAACAGCATGTTTCTAACTATGACTTACTTATTTAAATTGTATGGATTGTACTTGTCTTAGGAATAATGAAGAATAAATGGAATTCTTTACTTTCCAGCTTTGATGTTACGAGCTCTTCCAATTGGTCATGTATTTTTGTGTCTGTGTATTTTTTCCAGCACTTTTCATTTTTCACTGATTTTGCATTAATTCCAACACTTGTTGAAAAATCAGCACTGGAGTCACGTGAGTGTGAAATACAAATTTGCCTTCTGTGCTCAGAAATTTCACAATCACACCAATGACACTGAGCAATTCTCATATGCTAGCAGAAAAAAATAAATATTTTTAATGTAGTTAAGAATTATTTCAGAAGCATACCATAATCCTTTAATCTGATACTAATTCATGGAAAAAACCTGACTACTACTAACAAAGTCAAAGATAAAAATTGACTGCTCTCAAAGAATTAACAATGAATAAACAAGAAAGAATATTAAAATTAGAAAAGAAGATAGAAACAACTTAAATGCAATTCACAAAGTTCATAGTGTATATAAATATGTATGTCCATAGATAGTATATATCTGTCTATTTATGCATATACGTACATGTGTGTCTGTAACTACATATTCTGGCTAAATGTCTTAAAAATGTGTTGCAGTTATCGAGCATTTAGATGTGATAAAATTCAGGTTTAGGACTAAGAGAAATGCAAAAGTTTCCTTTCAATTTGATTGTCAAAAATCACATTATTGAAAAAACTAAGAATAAATTAATTCATTATTCATCCATTCATTCCACAAATATTTACTGAGCATCCACGATAAGCCATATGCTATTTTAGATAATAGGGATATAGAAACAGATAAAGCAAAAATTTTATTTCCCTTGTTGCTTGCATTCAGGTATCAACGGCTAAAAATAATAAGTAATGCTTGTTGAATTATTATACGTGTTGGCCTATGTATGCATTTTCATTTAGTTTTCACAACACTACACTAACAGGTTCACATTAGCCAAAAAAAAAAAAATGAGGAAGTAATGATGGAAAGAAATGTTAGTGCCCACCTAGGCATAAATGTGGAGGCGGGGAAGGGGCATGTGTGTCAATAGTTTGAAGGAACTTCAAAATGGAAAGCTGCCAACAATTTTTAATGTCTAAGGCTGAGAATTTTAGTTTACTTCTGTTTACTTTTGTGCTGGAAAAACAACACAGTTAACCTCATATATTGTATGAATAGAAAACAAGCACTCATTGCACTTCCAAGATTGGTGTTTCCAAATCTAAAATGAGTGAAGTATATAAGTATACAATTATGACTGAAAAATTAACTGTTTTTTAATAAAAATTTGGTTATGTCTATCTTGGTGTTTACTAGCTAACATTTCTTTAAGTGTTTACTTAAAAGTATAGAACTGTTTAAAGAGGCTTGAAATAAAGTGCCTCATTTAACCATGACATCACCTCTCCACTATTTTTCTAAGCATTATATAGAGGAAGAAAGCAGACTTCAGGGGAAGTTCACTTTATAATATAGTCACTTTGCTTTTATGTAGAAAAGCTGTGAGCCAATGCCTTAAAACAGGTTATTATAGGAATAAAATAATCCTGTTTTGCTAAGTATGTATAAACAATTTAATTTACCTGTATACTGTTGTTCTTGCTTTTGATTTTGTCACAACGGAAACGTAGTGTTCTTGTCTGAGCATTTGCCTTCAGGAAAATGGACACAGAAATCTTAAAAACTTCAACAACTATGTGCAGGCCACATCTCTTTTTTTTCCAGTTGGCTGCATAAGAGATCAAAAGGCACTTTGTTGGGCTTGGTATAAAAACACCCATTTGGAATCGTTGATGACATCTGACCACAAAAACTTGTGTCCTGGTCCCTGTTGTGCTATGTGGTAGTTAAGGAGGAAGGCATGATTCAGCTTAGAGCAGAATGGGATTTATCCATCCACAGACCAATGTGAAGCCGGCAAAGGCAAAGATCCCCATGGAGCAGCACAGTCATGAAGTCAGCATCCAAAATGTAGAGCACAAGAGAGATTAGAGCACAGGAAAGACCATATCCTGAACAAATGAAGACAGCACCATCAGTAACACTGCAGTAGCCAGAGGAACACTTGGAGTTTAGCTTACTATTTTTTTTTCCAAGAGAGTTAAGATGTTTAAGAGGGCAGATTCTGAATTTTCATAGCTTGAGTGTAAAGTCTTCTCTTCCATTTATTATTGTATATCTTTGAGCAAATAAATTATTATTTCTGAAACTATATTTCTCCAACTCAAGAGATAAAAATAAGAATGCTTCTTTGGGCTCCTGGGATAATAAATGTCACGATGCAGATAACATAGTTAGCATAACACCCAATACAAAGGAAGCACCGAAGGGGCTTCTGGGTGACTCAGTTGGTTAAGCGTCCGACTTTGGCGCAGATCATGATCTCGTGGTTCATGGGTTCGAGCCCCGCATCGGGCTCTGTGTTCACAGCTAGCTCAGAGCCTGGAGCCTGTCTTTGGATTCTGTAACTCCCTCTCTCTCTGATGCTCCCCTACTCACACTGTCTATCTATCTCTCTCAAAAACAAATTAAGAAAAATTAAAAAAAAAAAACAATGGAAGCACCCTGGCTATTACTTTTATTACATATATTTATCATATATACATGATCTTTGACCACCAATTATGAATCTTCAGTGCATAAAGTTATGGCAAAAGAAAAAAATTCCTCTTCTGGTTATCTTCCAATTAACTAGGGTTAATTTCTTAGTAACAAATTACTACTCAAAAATAGATTCTTTATTTGTTGTCCTTACCTTCCCACCTCTATTCAGTTTGGGGAGGTAAATAGAGAGTAACCTATAGGATACTAGAGACATCGGTCTATATCCTGGAGAAAACCTGAGGTACATGGAATCTTTTCATACTTGTTGTAGATCAGGAATATGCCCTTAAAATCATTCTAAGCATCAATTATTATTTCTCATCCTCCATTCATCCTTATAATCCTTAAGAGAAAACCTGATGGAGTTAATGATCATAGGTTTCCAACTCCAAGAATTGGAATAACAACAATGACAACAACAAAAAGTAAACAAATGAAAACATGTAAAATAGGGTCTATTTGAAAACTCACTAGAAAATTAAAGACTACTCTTAGGTTCTTTGTTATCCAGTAATACAACTCTTCTTCATTTCACTCCATTTAACAATGAGAAAGTTAGGAAAATGAAAACAACCTCTAACAAGAACTAAGTTTTCTCTGTAATCACTACAAGTACATCAGTTATTCCTTTATACTTGGCACCATCGGAAACTATGGGAAAAAAGTTGTTTATGGGGTGCCTGGGTGGCTCAGTCCATTAAGCGTTCGACTTTGGCTCAGGTCATGATCTCACAGTTTGTAAGTTTGAGCTCCAAGGCAAACTCTGTGCTGACAGCTCAGAGCCTGGAGCCTGTTTCGGATTCTGTATCTCCCTCTCTCTTTGCCCCTTCCCTACTCGTGCCTGTCTCTGTCTCTCCCTCTCTGTCTCTCAAAAATAATTAATCATTAAAAATAAATTAATAGTGGGAGTTATTAAGGTAAGTAGCATAAACCAGCATCAGTCAGTGTAGTCACTGGGAACTGTAAGAAGTTTTGGTTATGGTAGTTATTGGGTGATCACAACCACCAATAGTCACAAGGTCTGTGCAATTTAAGTGACTCCTCCTATAGCCCCAACACATAATCATATCCTAATGTCTCCCTCCAAATTCTTCCACTTCTCCAGATATTTATTAAATAAAAATTTATTAGCAAGTAGAAACAAAATCATTCACCAAGCTCTTCTACAAGTTGATGAAGATACAGACAACTGTCTTTTGAATTGGACCACTTATGTGTGATGAATCACTTGAAATAACCATAATAATATTCCAAAGGAATAATACATTTATATAGTACTATAAATGTAGTAAGCATCAAGAATTCTGGAAATCTCCCAGTTTGCTTAGACACAAGATCATAGGACTCAAACCTTGGTAGATATCCATAATCATCCAGGCGAGAGGTATTATGCATGAACAAGAGCTGTCTTCACATATCTAGCTAATCCACATATTTTGAATGCCACTTATTTTACCAATGAAAGCTTATACCTCAAATCCATAATACTAATTAAGAGGCCACTAATTTCACCAATGAAAACCCATTTCTAACATTCATTTTGCTGATTGTTAAAGCTTCTGATATTGATTAGATGATAACATAAAGGCTTTTAGTAATTTTTGTGAAGGAAGTTTCCTGATTAGAATGCCAGCGTGAAATTATTTTTTTTTCATTTTTTAAAGTTGTATTTATTTATTTTGAGAGAGAGAGAGAGAGAGAGAGAGCATGAACAGGGGAGTGGCAGAGAGAGGGAGAGAGAGAATAATCTCAGTCTCTGTGCTATCAGCATGAAGCCCAATGCAGGGCTCAAACTCATGAACCATAAGATCACAACCTGAGCTGAAACCAAGAGTTGAATGCTTAACCAACTGAGCCACTCAGGTGCCCATCAATGTGAAAATCTTGACAAAAAAATGATTGTCGATATAATTTAGCATAAATCACTCAGACTTAAATATCATGGCATAGGGGAAGGAGAATGGCTAGAGACTAATGGACTAATTAAAAAACAAATGTCTTAAGACTAGAGAAAACAGATTTCATTCATCTTGGTTTATACAAGAACACTAATTTCATTTTTAAACAGATGGGACAGAGATATTGAATCAAAGAATGCTACACTGTAGGATGTTCTAGATTCCACTGACAATGCACACTCATCAGCAAAGACTGGTGTCTACCCAAGAGGTAAAAAAAATCATGTTATCAAAGTTTTTCTCAGAAGCTATTAAACTATCTTTATAAAAAATTCAATGAAAAACAGCAAAGACAATTGTCTATTCATCTCTTGCCATAAATGGTTTAACAAGGTTTTGGTACTTTTCTAAAATATTCATTGAATAAAAATATATTCAAAATTGATTAAAGGACAATTAAATACTCAAATATTCTGTATGATTCTGGGTTATGACTCATGAAAGTAGATGTAGCAGAAGAAGAAAAATTCCAGAAATTGCCAACTAGAGGAATTATAAAAAATCATAAAGAGAAGAGAAAATAAAGATAAAAAGAGTTAAAAATAATCACTCTTGGTATTCTTCCTCTTTCTACTCCCCAACTATACGGAGCACGCAACTAAAAGGACAATTCTTACATGAAGCCATCCTCCTGTTTTTCACTTTCATAATGCTTTATGTACAACTATCCTGTGGCAATTATAGAGCACTGTCATACTGCAGTTGATTAACACATATAATTGGATACTTTAGGAAGAAGACAGAACCTCTGAACCACTGGATTCGTTGTTAATGACTGACAATTACAGGATGCTGAGGCAAGAGATTATGAAAGTCAGACATAAGCTCTCATCACCTACAGGCCTATCTAGGAAAGGAAAACTTGGCCAGAAAGTCTTTTATTTACTGATGAATACACACAGCATTGTGTGGGCATAAAAAATATTGGTTTTCATTTCTTGAGTAAACAACTTTAGTGAGAATGTTAAATTGTCAGTATTGAGTAAACTCATTTATTTTGATGGTTTATAAGAAGTGGGAATTAGAAAATGGATAATCTTGTTGTTTATCATGTTTATCTAATTCTGGTGTATTTTTTGTGTCTCACTCTGTGGGGTCTCTTTCCTAACTTTGGACATACTTATAATCTCTGAAGCTTTTACCTTTTAACTTCTCAGCTATATATTTTGATGATATTTTATTAATGTCTACTATTTCTTCTACTAGAATATGAGTTATATAGTGCTTACTCATCTCATTTTGCATACAGAAGATATATCAGATTTGTTTAATACCTATTTCAAGTTTGTAAGACAGAAGTCTAGGAAGAATATAACAACAATCTTTAAAACTGGATATGGTGAAGAGGCGACAAGAACTTGTTAACTCAATCCAGAATGCTTGAATCCTTTTAGCCTGAAGCAGTTTTTCAACACATAAAAGGAAGTTAAATACATTGGAATCAATAAACAAGCTTTTTCTTCTATGATTTTATATAGGTTGAAAATGTAAACCAAAAAAGTATTATGTAAATTCATGAACTATAGATAAGTGATTTATTATTGAGAAAATGGGATTTTTGGAATATATCTGTGGTAACATTAGGGCAATTCTCAAATGTCAGTTCTTTGCATAGATTAAATTTCTCAGTCTATTTGAACTCATGCAGTATGACCATAGGAAATGAAATGCTAGCAAAATAGCATCCCCTAATAGCAGCACATATGAAGTTCCCACATTCTCTTTTCCTTGCTTTTTCCCATGAGGAAGCTTGTATGAAGATAGATGCCTCATCAGTGTGTGTCTCCGAGTGATTAACACATGCAGACACCCTTTAATGATTTTCAACAAACTGAACACAATGTAGTAAGAAATAAACCTTTTCATTTTAAATAGATATGTTTCATTCTTTGCTACCCATACATAACCTAGTTTTTTCTGCCTGATATAACTCCCCAAATCTTATGATGCAGATATATTTTGAAATTTCTCGAAGTTCTAAGGCCTCAAGCAAAGGGCTATAGGTAACAGGAAAGGGATGGGAGTTTGGACACCTAGAAACTTAAACCATAGCCACTCTACTTTTAACTATATTTTTTTATAGTTCTGTTGCTCTCAATCCCTCTCAACACATGGAAAAATAATACACCAGTACTGCCAAAGATAACTTTCATTCCTATTTTCATCAGAATATTAAATTGCACTAAATTGTGCATGTTTCATTCCACATATATTTGGTAAGCACATATTGCATACAAAGGTGGATTATAGGGTTTTGTGGGAAATATAAAAATAAAAGGTTTAATTTCTTGTTCTCCAGAACTGTACAGTCTGGCTGTAAAAGTTGATGTAAATTTTTAAAAATTTTCTACAAATGGGATTGGAGAAGTTTGTTAACTTCTATTTAACATATGACTTATTCTCAGGAGAACACATGGAATTAAGTATAATGACCATTTATTTTTTAAATTAATCTCTTCTGAAAGAAAGCTATATATTTTCCCATGGCAAATAAGCACCATCTTTGATCTCCTACTTAACATCCTTTTCATTTAGGAATCCTTTTTGCTTGCTTTTTGATCCTTATATGGATTTTAGGGCAAAACTTGTCTCCTTGTGTCTCCACAGAGACAAAATGAGTTACAACAGGATTTCAAATGGCAGCCTAATTTTGTTACAAGCAGAGTACATTAAAAGGGTTAGAAAAATTCTTTTTAATTTCTTTTTTTTTTAAGTTTTTTTCTTAATATTTTTATTTATTTCTAGGAGAAAGAGAGAGAGAGACAGTGTGAGCAGGGGAGGGTCAGAAAGAGGGAGACACGGACTCTGAAATAGGCTCCAGGCTCTGAGCTGGCAGTCAGCACATAGCCCGACGCGGGGCTCGAACCCACGAACCGCGAGATCATGACCTAAGCGAAAGTCGGACGCTTAACAGACTAAGCCACCCAGGCGCCCCTTTAATTTCTTTTTTTGAAAGAGAGAGAAACCCAAGCAAGCTCCACGCTCAGCCCCACCCAGGGCTCAATTCAGCAACCCTGGAGTGAGATGCTTAATTGAGCCACCCAAGGGCCCCTCCCCCCTTTTTTTAGAATGGTAACCTGCATGATCTACAGAGGCATACAGATAATCCTCTGTCTTCCATCCCTTGCAACCATAGCGGCAGTTCTGGGACAACTAGACAATTCTGACCATCAGGCAAAAAGCTAAATACAGTATGGATAATAGCTGAATTGGGCATCATATAGAAACCATGGAAAATAAAAGTACATGAAACATTGCAACTTAAAAATCCAAGTATTGTCTGATTCCAAACAAAAGAGATCCCTAGTTTTGTCACCCCGTACATAAGAGATGAACGCCACAACTGGCCATAATGCCATTCTCTTTATGTTGAATGTCCTTTTTCTTCTTTCGCACTTTAGCCTTTTGAATGGTTTCCTGCCACCAAAGCCTACTACAGATTCTACTTTTTTTTTCGACTTTCTTTTTTAAATGTTTCTAGTTAGTCCACCAGGAATCACTCTTATCCTTTCTCTGATCATATTTCCTCACTACAACATACTTAGCTTGTAATGCTTCACCAGTTGGTTCACATATATCAGCTTCCTATCCCCAAATAGAAATTGATTTATTTAGGACTGGCTATAAAACTCCAACCCCCACAATGCCATTTTCTACCTTTAGAATCATAATGATTCTAAATGTTTTGAAACCCCCTGTATACCATCCATTTCTGCATACTTCCAGGTATCTCTTGATCCAGCAACCATAACATGAGAATGTCCTCTTAATGTAGGAAACTTGGTTCTTAGTATTCATTATCTTCTTTGCTATATATAGTAAAAATTGTTTGAAAACCTATTTTGGAAGTTTGTTGAAATTCAACTATAGATGATAGTAACCACTTACGTTTTCCTTTTTTGTGAAAACTAGAAGAGCATTTTCCCTTCCTCAGTTCTCTAGCACTACTGTTATTCCATGTTGTTCTACAAAATTACTGAAAGTAATTCATCAACATCTGACAGTTCACCCAGAATTCTGGGATATGATTTATCTAGCCTAGAGGCTGATGCACCTTAAAGCAACTAGGTGCTTTTATTATAGTACTCATTGGGCTTCAATCCCCTTAACCATGTTTGTTATATACCACCTAGGTTAAAGATCATTCTCATTGACTGAAAAGACAAAAGCAAAATAGGAAATGAATGGCTTTGCAACTGTGTTCACTGTCATTTGATTTCTCACCATTTGGCCCAAGCATTTGTACCTAACCCTTTCCTGTCGTTGGTCCATAGCTGTTTGTTGTTGTTGTTCTTCTCCCTCCTCTTCCCCTCGCCTTTTCCCACCCTTTTTCCTTCCCCCTCCTCCTACTCCTTCTCAATTAAATATGTATTTATTAAGCATTTACTTACAATAGGAATGTTCTAGACTTTGGGACTATGCTCAAAAATGGACCAAACACATAATTAATGCTCTGTTTAATACCAAAAAAAGTTTGAAATTTTCAAAGATGGATGTGGAAAAGTAAGAGTGAAGTCTAATGTAGTTATGGAAGTTGGCTCAGAATATTTATTCTAATTTTATTCTAGTGTGACTTCCCTCACCTGGGGAGATCAGAAAGCTAAAACAAAATTTCTCTAATTCATTTTTATCTGCTGATTCAAGTCTCATTCAGGCTCCACATCAGATACAATCACATGAGCCTTGAAATGTGAACTGAGATAAATGGGATAGTGGGTAACTTAATCAGCATAGTAAAGGGTATCTGCATGGTTCTGGAGCCAAACTGTCTCTGAAGTTTCCTGATTTAGCAGAAATGCCTTCATGATAGTAGAAACGATGGCATGAAATAGGACCTTTAAGTTGTAGTAGCAGGTTCTTGATATTGCACACGAGGTTTCCTGATTGGAGCATAGTGATGCTGTTCCAGAATGAGTAACCATAGCTAATTTTGCATCTCAGACTGAGGCAGTCCTGTATTTACATATGTAATAAGGGATCCGCCTGATTTGACAAGCAGTTTCTCAAACATTGCAGGAGAAGCAGCTCCTTTGGCAGTCTGGTTCTGCAGTGTAGACTTAAGAATAGATCCTGGAATCTCATCCTATGGATTTTATTCAAGCATCTTAAAAACTCTGCAAGCCATCTGAAATGTAATAAATCCTTCATTCAAATTGCCTAGAGTGGAATATGTTCTATGCATCAGAATTGCAGCCAATATGAAACCCCTAAAAGAATATAGAGGAATATAGAGAACACACACACACACACACACACACACACACACACTTTAAAGCTATTATTGAATAGTAAATCAAGTAATTGAGTTGAATAATAATTGACCCTGTTAATAGGTCTCCCACTGTGATTTCTCTTTTTTGCTCCCAGTTATTTTCTGCTCTGTTCTCTCTGTTCCTCATCTGTGGTCTAGTCATTTAGAGAAAAGTAAGAGTAGACTGCACATTCATCCATAACATCTGTAAGGATAGATTCTCTGGAAAAGCAATGTATTTCTAACCTGCATCATTCGATTCCTCCTCAATATGGTGCAATGATCTTAATTCAAATCAAACTCATTTTCTATTTTATCCTCAAGTGTACATACATTCTCTCACTTTTTTCTTTTATTAAAATAAGATCTTTGGGGTACCTGGGTGGCTCTGTCAGTTAAGTGTCTGACTTCCGCTCAGGTCATGATCTCGCGGTTCGTGAGTTCGAACTCCACGTCGGGCACTGTGCTGACAGCTAGCTTAGAGCCTGGAGCCTGTTTCAGATTCTGTATCTCCCTCTCCCTCTGCCCCTCCCCTGCTCTCTCTCTCTCTCTCTCTCTCTTGCTCTCTCTCTCTCAGAAAAGAAATAAAAGAAAAGAAGAGATCTTTACTATTAAACTTTCCTCCTCTTGCAGTCACTGATCTTCTCTGTATCTATGACAGATAGACAATTTCTTTAGCCATTCATCCCTTGTTAGGCACTTAGGTTGTATCCTTATCTTGGCCATTGTCAATGGTGCTGCAGGGAAGGTAAGGGTTTATATATCTTTTCAAATGAGTGTTTTCATTTTCTTTGGATATATATTCAGAAGTGGAATTGCTGGATCATATGGCAATTATGGTTTTAATTTGTTGAGGAACCTACATAGTGTTTTCCATAGTTGTTGTACCAATTTACATTCCCACCAGCAATGCTCAAATGTTCCCTTTTCTCCATATCCTTGTCAAAATTTGTAATTTCTTATCTTTTTGATAATAATCATTCTAACATGTGTGGCTTGATATTATGGTTTTGATTTGCATTTCTTTGATGATTAATGATGAACATCTTTTCATATACCTGTTACCCATTTTTGGAAAAATATCTATTCAGATCTTCCCATTTTTTAACTTGTTAGTTCTTTTGTTAATGAGTTGGAGGTTTTATATATATATATGTGTGTGTATATATATATAAAAATGTGTATATATATATAAATGTGTATATATATAATATATATTAGCTAATATATATATATTAATATATATTAATATATATATATATTAGCCCCTTATTAGATACATGATTTGTGATTATTTTTTCCATCCTAACTTTCAGTTTTGTTGATGGCTTCATTGCTGTGCAGAAGCTTCTTGGTTTGATATAGTCCCATTTGTTTATTTTAGCTTTTGATGCTTTTGTTTTTGGTGTGTCCGATTCAAAAAATCATCACCAAGATCTATGTCATAGCGCTTACCACCTATGTTTTCTTCTAGAAGTTTTATTGTTTTAAGTCTTACTTCAAGTCTTTTAATCCATTTTAAGTTGATTTTTATGTATGGTGTAAGTTAGTGGTCCAATTTTTACATGTAACTGTCCAATTTTCCTGACATTTATTAAAGAGACGGCCTTTTCCCCATTGTATATTCTAGGCTCCTTTGTCATAAATTAATTCAACATAATGTGTGTGAGATTTTGGTATTCGTGTAATTCTGGCCTTTAAAATGTGTTTGGAAGAGCTCCCTCTCTCTTATTTTTGGAAGAATTTGAGAAGACAATATTAATTCTTCTTTGAGTATTTGCTAAAATTCACTAGGGAAGCCATCTGGTCTGGACTTTTGTTTCTTGGGAGATTTTTGATTACTGATTTAATCTCCTTTCTAGTAATTGGTCTGCCTTGATTCTCTATGTCATCATGATTTAGTCTTGGATTGTTGTATGTTTTTAGGAATTTATCCATTTCTTCTAGGTTGTTCCATTTGTTGGTGTATAATTGTTCATAGTAGTCTCCTATGATCTTTTGTATTCTGTTGTTTTAACTATAACATCTCCTTTTTTATTTTTAACTTTATCTGAGTCATCTTTCTCCTTTTATTCTTGGTGAGTCTCACTAAAGGTTTGTTAATGTTATCTTTGTAAAGACCCAGCTCTTAATTTCACTGATTTTTCCTTTTTGTCTCATTCCATGTATTTCCACTCTACTCTTTTTATTTCCTTCCTTCTACCAACTCTGGGTTTCATGTGTTGTTCTTTTTTCTTGTTCCTTGAGACTTTTCATGATTCTTAAGGTTGGCATTTATCCATTTATCACTATGAACTTCCTTCTAATAGTAGTTTTTGCTGCATCAAGTAAATGTTATTGTGTTATATTTCCATTTTTATTTGCCTCAATATCTTTTTGGATTTCTCTTTTATTTCTTCTTTGGCCCATTGGTTGTTTAGTAGTATGTTATTTAATATTCATATATTTGTAAATGATGTTTTATGTCAAAAAATGTTGTTTTATGTCATTAATTTGTGGTTTCATACTATGGTGATCAGAAAAGATGCTTGATATGATTTTAACCCTCTTACACTTACTAAGATTTGCTTTTGGACTAAAATGATCTACCTTGAAAAAAAATTGCATATGCACTTGAGAAGAATGCTTATCCTGTTGCTTCTGGATGGAATGTTCTATAAATATCTGCTAGTCTATTCTAACAGGTCATTTAAGGCTGATGTTTACTTATTGATTTCCTGTCTGGATGATCCATCTACTGTTGTAAGTTGTTCTTCTTTAATATGCAAATAGGGTTTTATGACTTATGTTCAAAAAAGGAATTGAAAACTACTGTGAGCATACCAAATTATACAGAAAAGCACTGAAAATGCTTAGGGGAATACAGTGAGAATATTACTAATTGCCAGATCAAGTTTACAAAGAATAAGCAGACAGAAATAAGGCAAGAAGACAAAATATTCATCTGGAACAATTAAAAGATCAATGGCGACATAATTATAAAACAGGAAACTAATGTTCTAACCAAAGCATTCTTTCTCCTTCAGTTAATAATAATTCAGTGTGGTGTACTATATAAAAAGTTTTATAATGTCAGTTTCATTTCTTTTGTGAAGCCACAATGAAAGACAGACCAAAGAGATGAATATTTTGCAAATAAGGCAATGCAGTGACAATAAGAGCCATTAATAGCCATCTAAAACCATAAGAGCTGTAAAAATCCTCCTAAACCTTTATCCAACTGCTCTCCCCAACAAATGTACTCAAAAGGTTAAGAAGGCAATAGTTTGTATTTCCCTTGTCATTTAATTTGTTTTCAAGTCTGAGTGTTGGTGAACATTCAAATCCACCTGGCACTGCTATATTTTTTTTTCTTGGAGTTCTTCCACAGAGAGCTGGAGACACAATTCATTGCCCAATAGCATGTCTATATATTAAATAAAAACTGCATTTTAAAAATGACACAGAGAAAAACTAGTTTCAACTAATCAATTAGACTACAAAGCAAGTAGCCTTCAGAACATTACACATTGGTTTTTCATTTGCACACTTCCAGAGACAGTGGGATACACACTAAAATTTCCAATGTTGTAAATCTCCTCTTAAAAATATGGTTCATCCTTCTTCTTGTACTAAAAATAGTCACAAGCAGATTTCTATGGTTTATATTTAAATCAACAAAGGAGTATGGCACTGGGTAACAGGCCACCTAGAGGAATATCTTACCAAACTCCTTTTAGGATAGGTGGGATCAAAGAAGTAAGAGATGGAAGAAAATAAATGATCCTATCAGATATGCAAATTGTTAAGATATTGGAAGGTTCAGAAACAGGAAATGTAACAACTCCTATGAACAGAAAGAAGGAAACTTAAAAACATTCATTTTTAAGTAACTTTGATTTAGAGTCAAAGAGGACTCTAAGCCACAGTCATTCTGCTATGCACTTCACAATGATTGTCTATTTAGCCTCAAAGATTATCCTGTCAGGTAGGAAGTATTACTCTCATTTTATAGAATAAGGAAACAAGGGATATTATGCAATTTGCCCAAATCCACAAAACTATTGAGTGAGAGAGCACACATGATAAACAGTGATTTCCTTTGCAGTTTGAGGGACAAGCTATCCCAGGTTGAGTACTGGATGGCAAAAGCAGAGGAGAAAGTGTAAATCGTGCCTGCATTCCATACTGCATCACCAATTCACCAGCCTGCAGCAAATATTTGCCATGTTATTCCCCATTCACTTCCAGTTAAAATGTGTCTTTTTTTCAGTGTATTAACATATTGATCAAAGTAGCATAGCATATGCATATGCCACTATGATCCAGGACAAAACTGTTCTTTAATGATTCCCATAAACTCTCAGAGTTCTTTAACCACCTCACTACCTTAATGATCCCATTTGAAGATAACTTTCCATCAGGATAAAAAAGAAACAAAACTTTATTAAGAGGAAGATAATGACTATGAGGAGAGTTGTTATTAAAATAAATTTAAAAAGTCGTGATGTAGACTTGAATTTAGTGGATTAATGGGACATTAGTTTAAAGGGACAGTGGCTAAAAATGAAAACAAACTATTGTTTACATAATATTTCATTAGTATCAGCAGATACAGAGATCAATGTAGTAATTAATGACATAGCTGTGATTCCACATCTCACTAATCATTAACAGGATATAAAAGTGCCTATGTAACTGGAAAATTCAGCCAAACTTCAATGTAGAGAAGAGAAAAATACACTGGAAGTGATTTTATTTAGCTCATGTATAAAAACAGTTTTTACTAGGCAGTAATGGCAGAAATCTAAGGAAATTTCCTAACTACATAGGACATAATAGGTAAATAGAAAACATTTTAGTTTTCCTTTTATTTTCTACATCATTTTCATATTCTCCTTCAGTTAAATCAGACACTTGCTTAAGCTATATATGTCATGATGAAAACCAAAAATCCTAAGGAAAGAGTTTTTGGTATCACCATATCTACAGTGAAATCATACTGATACAAAAATATGAATACTGATTTTTTGATTCCATGGAAAAATCTGTGAATTAGTAGATATCATAAGGAATTATTTAACTATATAGTGTTCAAAACAAAATAAAAATATACTAAAAAAATCTACATTTTAAAATGGCATATCTACATGAAGTATGACAATGAAGTGATTTCTACTTCATAATTACTATTTTATTACTGTAATGATTAAGAAGTTATACAGAAGTATAACTATTATAATATGATCCATTCCCAATTAAGTTCAGTAAACCATTGGATGAGTCAGAAATTCTTACAGAATTTCAGAGGTCTCCAATTGTCAAAAATAAATTCAGTCTTGAAAGACATTAAAGAGACAATGTTGGAAAGGAAGGTTGATCATCAAAGCATAGTTGCCATTTATTTCTTCAATGTTAAGGATCAAAGAGAGTATTGTCTCATGCTCCTCTACTTCACTGAAATAAAACTAGTCTATAATGAATAAACTATGTAGAAAATCAATTGAATGGCTTTTGTTAAGATACTATTAGGTACAAGGTACTGTGCTAAGTGGTCCAGAAACAAAGATGAATAATACCTGCATTAGTTTGTTACAGCTGCCATAACACATACCCCAGCCTAGTTGGCTTAAATATCAGTTCTGGAGTCTGGAAGCCTAAGATCAAGCTGTTGACAGGGTTTTATTCTCCTGAAGCCTCTCTCCTTGGCTTGCAGATAGTTGTTTTCTCCCTCTGTATTCACATGTTCCTTTCCCTCTGTACATATCTTGTGTCCTAGTTTCCTCTAATTTTTTAACTTTATTTATTTTGAGAGGGGGGTGCAGGGAGGAGCAGAGAGAGAGGGATAGAGAAAATCCCAAGCAGCCTCCACCAGCAGTGGAGAGCCTGATGTGGGGCTTGAACTTAAGAATCTTGAATCATGACCTCACCTGACCTGAAACCAAGAGTTGGATGCTTACCTGACTAAGCCACCCAGCTGCCCCATAGTTGCCTTTTTTTAGAAGGAGACCAGTCAGATTAGATAAGGGTTCATCCTAATGACCTCATTTTAACTCACTTCTTTAATGACCCTATCTCCATATGCAGTCACATTTTGAGATATTGAGAGTTACAGCTTCTATATATAAATAAATAAATAAATAAATAAATAAATAAATATATATATATATATATATATATATATATATATATATATATATATATATATATATCCTGAGTTTTCAGGGTAGACACAGTTCACCCAATAACAATAGCCCTTCAGGACTTTCAAATAACAGAGAACAAAAATATATAAAAGTAACTATAATATAAGGTAGAAAGTGATAAAAGTTATAGTCGACATCCAAAATTATGAGAGAGCCTAAAAAGATTTAGAGGAGAAAGAAAAGTGTAAAGGAGAACGTGGTTCTCTAAAGAGAGGATTTAAACGGATTGAGATGAATATGGTGAAAAGAGCAGGAAAAGGCATAATTGGAGCAAGCATTGTGTAGGGCTAATTTATCTTTTTGTAATCAAATATTACCCTGATTGACATGGTATATTATGTATTTAAGATAATAAAGTCATGTTGTTGTTGATAGCACAGCTGCAATAAAACTAATTTTTTTTTGTTTTCTATCTAAAATAGTTCACAGGCCAAGAACAAGACAGATTACACAATTCTTCACCATCTTCCAACATATCATTTTGACATTTCTTAAAAGAAATAGAATAGGGAGAGAATTAGAATGGTACCAATCATAAACCAGAAGGTATGGATAATAAAAGTGTAATAGCAATTGGATAATCCTTGTAGGAAATCCATATATCTAAAACTATGCCTATAGCTTTTTGTTCTGAGGGTCAGTTCCCAAATTTATGTGATACAACAGTATTTTAAATTTTTTTCTATAATAAGCTGTCACAATCTGAATTTCTTTAAAAAGTAGATTTGTGATATTTTATTACCAGTGAGTGCAACCTACGCTTAGCTACCCAACATATTATTCTTAGTCCTGCTTGCTAAAGAAGTAATATTTTTGGCAACAACAACAAAATATTCTCAATTCTAATTGATTTTATTCAAAAAGCACAAAAGAATAGTAAGGAACCCACATGAAATATCCTTTTATATTTTTAGAGGGGAAAAATACTGAACTTTAAGTGCAATCACAATAACTGTGTGCTTCCTTATAACTTCCTACCTATGTCGGATAAACTATGATTTACTATGATGGATAAACGGAATTTTTACTTACTACTTAAAATTCTGACAATTCAATAGTATTTAGACAGATGACATTAAAAATGTGGCAAAAATGCAAGATTTTTTTCTTGTTCACAGATATTTTTCCAAAGGTACCTTAAAGTTTTCTCCTCTATTGTCAAGACAATCATTTAGGTACATGTCATAAAATGTTTGAAATACGTATAAATCCCATGTATCATATCACTTGTTAGTGCCTAATTAAGCAGAAAAAAAGGTAAAGGTTAGTGCATTACAAAATCCAAATTAAGGCATATTAGGTTTTACATTAGGAAATAAAGATCTTGGCACATAAACCTTTAGCTGTGTAGGAAATGAGCTTAATCTTTCACACTGGCAAAAGGTGCACAGTGATCATTCTGTGCAATTACACAGCAAGGCAAAGCTTGATTTGGAAACAGCACTATTATACCAACAAGAAAATCACAGCATAGTGATCCTTGATTTTTGCAGTTGCCTAGAATAGTTATGCTACGTATACATTCTGACTCTGCCCTCAGGCCTGTGTTGGGAGGTTCTCAAATGTAAAGAGTAAATCTACCCTAGATTACTTGAAGGTTAGTTCTGTAGAAATCAAATGAGAGTTTATTAAGTAAAACAGATTTAATTAAACAAATGTTTATTAAATATCTGCAGTATATCAAACATTGTGTAAGGAAGTGCAATGAAGTAAAACCTAACAATCAGCACACACCTACTCTGTCTGGTTCCTTCTATTGCTTTGACTTCATTTTACTAATCTGATGTAGTTTTTGTTTTTGTTTTTGTCTTTCCTTTTACTTTTTTAACATTTCATGTATTTTTGAGAGAGAGAGGCAGAGTTTGAATGTGGGAGGGGTGGAGGGAGAGAGAGACAGAATTCGAAGCAAGCTCTAGGCTCTGAGCTCTCAGCACAGAGCCCAACGCAGGGCTCAAACTTGCAGACTGGGAGATCATGACCTGAGCCGAAGTTGGACGTTCAACTGACTGAGTTACCCAGGTGCCCCTTGTTTGTTTTTTTGTTTTGTTTTGTTTTGTTTATGTTTGTGTGTGTGTGTTTTATCATTTTTTAAATGTTTACTTAGTTTTGAGAGAGAGTGAGAGCAGGGGAAGGGTAGAGAAAGAGACAGACAGGGGATCTGAAGCACGCTCTGCATTGCCAGCAGAGAGTCCAATGAGGGGCTTGAACTCATGAACCATGAGATCATGACCTAAGCTAAAGTCGCAGGTTTAACCACCTGAGCTACCCAATCACCTACTAATATGATGTTTTGTGTGTTTTTTACTTGTTTTGTTTTTTCACATTTAAATTCTCAGCCAGAATCTCACTAACTTCCAATGAGAGAGAAAAATGTTTCATTTTCTCCCTCAAACTGTATTTAGTTTAGCTCACACGGATATTTATTTTGCTCTAACATCATCTACAAAATTGTTCAGCTGTGTCCTCATTGGCAACGAATGACGTATACAGGAAAGGAGTTGATCTTTTGTCAATTATTTGACTGAAAGGAAGAATGGGTAACAAATCAAAAGTTAGTCTTAAAAGTTAGGTGCATCCTTCTCCCTGATCCAAGAAAGTTCCAGATAGAACACCCAGACTTGTGGTCTAAACATGACCTCCATATTTTGACATTAAAAAAAATAGAGGTGCTGGGGGCTCAGTCAGTTAAGTGACCAGTTCTTGATTTTGGCTCAGGTTCTTCTTGTGGCTGTGAAATCTGTATGACCCTACGTCAGACCCCATGCTGAGCATGGAATCTGCTTGGGATTCTTTTTCTCCCTCTCTCTGCCCCTTCTCCCCTCAAAATAAATAAATAAACATTTAAAATATAGGTAAAAATCAATTTAAGAGGAAAAATATTTTTTAATAGGGAATAATAGGCTGCCATGAAAGAGAGGTGTTTTTACATACCCTCTATGTTAGACACTAGCTAAATATAACATTATTATTTCTTGTTGTCTTAGAGAACGCAAGCAGTTTAGGAATTCTTTGTGACAGGCTTCTATACATTAAACATGATTATTCTAGCCAAATTTTTTCTAGGTAGAACAATAAATGAGAAAATAGCTATAAAACTCTTAGAATTCTTGGGATAAATATTTCCACATATATTAATAGCAACATTTCTAAAAACAAAAACAATCAAAAACATTAAAAAGGCCATGCACCAAAGTAAACACACACACACATACACACACACACACACACACACACACACACACTATAGAAGAGCTATTAGAACTGTATATATACTGATGCAGAAAATTTATAACTTTTTTTAAATTGTGACAGTGTAAATATATATTGTGCTTTAATAAAGTACTTTTAATATAGCCACCACATATTGTTTTTGCTAAATATGATTGAACAGATCTATATAGAACTGATCTATAATTTAGAGTAAGTCTCCATTGTTCTTCAGCCGGTTTCTATACTTTGAATATGATGTTACCTTAAAACTTATGCAATTTTAGCTAACTAGATTTTATAACCCAATTCAGAAAGAAAGAGTAAAATCACAAGATGGATATCTCTGTTTTCATGAAATTTCCCATGTAGTTAGGTGAAGAAGATTTATATGCAATTTATTATGGAAACATAAAGTACATAAATCACCATCAAAATGGTGGATGCAAACATGCAAGAAGACATTAAATGACTCTGGGAATTTAAATGCTGTTATAATACATTGAATTATTTAGATAAACCGAAAAGCCCATTTTTCATTCCTCCCATGACCATTTTCCACATATAGTATATTAGAACTTCATTATAAAAAAAAAACCTAAATTTTATCTACACCTAAAATTTTCTAAAGTAGACTGAACTGAAAAGTCCTTGGGAAGTTGTGTGACACCTGGTCTAGATGGCACTGGATATTTTTAAATCAAAATATTACAATTAAGTGTTAGGTTTTTGGTAGTTTCAAGTATATATATTTTAGTTTAGATTTTTAGTAGTCATATTCCTAAATTATCAAAATAACAGGTACATGTTATGAAAATCTGAAATTTCAAGGTAGCTGATTTCCTACAAGGAAACTTATGGTATAAAACGAAAACATGCATAAATAAAATTATAAATGGAGGGGCGCCTGGGTGGCTCAGTTGATTAAATATCTAGATCTTGGTTTCAGCGCAGGTCATGATCTCACAGTCTGTGTGTTCAAGCCTTGATTCAGGCTCTGTGCTGACAGTGCAGAGCCTGCTTGGAATTCTCTCTCTTCCTCTCTCCCTGCCCCTCCCCTGCTCACATGAGTGCTCTCTCCTTCTTTCTCTCTCAAAATAAAATTTTAAAAAAACTTTAAAAAATTTATAAATGGATGTAAGTGGTTAACTAATTTGTAAATTCTTGCTGATTATACAGTTTAAAAACTGTTATAGAGAACCAGATTGAAAATTAATTGCTGTACATCCATAATTATTAAAGAAATGAATAAAATAATATTATAGTAAACATAGATTTTGCTTTGAGCCTTCTTTAAATTAAGTCCTATAGGCCTTAAATGTCAATATATGAAAGAGTGATCACAAATTCAAGTAATAATTACAAAATGATGAGGTTTCAAAGATTGGCTGTCACACAATTTCTTTGCTGATAGAAAGACAGCCTTAACAGAAACTATTTTACCGCATTACAATTGGCATTTGAGGGACTGTTTCTTCAAATAGACTATAGATCCATAATAAATAAGTCCGATGTCTTATTCACCACAGTCATCTCCAGGGTAAATAGAAATTGTTCAGTATTTTTTGATTAACACAATAATTGATTAACTTGTCAATACCAAAATATGTGTTGAGCACTTGCTTCAAAGACATTCATTCCTCCATTACTTATCTCAATTTCCATAAAGATGGTAGCGTAGAATATTGCTCAAATCATGTTATCATGCCCTTATGGGAAATTTTTCATCATTAGCTTTGTATGCCTAAAGTAAAAAGATTCTATTCCCTAAAACTGGTTCTGATTATTTTGATACTTTAGATCTAACGCAATAGAAGGAATATGTCTGTCATGCAGAGCTGGTTATTAAGAGGCAAGAGCTTTCATCAAAATTCTTAGTAAAAGGAAACTTGTAAGAACCTATAAAAAGTTACACAAGGGTCTCCAATTTTACATGTAATAAGAAGTATGACAGACGGAAAGGTTTGATAAAGTTTCCTGGTAAAGTTACACTGTTTATTATTCTATACACGCTAGTCTTTTATGGATGCTTGAAATATTTCACAATTATTTTCTATGTCTAGCCATCCTTTTTGATACCCTCATTCACAGAACAAGGATAAAAAATAGTATAAAATCTCACAAAATATCAGTCCATCAGAATCTGACTCTTAGTGATAAAGGTTTAGGTTTACCTTCACAAAACATTTTCTTACTTGGTGTTACTGAGATTCACAATCAAATTGAAGAATTCTGGGTGATCTCCTTTATTTGGTGAGTTTCAGGTGCTGATATGAGTCACCTGGGAAGATCTCTGTGTTAGCCTAGGCACATAATCAACCATGCTGTCTGTCTTTGTACTTTGATAGTTACTTCTCCTGTAACTCCTTTACTATAAAAATTTAAGAAAAGTAGAAATCATAATAAAATATAGAAACTAATCTATATACTTCAATAACAATGAATGCTATTTTTTCATCAGATTTTGTTCTGATATTACTTTTAAAGAATGATGCACTACAATCTAAGTCCCACATGTACTCTTTCTCAGCCCCATTCAACTCCTTCCTCTCCAGAGTTAGTTATTCTCACGTATTTGTTATGTGTGGCATTTACGGCACCCTACTGTTCATATTGCTCTAAAACTTGCTAATTTACTCAATATTGCTTTTAAAAATCTGTTCTGTTGACATATGAAACAAGTTTGTTTTAACAACTATGTTTGCTGCTATTTATTCATGCTCCTACTGATGGGTTTTTATATTATTTCAAACTTTCACTATTTAAAAAATCCATAATGATCATATCTGCATAAATTTTCTTTATGAATATGTGTACAAGATTGTAATGCTTTATTCTTTAAAAGTAATTTGAGAACAAAATCTGATGAAAAAAATAACATCCATTGTTATTGAGGTACATGGATTAGTTTCTATATCTTATTATGTTTTATGTATATATATTTGTGGCAAAATAGTCCAGATACCACATTTTCCTGTCTTGTTCTTCAAACAAATGATAATAATTAACCTTCCACAGAAGCAGTGTAGAAGAGTGTTCATTTTACTACATCGTCAATATCTGACATTAAATCAGTTTTTTTTAGTTTTTGTCTTAGTTGTTATGTGATATATAACATGTGATAGTTATTACAACATGGTTTTCAAGATAATTCTTAAGTTATTTTGATAAACTGTAATATATTATTGGGATAATTTAAAAAGGTAGCTCCTTTAAAGAGATTTATCTTTGGGTCTCCTGGGCTGCTTAGTTGGTTAAGCATCTGACTCTTAACTTTGGCTCAGATAATGATCTCATAGTTTGTGAGATCAAGCCCTGCAATGGCCTCTGCACTGACAGCATGGAGCCTGTTTGGGATTCTCTCCTTTCCTCTCTCTCTACCCCTCTCCTGTGTATGTCCTCTCTCACTCTCAAAATAAATAAGTCAACTTTTTTTTTAATTAAGGAGATTTATCTTTATCGTACCTGCTTTAAATTTTAACAATGGCCTGCCACAGATACTAGTAAATAATATCTATCTTTTACTGAGCGACTATGTCTTAATCAGTCTTCAAAGCATTTTAAATACAGTAAAACATTGGATTTTAATTTGTTCTGTGTTTCAAAAGGTGAGTGAACATTTCTAATACATCTTAACTTGATAAATGAAGGATGTCTTGCAACATGAGTAGTACATGACCCCAAACATCACATGATCACAGTGGATCTCTCTCTCTCTCTCTCTGTCTCTCTCTGTCTCTGTCTCTCTCTCTCCCTCTCTCTCTCTCTCTCTCTCTCTCGCTGTAGGATTGTGGGTGATTGTCTCCCATCCTTGGATGCTTTGTCTCATGTTGTCTGACAGAAATCAATGATTATTCAGAACATTGGAAGGTGCTCACAACTGGTATACTGTATTTTTTTGTCACTTTGAAGCACCTATGGTCAGTCCTTTGCTTTTCCATACAACAGTAAGCTTAGGAATGCTGTACTTCATTCTAGGTCAGGCTGCCTGCAGATACAGACCCTGTCCTCTGCTGCCTTATTGCCAGTTACATAAAATACAGGATATGACAAGAGGTTATTAACATTGTACTGTAGTCAACATCTATTAATGATAGTGAATGTCCTCCTATACAAAAACCCTCCTCTCTCTTATCTCCCTCACACCAACCACGAAGGTTTTCAAAGGTAAGTGCAGGCTAATTTGTTTATTTTACTTTATATTTTGTATTTACTTTATTATTTTGTATTATATTACTGTATTAAAATAATTTTATATGAATATTTCTGGGTTGTGCAATGAATCATCTGAGTTTCCATTACTTCTTAGGGAGAAATTAGTTTTGATATACAAGTGCTTTGGATTACAAGCATGTTTTTCTGGAATGAATTATGCTCACAAACCATGGTTTTAGTGTATATCATTTAATTTAATTCTTCCATCCAAGCAAGAATGTGAGTTCTAAGAAGGTAGAGAGTCCTGTTCTATCATCAGGAATTAACAGTCTTATCACCTAGTAGGTGTTCAGTACACATTTATTAAATATCCAATGCCCACCCCTGTGTTCTCACATAGTGAAAGGGGCTACAGATCTCTGTAGGGTCTCCTTTATAAGAACAATAATTCCATTCATGAGGGCTCTACTTTCCTGACCTAAGTACTACCCAAAGGCCTGCCTTCTAATACTTTCCTATTGGACACTAGGGTTTCAACATAAGAATTTGGTGGGACACAAACATTCAGACCATGGCAAAAAAATATAATTATTAATATTTTAGAGAAGGGAATTTAGTGAGTAGAGGTTATTTTCCATACAAAATAATCAATTCTAAACATACTTAACCCACTCCAGACTCATCTCTTGTGATTCCCATGGATTCTTGAGAGACAATCCATTGTCTTTATGTCTCATCTATAGGATTTCCTTTAGTGGTAAAATCTTAATAGGGATGATATATGCTTTGTAAGAATGTAATTCCTAGTTGTATTTCTCAAATATATGTAAACTGTTCACAGCACAAGCTCTGGAGCCATTTATAAAACAATGTTTTCACTGTTTTGTTAAGATTCTCTGGAATGCTGTTAGAGACCCAAAAGTATGCCAACACAAATTTGCAAACTCAAACACATGAATTTATACTTTCAGATTTTGTATCTGCATCCACCTGTGTAGCAGGATGCATGCTTCTTCCATTTTTCCTATCTTTGGAGAAAATGTAGATAGGAAGCATCCTGCTTTTCCTGCCAAAACATTATCTCTATCTGAAGATTTTGGTCTTTCAGAATGCTCAGGAGCACATCTTAGAGTCACAAGTAGGTGAGAGACTATTGTATAGCGGGGAGAAACTTTCCTTCAAATCCCTCATCTAATCTATAATTCCCACAGGATTCACCATATTAAGGAGTTTTGTTTATCCAAATTATACTTATTAAATGCATGTATTAGGGGCACCTGGGTGGCTCAGTTGGTTGAGCATCTGACTTTGGCTCAGGTCATGATCTCCCAGTTTGTGGGTTTGAGCCCTACGTCGGGCCCTATGCTGACAGCTCAGAGCCTAGAACCTGCTTGGGATTCTGTGTCTCCGTCTCTCTTTTACTCTCTCCCCACTTGTACTCGGTCAATCTCTCTCTCCAAAAATAAATAAACATATAAATTTTTTTAAATAAATAAAAACAAATGCACGTGCTTACAGTTGAGACACTGCCTGGAAATAACTAAAGGCAAATGAAATTTTGGGGCTCACTTTGATTCTCTGTTTTTATTGCAAATTTCTGTCAATGTGTTCATCACAAATAATATGATAATTAATACTATACATGCATTTACTAAGGCAAATTTAAGAAAATCCTTTATTAAAGGTCTATTTTATCATTCAGAGCCTTTATAAGTACATAGCTGGTAGATCTTCAGAATTTAGGAAATATTTATTACCTTTATATAAAAGTCTGAGATGCAAGTCCTTAGTGCTGCTTATTTCACTAGTAGGATTATTGTTGATTACTCCAGCTTATCTTAAAGTTCTGACATAAATTCTCAAATCTTATTTTAATAAGGTAAAAATGGACTTCTAATTATGGTTTTTCTAACAATCAAATTCTTAATATTCAAACAATAGTCCTGCAATATATCTATTGTTCATTCAAATGAGAGCATCTTGGGTAAACTTGCCTGTTAGTACATGGAATGATGCGTGATAAATTCCAGTTCCCATGCCCAAACTATTCTTTTGTCATGCAAGTTTAGGGAGTTATTCAAAACATAATTATAAATAGAGCAATAATGGATTACTTTGGGAGAACCTATTCAATCAATTTTGAAAGCATGCTTTCTCCCTGTCTTTCTATGACTTATGTAAAACTGTGTGTATAATTTCCCTGAAGTCTCCTCAGTGATCATTGAAGCATATACCATCACATGAAAATGTAATCACAGAGAACCCTGAGGAAAAAAAGTCTTAGAACCGCAACACTGCCTTTTTATTTTAGCCAATGGTATAGAAGATTCTGGTTGTATATCACCACTGGATTATCCAGATGAAGTGATCCTTTTCTTGATAAACGGGCACCCAAGTTATTTGGCCTGAACCAGTTTTAAGTCATCAAATTGGCTCTCACCTCACCTTCCCCTTGTTACATCTTGGATGTGTCAGTCTTATGTTCTGTTTCTTGGAGGCAAGGTGGAGAAAGTGAGGGGACACCTGTCTGATATTAGATTTACTTTAGTTTTACTTCTAAGAACAATATAATTCTTTAGCTCTATACTACTTCATTCTGTAAGAGTGGTTTTCAGCAGTTAGTGTTCTGAAAAACTGATGTAGTCTGTGACATGACTATTTAGTATTTTAGGTAATCTACATCTTCCTCAAATGTTTAGAGTCTTACATAATACCACCTGTTGACTTTTCACACCAGATGTGCCCTTTATTTCTGTCATGCTGGCCAACTGGTTGTTGCTCAAAGTCACCATGTGCTTTCACACACTTTTCTCTATTTCCGTGATGCTATTCCAATTTCTTCAAGATTCAACTGAAGGTTCTTCAAGGTTCAACTGAATTCAACGATTCAGTTCAAACACTATCTCCTTAAAAATGCTTCCCTCAATACTCTGGCATTCCAGCAGCATTAACTGCACAGCATTTTGTTAATACAACTATTAAAATCCCTTGGGTACTGATCTGTATATACTAGATTCTAAGTTCTCTGAGAGCAAACATTGTGCCTTTTCCTTCTTTATATCCTCCTCCACTTTCCAGAATATTACCTTGCATGTGGCGGGCATTCAATATATTTTTATCAAAATCCATGTTTGCAGAACAACAAATTTAAACCCCAATTTTAAAAGAATATATTTTTTACTGAAACATGTCAGGTCTTGATGCCTTTAACCAACTAAAATTTCAAATGGGTATAAGATGAAGATATATATAAGTGAATGTATGGTAATAGATAATTGGTTATAGTTATATTTTTTAACTTATCTTTGTATAGGTATATACTATATTTGTCACCCTTTATCCCAGTACCTAGTTCATAAATATTACAAAGATTATATTGAGTATTAAGATTGCTTATTTTGTGTGCAATTGATATGACATTTTGATCTTGCTAATAGTATGTGTTTATTTGGTATTAATTTTAAAAGAAAATTGTAAGTCTATTTATTTTCATTTTTCTTTTCAAATGATTCAGATACAACTTTTTAGCAGCCGATGAGCATGTTCACTATAATGTCATGAACATAGAAGCTTTTGTTAGTGCATTTTTGAGGGCTGCATCAGAGTTATCTTTGTGTCACTAAGTCAAGGTCACAGAACATTGTGATGATTAATGCTTAAAATTATTTTTCATAATTTGAAGATTTTTAAAACTGTTTATTCCAGGGGCGCCTGGGTGACTTAGTCGGTTAAGCGTCCGACTTTCGCTTAGGTCATGATCTCGCGGTTTGTGGGTTCGAGCCCCGCGTAGGGCTCTGTGCTGACTGCCAGCTCAGAGCCTGGAGCCTGTTTCAGTCTGTGACTCCCTCCCTCTCTCACCCTCCCCTGCTCACGCCGTCTCTCTCTCTCTCTCCTAGAAATAAATAAAACAAAAAAACCCCAAAAAACAAAAAACTGTTTATTCCAAAGATGAATACATTTATTGAAAGCATAAGGCATAAACCTCCCCAAATTAATCTTGCACAGAATTAAAAAGGGGAATAAATACTTTTATTCATTCAGCGTATACCTATTGAAAGCCAGCCTTGAAGCAAAAATCTGGAAGCAGGAGGTTAAACTAGAAACATTATGTGGTAATTCAGGTAAAGGGAGTGGTTTACCCTGGAGTGAGAGCAATGGATATGGAGAAAAGTGGTTTTAGTAGAGAGAATGTTTTTTTCTTAAGTAGTTTATTGTCAAGTTGGTTTCCATATAACACCCAGTGCTCATCCCAAAGTGGGAAAGAATATCCAATGGAAAAAAAGCAGCCTCTTTAACAGGAGAGAGAAATTTAAGACATGGAGTAAAAGATCTCCAAACCACTTCAATATTCAATATTGACCTTACTAAGAGTTATTATGATGTTATCTTTAAAATGAGAAACCTTTTACAATAAGGGAACTGCAGTGCTTATTCTAAGCAGTAAGTGGTCAATCTCTCTTTCAGTAAATTCCATACCATTGTCCGTGGCTTACTCCATTCCTCAGGTGGTCTCCTCCCTCCAATAATCTACATTATCACAGCTTCCTTACAACTTATCTCTGCCACTAACTTTTACTAATTTTTCAATCTCCAGTAGATTTCGTAGGGTTTAGCACCCAAAATTATGTAATAAGTAGTTAATGAATGAATGAATGAATGAATGAAAAGTCATATTTTTACAAATCCTCACATGTAATCAGCTCTTAGTGATTGTTGAATAGTTTTTAGGGTCCAAGTCATTTCCTCTTTCATCAGTTTACTTCAGAATTTAGTTCCTTGAGGTTATAACGCACAATGAGTCAATTAATGCAATGATTCTAAAAGCTGACGTATGTGTTAATATGTTTCCTCTTCCAAATTTGCATCTTATACAGAGATCTGAAACAGTTTTATACTCCCACATGGATAACTAATCCTGGCGATTTCAGGCATCCTGGAAGTTGCAAAGCTAGAGCTTCATACATCTCTTCACATAGGCACATATTCTGTCCATATAAAAGACAGACCTTGATCAAAGAAACTTTCAGACCAGCAACTTTCTCACAAGTGTTTTGTTATATGTATTTTCAGAGAGTGATAAAAAACATAGAGAATGGTGTGGGAATAATTTCTACACTCACTGATGGGATAAAAGTTTAAAGATCTATGCATTTAAGAACTTCCAATTACTGGGGCGCCTGGGTGGCTTAGTCGGTTAAGCGTCCGACTTTGCTTAGGTCATGATCTCGCGGTTGGTGGATTCAAGCCCTGCGTCGGGCTCTGTGCTGACTGCCAGCTCAGAGCCTGGAGCCTGTTTCAGTCTGTGACTCCCTCTCTCTCTCTGACCCTCCCCTGCTCACATTGTCTCTCTCTCTCTCTCCTAGAAATAAATAAAACCATTAAAAAAAAAAAAGAACTTCCATTTACTTGCAAGACACTGAAAGTTTTTACACAAATAACATTAAACTAAAAAGGGCCTCTTTTGTACAAGTGAATGTCAGAGAACTTAGCTTGCCAAATACCCTTCTGATTTTAATGGTGGGTTTTTGTTCACTATTTCATTTTATTTTTACACATAAAAATTGCAAATATATAATAAATTGATAAGGTGGCTATATTCCTTATGATTTTCAAGAAATAACTGATTGAGTTTTCTATGTATTTTAGGAAACAAAAGAACCCAAAAAGTGGTATTTTGAATTCTTTGCATCAAGAGAATTTGGTGATGATATAAACATAGAATTTAAAAATCATCAATGATATTTCTATATTTGGAAGTACAATAGTTAAAAGACATTTGGTATTATTTTAAGAGCTAATTGTCAATATTGGATTATTTAATTACTCTAAAACATTATATAAGACAAACATTTTACCAATGTGATCTCTACCTTTGCTAATGACAATAAAATAGTAGTTTAAATTCCAAAAATCCTTTCACACTGATTTTAGGTTTTAAGTTTTGTTTATATTTTAATATGGAGAGCTGATGTTACAAGAATTCCCAAATTTCATAACTGACAAGGAGACAGTGGGAATCTTTTCAGGGCCTTTATTATTTAGTTTTATAAAAGAAAAAAAAAAAACAGAGGACTTAAAAGTCTGTTAGTACAAACAGCACATTCTAAAAGATTATTATAAGTATCACCAGAGAAGCATTCACTGCTAATTATATCAGCAATTTTTTTCTAAGAAAATTGGCTACACACAAGAGCTACCAGATTGAGACAGCCATCATCACAGCTATTTGAACCACGATTAGCTATCTGAAATTAAGTAACCCATCCATTGGTTGCCCTGTGATCTCGGACTTAGGACTTTTAGCTGCACACTAAAAAAAATATATCAAGCCAGCTAGATTCTTATTTATTCAACTAGGGAGATTCTGAGAAAAGATGCTATTAGCTGTGGGAACAGATGTTGAAAGTTATGCTATAATGAGAGTCCTCAATGGGGCTCATGCTAAACTAATACAAGGTAAGATTATGAAAGCAAAGAGACCTGAGAAAGGAGTGGATGTCACTGAGTGCTTGGGGTAAACATCTGCCTCTAGTCAACAGTCATTTTTTCTTCTTTTCTGCTCATAAAACCTTGGATTTGGTTTGGATGGTAAGTGATTAGTCAGAATGGTTCAATTATGACTGTTCTAAGCTCAATAATCTGCTAGGTTTCGTTTATACCAGCTCACAAGAGATGTTTTTATAAATCTCTTCCCAACTCAGAGTTCTGTGACATCACATCGGTAGCATGAGACCTGCCAACATGGGAGTATTTATGTCACAGAAATCAGGAAGTGCTACAAATTAGGACTACTGTTTCCTGTGCCCCTTGGTCAGTCATTAACCATTAATCACCACTCTAAGCCCACCACGGAAATCCCATTTTCTTTTGCCAGCAACTTGTCCAGAGATAGATTCAGGAACAAGTTTTGACCTATGACAAGTAAGACAAACTCTGATGGAATTGCCCAAGAAAGATTTCCTCCTGATAACTCAAAGGCAATAAGCTTGCCTTCCTACCTCAGGTGGTACTGTATAATACTTTGAGATGTAATGCTTTAGATGCAACTATGAGGGAAAGTCAGTAGAACACAGAGATGTCTACATAGGTCATATTAATAACCTTAGACCACTACCAACTAGGGCATCCAAAGGGCAGCAAAGTAGGAAGAGTTCACCCTGGGTATAGAATATAATGGAGTGCATTATCTGTAAAGAATTTTTAAAAAATAATGAAACACATTAAATATTAGTCCACTTTTTAATTATTCCCCTGTACTGACGATTCTAAACAATGTTAGTGATAAATTGTTTTTCCTCACATATCTTCACTATTCCTATCCTTTGGTATGCATTCACTAGTAAGTCCAGAATCAACTACCTTAAACATCTAATTACATGAGGTAATTGAAGATTTTGGTTATTTAGGAAACTTCCATATAAGTTTTCTGTTATGGGTACACAAAGCATTCTGTTCACAGAAAGTACCAGACTCAGAAAGTTGCCAGGTTGGGCACTGAAAAGAAAAAGCATGAGCTCCTGTTCTGAGGCCTACATAGCTGCTCCAATACCAGGCCTTCTACAGCTCTACTCATGCAAGGCTTGGCCAATTATGGTTCTCATTCTTATGTGTCCTGGAGAGTCTCCCTAGTGTGCCATTAGTATACCTGTAATAAAGTGCCTTTACATGGAGTATTATGAGAAGTTTCCTTTGTTTTGTAACCTAAAGAGCCAACTAAAAACCAGAATCTACCACTAACAATTAAACATGTCCCAGCATAAGATGTTGATTGGATATACATATACCCAAAATGTATACTAAGAAGACAGCAAATAGACAAAAATGTTTAATAAACACCATTTATGGCAGTTAAAATTTTAATTTATATAAATTATATATAAACTAAAGAAAACAGATAAATGAATGATTTTTTAAGGATATATAATGATGATGTGGGGCTCCGGCGTGGTTTAGTTGGTTAAGCATCTGACTTTGTCTCAGGTCATGATTTCATGGCTCATGCCTTCGAGCCCTGCGCTGGACTCTGCCAACAGCTCAGAGTCTGGAGTCTGCTTTGGATTTTGTGTCTCACACTCTCTGCCCCTCCCCCACTAATGCTCTGACTTTCTCTCTCAAAACTAAACATTAAAAAACAATTAAAGAAAGGGGCGCCTGGGTGGCTCAGTCCGTTAAGTGTCCAACTTCGGCTCAGGTCATGATCTCGTTGTTCCGAGGTTGGAGCCCCACATTGGGTTCTGAGCTGGCAGCTCAGAGCCTGGAGCCTGTTTCAGATTCTGTGTCTCCCTCTCTCTACCCCTCCCCACTCATGCTCTGTCTCTCTCTGACTCAAAAATAAACTATATAAAAAATTAAGGAAAAAATAATATATACTGATGTGGAAAAACCCAGCTAAATATTTATTATATACCTCATGACACAATTATTTAAAAACATATATATTTTTTTCTCCCATATATTTTCCATTATTCTCAAAGTTTTTAGCTCTATAGAAATAACACAATTTTAAAATAATTACAATGCATTTTCTATCAGGTTCGAAGCCTGGAGCCTACTTAGGATTCTGTGTATTTCCCTCCTCTCCACCTCTCCCCACTCACACTCTCTGTCTCTCTTTCAAAAATAAATAAACATTACAATTTTTAAAATCACCACATATTTTCTTATCATTAATGCATCATGAAAATACACTAGGATTCTGGGACTATTGTTCAAGATGAAAATATATACATGCATGAAAGTAATGAATCCCATGGGGTAAACAAACCATATTAGGAAACGTTTAAAAGATAAAAGGATATTAGAACTTGATGATAATTTTCATTTTATAAAAAATAATATTGTCACATTCCAAGATCTCTTTTCAAAACAAAAGGAAAATTTGATGTATTTTAACGAGAGGCTTAAGTTTTAAGAAAATTAAAAAAAAGATTAAATAGTTCTTTGCTGTTACAACAATATAATTAAAAACCAAGCTATACTTCTGAGACTATGGCTTTATGAGAATAATTTCATAATCCCAAGGGACGCTGTTCTATTCTGTGATAAAAGTATCATCTAGGCTTGACATGGAATCTCAAACCCATCTGTAACTGATGTAGTTAAATGTTTAGATGTATTTATTTGATTATTTAGACCATTATTCAAATACATATACAGGAAGCTAAAGTACATATTGTATCTCAAATCCTCAAATCAATGAAGAGTTCTCCCGTTTATCTCTCTTTCTCTCTTTCTCCTGAGTGGAGAAAACTCTGTTGGAAGAGAAGTGCAGGGAAATCAAAAGATAAAAATATAACAGGGGGAGAGATGATTTTTTTAAATTAAAAAAGCCAGAAAATGCCTACAATTTGCAGCTACTATTTTCAATTATGCTTTGTCTGTGAATAGGAGTTTCTTTCAGAGACACAGTGTAAATTGTTGAGTTGTAAGGATTACCAGCCATGAGGCTCATTATCCTAGAGTAGATCACACATAGCAGCACTTTGCTTCAAGAAAGATGATTATTAAAAAGAGTCTCATTATATTGCATACAATTAATTATATTCAGAATTATCCTGCTTCAGAAAACTGACAAGAGCAAATGTATAAATTAAAAGATTTAAAACATACCAGATACCGCGAGGAAGTCATCAATGCTTGTAATGTCATCTACAGCTTCGGTGAGGACGTGGATGTGATTCTCCCAGGTGTGCTTGTACATTTCCATGGTTTTTTTGACCACTTGACTTTTGGGTCTTGCAGCCAAAGCAAGTGCAGCATTAATGATCTGCAAAGATATAAAATTTTCACATGGTGATTTCTTTGGAAATAGTAACAAGTGTGCAGATAACAGGTATTCTTTAAAAAAAGAAAAATAGACAAATACATCTTTAACAGGGACAATGGTAAAATGCCCTCATGTATAACTCCCTCTTTGCTCTTGGTAATACTTTAATTATATTTGTGGCAATAGTATAATTTATTTTAGAACTACTTATTGTCAATGCACTAAGAATTGCAAGAGATACAAGGATAACTAGTATCTGCCTTAAAGGAGCTTCTCTAATATCCAATGAGAAGGGCAACATATAACCATAACTCGATTCAGTATGCAATACATAACATAACCACAGCTAATGCTCAATAGTCTTTAGAAAGCCAAGAGATCACCTTCAGCAGAAGTTCTAAAGAAAATTTTCAGAAAAGAGAAACATGCTAAATGGTCATTTGGATTCACATGGCATAAGTCAGTAGGGAATGTCTGCATTATTTGCAATAACATCTTTGACTTCCTAGAGGTCTTGTAGAATTTTGCCAGTAAATATTAATTATTAACTAATTCATTAGTTCTTTCATTCATTCATTCATTCATTATTTCAAATATATTCTGAGTGTCTTTTGTGTTAAGCATTGTTCTAGATTTTAGGGATATGGCAAGAGATAAGACAGAAGCAAAGATCATTGTCTTCATGGAGCTTTTATTATAGTCAAACACAAGGGAATTAGCAAGTTAAGTAAGTCAAATATATGGTCTGTTACATGGTTATAAGAACTGAGGAGAAAAAAAATATAGCAGAGAAAAGAGATAAAGAATGGATTGGTCGTGAAGGAAGGAAGTTTGCGATTTTAACAAGGCCTCACACTGAAGTGGCTAGTTGAGTAAAACTGCTATTGGAAAAGAATAGTGGAACAGAGAAGTAGCAAAATTTAAAAGGTGGGAAAATGGAGGAAATGCTGTGAAAGTGGGGAGCAGTCTCACCGAGAGCCTGTGTATGCAAAAGAAATCAACAGGAATCCTTGATGGTCCTGCTCAGGACCTGGCCTTATTGGGAAGACACTAGAGAGTAACTTTGACTTTTGAGCAATTTGCTCAGAACCAAACTTTATTAATTTTTGAAAGTTTATTTATCTATTTTGAGAGAAAGAGAGAAAGACAGTGACAGAGAATAAGGATCTGAAATAAGCTCCGCATTGTCAGCATGGAGCCTGATGTGGGGCTGGAATCCACAAACCATGAGATAATGACTTGAGCCAAAAACCAAGAGCCAGAGGCTTAACCAATTTAGCCATCCAGGTGCCCAGAAATAAGCTTTAGAGAGATTAATCTGGCATAGCTGGCTATTGCAATAGGTTATAGGAGTAAGAGAGAGCCTGGACTACCAGTGTAGAGGTAATGAAAAGGTTTTGAAGGAACTTCCAATTAATTAAGGAAGGATAAGGATAGGTCAAATTACTGCCGAAAATATGCAGCCATTAAGAAATCTGTGGGGGCGGGAATGAGGGCAAGATGGCGGAGAAGTAAGGAGCTCTGTACTTGCACTCGCGCCCATACATCACACAGAAAAGATCTGAAGCCATTGGAAACCATACAAAACCTGAGAGACTCAGAGAAAAAGGACGCAGAATCCACTGAGAAAGCCTTCTAACGTGAGTGCGAACCGGGGAAGGTAAAATCGGGCCGGGATCGGAGCCTCCAGGGTGGGAGGCGATCCCCCTCTACCCTCTACGGGGAGTGAGAGGGGAAAAGGAGAGAGTCCGAGACAGAAAAATCTCCGCTCGGTGCATAGAAAGACCATACTTGCCAAATACCTGCACACCAGGTCCCCTCGCGACAACTGGTCCTGGGGGAGGCTGAGCACACAAACTGCTTCTTTGTGCCGCTCCTGGAGGTTGGTTTTTAAAGCGGCGCGGGTGCGCCTGCCGCCATTGTAGCTCCAGGGCGGCTGGGATCCCTGAAAGAGACGCGCAGACACCAGGCGTCCGCGCTCCTGGCTGGCTGGAACTCGAGAGGGAAGGCAAAGAGCTAAAAACTGGGAAATTTGCCTGTGAGTTCGTGTTTCGGGTGACGAGCCATAGAGAGACCCGGTTTTCCTCACTCCAGCGGGCTCAGGCTACACGGACCCGGCAGGCAAGCCCCCGCGCATGCGCACCAGCCCGACCCAGAGAAGGAAGCAGCGATCCTGACTCCGCCCCCAGAGCTCAGCAGGGAGCCTGGAATAGCCCGAGGGGGTTGTCTGGGAAGCTGTGTCTAAGGCAACTTCAGCGGGGCGCGGACTGGGATTTGGAGATTGGAACTGGCCTGGGTTGAAGAGTGCAACCAACTTCGGCTGCATCCCCGGAACTGGGAGTTGACACGCCAAAAAAAAAAAAAAGCGAGCTGCAGCGCGGGGTTCAAGAAGGGACTGGAGCACCGTCACTCTCCTCCCCACAATCGCCAAGGCAGAACCCCCGCCTGAGGCATCGGACCACGCCACGCCCATCCCTGCCTGAGAGGTGCCCTCCTCCCTTTTTTTTTTTTCCTTTTTCCTTTTTTCTTTTTCTTCTTTCTTTTTTTCCCCCTTTCTTTTCTCTTTTTTTTCTTCTTCTTTCTCTTTTCACGCTTTTTTCCCCAAAACACTGACCTGATTAACTCTGGTCGCCAGCTTGCTTAAACAATCACAAGGCCATTCTGTAAATGTAAATTCTACACCTACCGACTTTTTCAGCTATTTCTCTCAGGAGTAATTAGACTATATAGTTTCTCTGGATAATTCCAGCATCCTTCTCTCACCTATCCAAACATATTCTACCCTTTACTTCTTTGAAAAAAGTTTCTTATCCCTTCTGCCTGTTCATTCTATTTCCAAATCTGCCTTGTCTCACCCTGCCTTCTCTCTTTTTCTCTATGCTCTTCAACCAGCACTGCATACACACGGCTATTTAACTGTAGCTGGGAAATCCAGGTATATGCTTTAAACCGTTCTTTGTCCATCGGTTTTCTTCTTTTTCCTTTTCTTTTCCCCTTTTTGACCCTTTTATGTATTTTATGCTCCCTATTCGCCCTCCCTCTTCCGTCTTTTCTATTAACTTTTTCGTTTTCCCTCTCACTTTGCATGTTAGTTGAATTAGCCTGTGCGTTTGTGTGCTCCTGCTCCCTGTGTGTTTGTCTGTCTGTTTTCTTTTCCAGGGCTACCTCAAGAAACAAGCTAGAGTACACAAGGTGAAGAGTCCCAAATATCACTACGAATAGGAAAATAAAATAACCAAGGTCCCAACAAGAGTGACCAAGGGATACCATTCAAAAAACAATCTCTGAAAGGATAGGCCCTGGAAAGTCAAAGAGTTTCTTGGATATAGCAGTGCTCATAGAAACAGAGAGCATAACAGGTCTTTAAAACCAACAAGAGCCGGAAAGCTAGCTAAAATGACGAAACGAAAGAACTCTCCTCCAAAGAAACTCCAAGAAGAAATGACAGCTAATGAACTGCTCAAAACAGATATCAGCAGCATAAGTGAACAAGATTTTAGAATAATAATGGTGAAATTAATAGCAGGGCTTGAAAAAAACATAGGCGACATCAAAGAAACTATGGCTACAGACAGAATGGAAAATAAAAATAGGCATGAAGAATTAAAAAAATGCGATAAATGAGATCCATAATAAATTAGAGGCCTCCAATGCACGGCTTGAAGAGGCAGAAAGGAGAATAAGTGATTTAGAAGACACCATTCTAGAAAAACAAGAAGCTGACAAAAAAAGAGACAAACTGATCCAGGAACAGGAAAGAAGAATTCGAGAGCTCAGCGACACAGTCAAACGCAACAATATCCGTATCATAGGAATCCCAGAAGAGGAAGAGAGGGGGAAAGGTGCTGAAGGAGTCCTGGAACAAATTATAGCAGAGAACTTCCCCGACCTGGGGAAGGAAGTCGATGTGGAAATACAAGAGGCTCAGAGGATTCCCCTCAGACGTAACTTGAATCGATCTTCTGCACGACATATCATAGTAAAAATGGCAAAATACAAGGACAAAGAGAGAATTTTGAAAGCAGCTAGGGAGAAAAGGGCCCTCACATACAAAGGGAAACCCATCAGAGTGGTGACAGACCTATCTACTGAAACGTGGCAGGCCAGAAAGGAATGGCAAGAGATCTTCCATGTGATGAACAGTAAAAATATGCAGCCAAGAATCCTCTATCCAGCAAGCCTGTCATTCAAAATAGAAGGAGAGATAAAACCTTTCCAAACAAACAGAAATTGAAAGAATTTGTCACCACGAAGCCAGCCCTACAAGAAATTCTGAGGGGGATGCTCTGAAGGAAAGGTTCAAGGAACAAAGATTCCAGAGACACCACCACAAACATGAACCCTACAAAAGATACAAAGACTCTGAACCCACATATTTCAATAATAACACTGAATGTAAATGGGCTGAGTGCACCGATCAAAAGACATAGGGTAGCAGAATGGATTAAAAAACAAAATCCATCTATATGCTGTCTACAAGACACTCATTTTAGACCGGAAGATACCTTCAGATTAAAAGTAAGGGGATGGAGAAATATATATCATGCTACAGGAAATCAAAAGAAAGCCAGAGTAGCGATACTTATATCAGACAAACTGGACTTTAAATTAAAGACAATCACAAGAGATGAAGAAGGGCACTACATAATAATTACAGGGTCCATCCATCAGGAAGAACTAACAATCATAAATGTCTACGCACCGAATATGGGAGCACCTAAATATCTAAAACAATTAATCACAAACAGAAACAAGCTTGTAGATAAGAATGTGCTAATAGCAGGGGACTTTAATACTCCGCTTACAGCAATGGATAGGTCAACCAGACAGAAAATCACTAAAGAAACAATGGACTTGAAAGATACATTGGACCAGATGGACCTGACGGATATATTTAGAACTTTACATCCTGAGGCCAGGGAATTTACTTTCTTCTCAAGTGCGCATGGCACATTCTCCAAGATAGATCACATACTGGGACATAAAGCAGCCCTCAATAAATATAAAAGAATAGAGATCATACCATGCACACTGTCAGATCACAATGCTTTGAAACTTGAAATCAATTACAGGAAGAAGTCTGGAAAACTTCCAAAAACATGGAGGTTAAAGAACAGCCTTCTAAAGAATGAATGGGCCAATCAGGCAATTAGAGATGAAATTAAAAATATATGGAAACAAATGAAAATGAAAACACAACAATTCAAAATCTATGGGATGCGGCAAAGGCAGTCCTAAGAGGAAAGTACATTGCTCTCCAGGCCTATTTCAAGAGATTAGAAAAAGCGCAAGTCCAAAATCTAACAGCTCAACTAAAGGAACTAGAGGCAGAGCAACAAGAACGCCCTAAACCCAGTAGAAGAAGAGAAATAGTAAAAATTAGAGCAGAAATAAACAACATAGAGACCAAAGAAACAATTGAACAGATCCATGAAATCAAGAGTTGGTTTTTTGAAAAGGTAAACAAAATTGACAAACCTCTAGCCAGACTTATCCAAAAGAAAAGAGAGAGCACCCAAATAGACAAAAATTATGAATGAAAATGGACTTATTACAACCAACCCCTCAGAAATACAAGCAATTATCAGGGAATACTATGAAAAATTATATGCCAATAAATTGGACAACTTAGAAGAAATGGACAAATTCCTAAACACACTCACTACCAAAATTCACACGGGAAGAAATAGAAAACCTGAACAGACCCATAAGGAGTGAAGAAATGGAATCAGTGATCAAAATCTCCCAACAAATAAGAGCCCTGGACCTGATGGCTTCCCTGGGGAATTCTACCAGACATTTAAAACAGAATTAATCCCAATTTTTCTCAAGCTATTCCAAAAAATAGAAATCGAAGGAAAACTCCCGGATTCATTTTATGAAGCCAGCATCACTCTGATTCCCAAGCCAGACAGAGATCCGGCAAAAAAAGAGAACTACAGGCCAATATCCTTGATGAATACGGATGCAAAAATTCTCAACAAGATCCTTGCAAATCGAATCCAGCAGCATATAAAAAGAATCATCCACCAAGATCAAGTGGGATTCATTCCTGGGTTACAGGGCTGGTTCAACATTCGCAAATCAATCAATGTGATCCATCATATCAATAAAAGAAAAGATAAAAACCATATGATCCTGTCAATAGATGCAGAAAAAGCATTTGACAAAATACAGCATCCCTTCTTAATAAAGACTCTCGAGAAAGTTGGGATAGAAGGAACCTACTTAAACATCATCAAAGCCATCTATGAGAAGCCTTAAGCTAACATCATCCTCAACGGGGAAAAACTCAGAGCTTTCCCCCTGAGATCAGGAACACGACAGGGATGCCCACTCTTACCACTGTTGTTTAACATAGTGCTGGAAGTCCTAGCATCAGCCATCAGACACCAAAAGGAAATCAAAGGCATCAGAATTGGCAAAGAGGAAGTCAAACTTTCACTCTTCGCAGATGACATGATACTCTACATAGAAACCCGACAGACTCCACCAGAAGCCTACTAGAACTGATCCAAGAATTCAGCCAAGTTGCAGGGTACAAAATCAACGTACAGAAATCGGTTGCATTTTTATACACCAACAATGAAGCAACAGAAAGAGAAATCAAGAAACTGATCCCATTCACAATTGCACAAAAAACCATAAAATACCTCGGAATAAACCTAACCATGGATACAAGAGATCTGTATGATGAAAACTATAGAAAACTTATGAAGGAAATTGAAGAAGACACAAAGAAATGGAAAAACATTCCATGCTCATGGATAGGAAGAATAAATATAGTTAAGATGTCATTACTACCCAAAGCACTCTACACATTCAATGCAATTCCAATCAAAATTGCACCAGCATACTTCTCAAAACTAGAACAAACTATCCAAAAATTTGTATGGAACCACAAAAGACCCCGAATAGCCAAAGTAATCCTGAAAAATAAAACCAAAACGGGAGGGATCACCATCCCAGACTTTAGTCTCTACTACAAAGCTGTCATCATCAAGACAGTATGGTATTGGCACAAAATCAGACACATAGACCAATGGAACAGAATTGAGAACTCAGAAGTGGACCCAAAAGTATACAGCCAACTAATCTTTGACAAAGCAGGAAAGAATATCCCATGGAAAAAAGACAGCCTTTTTAACAGATGGTGTTGGGAGAACTGGACAGCAACATGCAGAAGAATGAAACTAGGTCATTTTCTCACACCATGCACCAAAATAAACTCAAAACTGATAAAGGACCTGAATGTGAGACAGGAAACTATCAACACCCTAGAGGAGAAAGCAGGAAACAACCTCCTTGACCTCCACCGCAGCAACTTCTTACTTGACACATCCCCAAAAGCAAGGGAATTAAGAGCAAAAATAAACTGCTGGGACCTCCTCAAGATTAAAAGCTTCTGCACAGCCAAGGAAACAACCCAGAAAATTAATAGGCAACCAACGAAATGGGAAAAGATAGTTGCAAATGACATATCAGATAAAGGGTTAATATCAAAAATCTATAAGGAACTCACCAAACTACACGCCCGAAAAACAAACAACCCAGTGAAGAAATGGGCAGAAGATATGAACAGACCCTTCTCCAAAGAGGACATCCAGATGGTCAACAGACACATGAAACGATGCTCAGCATCGCTCCTCATCAGGGAAATACAAATCAAAACCACACTGAGATACCACCTCACGCCAGTCAGAGTGGCTAAAATGAGCCACTCAGAGAACTCTAGATGCTGACGAGGATGTGGAGAAACGGGCACCCTCCTACACTGTTGGTGGGAATGTAAACTGGTGCAGCCCCTCTGGAAGGCAGTGTGGAGGTTCCTCAAAAAATTAGCAATAGAACTCCCTAGGACCCAGCAATAGCACTGCTACGAATTTACCCAAGGGATACAGAAATGCTGATGCATAGGAGCACATGTACCCCAATGTTCATAGCAGCACTCTCCACAATAGCTAAAACATGGAAAGAGCCTATGTCCATCAACGGACGAATGGATCAAGAAGATGTGGTTTATCTATACCATGGAATACTACATGGCAATGAGAAACAATGAAATCTGGCCATGTGTAGCAACATGGATGGACCTTGAGGGGGTTATGCTGAGCGAAATAAGTCAGGCAGAGAAAGACAAATATCATATGTGTGCACGTATAGGAGGATTAGGAGGAGCTTAGCAGAGGACCAATGGAGAGAAGAAGGGCGGAAATGGTGGGGAAAGGGGGAGAGGCAAACCATGAGAGACTCTTGAATGCTGACAAAAACTGAGGACTGGTGGATGTGGGGGGGAGGAGGGTGGGCATGGAGGAGGGCACTTGTGGGGATGAGCACTGGGTGTTATGTGGAAACTAATTTGACAATAAACTATTTGTAAAAAAAAAAAAATAAAAAATAAATAAAAAAATAAAAAATAAAAAAAATAAAAAAAAGAAATCTGTGGGGGCGCCTGGGTGGCTTAGTCGGTTAAGCGTCCGACTTTCGCTTAGGTCATGATCTCGCGGTTCGTGGGTTCGAGCCCCGCGTCGGGCTCTGTGCTGACTGCCAGCTCAGAGCCTGGAGCCAGTTTCCGAGTCTGTATCTCCTTCTCTCTCTCACCCTCCCCTACTCACGCTGTCTCTCTCCTAGAAATAAATTAAAAAAAAAAAAAAGAAAAAAAAAGAAATCTGTGGAAAATACATCCAAAATACTTCAGTTACAGTAGATTACAAAATATTATGCTCCATAGCAAACACTGAAATGCAAACATGATAGAAATAAAAGTTAAATGAATACATGCACCAATTAGTAATGGTTTTCTTGGAGATATGGAATTTCCAGTGCTTTTAATTTTGTGTGTGTAACTGAATTTTTAGATTTTTTGATGGTGAATATGTTTTAGTTATATACTCATAATAAATGGAATTCTTTACTTTTTGAAGTTATTCTTCAAAGAAAGATGATAATTAAGGTTTTTCCATGAATAGTTTGGAAAATGATTTTAGTATTGATAGAAAAGGAGAGGCCAGAGAGCCAAAAAGTCGGTCAGGGTTATAGAAGCAAATATGTGCAATTGTTTTGGAAGACAGTGTTACTGAGGAGTATTAGATGTCAACTTTCCTATTAGAAATACTGGCTTTGAAGTGACCCAGCTCTCCATACAAATCACAGTTACCTGAGCTGATTTGGAGCTCATAAAAAAGTTGTCATTTATTTACTCATTTATTTATATATGCATTGAAAAAAGTAGTTTTATATAGCAACAATGTATCAGATTCTACACTGGATACTGAATTCACAATCAAAAAGATTCCACCATAGTCTGTAAAACAAGTCCATAATCTAGTAGAGAAATCAGCCAAAAGCCAGGCAATCGCAACATACCAGTGATTCTCAGCCTTCAGCCTGTATCAGAATCACCTGGAGGACTTGTTAAAACACAAATTTCTGAGCCACCCCCTAGAGTTTCTGATTCATATGATGTGCTTTGAGGCCACAGGTTTTGCCTTTCCAAGTTCCCTGGTGATAGTGATGTGCTTGGGTTTCTGATTCTGAGAACCACTGCAAGATATATATAGATAGTTAGACAAGGCGGGGGGAGGGGGGATCAGAAATAAATAGGTAGATGAGAGATTGATAAATACATAGATATATAGACAGACAGACATGCTATAACATGGGGGTTATTATAAAGGTAGCACAAGATGCTCTACAACACAGGAAAAGTTTCCAGTTCCATAAGATGTCCAAAGGACTAAAATCTGAATAAGCTGAAATTACTATAATGTGATTCCTTTTTTAGGAAGGGGGAATAGCACGTGCAATGGCTTAGAAGCAGAGCTGAACCTCACGTTTTAAGGAATATTCAGCAAAAGGAGGTAGTAATAGATTTGGAAGAAAATCAAAGAAGACAATGGTAAGAAGAGAACAACTTTTGGAAAGTTCCCTTAGAAGGGAAAAATAAATTGAAAATGACAAAGACGAGAGAAGGAATCATCAAGGAGGATGTAGAAAACAAAGGTATTAGAGAGTGAGATGAGGAAGAAAATCTTTTCAAAAGGTTAAATGCTGTCAAGGATAATGAGGACTAAAAGCAGCTTTTGAATTTGGAAAACAGGAGTCAATGGTGTAGCAGAATATTGGACACAGGATTCAGATTTCATCAAAATATGATAGCAGTAAGATTAAAAAAGAACCATATTCTGCTCAGTAAACTAAAGGCTATACCTTACTTAAATGACTTTCAAAGAATTATTGGAGGTAGAGGAGGAGAGAAATTAGTTTCTTGAAAATATTATGTTGATATACTTTTATTTCATTTTTATGAAAGAGGGGCACATTGAATTTTAGGAAAACACACACTACTTTTAGAAATAACTACTGTGCAGTATTCCTTGACTTTAGTTTTAGAGTTTTATTAACCTATTAACTTATAATGTACATTTGTGTACACTGCAAAGGCTTTGGTCTCTGGTGTTTCATTGTCCCTGCAATTGGACAACTGTACTCATGATGTTGTACTGAAATTATGCCTTTACAGAAAGGCATACTTTTAAAGAACTGGTGCAGAACCCTCAGTGGGAATATTGAGTCATGAATAAAAGCCAGGCTATATTTTGTAAGGACATTTTCAGTTCTGCTTCTGATCCAATTTATCTGATTCAACAGTGCGCACTATGAGAAATTTTTATCCTACTTGACTTTCCTGATATTTAGCTTAAACCTAAAAGGAGACAAAATTCAGAAAATATTGTAACCCTCTTTAAGGCAGAAGAAATCTTCATTCCAGTGTCACACTCCTAGAATTTTATCTATATATCTGGGATGGGGGGACAATTCTGAAGTTATCTTCTTCTATAAGTAAAGGTGAACGGAATACAATACATTGAATTCTGAGGCATTTTTCTTCAGATTATGGTTGAGATGTGTACATGTCAGAATCACTCTTCTTCACCCTTAACCCTGTGAATCACCTTGTCAGTCAGTTCACCTTTGAAAGAGTCTCTAACTTCAGGAACTTATTGTATTTAAACACGACTAATATAATAGCCTTCTAAGTATTTCCTAATTCCAGTTTACTCCAAGCCATTCTCCCCACTACAAACACATTTCTGTTTTCAAATGCAGAAATGACCACATCCCTCCCTTGCTAATAACCTTTGATAGATCCTAGTTGACCAAGAATAAAATCCAAATGCCTTTCACTGATTCACAGACTAAAATCCTCCGCAGGCTGGCCCTTAACAGCTCACTGTGCTATGAGAATCTCTTCCCCCCATGTTAGCCTATGCTCTGGCCATACTGTCGTAAGCTCCATTTCCTGATGATACCATGTATCTTTACATCTCTATGACTTTGCTCTTACAACTGAAAACACTTTAACATCCTTGCTCCTTTTCTTTCCCTGTGCTGGTCCACCTGAGGAAATATTTCTTATCTCTAAAAACTTGGTGAAATGTCACTATATACTGTGAAACCTGTCCTTTTCCCTATAACCAGGTAACTGAATTGTATTCTGTTTGAAAAGTTCTTCTTTCATATAACTAAATATTTATGGTATTGTATGACTGTTTATATAAGTGTCTGCTTCACATGAGCCTCTATCATAGGTGGGACTATATCCTGTTCATCTTTACTTCTTGTTATGCTAAGCATGTCAGTTAGAGTTAATACTATATTTATAAACTATTTCTAAAACACACTATTCTACTCTGTCTATGAATTTTTCTATTCTAGATACTTCAAAGAAATGGAATATATGATATTTGGCCTTTTGTGCCTTGCTTTCCCACATATTACAATATCTTCAGGGTTCATCCATGTGGTAGAATGTGTCAAAACCTCATTCCTTTTTAAGGCTGAACAATATTCCACTATACGTACATAGCATATTTTGTTTATCCATTCATCTGTTTATGGAAATAGGGTTGTTTCCACCTTTTGGTTATTGTGACTAATGCTGCTATGGACATTGATGTACAAATATGTGGTTCAGCCTTGACTTCAAACGTTATAGGTATATACCCAGGAATAAAATTACTAAATAACATAATTTTATATTTAATTATTTTGAGGAAATACCATACTATTTTCAACAATAGCTTCAGCTTATTACATTTTCATGATGAACAAAAGCTCCATTTTCTCCACATCTTTGCCAACATTTATGTTCTGCTTTTGATACAAATAGTGTCTATCATAATGTGTGTGAAGTAGAATCTCACTGTGGTTTTGATTTTATTTTCTAATTGTTAGTGATATTGAGCATCTTGTCATGGGCTTATTGGCCATTTGTATACCTTCTTTGGATAAATATCTATTCAAAATTTTTGCTTGTTTTTAAATTGAGCTGTTTGTTCTTTTGTTGTAGAGTTTTAGAGATTTTAAAATATTTTTTGGATATTGATGTGCCTGAGTGGCTCAGTCGGTTAAGCATCCGACTTCAGCTCAGGTCATGATCTCACAGTTCGTGGGTTTGAGCCCCGCGTCAGGCTATGTGCAGACAGCTAGTTCAGAGCCTAGATCTGCTTCAGATTCTGTACCTCCCTCTCTTTCTGACCCTGCCCTGCTCACTCTGTCTCTCTCTCACACAAATAAATTAAATACACTGAAAATTTAAAAAAAATATTTTTTGGATATTAATCTCTTAGCACAAATGTTTTCTCCCATTCTGTGGGTTGTCTTTTCATTTCCCTGGTAGTGTCCTCCTTTGCACAAAAGTTTTTCATTTTAATAAAGTCTAATTGATCTATTTTTCTTTACTTTCCTGTGCTTTTGGTGTCATATGCAAGGAATCATTACCAAATTTAATATCATTCAGTTTTTGTGCTGTTTTCTTGAATTCTGAAGTTTTAGCTATTATTTTGAGGCCTTAGATCCATTTTGAATTAATTTTTGTATATGGTGCAAGGTAAGGGTCCAACTTCACTCTTTAACATGTGGATATCCAACTTTCCCAGTATCATATGTTCAAAAGACTTCTCTTTACCCATTGAAAGAACTTGGCACCTGTGTGAAAAACTATTTAACCGTATAAGCATACCTTGCAAATACTGCAGGTTCTGTTTCTGACCCCCACAGCAAAACAAGTCAAACGAATCCTTTAATTTCTTTATTTTTCAGTGTAAACTGTAGTCTACTAAGTGTGAAATAGCTTTATCTAAAAATGAAACAAAACAAAACAAAACCAAAACCAAACAAAACACAAAAAACATGTATATACCTTAACTATAAATATTGCTAAAAAATGATGACCATCATCTGAACTTCAGTGAGTCATAATGTTTTTGCTAATGGGGGCCCTTGCTTGATATTGATGGCTGATGACAGATCAGGGTGCTGGTGGTGGAAGGTTGGGGTGATTGTAGCAATTTCTTAAAATAAGATAAAAATGAAGTTTGCTGCATCAATTGACTCCTCCTCTCATGAACAATCTCTTTATAAATGTGATGCTGTTTGATGGCATCTACCCACAGCAGGATGTTTTTCAAAATTAGAATCAATCCTCTCAAACCCTGTCATTGCTTTATTTACTGGGTTTATGTAATATTCTAAATAATTTGTTTTCGTTTCAACAGTTTTCACAGGGTCTTCACCAAGAGTACATTCATCTCAAGAAACCACTTTCTTTGGTCATCCATAAGAAGCAACTCATTTGAAAAAAGAACCTCATGCACGATTGATGGTATGAAAACTGGTGTAGCCACTGTGCAAAACAGTATGAAGATTTCTCAAAAAATTAAAAATAGAATTATCATATGATCCAGTAATTCCACAACTGAGTATTTACTCAAAGAATATGAGAGAACTAATTTGAAAAGATATATGCCTTCCTATATTTATTGTAGCATTATTTACAATAGCCAAATTATGAAAGCCACCTAAGTGTCCATTAATAGATGCATGGATACAGAAGATATGGTGTATATATACAATGGAATATTAATAAGACGTGAAAAAGAATGAAATCTCACCATTTACAGTGATGTGAATAGAGGTAGAATGTATAATGCTAAGTGAAATAGTCAGTGAAAGACAAATACTGTATGATTTCACTCATATGTGGAATTTTAAGAAACAAAACAAATGAATAAAGCAAAAAAAACCCACCAGAATCTTAACTATAGAAAACAAACTGATGATTATCAGAGGTGAGGTGGATAGGAGAATTTGGTGAATGAGTAAAGGCACCGAGTAATATATGAAATTTTTAATCATTGCAGTATCACTTGAAATTATTATAATATTATATTAACTATACTTGCATTTATAAAAACTTTAAGTTAATGAAAGAAAAAATAAGCACCTTATTTGCTATAAGCTTTATCAAGGGATTGCAGCAATTCAGTCCCATCTTCATCCTCCTCTTCTAACTCTAGTTCTCTTGCTATTTCCATTACACCTGCAACCAACACCTGTTATCAAACACCTGGCTCCCCTGAAGTCGTGAGCCCCTACAAGTTGAGTGTAGCCACCTTCATAAACCATGTTAGCTCAATCTTCAGGATAATGTGCTGGAGTTTGACATTGACACTTGCTGTTTCACCTTACATTTTTATGATAGAAAGACAGCATCTTTCCTTAAATCTCATGAACCACCTCTGCTAACTTCAAAACTTTTTCTGCAGCTTCCTCATCTCTCTCAGCATGCCTTTAAGAGAGTTAAGGCTTTACTCTGGATTAGGCTTTGACTTAAGGAAATGCTGTAACTGGTTTGATCCTGCCAGACCACTCAAACTTTCTCCATATCAGCAATAAGGCTATTTTGCCTTCTATCATTCATGTGTTCTCTGGAGTAGCACTTTTAATTTCCTTCAAGAACTTTTCCTTTGCATTCACAATGTGGCTGTTTGGCACAAGAGGCCTAGCTTTCGGTCTCTCTTGGCTTTTGACACAACTTTTCCCATAAGTTTAATCATTTTTTATAGAAAGTGAGAGATGTGCAACTCTCCCTTTCACTTGAATACTAAGAGGCCTTTGTTGGGTTATCAGTGGGCCTAATTTAAATATTGTTGCATCTCAGGGAATAGGGAGGCCAGAGAAGAGAGAGAAACAGTTAGAGAAATGGCCAGTCTATGTAGCAGTCAGAGCATACACATTTATCAATTAAGTTTGTTGTTTTATATGGGTGTGGTTTGTGATGCCTCAAAACAATTGCAGTACTAACATCAAATATCCTTGATCACAGATCCCCATAAAAAGTATAATAATAATTAAAAATTTAAAATACTGTAAGGATTACCAAAATGTGACACAGAGACAGCAAATAAGTAAATGCTATTGGAAAATGGTATCGATAGACTTGCTTGATACAGGGTTCCCATAAACCATTGATTTGTGAAGAAAAAGAAAAACAATATCTGTGAACCACAATAAAGTGAAGCACAATAAAATAAGTATGCTTGTATATGCAAAGGTTTATTTCTGGGCTGTCCATTCTATTCCATTGGCCTATAATTCTATACTTTTATGCCAGTATCATACTGATTTGATCACTGTAGTTTATAATTTTTGAAATTAGGAAATGTGAGTCCTCCAACTTTGTTCTTCTTCCCTATGATGGTTTCAGCTATTTGAGTTACCTTGAAACTCCATATGAGTTTAAAATGTGTTTGTCCTATATCTGCAAAATCATTGTTGGGATTTTGCAATAAGGATTGCATTGAATCTGCAGATTGCTTTGCATAATACTGTTATCTTACTATTATTAAGTCAAAATCCATATAAACAAAGTTACTTTCCATTTATTTAAGACTTTTTAAATTTCTTCCAGCAATGTTTTATAGCTGTCAGTGTAGGACATCTCTGTCCTTGGTATTTTATTCTTCATGATACAATTGTAAGTGACAAATTCTTTTAATCTTTTAATTTCCTTTTCAGATTGTGTATTCTCAGTATACAGACATACACTGAGTTTTGGGCATTGAGTTTGTACCCTGCAATATTGTCAACTTCGTTTATTAGCTTTTAATGGTGTGTGTGTATGTGTGTGTGTGTGTGTGTGTATGTGTGTGTGTGTGTGTGTGTGTGTGTGTGTGACCTTTAGGATTTCTATATATAAGATCCTCTCATTTGTTAACTTCTTCCTTTCCAATTTGAGTACCTAAAAATGTATTTTTTTTATTTGGATTTTGTCAGGAAAGTAAAAAAATCAAGGGAGTTGAGTGAGCTACAGGATTAGAACATGGACTCCCAGGACCTGCTGAGAGCTCTTCAGCCCTTTCCTCTGTATCTGGTGACTGCACATGCTCATTGATAAAGGCTATATTTGATGCTGATTTTTCTCTCTGAATAGTCTTCAATACTCCATCCTCATAGATACCTGTTCATATGAGCTTGCATTAGACTTTGTATAGTGGGTTATCTGGCATTCCTAGAAAAAGCCAACTTAGTTTCACAAGGTCCCATTCCAATTTCTTCATGATTACTACCTGTTCAAGGGGTTTATGTGGCCAAGGTCTCAGCATATACCATAGGCTAAGTCCCCCCCCCCCATTTTTAAATATTAAATCAGACACAGTATTTCATTACATCCTACTCTCATTTGCCTTAGAAAGTTCTCCTACATCTAAACTAGGTTCATAATATTTAGGATCTTCAGACTGTCTCAAAGTTTTTTACATTTTCCTCTAGGTTTCAGGAATTTGTATTTCAGGGTCTCTCACTTGCACAGGCCCGTCTAAGACACCGGGAGAGCCCGCAGACATATGTTCACATGGTCTTTTGTTCTAGTAAAATTTGCCACAAATATTTTGGGATCTATCTAAGGGAAGCTGAGTTGAGAAAAGTTGAAAGTATACATTTGGTTTGGATTTGGTGGTATAGTAAACAGGCTTAAAGTCACTGCTTTATATGTCTTTTACTACCCTCATACTTGTACTGCTGGCGTCATATTGGGATGGAACACTTGTCTCTCATAATGGCATGCCGCCTCTTTCTTCAGACCATCCTAAACAAACTGCACAAACAAAGAGTGAATCATATTCCTAGTTTCTCTACAGAAAGTGATATTGCAAAATTGATTGCTATTATTTAAGAGGTGATCAATGGTGTGTAGCAGAAAGAAAGAAGAAAGGAACAAAGGAGAGAGAGGGAAAGGATAACAAAGGAAATGAAAGGGAAGAAAAGAAATGAAAGAAAAAAGTTTCATAAATATGTGTCTTGGATATAATTACACAAAATACCACTTTTTGGGATTTGGGGATATTTTAATATTTGCCAACATTTGAAATTAATAACTAATTGTCATTTATTTTTGCATTCCAAAAAATACTCATCATTTTCCTTAAAGAAGGCCCTCAAAATTATGTGAGTTTCAGGCCCTACACAGCCTAGTCTGCCATAGTCAGACCATGCATTTTTCATAAAAAGCTACCTATCGTCTGAAATGATAAAACTAACACAGATTTCACTGCAGTATTTCATCTGAACTCTGTCTTGATAACATCCATTGACTTTGCTTCCTTAGGGAAAATTGCAGTACCAGATAAAGAAGTCTTTTTATGTATCCTATAATATTTAATCCTTTGTAAGGACAAGTGGCTCCTTTCCCTCCATCTACCCCCGCTTCATGTGGCATTTTTTTCTGAAAGAATTTCTATTTTATTTCTAAAATTTGGTTGTAAATGTCAAAATAGTATGCTAACCATAGGACCCAATACTGAGAGCTTGCAGTATTTCAGGCAGGAATCTAAGTACTTGATTTACGTTAACATTTTTCATCCAATGAGGAAGACTCTACCAGTATTCCCTTTTTACTCACAGGACAATGAAAGCACAAAGAGATGATTTATGCAAAGTTACAGAAGGAACTCCAGGTTGGAAGCCAAGGGCCTTAAGTTAGTTTTACTTCACTTCAAACTGATTTTTTTCCACAGAAGAGTCTTATTAAGTCTCCTAGGGCTCATTTTCCCAGAAGCTACAGGTATGTGTGCACTGGATTAGTCGTGGAGGACAGCGTATGCATTCACTGATTTCTCAAAGTTTCCTTCAGATTTGAACATACAGATTTAATGATATCATTTGATGCATATACTTTTTTTCTTGAAAGATTTCTGGAAACAATTACTTAAAAAGTGAAAATAAATCTAAGTAATTTAATTTTTTTCCACAGAGATATTTCATTATTGGCATTGATACAAATAATCTTAAATATCGTAGTTAATATAACAAAAGCACTTTGTGGATTAAAAAGATGAGTTATGTGTAAGTACCTATAGGTCTGATTAGTTCAGTGCCATGACATGTAGAGAAAATTAAAATAACTAGATATATGATACCTCAGATACTTCTAAGCTAGTATGTGAGGAGAATTTATATGACATTCACTTAAATTGGTAACACCATAATAATTTTAGAATTATAACAACCATGGTAGTAGTAACATCAAATTCAATGTTCAGTTCTGTACATTCTTTTCTTAGTTGCTTCAATGCTATTCTACCACCAAATATTTCCTGTTTTCTGTGCCTCTTTTCCTCTAGTTCCCTAGTTTTGATAACTTTTCTCTTTTGTCTTCTCTCATATTATATTTCATTTGTGGGAAATTGTTCTTGCATTTTAAGTAAGCATGCAATATTTGTCATCATGAATCTCCATAATCACATTTTTATGTTCAATGTTTTCTTTTTTAAAAAAAATTAGTGTTTTATTTATTTCTGAGAAAGAGAGAGAGAGCATGAGCAGGGAAGGGTCAGAGAGAGAGGGAGACACAGAATCTGAAGCAGGCTCCAGGCTCTGAGCTGTGAGCACAGAGCCCGACGCGGGGCTCAAACCCATGAACTGTGAGATCATGACCTGAGCCTAATCGGACTCTTAACTGACTGAGCCACCCAGGTGCCTCCTTTTTTTTAGTTTTTAAAAAATTGAAAAAACATTTAATATGTTCAATGTTAATGCCATTTCAGGGCTGGGGGGTGAGTGGGGTGAGGATACATAACTTATCCCGAACTCCTACAGGTTTATAGAGAATTTATTAGACTGCATTCAACTTTGGTCTCACAATTGTTAACTTCCTTACTCCATGAAGGGATGATCCTTGCATGATAAGTTACACTAAAACATTTCATGAGGCTTCAATTTGCTTTTGGATACATATTTTAAAAAACTGAAATAACTTATTCTTTTTTAGGATATACTAGAAGGCTTAGCATTTATTAATTAAAGCAGACATGAAATCAACTTATTTTAAATAACAATATAAGTAATAGATTCTCCATGTCCTAAATCTAACTAGAATTGTTGCAATTGTCCATCTCCTTTTGGTTCTCAACATACATCTCAGGATGGTGGTAATTATTGAGGGAGGTTGGATGTTCTAGAGTTGTATACATTTAGACAAGGCAGCAGAAGCCATCTCATCACCCACCAATCCATGATCTTTGGATTTCTCCTCTCCTCTTAACTCTTTACCTTTTAGTTTTTTCAATCGTGATTAGCTTTTCTTTTTTCATTGTCTACTGGCAAAGTTCCTTCTGTAATGACAGTTGTAATTCCAAAGAGATGGCTTTTGTTTTTCTAACTTGTGCTTAGATTCAGGTTGTATCATCTCCCTAAGTAACTTTTAAAAACAGGAGTGGGGATGTGGGGAGGCAAGCTGATTTCTGGGAGCATGTGGCTTTTTGAGAGAAAGATATACATTTCCTTTATGTATTATAGTATGGGTTTTCTTAAGTCTAAATCCATACTGCAAGAGAAAAAAAAGAAAAGAAAAAATGCAATCTATGACTACTTAGGTTTTGGGAAATGTAATAAACAACAACAACAGAAGGTCTATAGAAGGCAATCACTTCCACATGAAATTCAAACAATTTATTTCCTCTATACCAATTATTAAGACAGGATAATCTATAAAGTCACATCAGTAAATGGGCAAAGAAAAGCAAATCAAATAATATGTTTAGTAAATTATAACAAAATCACCAATAAGTTGGCTTTACAGACAAATGAAAATGGAATTTAAGGTTAGATCTCACATTTTAATCCAGCTCCAGTACGCATTACTTTTATATAATTTTAGACAAATTGTTTACTCTCTGAACCTAAATTTCCTTATCTGTAATGGTTATAAGATACTTATTACAAAGGTCACTAGCAGAATTTAACTAGCTAAATAAAGACAACTGATACTAACCTAGTACAGAGTTAGACATTTTATGCATGTTTGTTTCCATGCAGATAGTTTGGGGGGAAAAATACAAGGAACACTTCAGAAATTTAAACACTATATACAGAAACACACATATACACAGAATTTACAATTTTGATAGACTCATTATCATTTGATATGTCAATTATAATAATGTCTCTTGGTTAAATAAACATGAATTTAAGAAAAAAATCTATAGAAACATTATATTTTTGTGCTTTACCTGTAATATAAAACTGAAATAAGAGAAAGTTTGCCTTAAAAACTTCTGAAAACAATAATATATATTACAACTTTAGGTAATTGAAACTAATTTCCGGTGATGCAAAAGCAGAATCAACAGAGATTTTTGGATCCCTATCCAGTCTGCTGGGATTCAATAAGTTTAGAATTTTGTGTAGAAGAAGTACCTACTCTCTTCCAAATCATTTGGATTAAAGCAGAAGAATTAAAAATGAATTTGATATCTTTGCCAAATTAATACCCCCCTTTTTAAAACAAATTTTATATCAGAAATATTACAGTTTCTTCTAATGCAATATCTAATTCCATATAAACATAAAGGCAAATGCAAGCTAGTCATTAATTGCCAAAATGTGTTTTATAATAAGAAATTGGATAAAATGAAAAAGAAAAAATATATATTGGCAATTCTGAATGCTTATAATTAAATGTTTCTTTCATGTATTTGAAACTTCTTAAGATTCAACTTGATTTTATCTAAAACCATTAACTAGAGTTCTTCTGTCATTAAGGGATTTAATTCATTTAATTGTCAAAAAGTATTTGCTATGTACATTCTATTTGTCTAAGGAAGAAAACATTAGATAGGATGTACTCAGAACATATTTTTATTTTAATGGTTTTAAGGAAGAAAACCTATGCACTAATATTTAATAAAGGCTAATGAGTATATAAAGTTCAGATCATAAATGCAATATTTTTTCTAAGCTTCCAAAATGTGTTAAGAAGAGATATATATAGGGTCTAAGGTATAAGTTAAATTGAAATAGTCAAGAATAACTTTCTCTCCCTTTCTCATTGTTTTGTTCTCACTCTTTCTCTCTCCCTCTGATAGGTCCATACAAAGAAATTTCCTTAATGTCTGTGACCTAGTACTTATATTTTCAGGATACTATGTCCAGTGCTACAACCCTAGTCCATGCTATCATTATCTCCTAATGGGACACTGAAGTAGCTTTAACCCTACTTCTAGCTGCTCTCTGCAAATGAATATTTCCAAATCACGAATCTCATTAAGCTCTCACCTCCTTTTTTATCATTTTTTAAGGTTGATTTATTTATTTTTAGAGAGACAGTGAAAACAAGTGTGGGAGGGACAGAGAGAGGAAGCTAGAAAATCCCAAGCAGGCTTCATGCTATCAGTGGCAGAGTCTGACATGGGGGTTGATCTCATGAACCATGAGATCATCACGTGAGCCCAAACCAAGAGCTGGATGCTTAACCCACTGAGCCACCCCCCTTTTAATCTTAAAATAAATTCAGAAAGAATAAAGCCCTGAAGTATTTGATACTTGTTTATCTCTCTAGCATTATTTATCATTAGTCCCTCTAAGTTTCTATACTTCTTCCTTGCCTTTATTTTTCTAGGTAACTCTAATTCATCTAATAGAGCTCAAATCAAATATCATTTCCTCAGAGAAGCTTTACCAAATGTAGGCCAGTTTCTTTGTTGATATATTGTCATAAAGTAATGTCCTTTTTCTTTGAGTATTTATCTTACTATGTAATGGGATGTTCATTAATTAGAGTTAGTACTTACTTCATTTGATCAATGTATGATCCACACTTCTCATTTTACAGCAAAGCAGGAATTTCAATGTTACTTCTCTAGGGTGTGTGGAGAATGTCAAGTAGAATCCCCTTCTCTTATAATCAGAGCTCCAGTGTAGTTTCCTCCTACTCAGCAGGCCTACATACTCCTTAAAGCCTGTCCCAAGTGAACTCCATCCCTACAATGAACACTTAAACCAGTATGTAGGATGATAAAAAAATATGTTCATATTGTTTTATTTATAACTGAACACTGGAGTCACAGAAGAAAAAAAAAACTAGAAGCATTGATAAAGTTTGTATTTAACAGAGAAAGTGTTAGTCAAATCTTCATATTACGATCTTTCAAAGGCTATCCAAGCTAAGGAATATCTATCAATGGACTGGATGACCAGTCTTCCCCTATTTATATATCTAGTGCTCAATCCTAGGGGGACGGGAGTTACAGAGAGGTGAATGTGAATATGGCAGTTTTACACTGAATTACCATCCTCACAGATTTTCCATTTTGCTACTTCTTCAAATGTTAATTATGTGACTTTGTTAGCTACAGGTCAGAGGAGGGAAAAGGGAAAAAATAGGTAGATAGATAGATAGAGAAGAAAAGAGAAAAGAAATTCTATGAGAATGAAGTAGTGTTGGCTTTCTCAAATCAGAAGGTTTGTCTACAGTTTGGGCAACTCAATCTTTGTATCTTATTCCTTAATCTTTCAAATTTGAATATAACATCTAGTCTATAGAATTAATTAGAACTGGGGATGCCTGGGTGGCTCAGTCGGTTAAGCATCTGACTTCGGCTCAGGTCATGATCTTGCTGTTTGTGGATTCGAGCATCAGGCTCTGTGCTGACAGCCAGCTCAGAGTCTGGAGCCTGTTTCAGATTCTGTATCTCCCTCTCTCTCTGACCCTCCCCTGCTCACTCTCAATCTCTCTCTCTCTTTCAGAAATAAACAAAACATTTTAAAAAATTAGAACTGGATAGTAAGTACAATGGGGATGATTTGAAAACAATAAATGAACCATGCTAACTTAAAGTATTACACCAACAAAATTTTCCTGATTTTTTTTTTATGTTATTAAGACTCAGAGTTTGAGGGGGATGTCATATTCAGCCTGGAGATGGAAGAAAAATAACTATGTTTCTCCATCAAATAATTATAAACATTATTGTCCACAATTTTCTACTACATTTGAGAAGACTACTTCTTGGTCAGAATAACTTATAAAAGTTCTGGATGTTTATTGCACGCTCCAGGGCTCAGAGTCTGTAATTGCTGAAGCATATTCACTGATGCGTGCAAAGTACCACAGTGATGCACTACTTATTGTAATAATTAGATATTGAAGAAGCAGTGGCCTACATTCAGGAGAGCTCTCTTTGTGACTATACCTCTTCGAGAAAACAAGCAAACATACAAACAAACAATCTGGATTTTCAATTACAAATGAGTTAGTTGACAGTTATGACCCCAGGAAGATATAATGATACTGTATACTAAAAAGTATCCCCTCTTTTTTGAGTGCAGATCTGAAATTCTTAAAGTGTTATTTATTTTGTGCTCAGCAGGCTTGAGCCATAACATGCATAGTAAAAGATGAATAAGGCTGTGGATTTTAATTACAGACTTGAATACACTGGGCTATGTATAGAACCCAGGAATAAAGTACTACTGCTTCCTGGGAGTTGGACTATGTAAATTAGATTGAGTACTAGGACAGAAAGTTATGAGCAGGAGGAAATTCTCTCTGGGGAAATATAGGTGACAAACCTACAATGGCTTTTAGCAGTTGGCACAGTCTATTTGAAGAGCTAATGTCAGTTTACGTAATGGATGGGGAAGAACTGGATGCTCTCCATCACGCAGGCCAAGCATAATTTCCATGAGGATTGAATTTTCTGGCATACAAGACACTAGGTTTCCTTAGATTTTCTAACTTTATTTATAGCCCGCATGGTGAGGGATGTAAGGAAGAGGCCTATGTTTCTTCATAGACAGCTGAAGCTATAGCCACAGTGAAGGCAAGATTTGAAGGATAATTAACATATGGAATTCACAGAATTATGACCAGTCTGAATGTGAGGGATGAGAATTAAGGAGTCAAGGATAATTCCCGAATCTCTCACTTAACTTAATTAATGATGTTTCTATCAATTTCCATAATGGAAATAAAGGATTCAGATTATGGCTGGGGGGGGGAGCAAAATTGTAATTTGCAAAAGTTCAAGATTAAATTAGAAGCAAAGAATTTTACTTTAAACAGAATTTTTACTAACACTCCGCTCTCCCCCCAAAAAACTTGAAATTTAAAATTATGGGTGGCTCATTTACTAATATGTGGCAGATTTCTTCTTTTTTTTTTTTTTTGAAAATTTTATATTTTAGTTTTTTTTTTTTGAAAATTTTATTATATTTTAGTTTTTTTTGTCTAGTATTTGCTTTATTTTTTTTTTTTACAAATAGTTTATTGTCAAATTAGTTTCCACATAACACCCAGTGCTCATCCCCACAAGTTTCCTCCTCCATGCCCATCCCTCCTCCCCCCACATCCATCAGTCCTCAGTTTTTGTCAGCATTCAAGAGTCTCTCATGGTTGGCCTCTCTCCCTTTCCCCCACCATTTCCGCCCTCCTTCTCCCCCTTGGTCTTCTGTTAAGTTCCTCCTAATCCTCCTATACGTGCACACATATGATATTTGTCCTTCTCTGCCTGACTTATTTTGCTCAGCATAACACCCTCAAGGTCATCCATGTTGCTACACATGGCCAGATTTCATTGTTTCTCATTGCCATGGAGTATTCCATGGTATAGATAAACCACATCTTCTTGATCCATTCATCTGTTGATGGACACTTAGGCTCTTTCCATGTTTTAGCTATTGTGGAGAGTGCTGCTATGAACATTGGGGTACATGTGCTCCTATGCATCAACATTTCTGTATCCTTGGGTAAATTCCTAGCAGTGCTATTGCTGGGTCATAGGGGAGTTCTATTGTTAGTTTCCTTAGGAACCTCCACACTGTTTTCCAGAGGGGCAAAAGACCCCGAATAGGCAGATTTCTTCTTTTAGATAAATTGTTTTCACTTTCCAAATAACGTGAGTGGTTTCTTCAGTTTGGCAAATGGTTATAAAAACAAGTGTGAAATATATGAGAAAATGTAGCAATCAGTTCCTGTACAAAACCTAACCATTACCTTAAATCATAGAAACTAATGATCAACATCTAAGAAAGAATAGGATTGGGGCCAAAGTCACAAAAGCAGATCACATCTTTGAGTCAGGGGGCAAGGAGTTCACTTATATTCAAGGTTTAATATTCCTAAATGCAAAGACAGGATAGGTGATAACTCAGAACCCAGTCTATATAATTTTATCATTAACTTTGGAAAGTCCTCCATTAAAAATATAGACTTTTTGTAGTTTATCTATGTTTATGTGAGATAAAATCAAGGCAAACTTCTGTGGCCTCATTTGTTTCCCTTTTCACAGTGCTTTAGGAGTGAGGTTATTAAAATCAGCAAGAAGCATTAATGTTCTCATAACAGAAGAAAACTGGAACATCATGTTTTCAAGCCTTCTTCTAAAAGCCTTTTACTATTCTGAAACTCTCAGTGATTGAAGTCAGTCAGTCTATATTGACTATATATTTTGTCTATATCACAAAGTAACCCCCCACCAGCACCATTCCCTCAGGAAGTCAATCTTACATATTGTCTTCACATAAGATAACATACTTTCTAACAGACTATCCCCTAGGGATAGGAACACACCCAGTTCCATTGCCTCAAGATAATCAATTCCTCACCAACTACCCTTAGTGACATAATATTATGTTTTTTCCTCCCTCTTCACTTAATCTATCCGTATTAAAAAGCAGACTAGCACAGTCTTTAGCTCAGTGATCAATGAAATATCCTTGTCATAGAACTTTGCAGGAACCCTTAGTCTGGGACTTTTAGGATACTGGCCTCAGAAATGTTAAAGTAATTGGGGCGCCTGGGTGGCTTAGGCGGTTAAGCGTCCGACTTTCACTTAGGTCATGATCTCGCGGTTCGTGGGTTCGAGCCCCGTGTCGGGCTCTGTGCTGACTGCCAGCTCAGAGCCTGGAGCCAATTTTAGAGTCTGTATCTCCCTCTCTCTCTGACCCTCCCCTGCTCACGCTGTCTCTCTCTCTCCTAGAAATAAATAAAACATTAAAAAATTTAAAAAAAAATGTTAAAGTAATTGAGTTTATTGCACTTAGCGTAAGCAGACCTGAAATTTCTGGGGAAGATATGTTTCTAGAGCCCAGAGCTTATAAATCTGCTGTATTTGGAGCTATATATTTAATGATTTTGGACCTATTGACTTTGGGCTTAAGCAGCCCTTCCTGTGGGAGGTTTTAAGAATGGGGCAGTGGTGGAACCAATGTAAAGAAAAGGAGAGTGCTTGTTCTCCTAGCAGTTAAGCCTGAGTGCTTCTAGAATAGATAGTGACTACAGTATCAAGCATTTGAGACTTAACTGATTAATCTTTCAGATAATTATAAAAGTTCACCTGTATATGGCACTGTATAGGTGAACCACTAAAACTGCTGATTTTAAGCAACCTGTTGACAGGAGACACTGTGAGTTTAAGGAAAAGTCACAATTCTATCTTAATGCAAATGAAATCCATCCTAGCTAGAGTTTAGCTGTGTAGGAAAGGAGTGTGGTTCACTACTCTTCAGGTTTCACCTATTTTCAGTATGGTGAGTTTTTCTCCCCAGCTTTATTATTTTATTATTCCTCAACTTAACTTACTTTTATTTGTTCACTCACTAGATTTATCTTACCAATCTTGCAGAGCTTTTGTTTCAGTGAGATGGTGTATGTTCAAGTACTATTGTTCTCATTTAGGGCGCTGTCATCATCATTGTATTACCTCATAGAGTTGTGTAAAACCTTACGGCTCAAAGTGCCATAGGCTGACTAGCACCATCAGCATTACCTGGAACTTGTTAGACATGCAGACTATCAGATCCCCTCCCAGACCTACAGAATCAAAATCTACATTTTAACAGGATCTCCAGTTTATTCATTGGCACACTAAATTTAAAAGCACTAATCTAAAAGATTGAAATTACATAGGTAAAATATAAATAACAGTTCCTGGTTGATGTTTCATGTTTCATAAATGTTTTCTCTTTACTAACTCAGAAGATGGATTAGCCTATTTTCTTTCTATCATAGAAAGCTAACTTATATTTGTTTTTATTTGTTATCACACACACATAGACAGACACATGCACACACATACACATGAACCACTATCATTACAAACACCAATAACAAAAATGAGCATTAAATCCTTACTGTTTCAAACAGTGAGGATACAAATATAAGCCATGATCTCTGAACTAGAATGTACCATCTCCTTGGGGGGCCAGGACATTTATATAGAAAACTTAAATGTGAGATATATGTGTCAATAAAATTAAATATCAGCTTGCGTGTCAGTAATAGCATCACACAAAAAAATGACTTGATGGCTGCTATGTTTGAAATGGCCTCATTTAAAATACAGGTTATTTGTTGTACTTGAAATTTACTCTGGCAATTTCTAGTCTAGAGATGAACACATACCATAATGTGAGATGATCATCTTTGAGATTAGCAGACATCGAGCTGGTTGGATGCCTAACTGATTGAGCCACTCAGGTGCCCCGGTTTTCCTTTTAAAATAATTCTTTAAAAAAACCTTACAGAGACCACCCATCTGGTATAAGGTTATATGGAATTTGAAAGAGCCAGAGCTGGGTCTAGGTGGGACTGACTGACAAGGAGTGGCATTCCAAGTTCTAGCCTATGAATCGATAATACTGTTTCCCATTTATATATCTTTCAAAACTGTAAGAGATTAGAAATTATTCTTTCTCAGAAAGCTTTATCTTTTAAAATGGATGATTCTCATATACCAACTTTTCTGATTATTTTCCATAATTTTACCTGGGTCTTTTCCATACCCCCTTAAAAAAAAATCAAAGTATAGAAATTAGATCAACATGCAGTATTTATGTTTGTTCTGGGGTTTTTCTTCCCCCAAACCCTCAAGTAAAGCTTAATAATTGTCAACATTTTAAACCTCTTGTTTTTTTTTAAACAAAGGTTAAATTTTTTTTTTAAACATTTATTTATTTTTGAGAGAGAGAGAGATAGAGTGCGAGTGGGGGAGGGGCAGAGAGAGAGGGAGACACAGAATCTGAAGCAGGCTCCAGGCTCTGAGCTGTCAGCACAAAGCCCTACTGCAGGGATCAAACCCACAAGTGGTGAGATCATGACCTGAGCCGAAGTCAGACGCTTAACCGACTGAACGACCCAGGCACCCCTAAACCTCTTGTTAAAAAAAAACAAACAATACAGTGACTTCAGTGAAGAATCTACAGTGATGTTCAGGCTCCTCTTGTTTGTTATTATAATTTAATCTCTGTCTAATTCTCATCATCATACAGGAAGGACTCCAATTATTTCCTCTTAAATCTACATTGTAATTATGGGAAAAGAATCTGATTTCTTTCATTTCTCTTCAATCTCCCAGAACTGTACATATTTCCTCAAATTGAATCAAAATAATTCAATATCTCTTTGATGCCTTTATTTTGTATTTGTATTTCTGGATCACTTGCAAAAATATTAGTGTATTAGTATTTCAATATTTTTTTCCTGTAAAGTTCTGGTTAGCTTTAAATTTGCTCCCTTCATCTATGATCTTTTCATATATTATACAGTGTTCCTATAATGAATGCATCTATCCTTTAATCTTCTATTAAACCATGAAAAAATCTTGGGTAAAATGTTCTATAGAAGTCATCCAACCTTCCCTTCATAACATATACTTCTTTAAGCATTCTGTGATACTAAACTTGAAAGTGGTCTTTACATTCTGAAAGTAAGGATTCTATTTTTTAATAAATGAACTGTGAGCTTACAAAATGTGGATTCACCCCTAGAGAGGTGTCTTTATTCTGACCCTACTACTCAGTAGATTCTAACTTTACAACATCAGACTTTGAAATAAATCAGTTTTAGAAATGCATTCTGATGAAATTATCAAAAATATACATTGAAGTTTAACTTAAAGACACCACAGTAGGATTTAATAAATAAATAGAACATCATAAATGACCAGAATGGAGATTGGTTAAATTACAATACAGCTTTTTTTTTTTAATTTTTTTTTAATGTTTTTTATTTATTTTTTTAGGAGAGAGAGAGAGAGAGACAGCGTGAGCAGGGGAGGGTCAGAGAGTCACAACTGAAACAGGCTCCAGGCTCTGAGCTGGCAGTCAGCACAGAGCCCGACGCGGGGCTCGAACCCACGAACCTCGAGATCATGACCTAAGCGAAAGTCGGACGCTTAACCGACTAAGCCACCCAGGCGCCCCACAATACAGCTTTTTAATAAAATATTATGCAGCCATGAAAAATTCCATTGCAGAGCAGGTTTGAATAACATGGAAAAGAATTGAAGGCATTTGAAGTGAAAGAATTGGTTAAAAAATATTATTGTGATGTAATTTAGTTTTATGTACAAAGATACCTATCTACCACTGGATAATTTAAAAGGTTGTGTATTAAAGCATTAATATTACTTCTGTTAGAGGAATTATAAAAGATTCTTATTTTTAAATTATTTTTATTTGTTTAAATAAAACATGAATTACAATTTTAAAGATGGGGGAAATGAGGTTCTATTAGAGCTATTCAAATTTTTTCTTTCAGCATCTCTATCTCTCAAGCTCTCATTCCAAATATGAGGAAAGCTGTGAGTAGCATGTAACATCTGATTCACAATTAAGAGCTGATTTAAAAAGTTTCTTCTATTGCTCATGGTGAAATAGGGGAATTCATGAAAATTTCTGAATTATCCCTTTTCAGAATTTAGCTAAACCTTTTTAAGATATCTATTTGTTCTTCAGCATTTTAATTTTATTATATCTACTCTCAGCTTAATGGACAACCAATTCTATTTGCCAACTCCATCAGTAATTTTATTTACTGCTTCAGCCCTTGAAACAAGTTAATGCAGAAGACTTAATGGTATTTTAGGATTTACTTGACACAGAAAAGTGACCCATGGTTTCATCAGCTATAATGTCCCTTTGGTATTAAATATTTTAATGTGCTAACTATGATGGCCAGCTTCCCAGTGAATGACCACCTCCTAGTAAATTTCCCTGTCCCTTTTGTTGCATGCAGCCATAACGAATAAAATCTCCCCTCATCCTATGCAGGCAGGAGATATTTACTGAAGACTTGATGCTGAACATTTTCTAAAGCTGAAAAGAGCCTATCTCAGGGGTGTGGGAGAAGATAATCATGCAAGGAATCTATTGAGTTGCTGAGACTGCAGGTGTTACTATGGTCCATTTTGTATTTCAATGACTTTGTAAGTATGTAACCTGGGGGTGAAAAAAGGCCACAGGAGCTTTTTTAAAAAAATATTTTTTAATGTTTATTTATTTTTGAGAGAGAGAGAGTGTGTGTGAGCAGGGGAGGGGCAGAGAGAGAGGGAGCCAAAGTAGGCTCCAGGCTCTGAGCTGTCAGCACAGAGTCTGACACGGGGCTCAGACCACAAACCATGAGGTCATGACCTGAGCCAAAGTCAGACACTCAACCGACTGAACCACCCAGCCGCCCCTGAAAGCCAGAGGAGCTTTGTAATAAATATAAATTGGGATTGTTTTGTAAAAAATATTTTTTAAAATCCTTCCTTATTTTTAGTAGTATATTCTAGGTTCAAACTAATAAATCTTTTAAATATTACATGCACTGAACTTATATGACCATGTCATATGATTGAATAAGCTATCACCTCAAGAAAAATGAAGGCAACCTTCAGTTTATATCTGTAAGATAATTGTGTTTTATTCTACTTTTCTCTGAAGTCCACAGTCTAGTAAACACAAAGCCATGAGAGGAAAATTTAATATAATTTCTCAAACTATATTATTATATAATAGAAGAACTTCATTTCATGTAAAGAGGGAATATGTATGGCATACTTTTCACTATTTTAAATTTGTATAAGACTAAATAAATGAACTTTATTCTATTATCCTTCTACTGGTTTGGGAAAGATTTATGTAATAAGACATTATCTTCTAGTTAGAAGCCATAAACAATAAGGACTGTTGTTCCTGTAATTAATTATACTGTGGTGTAGATCTCTCTCACTTAACAAATTGCCCCTAGATATGAATCTTACATACTGAGGGAAAATATTACAGATGAATAGGTATGATATTTATTTTCTTTTAAGCCTTTATATATTAAAATAAGACAATGTTTAAAAAATACATAAACTGCAATGGATAGCTTTAAAATCATAGTCAGCATCCAAGTTGCAAAAGAGAATATTGGCATGGCTTACACATCCCTAGATTCTTTTTTTTTTTATAATTACACTGCATAAATATGTATTTCTAAACAATAATCTAAATATTATAGAATATTCTAAACAATATTCTACTTGTAAGATTCATCCAGGTTTTTATATATAGCTTGTTTTTATTTACTTTTCAAATTAAAGTCAGGGAGTTATATTTGTATCTTTTTCAGGAATTTTAGTTGTGATCACCAATAATTATGTGCTAGAGTGAACTTATATCACCATGTCCAAAACAAAAATGCTATTTTTATGGTCTCTAAACCCAAAAAGTTTATAACTTGTCTAGTATTATGAATGAATATATATATATTCATTTCAAAGATTGGCCTATAATTTTCATCTTTGAAATGACTGTCTATAGTTTGGTCATCACATAACAGGTTGAAGAGTCTTCTCTCTTGTTCTAATTTTTGGTGGAATTTGTATAATATTGGTGTTACAGTTCTTAAATGTTTGGAATAAATCACCACTGAAACCATCTTAGCTTGGAGTTTTCATTGCACGAAAGTTTGTTAATACTCTCAGGACTTCTCACATTTTTAGTTGTTTCTTGTGTCAGCTTTAATGAGCTTTATGTTCCCTAAAATGTGTCCACATTATCTAAATTTTATCTGTGTGAAATTGTTCATAATATTATTACATAATAATAACTACATACATAAGTACATTACATAACAATAAGTACATAATACTGCTTACTACAGTTTTAATCTATAAGCCCTATAATGACGTCCCTTTGAGGTTTGTAACACACTGGTGATTTCTAAATTTTGTTACTCTGGATCAGTTTCATTGGTGGCTTATCAATTTTATCAGTCTCTTTAAGAAAAACACATACACAACTCGGGGGACCTGGTGGCTCGCTGAATTAAACATCCAGCTCTTAATTTTGGCTGAGGTCATGATCTCTCGGTTGGTGAGATTGAGCCCCACTTCAGGCTCTGCGCTGATAGCATGAAGCCTACTTGGAATCTCTCTCTCCCTCTAGCCTTGCTCCTCCCCTGGTTGCACGTGTGCACTTTCTCTCTCAAAATAAATTTAAATATAAACTTAAAAAACCCCAACAATTTTAGTCTTATTAATTTCATATTTGTTTCTATTTCATAATTTCTATTTTTTAAATTTTCCCATTGCAAGTGTATGTTTCTTTTGCTGTTTCTTAATTTCTTATATTGATACTTATTAATTTTCTGTCATTTTTCTCTGAATTGGAAAATTTTCATTACTTTTTGTTTCTAATTTTTTCCTAATTTCCATTGTGTCTTATTCTTTGAGCCATGTTTATTTAAAAATAAGTTAATTTTGGGGATTGAGGCAAGATGGCGGAGAAGTAAGGAGCTCCGTACTTGCACTCGCGCCCATACATCACACAGAAAAGATCTGAAGCCATTGGAAACCATACAAAACCTGAGAGACTGGGAGAAAAAAGGACGCAGAATCCACTGAGAAAGCCTTCTAACGTGAGTGCGAACCGGGGAAGGTAAAATCGGGCCGGGATCGGAGCCTCCAGGGTGGGAGGCGATCCCCCTCTACCCTCTACGGGGAGTGAGAGGGGAAAAGGAGAGAGTCCGAGACAGAAAAACCTCCGCTCGGTGCATAGAAAGACCGTACTTGCCAAATATCTGCACACCAGGTCCCCTCGCGACAACTGGTCCTGGGGGAGGCTGAGCACACAAACTGCTTCTTTGTGCCGCTCCTGGACGTTGGGTTTTAAAGCGGAGCGGGGGCGCCTGCCGTCATTGTGGCTCCAGGGCGGCTGGGACCCCTGAAGGAGACGCGCAGACACCAGGCGTCTGCGCTCATGGCTAGCTGGAACTCGAGAGGGAAGGCAAAGAGCTAAAAACTGGGAAATTTGCCTGTGAGTTCGTGTTTCGGGTGACGAGCCATAGAGAGACCCGGTTTTCCTCACTCCAGCGGGCTCAGGCTACGCGGACCCTGCAGGCAAGCCCCCGCGCATGCGCACCAGAGCCGACCAGAGAAGGAAGCAGCGATCCTGACTCCGCCCCCAGAGCTCAGCAGGGAGCCTGGAATAGCCCGAGGGGGTTGTCTGGGAAGCTGTGTCTAAGGCAACTTCAGCGGGGCGCGGGCTGAGATTTGGAGATTGGAACTGGCCTGGGTTGAAGAGTGCAACCAACTTCGGCTGCGTCCCCGGAACGGGGAGTTGACACGCCAAAAAAAAAAAACAAAAGCGAGCTGCAGCGCGGGGTTCAAGAAGGGACTGGAGCACCGTCACTCTCCTACCCACAATCGCCAAGGCAGAACCCCCGCCTGAGGCATCGGATCACGCCACGCCCATCCCTCCTTGAGAGGTGCCCTCCTCCCTTTTTTTTTTTCTTTTTCCTTTTTTTTTTCTTTTTTTTCTCTTTCTTTTTTTTTTCCCTTTCTTTTCTCTTTTTTTCTTCTTTTTTCTCTTTTCTCGCTTTTTCCCCCAAAACACTGACCTGACTAACTCTGGTCGCCAGCTTGCTTAAACAATCACAAGTCCATTCTGTAAATGTAAACTCTACACCTACCGACTTTTTCAGCTATTTCTCTCAGGAGTAATTAGACTATAAGTTTCTCTGGATAATTCCAGCATCCTTCTCTCACCTATCCAACCATATTCTACCCTTTACTTCTTTGAAAAAAGTTTCTTATCCCTTCTGCCTGTTCATTCTATTTCCAAATCTGCCTTGTCTCGCCCTGCCTTCTCTCTTTTTCTCTATGCTCTTCAACCAGCACTGCATACACATGGCTATTTAACTGTAGCTGGGAAATCCAGGTATATGCTTTAAACCGTTCTTTGTCCATCGGTTTTCTTCTTTTTTCCTTTTCTTTTCCCCTTTTTGACCCTTTTATGTATTTTATGCTCCCTATTATTCGCCCTCCCTCCTCCGTCTTTTCTATTAACTTTTTCGTTTTCCCTCTCACTTTGCATGTTAGTTGAATCAGCCTGTGCGTTTGTGTGCTCCTGCTCCCTGTGTGTTTGTCTGTCTGTTTTCTTTTCCAGGGCTACCTCAAGAAACAAGCTAGAGTACACAAGGTGAAGAGTCCCAAATATCACTACGAATAGGAAAATAAAATAACTAAGGTCCCAACAAGAGAGACCGAGGGATGCCATTCAAAAAACAATCTCTCAAAGGATAGGCCCTGGAAAGTCAAAGAGTTTCTTGGATATAGCAGTGCTCATAGAAACAGAGAGCATAACAGATCTTTAAAACCAACAAGAGCCGGAAAGCTAGCTAAAATGACGAAACGAAAGAGCTCTCCTCCAAAGAAACTCCAAGAAGAAACGACAGCTAATGAACTGCTCAAAACAGATATCAGCAGCATAAGTGAACAAGATTTTAGAATAATAATGGTGAAATTAATAGCAGGGCTTGAAAAAAACATAGGCGACATCAAAGAAACTATGGCTACAGACAGAATGGAAAATAAAAATAGGCATGAAGAATTAAAAATGCGATAAATGAGATCCATAATAAATTAGAGGCCTCCAATGCACGGCTTGAAGAGGCAGAAAGGAGAATAAGTGATTTAGAAGACACCATTATAGAAAAACAAGAAGCTGACAAAAAAAGAGACAAACTGATCCAGGAACAGGAAAGAAGAATTCGAGAGCTCAGCGACACAGTCAAATGCAACAATATCCGTATCATAGGAATCCCAGAAGAGGAAGAGAGAGGGAAAGGTGCTGAAGGAGTCCTGGAACAAATTATAGCAGAGAACTTCCTCGACCTGGGGAAGAAAGTCAATGTGGAAATACAGGAGGCTCTGAGGACTCCTCTCAGACGTAACTTGAATCGATCTTCTGCACGACATATCATCGTAAAAATGGCAAAATACAAGGACAAAGAGAGAATTTTGAAAGCAGCTAGGGAGAAAAGGGCCCTCACATACAAAGGGAAACCCATCAGAGTGGTGACAGACCTATCTACTGAAACGTGGCAGGCCAGAAAGGAATGGCAAGAGATCTTCAATGTGATGAACAGTAAAAATATGCAGCCAAGAATCCTCTATCCAGCAAGCCTGTCATTCAAAATAGAAGGAGAGATAAAAACCTTTCCAAACAAACAGAAATTGAAAGAATTTGTCACCACGAAGCCAGCCCTACAAGAAATCCTGAGGGGGATGCTCTGAAGGAAAGGTTGCAAGGAACAAAGATACCAGAGACACCACCACAAACATGAACCCTACAAAAGATACAAAGACTCTAAACCCACATATTTCAATAATAACACTGAATGTAAATGGGCTGAATGCTCCAATCAAAAGACATAGGGTAGCAGAATGGATTAAAAAACAAAATTCATCTATATGCTGTCTACAAGAAACTCATTTTAGACGGGAAGATACCTTCAGATTAAAAGTAAGGGGATGGAGAAATATATATCATGCTACAGGAAATCAAAAGAAAGCCGGAGTAGCGATACTTATATCAGACAAACTGGACTTTAAATTAAAGACAATCACAAGAGATGAAGAAGGGCACTACATAATAATTACAGGGTCCATCCATCAGGAAGAACTAACAATCATAAATGTCTACGCACCGAATATGGGAGCACCTAAATATCTAAAACAATTAATCACAAACAGAAACAAGCTTATAGATAAGAATGTGCTAATAGCAGGGGACTTTAATACTCCGCTTACAGCAATGGATAGGTCAACCAGACAGAAAATCACTAAAGAAATAATGGACTTGAAAGACACATTGGACCAGATGGACTGACGGATATATCTAGAACTTTACATCCTGAGGCCAGGGAATTTACTTTCTTCTCAAGTGCGCATGGCACATTCTCCAAGATAGATCACATACTGGGACATAAAGCAGCCCTCAATAAATGTAAAAGAATAGAGATCATACCATGCACACTGTCAGATCACAATGCTTTGAAACTTGAAATCAATTACAGGAAGAAGTCTGGAAAACTTCCAAAAGCATGGAGGTTAAAGAACACCCTTCTAAAGAATGAATGGGCCAATCAGGCAATTAGAGATGAAATTAAAAAATATATGGAAACAAATGAAAATGAAAACACAACAATTCAAAATCTATGGGATGCGGCAAAGGCAGTCCTAAGAGGAAAGTACATTGCTCTCCAGGCCTATTTCAAGAGATTAGAAAAAGCGCAAGTCCAAAATCTAACAGCTCACCTAAAGGAACTAGAGGCAGAGCAACAAGAACGCCCTAAACCCAGTAGAAGAAGAGAAATAGTAAAAATTAGAGCAGAAATAAACAACATAGAGACCAAAGAAACAATTGAACAGATCAATGAAACCAAGAGTTGGTTTTTTGAAAAAGTAAACAAAATTGACAAACCTCTAGCCAGACTTATCCAAAAGAAAAGAGAGAGCACCCAAATAGACAAAATTATGAATGAAAATGGACTTATAACAACCAACCCCTCAGAAATACAAGCAGTTATCAGGGAATACTATGAAAAATTATATGCCAGCAAATTGGACAACTTAGAAGAAATGGACAAATTCCTAAACACACACTCACTACCAAAATTCACACAGGAAGAAATAGAAAACCTGAACAGACCCATAAGGAGTGAAGAAATTGAATCAGTGATCAAAAATCTCCCAACAAATAAGAGCCCTGGACCTGACGGCTTCCCTGGGGAATTCTACCAGACAATTAAAACATAATTAATCCCAATTCTTCTCAAGTTATTCCAAAAAATAGAAAGCGAAGGAAAACTCCCGGATTCATTTTATGAAGCCAGCGTCACACTGATTCCCAAGCCAGACAGAGATCCAGCAAAAAAAGAGAACTACAGGCCAATATCCTTGATGAATACAGATGCAAAAATTCTCAACAAGATCCTTGCAAATCGAATCCAGCAACATATAAAAAGAATCATCCACCAAGATCAAGTGGGATTCATTCCTGGGCTACAGGGCTGGTTCAATATTCGCAAATCAATCAATGTGATACATCATATCAATAAAAGAAAAGATAAAAACCATATGATCCTGTCAATAGATGCAGAAAAAGCATTTGACAAAATACAGCATCCCTTCTTAATAAAGACTCTCGAGAAAGTTGGGATAGAAGGAACCTACTTAAACATCATCAAAGCCATCTATGAGAAGCCTTCAGCTAACATCATCCTCAACGGGGAAAAACTCAGAGCTTTCCCCCTGAGATCAGGAACACGACAGGGATGCCCACTCTCACCACTGCTGTTTAACATAGTGCTGGAAGTCCTAGCATCAGCCATCAGACACCAAAAGGAAATCAAAGGCATCAGAATTGGCAAAGAGGAAGTCAAACTTTCCCTCTTCGCAGATGACATGATACTCTACATAGAAAACCCGACAGACTCCACCAGAAGCCTACTAGAACTGATCCAAGAATTCAGCCAAGTTTCAGGGTATAAAATCAATGTACAGAAATCGGTTGCATTTTTATACACCAACAATGAAGCAACAGAAAGAGAAATCAAGAAACTGATCCCATTCAAAATTGCACAAAAAACCATAAAATACCTAGGAATAAACCTAACCAAGGATACAAGAGATCTGTATGATGAAAACTATAGAAAACTTATGAAGGAAATTGAAGACACAAAGAAGTGGAAAAACATTCCATGCTCATGGATCAGAAGAATAAATATAGTTAAGATGTCATTCCTACCTAAGGCACTCTACACATTCAATGCAATTCCAATCAAAATTGCACCAGCATACTTCTCAAAACTAGAACAAACTATCCAAAAATTTGTATGGAACCACAAAAGACCCTGAATAGCCAAAGTAATCCTGAAAAATAAAACCAAAACGGGAGGGATCACCATCCCAGACTTTAGCCTCTACTACAAAGCTGTCATCATCAAGACAGTATGGTATTGGCACAAAACAGACACATAGACCAATGGAACAGAATTGAGAACTCAGAAGTGGACCCAAAAGTATACAGCCAACTAATCTTTGACAAAGCAGGAAAGAATATCCGATGGAAAAAAGACAGCCTTTTTAACAGATGGTGTTGGGAGAACTGGACAGCAACATGCAGAAGAATGAAACTAGATCATTTTCTCACACCATGCACAAAAATAAACTCAAAATAGATAAAGGACCTGAACGTGAGACTAGAAACTATCAACACCCTAGAGGAGAAAGCAGGAAACAACCTCCTTGACCTCCACCGCAGCAACTTCTTACTTGACACATCCCCAAAAGCAATGGAATTAAGAGCAAAAATAAACTGTTGGGACCTCCTCAAGATTAAAAGCTTCTGCACAGCCAAGGAAACAACCCAGAAAATTAATAGGCAACCAACGGAATGGGAAAAGATAGTTGCAAATGACATATCAGATAAAGGGTTGATATCCAGAATCTACAAGGAACTCACCAAACTACACGCCCGAAAAACAAACAACCCAGTGAAGAAATGGGCAGAAGATATGAACAGACCCTTCTCCAAAGAGGACATCCAGATGGTCAACAGACACATGAAACGATGCTCAGCATCGCTCCTCATCAGGGAAATACAAATCAAAACCACACTGAGATACCACCTCACGCCAGTCAGAGTGGCTAAAATGAGCCAATCAGAGAACTCTAGATGCTGGCGAGGATGTGGAGAAACGGGCACCCTCCTACACTGTTGGTGGGAATGTAAACTGGTACAGCCCCTCTGGAAAACAGTGTGGAGGTTCCTCAGGAAACTAACAATAGAACTCCCCTATGACCCAGCAATAGCACTGCTAGGAATTTACCCAAGGGATACAGAAATGCTGATGCATAGGAGCACATGTACCCCAATGTTCATAGCAGCACTCTCCACAATAGCTAAAACATGGAAAGAGCCTAAGTGTCCATCAACAGATGAATGGATCAAGAAGATGTGGTTTATCTATACCATGGAATACTACATGGCAATGAGAAACAATGAAATCTGGCCATGTGTAGCAACATGGATGGACCTTGAGGGCGTTATGCTGAGCGAAATAAGTCAGGCAGAGAAGGACAAATATCATATGTTTGCACGTATAGGAGGATTAGGAGGAACTTGACGGAGGAACAAGGGGGAGAAGAAGGGCGGAAATGGTGGGGGAAAGGGAGAGAGGCAAACCATGAGAGACTCTTGAATGCTGACAAAAACTGAGGACTGGTGGATGTTGGGGGGAGGAGGGGTGGGCATGGAGGAGGGCACTTGTGGGGATGAGCACTGGGTGTTATGTGGAAACTAATTTGACAATAAACTATTTGTAAAAAATAAAAATAAAAATAAAAATAAAAAGTTAATTTTCTAATGTACTGAAATGTATTGAATTTCAAAATATGCTTAAATATATTGAATATATTATTATCTTCCTATTAGTAATGACTAGTTAATTTCATTTCAGGCAGATAAACTATACTGTATAATTTCAAACCTTTGAATTTTGTGAGACTTACTTTATGTCCAAGAATATAGTCACTCTTTGTATATATTTTGAGTGTGCTGAAATAGAATGTGTCTTTGGAAGTTGTTAGGTACAGAGTTCTACAAATGATCCATTACATAAAGTTTTAAAAATTGTATTGTCCAAATTTTCTCTATCCTTGTTAATTTTTTAAAAATATTTTAAACTTTTTTTAATTTTCATTTTTTGAGAGACAGAGACTGAGCACAAGTGGGGAAGAAGCAGAGAGAGAGGGAGAAAGAATTTGAAGCAGGGCTTTAATTCACCAACCACGACATCATGACCTGAGTGGAAGTTGGATGCGTAACCCACTGAGCCACCTAGACACCCCTATCCTTCTTAAATTTTTAATGAGTTATTCTATCAATTACTGAAAGAGATGAGTTAGAATATCAAAATATAATTAGAAAAATTTCCAATTCCAATGGTAATTCATTTCCTGAGTTCATAATTTCAGCTATTTCCACTTCTAGAATTGTTTTTATTAATGTTGTGTATCACTTTCTATAGATTATAGCTCCCATATTCAATCTTGTTTTTTATCCCATTGTACATACAAACACAAACTCCAGGGCACCTAGGTAGCCTGACTCTTGATTTCAGATCAAGCTCTGATCTCATGGATGGCATGTTCAGGCCCTGTGGGCTCTGCACTAACAGGGTGGAGCCTGCTTCGAATTCTTTTTCTCTCTGCCTCTCCTCCACTTGTGCCTGCACCTGCATGAGCATCCCTGCCCCCCCCACCCCCCCGCACACTGCCCTGAGTAAATAAATAAACTTAAAAAATAAAACATAGACTCCTTTCTTCCTTCCTTCCATTCTCCCTGTCTTTTTTCCTTTCTGTTTCTGGTGTCTTTTTCTTTCTACTTCTTTATTTTTTTCTCCCATTTTTTCTGTTGACATAATTTTAATCTTACAATATGCTTGGTTCTTCCATTAGGTGTTGAGCATTATGTTTAATCAATATTTGTAGAAATAATTTGAGACCCAGGATGATGATTCCATCTGAAGAATTTTCATGGGGTCCTAGGCATTGTCAATACAGGACTGCCTTAACTTTAATCACAGGATTTGAGGTTTGTCTGGCTTCAAATAACTTTAAAATAGGTTCCAGTCTATGTTGTGGCTAGTTTAATTCTGTTTCACTTTTATTCCTATGTAATGGTTTTCAAGGTCCCAACCTAAAAGAGATGGTGTTTCTCTTCCCTCTGACAGTTCCTTACTCTGACTTCTGTTCCATATTTTGAGATGCTGTAAAAAAATCTGCTCAGCTTCTCAGCTGCCCCTTCCAGAACTGCAAACACCCCTGGGTTAGAGTTGCCATGCTTGGAAAATAAAAATATGGAATTTCTGGTTACATTTACATTTTAGATAAACATCAGACACTTTTTAGTGTATGCACCAAGGAATATTTGAGAGATACTTATACATAAAAAAGAAATCACTTTATCTGAAACTAAAATATAATTGGGCATTCTATGTTTTATGTGATAACACTATCCTAAGTCAAAAGTGACTAAAATGACTAGATTATTTCTCTGGATTTCCATTTTCACCCAGATCTTAGCCTCGTCCAAACTTGTTATTTTGTTAGCTCTTTGATGCCTTTAAGAATATAGTTTACACAGTATTTTGTCCAGAATTTAAGTTGTCTTCATTGAGAAATTTTGTCCAAAATTACTGAGTCTACCCTCAGTGGAATCAGAAAGCTAATCTCCCATTTTATACATGGACTTAATATTAAATATACTAAAGATTTTGTCAAGAAGCTTTAACATTTTAAATGATGAACACTATACTTTACAATTATTTTTCATTTTTATAGTTCTCTCTTATTCTTATTAAGTATCCATTAAGTATTGCTTTTATGATTCGCTCAATTCAGAACTAAATTTCTAAAAGAACATTCATTTTCTGTTTTTCATTGGCTTGAACAATGGGCACATTGTGTGTGCATTTTGTATTCTACAAAATGACAGAAAACAATATGCATCATTATTTTCATCAGACAGATTTTTCACAAGTTCTCTGAAATATAAAGGCACCGTAAACAGGGCCCAATAGATTTTATGATTAAGTGACTCCTTTGAATAAATGATCATTTTCTGCATTTCAAAGATTACTCACAAAGATGAAAATAATAGTGTCCATCATTAGCTATCCCAGATATGATATGATGAAAACACAAAAACTGGTATATAGTGTATTCAGTCTCTGGTCATCAAATATATCATGAATATATGAAGCATACTTCATAGTGAGGGTTTATAAAAATGATGATGAAGATATAGAATGTTGAGTGTATTTTCTGCAATGGTGGAGTTTTTGTTTCTCTCAACAGGCCACCTGATTGATAGTAATGTCTACATGAAGTGATAGACAGGCTTTAGTTATTTCTGGCAGTTCACATATGAAAATGTACTGCCGCAACTGGAGTTCCTAAATATATCTCTTTCCTTTGCTTCCAGAATTGTTGAGTTACTCTTGTTCCTGATTAGGAATGAAATAGCCTTTATTCTTTATAAAACATTCATCTTTAGAATATCCTGATTATCAGATTATAATTAAAAATATTTCTTTTACTTTTTTTTCCTGTTACCAGTTTTGAGTTGGTTGTATTTGATTCATTTATTTCATTCAGAATCCCCTGGAGAATTACTTATTAACTGTAACAATTGGCTAGTGGCTGAGTATTTCTAGTATATATATTAAAAATAAGATTATGACCTCCAAGGCCGATTATAGTCCTTAGCCTTGAGAATGACATTGTCAGAAACACTGAAGCCTGCCAGATAGCTGAGAATAGGTGTAAAATGAGAAAATAAATACTGGGGAACCTTGAGATATGGATAAGCAAATGCTATCATTTGGATAAACCTTGGGTACATTTGGCCGGAACACTAGGTTTCTGGCCTTGACCTCCCAGGTCCTGTTGTCAGACATGAAACCTTCAGTTCTCTGTCTGCCAACTCCAATTCTTTATAAAGAGCTATAGCACTTCCACTTTGTTATGTGAGTTATATTTTTAATTTAACTGTCTTTCTTTCCTCCTCTTGCCAGGATTTTATTCATATTATAATTTTCTTTTAGGGAAAGGGAAGATATAATTTCTTTATTGCTTAAAGAAGCATATTAGCTATTGGAAATGTTTGACACTTTCGCAAGATTCACCAGTGGCTTGCAGAATTCTGGGTAAACAGTTTAACCAATACCTCCACCATATGATACTAATTAAATATCCTATATTATACACGTTTCCACATTTGTAGAAATGTACATTTCTTTACTTTTAAAGATACAAATTCACTGATCTAGCTAGCCTCTATTTTTTTATTATTTTTATTTTAGTTAATATGTTGATTTCAGAAGTAGAATTCAGTGATTCATCACTTACAACACCCAGTGCTCATAAGAGCAAGTGCCCTCCTTAATACCCATCACCCACCTATCCCACCTCATTTTCTTCCATCAACACTTGGTTTCTTTTCTATCATTAAGAGTCTCTTCTGGTTTGTTTTCCTTTCTTCTCTCCTCTTCTTACCTTCTCATATGTTCATTTTGTTTCTTAAATTTCACATATGAGTGAAATCATATAATATTAGCCTTTCTCTGATTGACTTATTTCACTTAGCATAATACATTCTGGCTCCATCTACATTGTTGCAAATGGCAAGATTTCATTTTTTGATGGCTTAGTAATATTCCATTATATATATTTATATATGTATATATATTATATATATATCATATCTTCATTATCTGTTTATCAGTGGATGACATTTGGGCTCCATCTATAGTTTGGCTAATGTTGATAATGCTGCTATAAACATAGGGGTGTATGTACCTCTTTAAATCTATATTTTCGTATCCTTTGGGTAAATTCCTAATAGTACAATTGCTGGCTTATAGGGTAGTACTATTTTATTTTTTTGAGGAAGTTCCATACTACTCTCCAGAGTGGCTGAACCACTTTGCATTCCCACCAGCAGTGCAAGAGGGTTTCCCTTTCTCCACATATGCACCATACCTGTTGTTTCTTGTGTAGTTAATTTTAGCCATTCTGACATTCTGGTATCTTGTCATGATTTTTATTTGTTTTCACCTGATGATGACTGATGTTGAGCATCTTTTCATGTGTCTGTTAGCCATCTGGATGCCTTCTTTGGAAAGTTGTCTATTCATGTCTTTTGCCCATAAGATCATGACCTGAGCTGAAGTCGGATGCCCCACCTACTGAGCCACCCAGGCAGCCCTACGGTTAACTAATATTTGACGAAGAAACAAAGGATACTTAATGGAGAGAGGATAGTCTTTTCAATAAGTGGTACTGGGGAAAGTAGATATCCAAATGCAAAAGAATGTAATTGGACCCATATCTTATACAACTCATAAATATTAACTTGAAGTGGATTAAGGACTGACACTTAAGCTATGAAAGTGCCAAACTCTACAAGAAAACACAGGGAAAGTCCCCTTGACATTGTTTTTGACTCAAACTAACGTCATTTTAGTAAGCATTTCCCAATACAGATGTATGTCAAATCATGACAGTGTATACCTTATACTTACACAATGTATATATAAACTATATATCAATAAATCTCAGGGAGGGAAAAGAGAGAGAGAAAGAGAGACAATGATTTTGAGTCAGAAATAATTATGAAAACAAATGGACTGGAATTTTTTAAAATATAGTTTTTTAATTTAAAATAATATAAAATACACATACATACATATTACTGAGGACAAGGGCATTGCGCATCTCATCAAATGTTGATCTTGGAAAGGAAACTAAGGTTATTTGACTGAACTCTTAGTAATCAAAAAAACAAAACAAAACAAGCTTTAGCAAAATGCTCAGCATTGCCTTTATATATAAGGTAATCTGCAAATTGTATACACATTGTTTTTAATCCTTTCTACAACCTTATAATGTAGATATTATCATCCTTGTTTTAGAAGAAACTGATCTGAGCTATGTTAAATACCTGGCTGAAGTTCACTCTAGTAAGTAAATTACCCAGTGGCGATCTAACTCCAAATCCAGTCCAACCTTCACATTCTCACCTCCTTAAGAAATAGTTAAGTCCTCTTTATCCCTTACTCTGTTCTGTCAATAATACAATCATCTGGAGAATATTTTAAAAGGTAACTATAAAAGGCACACTCAATTACTATCTTTTTTTTTAAATTTTTTTAATGTTTTATTTATTTCTGAGAGAGAGAGAGACAGCGTGAGCAGGGGAGGGTCAGAGAGAGAGGGAGTCACAGACTGAAACAGGCTCCAGGCTCTGAGCTGGCAGTCAGCACAGAGCCCGACGCGGGGCTCGAACCCACGGACCGTGAGATCATGACCTAAGCGAAAGTCGGACGCTTAACCGACTAAGCCACCCAGGCGCCCTCAATTACTATCTTACTACACTCAACTACTTCACAATATTTAAGACTATAGTAAATAATATCACATATATAATTGCCCGGCACACTGGTTAGAATACAGAAGACACTTAGTCTTACTTGTGTTATTGTCATCCTAATATGTGAATATTTACTGAAAAGAGATCATTTTAGACTATCTTTTTTTAATTTACTTATTATAAAATATTCTAATAGCTATAATTATTATTTTATCAAATGTTCTTTCAAATATTAAAAAAGGTATTTTTTCTCCAAAGAAGTTTAAAGTGTTCCACTGAAAATATCTTTATGCTATTTTTTCAATAAACTCATCTTTCATATTCAGTTACATTTCAGGCTAGTTCTAACTTATAACTCCTATGAGTGAGGATGTTTACTGCACTCCTCAAAAAATTAAAGTATGGGGCGCCTGGGTGGCTTAGTCGGTTAAGGGGTCCGACTTTCGCCTAGGTCATGATCTCGCCGTTCGTGGGTTCGAGCCCCGCGTCGGGCTCTGTGCTGACTGCCAGCTCAGAGCCTGGAGCCTGTTTCAGTCTGTGACTCCCTCTCTCTCTGACCCTCCCCTGCTCACGCTGTCTCTCTCTCTCTCCTAAAAATAAATAAAACATTAAAAAAAATTAAAGTAATTTTTCGGGGCTCCTGGGTGGCTCAGTTGGTTAAGCGTCCAACTTTGGCTCAGGTCATGATCTCAGGGGTTCGTCAGTTTGAGTCCTATGTTGGGCTCTGTGCTGACAGCTCAGAAACTGAAGCCTGCTTAGGATTCTGTGTCGGTCTCTCTCTCTGCCCCTCCCCAGTGTACACTCTGTCTCTCCCTCTCAAAAATAAATAAACATTAAAAAGAATTAAAGTGACTTTTCTTGAAAATAGGTACAAGCATGATCTATATACACACAATTTAAGAGAGGATGGTTTCATCACCATTACTTGCTTTTGCTTTTTATGTGCTGGTATAAAACTGTCACTGTAATAGGACACAGCAAGTGACCTCAGAACACTGAACCTCCCCTTGTGTTCTGTAGATTATAGGGGCTTTATAATTGCAAAGTTCATAATTACATTAAATAACACTGCATAGAATAACTACCCCTCTTTTCTTCCAAATCTCTATCATTAATAAACATCCAACTTTCTACATCAGCCATAAATGCATTAGGCAGCACAGCTGTTTTAGACTGGAGCACAGTTTCACAAACACAGAGGAGCAAATCAAATTAAATAACCACATCTTCTTTATTTTGCAAATTATAGAAGAATTAAAAGGAATTCTTCTTATCAAAGATTTATTTTTTCTCTATGAATACAGGCATTCCAAATCCTGATTTGGTTTTCTGTGTTGAAAATATGCTGTCATTTTGCAACTCATTTAAAAGGATAAAGAAAGAAAATTGTTGCATTCCAGAAAAAAAAAGATTTTTGTAAAGACCTAATTATATAATAACTTTGCTAGTTCTTTGGTACTCTCACTCATAGAGGAATTGACACCATTTGTCCACATATATAATGAGAGCCCCAGCTAATCACCTCTCTGTCTTCAGACACTTTGCTAAATGTTTTCTGTTATATGTAAGCTTCCAGAGATTTAAGGCTTGTACTGGTTCTGGGTTAAAAGTGAGAAAGGTCCTTACTAATCAGAGCCCATAACCAGCACGTGCACAATGACCAGACTACAGGAAAAGGTCTGATGTCATCCAGGAGTCAGCTGGGCTGAGCCTCCTCAGATATATTTCCCGGTTCCTACTCATGGGCCTCCTCGTTCAGAATCCAATTCTCTTCCTCATAGCTACTCTAATACCTTTTGGAAATTGAAAGTTATAATACCCTTAGGGTTTGACTGTTCAACTGCTTGACTACTAGTTGGCACATAAAGAGTACTACTAGTTCAACATTTGTTAAGTGAGCCAATGAGTGGCTGAGTGGATGTTATGATGTGAAAGATGAAGTTTCCTCTTCCTGATTTTTCAGAGGCTTGGAAAGCATAGAACCTCTCATTCTCCAACCTATCCACACACTCATCCTGACAAAGTTGCCTAAATTGTCAATGTGATGGACATAAGAGAAGAGGAAAGGACAAGGGGGAAGCAATAATGTAATAATGAACTTAGATTGTTTGAGCTAGGTAATTTATATATGTTACTTATTCAATTCTTATAATAAACAAGCAAGGGAAGTCCTTTATTTTTCAGGTGTGAGAATTGAATTCTCTTAAGTGAAAACACTGACTCAAATAATAAAGCTAGTAAAAGTTAGAAATAGCATTAGAACCTATGTATTTTTTACTATTTCCATAGAACAGTTCTGCCTTTTCTGTACACACCTGAGAATCAAATACATTGTATTATCTTTCTCTTTGGGGAAATATATCCCCAGTTTCAAACTACTGAGTCTTAAAACAATAATTGAAATATTTCACTGCGTTTTAATGGGAATTTCTTGTATCTGCAAATACAAAGGATAAAACAGGAGACGGAGAGAAAAATATAGCCAAATGTGTGTGTGTAACAGTGAAATAGATGCCAAGCAATAACTAGTCCATATAAAATGTTGTATAAGCTGAGGAGGAGACCTAGTCATTCTTCTAAGCTAGGAGGTTAAGGAACAGAAGCCATAAGTAAGGTTAGGGAAAACTGTCCTCAGAAGTAACATTCAAGTTGAATCTTGAATGATGACTACTCCATAAAGTAAAAGAAACAGGGAAGATAATTAAATAAAAAGTTTTACCAAACAAAAAATGAAATAAGGAAAGCCTGAGGCAAAAGCATGGGAAAACCTGTAGATCTCTGAAGGATGGCAGGTTGCCTACTACAGGCAACATCAGCTATCACTTAAAGCCATTGCAATTCATTCTCCAGATCTCTTCTTTAGCAACATAAACCTAGGAAATTTTTTCTAAGTCCTGAGACTAGGCCAGGTCCCTCAGGTATATGCTTTTCTATCTCTGAACAACTTGTTCTCATAGATCTTTGCTGTTAAATAAGTGTTTATATGATTTGATTATATGTCCTTCCCCCATTGAGCAGTAAACACTGTGAGGAGTGGAACCCCATCTGATATCATCCTTCATTTTATTCCTAGCACAACATCTAACATATTATCAGACATGTGGAAGAAAAAAAAGAGTCAAATGAATAAATGTTAAGAGAAATTATAATGATGAGACTGTAGGTAGTAGCCAGGATGTTGAGGATTAATGAACATTGTCCTATGGAAAATGGGAACACTGAATTTTGTTGCAGTGTTGTTGAGAGTCAGAAACTGGGGGCAAGAAGACTGACTGTTAAGCAAATATTTCAGTATTCTCACTAAGGGAATACAAACTAGAACAGTGATTGGACTTGAAGAAAAGGAGATGGAGATGAATGAATACTCAAATCATTAGGATTTGGTGACTGATCAGGGAGTGGCAAGGGAGGAATCAGTGATGATTATGATAAGTGCCTTAGATCCTGTCAATGAATACAAAACTGAAATTTAAAGAAAGGGATTGGCCCTTTTCAACAGGAACATTGTGATAGTAAATATGTGTTCAGATTCATAGGCAGCTTAGCTTAAGAATTGAAATCATCATATCTTAAATATTCAAACAGATCAAAATCAAATCCAAAAAAAATTATCATAAATTGAGTGGGAGTGTTTATTTCAATTTGGGATCACATGAATATTTCTCGAAACAGTAACATATGGCATGAAAAGCATAGTGGAACAAAGTGTATACCTAAAAAAGTGAATCTCCCTCCCATCCATGTGTCTTATTCCCGTATATGTTTTATCCAGAGGCAACCATTATCAGATTCCTGTGAATCTTGAGCTGGAGTATTATTACTTATCCAAAAAAATGGTTAAAAGAGAAGCCAAAGTAAATTTCTTTCCAAAACAGTGATTAGAAGTAAAATTTCTAGAAACTGTCAGTGAAAATGTATATTAGCAAATAACTTTAAACTACAAATGCAACATAGGTTTCTCCTTTACTTCTCTGATGAATTTAGATAGGTGATAGGTAAGTAGATGATAGATAGATAGATGATAGATAGATGATAGATAGATAGATAGATAGATAGATAGATAGATAGATGATAGATAGATAGATATAGATAGATGATTGATAGGTAGGTAGGTAGATAGATAGATGATAGATAGACGATAGATAGACAGATAGATAGATAGATGAAGCAAGCAAGAAAGAAAGACTTGATAACTTTTTAAAGCCTAATATTCATTTTTCAATATCACTCAATGCCTTTGAGTCATGTAAAGAGAACTCACTGGCAGCTGAGGCAAACAGACAAGGAATTCTATGAATAAAGTAGACAGTAATGAGTTCTATAGGGGAACACAGAAGACAGCATGTTACTGTGTATTAAACATTCTCCAGAAACCAAGAGCTCCAATAGTCTATCCTCTGTTACCTTATATCAGAGTAAAAGAACGCTCTGAAGGAAAGGGAATTTTGAAAGTAGCTCCTGAAAATAATTGCAATGATGTCGTAAGAAGATACTGTTTCCTTTAATATGAAAGGGTCTACTCTATAAAGATTCATCATCCTGGCATTTTACTGAGGCATTCTTTTCTGCACCCTTCTTTTAGGGATTTCACTTGACCATAATCAATTTTACTCTCCTCATCTCTGAGCTGGCTTCTATCCATCTCAGTTTATCATTCATGTTTCCAACTCAAAGACTTGGGGCCCCTCCACAGCAGTTCTCCAGGTTGCAACAGTAAAATTTTCATTTGCTCTGCTGATCAAGAAATCTAGGTCCTGAAAACGTAACTGACCCAGCTGCAGCACCAGCCACTGAAATAGCGACACTAAAATATAGGGATTCTTCGAACAGTCATACTTGGCCTCAAGCGTACTCATTGGGGTTTCACTTTAATTTCCCTCTCTGTTTTCCTTCACCCTGCAATAACGCAATCAAGGGAAGCAAGTTATAAATAGGGCCCAATGAAAGAGCAAACAATTATTAGTCAGAAAAGTGATGTTTTACAAACACTTTTTCCAAATATAATTGGAACAGGGACCTAAAAAATCATTTTTTATATCCAAACAGGCACCAGAGTGAAGTAGGAGCTGAGAGTGCTTCACTTAAAACTGATCACAGACTATCCTGATTGTCTGCGGAGTCCTTTAACAGAACTGACAAGGACTATATCTTTAGTTTGATAACATTTATATGCAAAAGGAGAAAACACTGAAAAAACATCCACATAAGGCAATTTCAATGTATGAATTATGTCCCCTAAGTTCATGGACAATATTTCTAAGTGCTGACATCAATTCAGCTAGGATTGCTTTTTTCACCCCTCTGGAAGTGACTGAAGAATTTATTAATGACATGTCACAGGGATAGCCATTTCTATACCTCGAGTTGAATACAGAACATAGAATCCTTAGAGCTTGGAATCTGGTTCAACTGCCCTTCATTGCACCATTGAGGAAATTGCACCCCTGGAAGAGTAAGAGATTTGCCTGAGGTCACACAGATAGGAAGCAGCAAAACCAGAGCTTAAAGCCAACAATGCTTGCTGCATTCCTGGACTCTTTTCTGTACTCCTCTACTTGTATCAGTTAGACACTAGCAGGACCACATGGATACTCAGAAATAGTGACCACAGATAGACTGATGACAGGACAATTACCAGACATGGGGCAGTGGTAAGGGAAATCCACATGGAGGTTGAGTCTACAAGGGCTAGAAGTAAAGAACATATTTGCTTCTTGTCCCTATGACCTGAAAGAATGAGAAGGAGGAGAGGAGGCTGAAATCCAGAGATAACTGTATGTATAGCAAAGCATCTGCAGGAACTGTGACCTTGGAAAGAAACACAGTCTTTAATAAACTGTAGCTTTCTGAGGATGGAGCTTGGAAATAAAACTCAGACCTCCCTTTTCTCCCATTCTCCAATCTCCTACTAGGGCTTCCCATTGGCCTTCTCCAGCCAGAAGCCAGAAGGCAGATGGACCAGCTGATGCTTTCATAGGTCCACAAGAGGGGAAAGAAGGGATGCAGAGGGGCAAATGGAGAATATCCAGTACAACACTTCACAGTTATACCTGGCTTTTGTTTGTGATTTTTTTCTTCCTTGCCATCCCTTATTTTCTTTCATTGGGACAAAAATGATTGAGGTTAATGAGTCATGATGGCCCATTCAAAAATACCATCATGTTTCATAATGGACTTCATCTAAAATTTACTCAAATGCAATATAAGTCTGAAGATGAAGTAAAATAAGCAACAGGTAGACCTTGCAATATTTAAAAATAAGTAATCATCTCAGGATTATGACTCATTGCTGGAAAAAAATACAGTAATAGTGTTTTTTATGCACAGAACAATTTTAATTAATAAGCAGGACACATTTATTCAAAAATTATAAGATATCATTATTCTCAGAACATGAACTTTGATGGTTAGGTGTTAGCATCCTGTTGAGTTCTAGAAAATGAACTTCTGGATATTAAACATGATTGCTTAGAGACCTCAAACATAGCACTTTGTGCAGTCAGCTATTATCTACACTGACAATTGTTTATGACTGTGAATCACCCATGCCTGATGTGATGTCCAAAAGTACTTCAGTAAGATATTATGAGCAATATCAGATGTGGGTGGTGTAAAAGTCATTTCCGTAATAAAACAGAGTTCAAAGAGTTGATTCAATAGAGGCATTACTAATAACTTACTAAAAAAAAAAGTGTTCCTTTTCTTCTTAAGGGCAATGCTACGAATTAAGAGATGAGGATAGGAAAGTCATCTACAAGCTCTGAGACACTCCTCTTTCTTTGGATTAGCACACATGTATACAGGTGTTAAGAGTGACTATCTCTTGCTCTTCAAAAACGGAGTGCAAGGGAGTTATTCTATTATAGTAAGTAAAAATGATATAAAAGCAGTCTGGCTTGAGACCAAACCCATTTAAGAATACTTTAGTTAGGTTTAGTTCTGGGGTGCCTAGGTAGCTTAGTCAGTTGAGTGTCTGAGTCTTGATTTCAGCTAAAGTTATGACCTCACAGTTCATGGGTTTGAGCCCTACATCAGACTCCATGCTGTCAGTCTAGGGGCTGCTTGGGATTCTCTTTCCCTGTCTCTCTGTCTCTCTCCCCACCCTTCTCAAAATAAATAACTAAACTAAAAAAAGGTTTAGTTCTGTACGGGTTCAAAGTACCTCCACATTACTACTGAGACCTAGATCCTGGAGAAAATCTTAAATTAAAGGCAATAGATGCTACTCGTTCTCATAAGTTTTTCTAAAACAATGGGTTTAAGAAGGCCAAAAATGTTGGAATAGTCTACTTAATTTGACTTTTAAAACCTACCTGAATTATAGACAAGATTTTATATTATCTGATGGAAATATTTTCTAAACCACATGAGCTACTGAGACAGACTCTTTACCCTACAAAAGAAGAAAGAACCAGATATTTGCTAGCTTAACAAAATGCCTTGAGCAAAGTTTCTGTGAGCATACACTTTTAATTTCCTCAGATGAAAACAGTTTTGAGTGAGGGGCTCTCTAAAAAGTGTTCTGATGTTCTCCTAATACACCAACAAATAAAATCTCTCCAAATGTTGAGATTCTCTTAGATTTTGGTATATGTTCTTAACTCATCTGACTCCAAATGAAACATTATTTAAGCAAGATAATAATCAAGGCAACTGAGAATCTTAAAAATTACCTCAGAGCATTACTGAGGTTTAGATGGTGAATATTTATTCTCTTTCTACTATGTAAAACATCAGAAATAATTTATGTGTAGTTTGAATTTTACCAAAGCACTTGGTCTTGAACTTTCTGATGCATTAACCTGTTCAACCTTTAATATAGTTGTACATGTGTTTATCATACTTGCTAGACCATAATACATGAGTCAGCCTCAGTCACCTCATTCTTTTTCATAGATACACTATCTCCAAAGGCATTACAACTATCTGCTTTGCATTTCAAATGAAACATATGCTATCATATAAATTCTCTCATTTGGTCTACCTAATAGCTTTATGAGGAAAACAGGACAGCAATTATTGCCCCATTTCATAGATGAGGAAACAGGCTTAGGATAGTTAAAATGGTTTACTCAAAGTTGTATGGCTGGGCAGTTATGGACCTCTGACTCATAATTAGGTCCAGTTCAGGAAAACACATATTTATTGAGTGTTTTAAAATCATAACCCTTAGTCTTTTGGGTACAAGGTATGGTACAGATAGTAGACTAGCAGATAAAAAGGAAGCTAACACTTATACACTACTTATTATCTAAGAAGCCCTTTTATAAGAACTTTATAGATTTATTTTATTTAACCCCATAACAAGCCTTTAGGATAGTAGTATTGCCCTTGCTGTGTTGTAAATGAGGAAGCTGAGGATGATTATCAACTTGTACAGGACCACAGAGGCAATTTTGACTTCAGAGTCCATGTTCTGAACCATTATATATACTGTCTCTTGAGATTCGAAATTCTATGCATACATTTTCATAAGACTAAATGGCCTCCCATGAAAGAATAGAATGAAAAAATGAATATGAGTCTATGCAAATACACACACACACACACACACACACATTGCACACACAAGCATACACACGTGGACATTACTGACCTATCTTTATGTATACACATCTTTGCTACGGGACTTGGGTATCACTTTATATGACTATCAGTCCATTAGGCCAGAATTTAAAACAAACAACCAAAAACAGGGATGAGCAAAATATTCTCAGCCTGAACTTTACCTGGGAAAGAAAAATTAAAAGGAAAGACAAATTGCCCAGATTGGAGACATACCTCTCCCACTTAACTTCCAAAATCTTCCTCGAAATATCTTTGTATTTAAAAGAAGCCATCAGTTTTTGTAAAGAGAGAAGAGAAAATAGACTTGAGGAAGATGTTTCTTTCTGTGTGACTCAGGAGGCAGACTTCTTCTGTTCAATGCTTTGCCATCATCTGCTAAAGATGTATGTGCAAATATCAGTCTTACAAACAGACAATGTTTGCATTACATTGAGGCTGACTTGCCATCTGGTTATCAGATGTTTGGACTCCAAATTGTGCAGTTTTCCTATGTGTTTCCTCTAATAGAAATGGAATGATGGGATTCTGATAACAAGTATCCATGCACTGGACTGATATTACATCCTTGTGTGGAGTATTAGGAAAAGTACATATAAAAGAAAAGGCTTATATCTCACACTGGTTGAAGAAAAGAGGGAAGTATTTTCCATGGTTCAGGTTCACATGAAAGATAAACACCTTAGTTTAGAATGTGATGTATTTTTCTCAAAGTTTAGAGAATCCACTGATGTTCTACGCAACTGTATTTCAGTATTCGATCTAGCAGAGTACATCAACTAAAAATGCAATCATGGTAAAAAATTCTGATGATATGCATTATTTCTGAATAAGCAAAGGCCAAAAGCACAATCCTAACATAATATAAATGATGTGATTGACTACTAGGGTTGCTTGCAGCCCATAGCTTCAGATAAAGCATCTGTCTCCCTCCATTAATGAGAAAAGAGACAGAGCTTTCTATTTAAAATTAATAGCTGTAACACTCCAGGATTATAGGAAAAACTGTAAGTGTTTCACACAAAGTGCTTCACAAAATTTTACTGAACTTCAACAAAATCATTACATAACAACTACATATGAGAAATTCTTCTTTATGGCTTACTCTACTGAATTGCCTATTAATTTTTACCTGCCCAGAATCTTTAATTTTCAGCAAGATGAATGTTAGCAGAAATAAAAATATCCTTTTTCTTTTAATAGTTTCTGCTCTCAAAAAAATAGTCTAGTCATTTAATATCTTAGAATTTTATATACTTATAATGGATTAGGTATTAATTATATTTTTCTATATAACCTATTTATTTTTTTTTATTTTTTTTAGCAATAGGCAACACCATTAATTTCTAATTCCAGTTACATCTTTTTGGAAGACTTTGGGTGCTGGACTACCATCAGCAATATCAATAGAATAACATTCTTTGAGGAACTACAATAATAATGTACTTTACATTGATAAATAGTATAACTCTTATACTCTTAAAACATAATAGAAATTAAGGACATTTTAGGACTTCCCAAATTTAGGGAAGTTATCAAAATTATTTATTACTCTAAATAGCAACTTTCTCAGAAGCCTGTGTCTGCATCCAAGATTGAGTAGATAGTTAAACATAAATGAACCTAGTACCTGTATACTTATTTTAATGATCTTTCCTGTTGCTATCCTACTAAGGGAAATTTGACTCAGAAATGTTCCCACAGTACAGTGGCAATCAAGAGTGCAATGGGGAAGGGTAATAAGACAGGAAAAAGAATAAAATATGACAATGAATGGTACAGTCAAGAGGTAACTTAAAAATGTAATCACTACTGTTTTGGTCAATGATCACTGAAAGATCCAAGAAGATATTGAATGAGACCAAAGTTTCTGTTATATTTTTATAAATAATGAATGCTTCACAGAAATATTAGAAGAAAATGGAATCAGAACTACCAGTGAAATAATAAAACTAAAGGAAGAAATAAAAAGAAGAAATAAGGATAGAAAAAAGTGGAAATACAACATGTTGCTTCCTACATTTGGAGATATTTTCTGTTTATGAAGTATAAGTCACAGATCTATTATCCAAAATTTATACTCAATTTATCTGAAGATAAAACAAGTTAAAAATCTCTAAACTAATTTGATTTTCATCCTTGAATGTTCTTATTTCAAGCAACAAAATTATGAGTATTAGGCAAAGTATAAGACACTTAAAAACTATAATTTTCCACAATTACTTTGAGTTTTGTGCAATTGCAACTTATTCATTATTTTTCTCTCTAAATGCAAAGATGCAGCTTATGTATTCAAGGATGCCCATGTCTATGCTCATATTAGTCTGTATTCCAGATACAACTAGAATCTAAAATTAACCACATCCATTCTTTAAATGCTGACCATATTGCATGGGTTGCCTTTACACCCATAAAGGCATGTAGCTATGTGTGTAACTGTAAATAGGAAAATGGTTTCCATAACAAATAACCACAATCCTGATTTAAGTCAAGAACATTGGAGTCCTCTGGCTATATTAATCATTTGAAAGCTGCAATTGTGATTTACACAAATGAATCACAAAGGAATATCAGTATCATTAACCAGAAACTGATTGTAAACCTACTTGATTGTAAAGCTTGCCACACTCCCTCTCCCATCCCCCCCCCTTCACCTGGGGAGAGAGAGAGAGTAGGAAGGGAAGAGAAGACATGAACTAAAGTCTTTTAGAGGCTTACGCCAATCCTGGGAGGTAAATATTACTACCGTTTTCTTTATGGAAATATGAGGCTCAGAAAAAATAAGCAATTTGTATCATAGCCATATTTCTTACATGGGTAAGAAATACTGGGGTAGGCATTCATCCCAGGTCTGTGTGCCTCTAAAGTCCACCTTATGGCTGCACATCTTAAACTCTGCTTAAGGTAGAAACATTATTAATAATAATAGACAAAAGTTCCTGTGTCCCTTACACTGTGCAAATTTCTTCCCCCAAACCAAAATTAATAATAGTTGCAATTTTTTGGGTATTTACTCTGTGTCTAGATCATTTTAATAAATCTTCGCAATGCTGGTCAAGGTAGTATCATTACCTTCTCTCTGTAAAATAACTTGCCCCATACTTGACAGCTGGCAGGAAGCAGAAGTGGAACTTAAACCTGTTCTCTACGAACTCCAAAGCCTGTGCTTCCTCACTATTCCATTCTGCCTCCCATCCACAAAGCTCTCTTAAGAAAGCTTTGAGTTCAGCCGGTAGGAATTACTTCTGTCTTCAATGAGAAACAAGCTCAGAGAGAATGCTACTTGCTAACCAGTACATTGCCAGACAGGAATTCAAACCCAGATCAGTCTGATTTCTGAGCTTCTTGCCATTGTACCCTGTGGACAAGGCTAATGAAAGAAATGAAAAACGGCCACCCCTAAAAGCAACAGGTCTGTACTTTAAAATCTGTCAATATAGCTGTGGGATCAAATGCTTTGGAGCCTTGAACCAGGCTGAATATACAACCTGAAAATATCCTTGTGAAAATCACTATGTGTTTGGCTGCTGAGTGTAATGAAGTTCAGCTGGACACCTCACCTATTAGGAGGTGCTAGACTGCAGTGGGCAGAATAGCAAAGGAATTCCATTAGAAAAGGCAGAGAAGGTATGGGAGCAAGCCTAGCACAAAGCAGTATGTGTGTTTATGAGAATAATCACTCCTACTTTGCCCACAGATGTTTGCATTGATAAAGGTATAATCTAGTACTATAGTTCTTGACCGTCAGTGTGGACGAAACCATCTGGGAGCTTGTTAATGCTATAGTTTTAGTGCTATCTCATACAAACCCAATAAGTCTGGGGCAATGCCTAGAAATCTGCATTTTACAAACATTCCAATTCATTCTGATATGAATGGGCTGTGGACTTCATTTTGAGGACCTGATCTAGTGGATGAGGGAATCTTGGGGTGAAGTTGCAACATCAAAAATATGGTCAGAAGATAAAAGTCAGTGCAAGATAAAAGTCAAGGTCTTAGAAATCAGGGAATTGGGCCTCTCTATATTCCTGTTTATACTGCAAACATATATTATAGATTGTTAGAATCTGGAAGAAGCACACTCAGAGAGAGAGAGAGAGAGAGAGAGAAGAGAGACAGACAGAAGAGAGAAGGAGACAGACATCCAAGAACAAAACAAAACATCATGTAGGGAATTATTTCACTATGTTTACCAGAAAACATTTATTTCTCCCGCTTTTTGTCACAAACTTAAGTTAATGAGTAAATTCATAAATTCCAAATGACCAAGATAATCATTCTTTTAGTATAGATCAGCTGGGAACAAATTCTTTTAGTTTTTCTTCATTTAGAATGTCTTGATTTCCTCATTATTCCTGAAGACTATTTTTACTGGATGTAGGATGCTGAGTCAGCAGTTATTTCCTTCTGGCACATGCAACATGTTGTATCATTTTCTTCTGGCCTTCATGGTTTGTAGTGAGAAATCCAGTGTCATTGAACTGTTTTTCCTCTCTATGTAATGTGATGTTTCTCTCTGGCTGCTTTAATTTTTTTATAACATCTTCTTTAACATTTTTGTCAGATAATTCTAACATCATCCTCATCCCAGTGCTGACATTTATTGAGCATGTTTTCAATTTGAGATCTTCCTGGTCCCATGGCATGACAAGAGATGTTGGAATGAAACCTACACATTTTGATTATTATGTTATAAGATTGGATTGTATTTAAAATTTCCTTTTTAGCTGGCTTTCTCTAAAACTATTCTGCCAAAAGAAGGGGGGCATTGTCTCATTATTGCCGGTCACAAACTGTTACCTGAGTGTAAAAGCCTAGGTTCCCCACTCAGTTTCCACTGATATCCAAAGAGGGGGCTCCTTGTTACTGCTGAGCCAGAGTTGGAGTTCTGGTTCTCATGTAGTCCTCCACTGACTGGCATCTCCCTGGCTGGGAGGGGTAGGAGTGTCTTGTTATTACCTTCCACATGGCCTCCACTAACACCATGGGGAGAGATGTGCCTCGTTAAAGTTAGATGATAGTGAATGTCATGATTCCTTACTACTTCTCCTCTATTAACACCCTACTGGGGAGGAGGAGGGATACCTCATTATCGGTGGATAGAGATAAAGTACTGATTTTCCACATGATCTCCACTGACATTGTGGCAATGAGGGGGAGAGAAAGGGGGAACCTCATTGGCACCAGGTGGGGATGAAATCCTGGCTCCCTGCTCTACCTTCTCTGACACAACCCTGGCATGGAGGTTGGAGTGCTTTGTTACAGCCTGGTCTTTGTGGAAGTCTTGGCCTTTACTGGTGTGCGTGGAATAGGCCCACCATTTATTGTTTCTGTTTGTTTGCTGTGGCTTTTAAACTGGGGTACATTGGCTATTGTCTAAAAGTTTTCTGCCATCCTTGGCTCCCTTTGCTGGTCCTTTGGCAAAACAAAACAAACAAACCAATGAAAATCTTTTATTGCAATTTATTTGTCTGTCTATGACCATTGGTGTTTCTGGGTTGCTACCTTCTTTATGTGAGATATCACATATTAGATAAAAGGAAAACCTAGGGGTGTGTGGGTGGCTCAGCTGGTTAGGTGCCCAACTCTGTGTTTCTGCTCAGGTCATGATCTCATGGTTTTGTGAGTTCAAGCCCTACACTGGGCTCTGTGCCCACAGTGTGGAGCCTGCTTGGGATTCTGTATAGCTCCCTCTCTCTGCCCCTACCCTATTCATGCTGTCTCTCCCTCTCTCAAAAATAAGCTTTAAAAATTAAAAAAAAAAAAAAAAAGGAAAACCTGGAGATCTTACCATCATGTTAATTTCTTTGGACTCAAAGTCCCTAGACAGTTTGCCTTCTACTCTCCACTTTTCAGTATTTTTACATTTGCTTTATATATAATGTTCAGAGTGTATAGATGCAATATGTACTCCATCTTTCCTGGAAGCAGCGCTGCTCTAGCTGATAAATTGTTTCAATTTCTATTCTACACCTTCTTGATTATCAATGAAGATACTACTATAGGCTCTCACAGTAAACATTATCAGATTTTAAATTTTATTCTGATCTGTAATCAGGGAAAAATTAAAATAAAGGAGGAAAGAAACTCTTCAAATCATGGCTTTTCTATGAATTTCTATTTTGGTACAATGGAACTCAGTAATTGGTTCCAATATTTGAACTCAATCTTCCTTTTAGTTTTCATTGTTTCATTCAACAAACATTTGTTGAGAGCCATATAAAGGGGCCTAATGAAAAGAAAGTTTGTCATTCAATCTTCCAATAAACCTCTCCAGCTTCCTTGTCTGGGTCATATTTTGCCTCTGCTTTTCTGCCCCTTGTACCCTGAATGCTCATACTATGCTATATATCAACTTATTATAAATCTTCTCTAATAAGCTTTTGGCTTCATGAAGGCAGAGACCTTGAGCTTGTGGCAACATTCCCAAGTACATCATCTTATACAGAATGGTTTCAAGAAATCTTTGCAATATGGATGAGTAAAGAGAGAGACAAAGGCAGAGACAGAGACAGAGAGAAACTCTTCTTTTAAGGTAACTAGCTAAATCCATAGGGCAGATTTGACCTGCCAATATTATTCCTCAAGCACCTGCAACTTAGCATGCTTCTTAATTGCATCAACTGGGGACCGACTGATAACTGAATATGGGCTTAAAGATTAAGGAGATAACATACTGACCTTTTAAATTTATTTTATTAAGCTAATCTAAAAATCAGACATGCAAGAAGGGGAAGTGTACCAGCATATTTGGATAGGGAAAAAGGAGAGTAAGTTCTTGAGCATCAAATATTATGGGCATGAATCTTAGACAATCGAAAGCAAAAAAACAAAAACAAAAAACAAAAACAAAACTGGAGCTATACTTGTAAGGATAAAAAAGGCAAAAATACATAACAAATGTACTTACCTAGTTATAGGGATTGGGATGGGGGAAGGCAGTAGAAATGGAAAAATAAAAGACCCTTGTCTGAAATAAATTGTATTAATGAAGTTGCCTTTGGTTGCAAGTAGAAATTCAGCTCAAATGGATTAGCTAAATGAATTTGTTAGCTCATGTAACTGAAATGATTCTTGCTACGAGTAGTTTTCATGCGAGGCCTAACCGAGACAATGTCAACAAAGTTCAACAATGCCACTGAACTCTTTTGTTTCTCTTTTCCTCTGATTTCCACTGTGTTTTTGGAATTTTGCTTTGTATTTAAGTTGTTTTTCTTTGTGATTTCAAGAAGGCTGCAAGTAGTATCATGTGTCCTTGGTCACATCACATCCAGAGTTTGAGAGGAAGAGAGGAGGAAGGGGTGGAAAAAGGGGCAGGGGAGAGGAGAGAGGAAGGAAGGAGAATGGAGGGAGGTCCCCCCAGCTACCTAATAAAATCCTTCTATTTTACTTTGAGTATGACAATATACATCACATACCCAATAGGAAACTGTGGTTTCAGTCATTTAGTACTCCCACCTCTCAGTGCATCTGAGGAAAGAGATAGAATGGATATGGGAGGAAACTGACAATATTTTCTACATCAACATTTTCTGTTTTAGAATAAATACCCAATGGTTGTTGTTCCACACATCACTGTACACTAACATCAGCAGAGGCTTCTCCCTAGGGTAGGGACTGCATGTGTAACTGGATTTAATCAGTCAATGATGAAAGCGAAGATTCATTGTTACTATTTTCAAGAGTGGGATATGCACTTTTAATTAAGAAATAGAATACAAGTTAGGATGTGTTAATATTAACAGAAATAATGCCAGCTGTTTAATCTAGTCTACAACAGATGGCTTAACATGCTTTGACTCATCATTTGTTTCCATTGTTTTTGTCTTTAGATGAGAACATTTAGGGGAAAAAATAGTTTTAATCAGATTAAAAGAGAAACCATCCCACATGTTTCATTGGTAATAAAGCAAGCGGGCTTAGTGTGTTATGATACGTGAATTGCTTTTGTGATTCCCATAAATGTTTCCCTAACTTTCTCCCCCCTTTCTCTCTCATTTGAACACAAAAGAAACAAAATGAATTACTTTCTATTTAAGCAATGCAAAAATACTGGAAAGGAGCAGTAATTTTGAAGAAAAAATATTTAGTAGTACAAAATATGTTTAAACAGTATTTAAAGTTATGAACTGATGATTCAAGAATATTGTTTCAACCAAATTATAGTCAAATAAAGATATTTATGTGTTGGGGTGCCTGGATGGCTCAGTCAGTTGGGCATTGAACTTTACTCAAGGGATATAGGAATGCTGATGCATAGGAGCACATGTACCCCAATGTTCATAGCAGCACTCTCAACAATAGCCAAAACATGGAAAGAGCCTAAGTGTCCATCAACAGACAAATGGATCAAGAAGATGTGGTTTATCTATACTATGGAATACTATATGGCAATGAGAAACAATGAAATCTGGCCATGTGTAGCAACATGGATAGACCTTGAGGGTGTTATGCTGAGGGAAATAAGTCAGGTAGAGAAAGACAAATACCATATGATTGCACATATAGGAGGATTAGGAGGAATTTAAAGGAGGACCATGGGGGAGAAGAAGGGGGGAAATAGTGGGGGAGAGGGAGAGAGGCAAACCATGAGAGACTCTTGAATGCTGACAAAAACTGAGGAGTGATGGATGTGGGGGGGAGGAGGGATGGGCATGGAGGAGGACACTTGTGGGGATGAGACTGGGTGTTATGTGGAAACTAATTTGACCATAAACTATTTGTAAAAAAAAAAGTTTAAAAACAAAGCTATTTATGTGTTTATATTATATGGGTGCAGATTTTTAGTAACTTAAACACTTCCTGAAACTACAAAATTTAAGATCTAGAAGGAGTCTTAGGTGTTTAGTTCAAATTCACCCACTTACAAAGGACAGATCCGAGAACCTGAGAGCTTAAGGCTCCTGTAACTTGCTTAAAACCACATAGCTAATTAGTTTAGAAGACCGGAGTACCTACCTCCACACTGGAATCTCTTGCTCTCCTTTTGACATACATTTTGACATACATGAAATATAAAGTGCAGGACAGCTAGATGCCAACAAAAGACATGTTACATATCTCGTTTTGAGAAAAAATGAGATCTAGATCATTCTACCACTTAACAACTGTATACCTAAAGCCATATACATCTTTCCAGATATAAACCTACTGATTAGAACTCTGTTAAAATAAAAGAAAACAAAGCAAAGCAAAACAATGAGTGAGCAAAATGTACAGAAAGGAGAAAAATGAGGAAAGTGCATCATGTCAGTCATGTTTGATTCAGTGAAACCAATTTCATTTATTAAAATTGCTACTGTATTTTTAACATGGTCATGTAACATATGGAGATGATGCTAAAATTAGGTATAGTTTGTTATACTTCAAACAGGGGAGAGAAGAACAATATTAAGAATAGTAATTATAAAAGCCGTAAGAATATATCATTAATTGATAATGCATTTGATTAACAGAGAAAGGGAGAAAAATGGCCTATATATGTACAGATATGAAAAAGAGATGGCATCGATAATATATTTTTTTTTATGTTTTTTATTTATTTCCAGGAGAGAGGAAGACAGCGTGAACAGGGGAGGGTCAGAGAGAGAGGGAGTCACAGACTGAAACAGGCTCCAGGCTCCGAGCTGGCAGTCAGCACAGAGCCCGACGCGGGCTCGAACCCACGAACCGCGAGATCATGACCTAAGCGAAAGTCGGACGCTTAACCGACTAAGCCACCCAGGCGCCCCGGCATTGATAATATATTTGAAACACTTAAGTTGTTTAAGTAGGCTAGAAATTGAGACTTACTTCTTATGAAGGGTACGGTTAATATAGCTCATAACTGAGCGGGAGTGGTTTTAAATGAGAATTATTTTCCTGTCTTTTCTTATTAAGAAAATCAAAACAATAGTTTTGCCCTGTTTTACTGACAGTGGTTTCTGCAATGTGATTGTGCTCCAGTAGGAGAGAAGAGAATATCATCTGTTTCATTTGAAGAACTTAAGTTGGCTTCTAGAAATGTTTATAATCACCCTTACAAAAGAGAGCAGCCTCAGCAGCTTAGAAAATTACCAGTTAGGCAACAAGTGTTTATCAAACCCCAGTCCTGTGTTCAGAACAGTACTAAGTGGGACACAAAATATAAGTTCCCCCCCCATCGGGGCCTTTCAGTACAAGGAGAGAGGTCAGAGAATAATAACAATGCGTTTAGACAGAATAATAATTAAGTGTTTTAATTATTTAATATGGTTCATCAGTGCAATTAAATATCAGAATGGGGAGAGGTGATTTTGAATAAGAGCAGCTTGAAGGCAAATGGAAGATAGTCAAATCCCAGAATCTTTAATGATGAAAAATACTTTGCTTGATCATGTTCGGTGATTGATTGTTTCTTGAGGCTGCCCATTCCACTGTTGAGCTGCTCTGACTTCAGGAAAGTTTCTCTTTTATTGACCTGAAATATACCTCCCTTTAATTTCCATCCATCTGCCTATCTTCAGCTTTCAGCTGCTCTAGCCCTTCCATGTGGCAAAATTTCAATACAAGTAATAATATTACCACTCAATATTCTGTCCTTATCCTGTCAACTATGATAAAGATACCATCCTGCTATGGTATCTTTGTCATTTTGTGCTGTATAATTTGTCAAAATCCTCTTAATATAAGACCCAAAAATGACACAATACTCCAAATAAGTATTGGCTAGTGAAAATACACAGGGAAAATTATTTTCCTTGATCTGGATGCTATATTTCTACATGCAAAGTAGGAGTATGTTAGTGTTATTTGTACCTGTATCACCTTATCAGCTAATACTGAGATTTAGGAAGTTTTACTTGACCTTCCCAATGAACTGCAGTCATGCAAATTCTGTAAGAACTTATAAATATGAAGAACATGTTTAATTGAATACCGATTTTATAGTTATTGCTGTTAAGTGTGTCTTGTTGATTTTTAACTAATTCTTCTAGCATAAGATATGATGACTCATGACTTGATCATCCGAATCATTAGATTTTTCTCCCAGACTTATATTAACCGTAGATTTAATAAATTAGATTTCTGGATTTTCAAGGGGCCCATATAATACTACTTTTTCACAGAGTTGCTGTGAGAATACAAATAGTATAATGTAAGGAAAATGATTATTACAGCATTTAGGAAATAGTAAATGTTTATTGAACATTTATCTAACATTTATTGAATGTTAGATCTTTTCAAAAGGACATGAATAAGTACAGAACTTCCTTCAGGATAAAATTGATGTCCTTATTGAAAACCCTTTGTGTGAACCAGCTGCAATTTTCCCCAATTACACTAACACTCAGTCTTCATTTTCTGTTTGAACACAAAGATATAATTAGAGACCTTCTCAAGTACGTATTGGTAAAATATACTATCGAGTCAGAATATGTAAAATAGATAGGATGCATACGGAGGGTCAAAAGGGATGGAATGTAATAAATGCAGGTTATGTCTCTGCAGGGTTATTAACAAATGCCTAGTCACAGGAATAGGAAAGGTGGATTCAAAAGATGAAGGAATGGATAGATGTTGTTAGCGGGGTAAACACTAGGTAGTTAGGGCTAACTTTTCAACTATGAAAGAGAGACTGGAATTGATGCAGGAAGCAATAGCAACCATTGGATAACCTTACATCTGAGGTAGGAGGAGAGAAAAGGGAAACACCAAAGAGTCTCCATAAGGTAACTATTAGATAAATATGGGAAGACTGACATGGAGAGAAACGATGGCAATAAAAGAGGCCAGAAGTAATACATATCTAGATTAAAATAATGGTAATGATAATAGAGTGGACATTGTGACTTGCAAATTCACTACTTATAGAAGATAAAGATATATTGAAAGAGAATTTTGAAGACAGTACATTTGGGAAATATATAAGAGGGGAACATTTGGGAACTATGACAGAATAAAACAAATTTAGTTCTATTAACTCTCAAACTGTGGACCTCAAACCAGTAGCATCAGCATCAACTGAAAACTTGTTTAAAAAGCAAATTTAAAGACTTTTACGCTATGCCTACTGAATTTACCAGTAGTCATAGTAAAGCAATAAAGGTTGGAAGTAGGTGCTGATTTGTAGCATTTGGGGGTTTCTAATTTCTTTGGAATACATACTCCCATTAAGGCTAATTTCAAGCCATCAGTAACATGGAGTTGGTAAGAGATATACAAAATCAGCTCTCCAGACACTGTACTAGGCCACTCAAACACATCCTTGTCCCAGGTCCATCTGTAGAATAAGTCAAATAATCTGGAAGACATGTCAAAACACAAGTGGGCCACAATTACAAATTTCTAATTGACTAGGTCTAGGGAGGGGCCTAAATATTTTCATTTCTAGTGAGATCTCAAGTGGTCCTGATACTGATGGTCTGAGGACCACCCTTTGAACACGACAGATATAAGGGTATCTTGACCCACCTTATTCAGAGATTTAGTTAACACACAGAAAGTCTTAATTACTAAAGTCCCACCAACTCAGATTTTGTCTATTACATCTGTTTGTGACCAAAACCCAAAGAACAGTTCTCGGCCCTCACCTGACTTTAACTTTAAACAGTGTGTGACATAGGTTTAACACCTCTTGAAAACCCTGTTTTCTAGTTTTCCACACTTCCACAATCTCATGGTTTTCTTCTTGCTCTTCTGGCTTTTTTCTCAGTTGATTTTTGTGGGTTTCTCCTTGTCTGCCATTAGCTGAATGTTGAAATATCCCATCATTCTAGCCTTTCTTCTTTCCTCTTCTGAAGACCAAATTTTCCTTCTGTATTAGATCATCCCATCCACTGGTCTTAAACATTTGTATGTTAACAGTTCCCAATTCTACTGAAACTTCTCTGAACTTCACATCGAATAGCTCTTCTCCATCTGACATTTATACTTGTTTATCTCATACTTAATACTGTTTAAATAGAACTCATCACCTCACAATGCAATCTCCCCAAATCTTTCCCAGTTCAGCCAATGGCACCACTGTTTACTCTGATGCTTAGACCTTAACTCTCAAAGTCCACCCCTAATTGTGATCTTTTCTCAAATATTGCATCCTATAAACCCTATCACCGTTATTTCCAAAACATTTTCTCAATATTATAGGTTTCACTATACGCACAATCACCACTATAGGTTAAGCCATTATCATTGCTTCCTGAATAACTGTAACAACCTCCTAATTCATGACTTCTTACACTCTTGTTCCCCTATAATCCATCCATCATACATTAGCCACTAATCTGATTAAATTCCTATAGCAGTACTACATAACCTATATAGCATGGCCCGAGGAGATCTAGTCTTTGCCCTCTCCTCCCCCAACACTACACCTCTTCACTCAAAACAGGTTGAATTTGGGGCGCCTGGTGGCTTAGTCGGTTAAGCAACTGACTTTCGCTTAGGTCCTGATCTCACGGTTCGTGGGTTCAAGCCCCGCGTCGGGCTCTGTGCTGACTGCCTGGAGCCTGTTTCAGAGTCTGCGTCTCCCTTTCTCTCTGACCCTCCCCTGCTCACGCTGTCTCTCTCTCTCTCTCTCTCCTAGAAATAAATAAAAGTATTAAAAAAAACACAAAAAAACAGGTTGAATTTATTCCTACCTGGAGGGTTCCTTCTTCCTGGAAAGCTCTTTCTCCAGGATTTGTACATGTCTTGTTCCTTCTTGCTATAAAACTATCAACTCAAATGTCACTTCTGGAGGCACCTGGGTGGCTCAGTCAGTTAAGCATCTGACTCTTGATCTTGTTCAGATCTCACAGTTTGAGTTCGAGCCCCATATCTAGCTTGGTGCTGATGGCATGGAGCCTACTTAGGATTCTGTCTCTCCTTCTCCCGTGCCTCCCTTGCTTGTAATTTCTCTCTCTCTCAAAAAAAAAAATATATATATATATATATATATATATATATATATATATATATACTTAAAAATCAAATGTCACCTCTGCATCAGGTATTTTTACCCATAATCTCTTTATATCTCATAATTTACCTGACTTTCCTCAGTGCAGTATGGTGAATTGGAAAATCAGACTTCTCAGGTTTGAATCTTAGCATCCCAGCTTTTTCTCTCTCTGACTTGTCAAGTTATATGATTTTTGGGGGGGGGCAAGGATTTCTGTTTCCTCATTTTTAAAAATGTTCAAATAATAGTATCTGTCACTTGGGTTTATTGTGAGGATTAAATGAGTTAATATATAAAAAGCATTTAGAAGCAGCCTCACATATACAAGAGCTACACAAGTGTTAGCTATTATCCAGAAGTATTTTGTTTATGTATTTTTCATATTTATTATCTCCAGCTCTCATACAGAATGGAAGCTCCAAGAAGACAAGCACTTTGGCTATTGTGTTTGCTACAGTATCCTCAAAACGGAGTAAAGAAGAAAGTACTCAACAAACATTTGTGGGATGGATGGGTGACTCTTCTGTTAAGTTGTATAAATCCCCAAAAGACCAGTACCAGAGGCTCCTGGGTGACCCAGTTGGTGGAGCATACAACTTCTGCTCAGGTCACATGATCTCATGGTTCATGAGTTCAAGCTCTGCATCAGGCTCTCTACTGTCAGCACAGAGTCTGCTTCAGATCTTCTGCCTCCTTCTCTCTCTGTCCCTCCCCCACTTTCATTCTCTCATACTCTCTCTCTGTGTCTCTGTCTCTGTCTCTCTCCCTGTCTCTCCCAAATATAAATAAACATTTAAAAACAGTACCCAAGACCCACATACACTGTAAGTTAAAAACCATGCCTCCCAAGATTTTCTAGTAAGTACTTGTTATGAAAACTCTTTTTTAGAAAGCCTATAAACTGCAACAAGTGATCTCACCTCAGTTATACTTTTATTTATAACAGCTTTCAAATATTTGTCTTTGCAATTCATAATTTATAGTAAACAGCTGGCAAAAATGAGAATCATAATAATTATTTATTGGCAGTTGTCAGTGTACTAAGCACAGAGAAATAAGAGTTTCAATGGGAAGATGGCTGTCATCTCTTCATTAACTTATCAGCAAAAGCTTGGCTAGTAGGCACTATCCTCCCAGGTCAGAGACATGTTTGCTTAAGAAAACGACCTTGAATTTTTCCTGAAATGCTGACAGGCAGTTTTGCACTCATAAGTTGTGATGAGTCCCTTAGATGTTTGAGTCATTTCCTCTGGGCTGGCTCACATTGCAACCTCCTTTCCTATATGCTCAGATTGATATCAGACTTATCTGGAGACCAAAAACTCTTTGCTTAAAATGGTTCGCCTCACTGTTGTATTGTCCACAAAATATCTTTCTACACAATACTTCTTGGAAAATGAAATGATACTTTTGGGAGAATATGAGGTTTGTTGAGGAAGGGGAAAAAAGAAGAATCAACAGAAATCAAATATTCCACTAAAAACTGGTTACAGGTACTGTCCTCCCCTCCCCTCCCTTCTCTTCCCTTCCTTCCCTCCCCTCCCCTTACCTTTTGTTTGCTTGTTAGTGGGAAGGGGTGACCTCAGAGTGTTTTAGAAAATAAATGTTAAGGCTTTAGAGCAAGTATTTTCCAGTTTGCCACAGTTTCTTCCAGACTTATGCTTTGGATGTTTACATATTAAGATAAGTTCTCTGGCTCCTACCTTCTACAAGCATCATTATCTTCAACATCACCACCACGAATATTCAACAGCATTTATACGTGAGAGACAATAGGTGTACATTTCTTTAGGTATCTATGTCACCTAGGAATGGAGCTAAAACCTTTGGGAGATGCTTATTATTTAATCGCTCATTTGTCAGATTAGAAAAATAATTTGAAATGACTCAACATAACAGAAATACATACAAAGTCAGTATGGATACAGAAATAAGTAATAATAACAAAGTTGAAAGAAGAAGCAAATTTAATATAAACACCAAGGCTAATAGAGTTACTAAGATTAAACCTTAAATTTACTCTGAATTCACCTAGAATAAATACCTAAAGGTAAGTACATGAAGTTACATAACTTTATTATCTGATAAAAGAGTCAATGTTCTCAAAGAGTATGTTTTGTTTCATTTTATGATGATAAGTTCTTTAAAAAATTAAGTATATTGCCATAGTTCCTATGCAGGCAATTTTAATATACAAAAATATTTTTTAAGAAAATAGGATACACAGCTTGAAACAATTCAGTGTTTTTTTGTTTTTTAATTAATTAATTAATTAATTTTACAAATAGTTTATTGTCAAGTTGGTTTCCATGTAACACCCAGTGCTCATCCCCACAAGTGCCCTCCTCCATGCCCATCTCCCCCCTCCCCCCCACACCCATTCAGTGTCTTAAACAAACTGTTCTTTCTAGCATCATTTACATATGGGATCAAAGAGCTATACTGCTACATTATCTTAAGTACACACTTTTATACCCACCCATCTGCCTACCCATAGAAATGATCCTTTTATTTTTTTCAAGTTTATTTATTTATTTTGAGAGAGAGAGAGAGAGAGGGAGAGAGAGAGAGAGCACAAGTGAGGGAAAAGGGCACAGGGAAAGAGAGAGAATCCCAAGCAGACTCCATGCTCAGCACTGAGCTTGACACAGGGGTCAATCTCACTATAATGAGATCATGACCTGAGTGGAAATCAAGAATTGGACACTTAACCAACTGAGCCATCCCGGCACCATAATGATCCTTTTATTTTTAGGCAAAAGTTTGACTATTAAAAATTTGAAAATATTATACCAAAAATACTTGATTAACACACTGATCCACCATTTTTTATCCACTCCTTTAATTAGCAAAGACATCAATTGAGTGATTTTAGAATGCAAGAATTATATTCCAGTGTCTTCTTCTAGTTTTCTGTAAAATTTATAAAACTCATTCAACCTCTCTGGGGTCAAACCTTACTGAGGGTGCTAGTTAAAAGAAATTGCAAGGGCACCTGGTGGCTCAGTCAGTTAAGGTTCTGATTTCAGCTCAGGTCATGATCTCACAGTTTGTGGGTCTTAGCTCCACACTGGGCTCTAAGCAGACAGCTTAGAGCCCGGAGCTTGCTCTGCATTCTTTTCTCATTCTCTCTCTGGCCCTCTGCCACTTGTGCTCTGCCTCTCTGTTTCTCAAATATAAATAGATGTAAAAAATTTTAAAACAAAGAAATTGCAAACCTTGGTTTAGTAATAAAGTGATACATAAATGTCCAATAACATTGCTATATTTTGTGCAGGAGACAAAGTCTAGAAATCTGAAATAGTAAGTCCTAAGTACATAAGGGTCAAAAAGCATTATAGACTTAATATTGAAAAGAAAGGCTGCTGGGAGATTCTCTTTATCACCTTTTTAATAGCAAGGAGAAATAGAAGAACAAAAAACCAAAAACCAAAAGTCTACATCCTTTGTAGAATTACACAAATATGAATAAATAAACCTGTGACTATTGAACTAATTCCTCCAAAATCAAGAAGAATATTAGTATCCAAATTCTAAAGAATTTATTTTTTGGTTTCTTAACCTTGGGCAACTCACTTAACATCTCTGTGTTTCTTCTTATATATAAAAATAGTCTATGGATGCCTGGGTAGCTCAGTCGGTTAAGCATCCAGAAATAGTTGGCTCAGAGCCTAGAGCCTGTTTCAGATTCTGTATCTCCCTCTGTCTCTGACCCTCCCCTGCTCATGCTGTCTCTCTCTTAGAAATAAATAAAACATTTTTAAAAAATAGTCTAATAATTCTCATTTTGTAAGACTGTTGCAAGACTTAAGTATGACCTTGGTAAAGCACTTGACATATTACAGATACATCAGAGATGGCCAACTCTTCCTCAATGGACTTTGTTACCAAATGCATGCGCATTCATGTTCAGATGATATGCATATGTTCAGAAGTCGATTCAGGACTTGAATGTAGCTTTCAAAGAGCAGGGATTTAAAAAAAAATGAAGTTATGTGTATTTGTGAGGTATTTAGCTTACATTATCTTCCATTAGGAAAAGAGGAGAATTTTGTTGTGGCATAAGTACAATGATTTTCTTTTCAAGAGTGGCCAAAACAAAGATTAAACTTACTTGTAAAACTATAAACTATGCAATGTCATATTGATACCCTGATAATAACTACAAAGATTTTGACTCTCATAAATTCTCCAGCCTAGTTCATTCTATCTCATGGAGCAATGATCTTACAGCTTCTGGATCTCAACACAATCCTGTTTCACTCCCCTAGATCTGGTTTCCTCTGCACACTGCATTTTATACAGAGTACATGTGATAATGGTATGTCTACTCAAATTGTTTCTAATTCTCCTTATCCCATTCTCCCTATGTGACCCAAAATGATACAGTATTTTATTTTATTTTATTTTATTATATTTTATTTTATAATACTGTCAGCAAAGGCAACTTTAGAACAGAAACTATAAGATTAAAATAAAATGATTGTTGGCCTATTTGGTCTATATACTTTTTTACATTTATTCTTAAGTCTATCCCATTGCTCTATTTTTGTTTATCTTGAGAGCTTTCAACACAAAACTTGACATGGGGCTGACATGTCTTGAAGGGTGAGATCATGACCTGAGCTGAAGTCAGATGCTTAACTGACTAAGCTACCCAGCCACCTTCTCTGCCATTGCTCTTTTAAAATTGACTCCCCGATCATTGCCCTACCAAGTTTATATTTCAAGAGACTGGGAGTCAACTGTAAATCCCAAGCTTCTGTTTCAGTGTGAATCTGGAATTAGAATGCTCTCCCTTTGAAGAGAATGCCCCCTCTGAAACTAAATTGGAATATAAGGGTGAGTGGAAATGTCACTTACAACACATAAAATGAGAGCTCAGTGCTTTTAGTTAGACAGCTATGATTGGAACCTTGGTCATAGCACAAGAACAGGATAAATGATTGCTTAGATTTGTATAAGGCTTTGGTCACTGAGGTTGTTATGACAGGGTACAGAAGCTTTCAAGATATCTGGTTACAGATATTTTTCATTTAATACTCAAGGCAAAGTTCTTGAGAGAAACAGTCACAGATATTCTTCATTTGGTTAAATATCCTGGTACTGACAGATTTTTCATTTTAGACTCACATTTAAAATGACATTTAAAAGTAGTGTGATGTACCAAATATTTTTCAGCACTAATATTACCTTCTGAATTATATAGTGATATGTAAAGTTCTAAATCTCATTTTTTAAAATCCATGTGTTTAAGATCCATATATGTGCTAATCACCTGCAAATTCAGGGCATCTTATTTATTACTTGTCAAAAATCTGCAATAGGTCCTATTAATATTTAGTTTCATGAGCCTGACCTATCTGAATAAAAACATACTTTAGAGAACACTGCTAAATAGCTTAAAAACTTGATGAACAGCATAGATTCTGGAGATGAAAAGCAATATTGAAAAATAACTGGTACTAAAAGGTATGGTAGGATTCTGTGGTAAAAGTCTGTGAAGTACCCCCCCCCCCAGTGTTTTTCTTTTCTACAATTAAATTTCTTTTCAAGTCACTGGGGAAATAAAATCTAGGCCCCACTCTCTCCTCCCCCAGGATGCCACCAGAACCTCTTTCGTTAAGATCACCACTGACTTCCTAATTTCCGACTCCACTTGAGACTTGCCAGTACTATCCCACTGGACCTCTCTGGAGCCTGTGGCATGTTCCACTTGCTAGGCTTCCACCAACCCACACACTCCTGACTTTCCTCTTTCCTTATTGATTGTTCTTTCCCATCTTCCTTCTCTTCTTTCCTAGATGTCTGTTCTTAAGATTATGCCCTTGACCTTTTAGTTTTCTCTTGCTCTTTAGCAAACTTGTCCTACATGAAACAGCTCCAACCATCACCTCTGTATGGTGGTGAGTGGCCACCACATCTAGCTATTATAATCCAAGTTCTTGAACGTGTTTGCTATAATCTCAACTTTATGTTGAGAGTAACTTAAATATATTTAAAGCACTACCTTAATGTTTCAATAGTGCTTTAAATATATTAATTCTGTCCTCAGGTGACTCCTCTTTCATTGCATTACCCATTTCTTCTAATAGAAACACCACTTTTTCAGGTGCCAAACTAAACCCTCTAATTTGTCCTCTTTTGCCTTCATCAGTTACTGAGAGCTAATGTGTTTTCAATTTCTGGTCAGTTTATATACTGTATTTACAACTTGTCCCATCTTATAAAATTTTATTCCTGTGTTCCTTATTCAAATTCTTATTTTTGTATATAATATTTTATAATCTCTTAACTGGCCCTGCCTATCACATTTTCCATTCCGCTGACATACGCAGTTTCCAGATTAGTTCCCTAGAAGCAAGGCTGTGATAATGTCACACTTCTACTCAAAACCTATGATCACTTGCCATCCTCTACCAAATTCTAAATCTAAATTCCTTCACTTGGCAGTAAGGGCTAAGTCCTATGTTTCAGTTGGGTATCCAGTCTCTTCCTTTTCCACAGCCCATGGCCTCCCACTTGTTGTCAAATGGGGCAGTATATCCTAGGAGGAACCTGGAAATGTGTGGAGGCATTTTTGGTTATCACAGAGACTGAGCTGTGAGGTGGTGGTTGTGTATTTAGTGTCCTAGATTCTGAATTATCTGGATGTAGATCCCCACCATTGCATCACACAACAAGGAAATATTCCATCCCAAATGCCAGGAGCTTTCCTGTTATGAAACGATACAGCCTACACAGATTCAACCAGTTACTCACTTTTAAAATTTTTTGCTTTTCCATCTCCTTTGCCTAGAATTTTCTTTTCATATTTTCCCAAATGTCCAAATTCTATTTGTCATTTAAGGCTAATGGAATGTGTCACTTTTCTGAGAGCCCTCCCTGAATCCCTTAACTGACATGAGTCTCTAACTTCCATGACATTTCAACCTCTTCCTCTCTAATATACTTCATTTTTACCTGGATAATACATATTCCCTTCTCATTGGAAACAATGTAAGCAAAGCTCCATCTTTGTTTGCCTCTATAACTAGAACATTGTCCAGGCTGCCACAGAGCATTTATGATAATATGCTTACTATTACAGCACACATCTTGAGTGTAAATGAGGGCTCCAGCATAGTCTCTGGTTTGTGATTTATTTGGAAATTCTTGCCTCAGCCTGCATATTAAATCATACTTAGTCCTGACTACTTACTTTTAAGTCATTATCTAATTTGTAACCTCAGTTACCCACTTGAATTTAATGTTTATGACTTCTTTCCCACAACTTTTCTCTTGTTCTAGGACACAATATCTCAGATATTCTAAGATAAGGCCCTTTCTTGATGAACCCAGGCCTTTTTCCTCAGAATTGCTCTAGTGAGTACCTTGTTAATCCCTACTTCCTGCCCCTGGTTCACTCTAGCTTCAAGGGCTCTCCAGGTAGGTGATCAGCAAATATTTGTTGAATGAAGAGATCCTTGGAGTGAGTGAAAGGGAGTGACTGAATGTATAATTGGGACAGGATGCATATCAATGATAGTGCAATAACAAAGAGCTTAACTTCCAGCTTGGAAACACAGCTGTGTTCATAGCTGCACTCAAGCAGTGTCCCCAGATAAATATGATGCCACCAGGAAGAGACTGACCCTAGGCTTCCAATCTGAAATCACCCTAGACATTCTTGAGAACCAATCATTCAATCATAATCAGCTTCTTAAAAAAAAATGATCACTTTATGTTAGCCTTTTTATAGTCTTAAATGACTCTTGGTTTCCAAAATCATATAGTATTTTTGCATTCTCTTAGGAGAAAAATAAATTAGGCATAATTGTAAAAGCCCTGTCTGTCACAACACTCATAGGTACACTCTGGGATTCTTAAAGAATATGACTATTTCAAATTGACTATTTGAGTCCTATGTTGTTTTGTTGCAAACAAAAATCCATCATCATCATCTGTAGGAAATGAAAGAAACCATATCTGCTTCCCTAGAGCATGATTCTGAGAAAATTAAGTGCTTTCAATTCATAGATCTGACAGCTTCTTGATCACGAAAACAAACAAAACTCCCATACAAATCAGGATATGTTTTTCCATATGAAAGAGATAGCCCCGGGTTGCCTGGGTGGCTTAGTCCATTAAGAATGACTCTTGATTTTGGTTCAGGTCATGATCTTATGGTTTGGGTTCAGATCTTGCCTGCACTGGCCTGTGCTCTGACAGCACAAAGCCTGCTTGAGATTCTCTCTCTCTCTCTCTCTGCCCCCCAATTGTGTGCACTCACGTGTGCAAGCTCTGTCTCTCTCTCTCAAAATAAATAAATAAACTTAAAAAAAAAGAGATAGCCCAATAGCCTTACTGAAGTGTGTACTAAATACAGTAACACATCATAACTTAATCTGAACAAGCTGCTATTACAACAAAACAATCTTGTTCATGCAGAGGGAGATAATGTCAGTCACTTCACATAACTCGTACTTCAAGAAGACAGTGTTAAAAGGGACCTTTTATCACTTTGGTTAGAAACTGGGAGTTTCAGGGGCACCTGGGTGGCTTAGTCAGTTAAGCATCCAACTTTAGCTTAGGTCATGATCTCGCGGTTCATGGATTCGAGCCCCACGTCGGGCTCTGTGCTGACTTCCAGCTCAGAGCCTAAAGCCTTTTCAGAGTCTGTATCTCCCTCTCTCTCTGACCCTCCCCTACTCATGCTGTCTCTCTCTCTCTCCCCTACAAATAAATAAAAATTTAAATTAAAAAAAAAAAAGAAAGAAAGAAACTGGGAGTTTCTATACCTCCCAGAGAATAAAAAGGATGAGGAATAGTCCTGCCTTTTGGTATCCATTTCCCAAAGTCTACAACACAAAATAAGTTTGTGCAGATGTAATCATTCACTTCACAAATATGCACCTACTACTTGTCAGGCATTGTTTTTAGGATACTTCAGTGGACCTGAAATTCTTACCCTTATGAAGGTTATATTTTTCCATGTTTAAATATGAATACAGGTGATGTCCAGAGCACACTGTCTCCGGGTATCTTGTTCATTTTATACTTCACAAGCTTCTATGTCTGAGGCAAACTTGGCTTTAACACACTCAATATACAACCTTTTTTAGAAATTAACTATAGATTTATAATAAGTAACTTATGAAAATATACCCCCAAGAACATCACTGAAAATATACTAGATATATTTGCAAGCTGTTTTTGCTCTGTTAAGTCATCCTATAGCATAGCATTTGGTGAGAGGTATAAACAAAAGATACAACAAAGCTGTATTAGATAGTGATTCAGATAGCAGTGATTAGAAAACTTAACTTGATTTTGGAAAACCTAACCACTTGTGAGAGTCTGCCTACTTGAATATAAGTGTATTCACCATAGGGAAATATCCTAGGTTTTCACCATATTTTTATTAATTAAAGAATCTCATTTATAAAAAGAACACTAAGACATCCAATACTTCTACCACCCCAAAATGAAATTCTATTTCTAAAAGTCACAGCCTTTTTTTAGCTTTTGGTTAAATATGTCTGGTGATTAGATAATAGTTCACTACACTTAAAACAACTCATTCTTCTTCTGTTTAGCCCCTAAATTGCAGGGTCTGAATCCAACATGGAATTTTAGATATGGACAGCCCTAGGCCAACCACCCTGGAAATTTCCCTATTTCATTATCATAATCATTTTAAAGCTGTAATTTGACACCCATGTTACACTACTGACATACAGTTGAGTCACCTAAATTAGTACTTTTAATTTTCTGGATTTTTCAGGCTACAAACATTTTTGAAAGTAAGGAAAGTGACATAAACAACATGAGGTTGAGAAAGTTTTATTTTTCCAAGTGAAGAATAACCATATAAAAAGCTACTATCTACTTTCATTTTTATTTCATTAATCAAATGCTTTTGATGAATATCAAACAAACAAGAAGCACATCAATTTCTCATAAAAAGTTGAATAAAATTTATGAAAAAAGCTAACTATTACTAATCTAATTTCAGTATAGACCATGAAAACACTTTAATGGACCAGTGTTTGAGTTCATTGAACTAGATAACAAATGTCCCTTTCAACTCCTGATGCTCCTGGTGCTTTTGATAAGCAATGTTTTCCTATCTGCCTTGTACACATATTTAACCTAAGGTCCTGACTTTATATTTACCCTTATTAAATTTTAGTTTATAAGGTTTCAAACATTAGTCCAAATTACCAACATATTTTAGAACCTTTAATTCTATCTTCTCATTTCTGTGCCATATGCAAATATAAAATGTTAGTTTTAAAATATCCCTCCAAGTCACTTGTTGAAATAGAATAACTATTAAGCCATATAGACTAGCTTTATCCTTCTAACAGGTTGAGTTCAAACAGCTACACTGTCTTAGAAATGCTATCATTCAGATTACATTTCTCTACTTTTTTATATAAAAAAAATCCTTAGAGAATCTAAGGATTGGGCATTAAAAGTTCTGTAGGTGAACTTCTCACCCAAGGCTCAAGATTCCTTTATAATAGCTTAGTCAAATGGTCACTCTCCACATATTTGAATGTCTGTGTTATTGAGAAACTCCAAATTCCTCCTTCTCAACAAAGCCCAATTCCTTTCAAGATAGTACTGTGAGAGAGCATCTTTCAGTTTGTGTGGAGAGAAAGCTTTTATCCTTGTAGCTCCTATTCCTAGGCTGCAGTTCAGTCCCTCCAGAATCTTCAGAACAAGTCTTTTGCATCATAGCCCTTTAAAAATCTGATGGCAGTGACCATGTTTTTCGAAGTCTCCTTACCTTTTCCTTGCTATAATTCCCTGTTGCTTTTATGAGTTTTTCATATGACATACTTCAAGTTGTGTCACTATTCAGATCCTCTGTTAAATATGCAGTGGGCAAAGCATTATCTGTAGCCCTTCAGGCATAGTGGGAGCCAGGATAAGCCAACTCCCTGAAACTTTTCATGAACTTAATCATTTTTAATAAACAGAAATTAAATGTTACTCCATCAGCACCTCCTGATCCTCTGTTTCCCAGCCTGATTCACTCCAAGATCAATCTAGCAATATTTTTAATTGGTTCTAAATAAAATTAGAAATTAATAGAGTGCTTATTTCTGCTTAACTTAAGAGTTGTAAAGTGGAATGTAAATGGAATAATATACATACTCATTTGAAATTTGAAACTCTTTTTCACTTATCTTGGGTATCTTCCATACCAAAATCTACATTCAGCCGACTTACTACTTTAAACAGTTTTTAACATTCTCTGTTCAGAGACATTAGGTTGGTTCCAGCTTTTGCCATTATAAGTCAAGTTGCATAAGAACCTTACTCATAGACTTTTATGCATGTGCACATATACAGCTGCACCATAAATTGCTGGAAGTCGAATTAGTGGACCTAAATGTATGTGCATGATTTATTTCAATAGACTTGCAAAAGTAGAACTTACACAGATGGGTACTCATTCTCTCTCTCTCTCTCTCTCTCTCTCTCTCTCACACACACACACACACACACACACACACACACACTCATAATTGGGGTGCACTCCAGAACTACTAATTCTGAATTTCAAGATGTACTGTATTAAATTATATAGAGTTTAAAAAATAATTTTGGAATCCAGAGGAGGTTGAGAATGAGTTTTAGAAATTATTCTTTTTAAAAATTTCTTTAATGTTTATCATTTTCAGAGAGAGAGAGAGCACACAAGCATGAGAGAGTGAGGGGCAGAGAGAGGGAGATAGAGGATCTGAAGCAAATTCTTCATTGTGAGCGCAGAGCTCAATGTGGGGCTCAAACTCACAAACTGTGAGATCATGGCCTGAGCCGAAATCAAGAGTTGGCCGCTTAACTGACTGAGTCACCCAGACACCCCAGTTTTAGAACCTATTCTTTGATGAAAAGATGCTAAATCGTATTAGTTTTTCTTTCTGACAGCTATATCGCATTGTTGATTCACAATAGGATTACTATCAACTAAAATCTCTAAGACTTTAGGAGGGTAAATTTTTGCTAAGCTATAATTCTTTCATTCTCTATTTGGCAATTTGTTTTATAGTGTTTTGCATATATGGTTTAATATTTATATCTATTATATTTCATCTAGGTACTGAGATTTAGTGCATATTCTGGAAATCCAAATTCTTTGTGACTAGATTCATTCAGCTAATATATGACCTTTATTCTTATTTTTAACTGAAAATTTTAAGATATATATTATTTTGTAGTCTTATCCAAATCATTAGGAAAGCACTGAAATGAACTAAATCAAGAACAGGTTGCTGTGGCCCACCAGTGCAGTCCCACTGTTGGTTTGCAACTGTATATTAATCACCCATTTTAAGAGTTATTTTTTTCATGAGCTATAACTCTAACTGTACTATAATTTTTTTCATGTTGTTAAAAGAAGACACACCTTGTTAGGAAAAGTATCATTAACGGTGTTGCCAAAAGCCTTGCTGCCTTCTATAAATATAGAATAAGCATTCTATATTTATATGCTGCATATATATATGCTGTGTTTTTGCTAAGTACAGGGGATACACATAGTGAATAAGGAAGACTAAATCATTGCCTTCATGAACTTTATGTTTGAGTGTAGAAAATGTACAATAAAAGTACACAAAATAGTATAAAATATACTTTCAAGTTGTGATGGAGACTCTAAAAGAAATAAATATGGTGATATAATGGAGTATAGCTGGAGAAATGATTTAGGGAGATTAATCTCTGAGAAAACGATATTTGAGATGGATCCTTACAAACTGAACATAACAAGACCAGACCTCATGAGAAAAACTGCACTGGGAAGTTACCAAATGCAAACTCCCTCTGATGGGAAGAAATTTATTGTGTTCTAGAAACAAGAAGAGATTGAATGAGTGAAAAGGAAAACAATACAAGGTGGGGCTGGAGGTTAGGCAGTAGGAAGTTTATAAAAGTCTGAATAAGCCATAAAAATGTTTGCATTTTACTATAAAAGCTATAGAAAGCAATTGTTAGGATAAACATCTTTAAAATTTACTTTGGTTTTTAGATAGAAAGTTGGTTAAAGAGATATAAGTATAAGCATGGAAACCAAATGGGATGGTATTTCTGTGGTTCAAGATAGAGGTGATGGCAGCATAGGCTAAGATGCTGACAGACAAGATGGAGAAAAGTATATAATTCAAGGTAAATATTTTTGGGAAAATTGATAGGGCTTGTTACGGATTCAATAGGAAAAATAGCCCTCAGATATCACTAGGATGTAAACTTCACAAGGACAAGGGTTTTCACGTTCGTTTTCTTTGCTATTTGCCTTACACGTACATAAGGAATACCTACCACATAGTATATGTTCAATAAATATTTACTGAATGAAGAAAGGAAACCTTCCAGGTTTTTCCCCAGAGCAACCAGGTGAATAAGAATGCTATTAACTAAAATCAGTAAGACTGAAGAAGTAGCAGAATTAAATGGGGATGGAACAATCAGGATTTCCATTATGGCTATTTTAAGTGTATTCTAGATATCAGAGTGGAAATGTCATGACTATCCTAAATCTGCGTGTGGCTTTTAGGGGAGAGATCTGGTCTAGAGAGAAAAGTTTGGAAGCCATCAGCATGTAGCCATGGAATTTATCGTAATAAATAATAAAAAGCTGAAGAGCCCTGAAGGACATTATTTAAAAAAAAAAGATTGATTATGGAGATACATAAAACATTTAAATAAGCATTTATTAATAAAATATTTATTAATAGAAAAATCCAGTATCTCAAAGAGCCATCATTCCTAAAATAATCTTAAATACAAGACATTTTAACAATTTCAATAAAGATTCTAATGTACTTTCATGAAACTTGACAAGTTGATCCTGAAAGTTATAGGAACAAGCAAAAAGGAAGAAGAGCAATAATTAAAAACAAAACACCACCAATTACAACAAGAAAAATGAAGTGAGCCAAACTGCCTAGAGATAAACAGATTTAGTATAAAAACATAGTTAAGATACTGCAGTACTGTTTCAGGGATAAAGAAACAGACCAGTGGAACAGAATAGAGAGTCCAGAAGCTTGTATGCTTTGAAATGTATTTCAATTTACCTATCAATCTATATATACATATGCAATAGTAGTAAGTAAATTATACATATTTGATATATATTTATTACACATATACAATGCATTATATAAAACATGTATACCAATGCAAATATTATAAATATATATCCAATACATATGTGTATACAAATATACATATATAAAACAATGCAAATGTTTTTAAAAGTGTATGTATGTGTGTGTGTGTGTGTGAGAGAGAGAGACAGAGAGAGAGAGAGAGAGAGGAGAGAGAGACAAACAATGATAGCATTTCACATTAATTCGGAAAGGATCAACTATTCAATACATGATAGTGACCCAATGGTAAGACATAAAAACAAATTTTAGTTGAAGTAAAGATGTAAATGTTAAATAACAATACTTCTGCCTTTTTAATAAAAAATGTGAAAACTATATAACATTTTTATTGAGAGAATCTCTTGACAAGGTACCAACTAATTAGCCATGATACAGGGTATGTGTTCAATAAGTATCTATTGAAGGAATTAAAAGATATATCATTAAAGTTCTTGAAAACCTCTATGATTAAAATATTATTTTAAAAGTTAAAAGCTGTAGTCAACAAAGGATATTTTTAACAAACCTAAGCAATACAATAAAAAAGAAAGAGACAATCGAACTTAAAATTAGAGAAAGATATAGGCAATTCACGGAATTAGAAAGCCAAATGGTTAACAAACAATATGAAAAAATACTTTCTTTAGTAATCAAAAAATTATAAATTTAAACCAGTGAGATATAGTTAATACTTTTCAGATTCAAAAGACATATTTTTAAAAACAGTTTATTTGTTTTGAGATAGAGAGAGAGAGAGAGAGAAAGAGAGAGAGAGAGAGAGAGAGAGAGAGAGTGTGTGTGTGTGTGTGTGTGTGTGTGTGTGTGTGTGTGTGAGAGCAGGGAGGGGCAGTGAGAGAGGGAAACAGAGGATTTGAACTGGGCTCTGCACTGTCAGCTCAACGTCCACCATAGGGTTTGAACTCAAACTGTGAAATCACGACCTGAGCCTAAATCAAGAGTTGGATGCTTAACCAACTGAACCACCCAGGTGCCCCAAGACAATTTAAAAAGTGACAGCCTAGGGACGCCTGGATGGCTCAGTTGGTTAAGCGTCCGACTTCGGCTCAAGTCATAATCTCACGGTTCATGGGTTCGAGCCCTGCTTCAGGCTCTGTGCTGACAGCTAGCTCAGAGCCTGGAGCCTGCTTCAGATTCTGTGTCTCCCTCTCTCTCTGACCGTCCCTTGTTCATGCTGTCCTCTCTCTCTCTCTCTCTCAGGAATAAATAAAACATTAAAAAATTTAGAAAAATAAAAATAAAAAGTGACAGCATCAAGTGTAATCCACAACGTGGAGAAATGAGAACTCTCCTAGACTGCTAAGGGGAATAGAAATGATTCAACCACTTTAGGGACCTGGCTGCACTATTCTGGTTCCTTGTGAGATCTCATAGACATCAGTTGAGAGATCTCAGTTGCAGGTCCTCTAGACACCACTTCTCCAGACAGCTTTTATTTGTTAATCAACATTGCATCCAAAGGAGGAACCTCCCTTACTTTTGATCAATATTCTTACAGATGAAATTGTCAGCAAGGCAAATCAAGAATTTAACACATACTCTACTTTTTAAAAAAATGAGCATCTCATCAGATATCCAGAGACCTGCAGTCTCTAATCATTGTTATAGTTCACATACTTAGAACATTTGTGATTTCTATTAGGAAGTAATTATCTGTATTATCTCTTAATTATTCTAAGGCAGGGTGTTTAAGATTACCCTTAGATGTATCCTGATTTGTGGTTCGAAACACTACTCCTAGGAATAATTCCTTATTAATATGTTCCTTTGCAGATAAACAAACAAACGAACAAACAAAAACTTCTGAATTGCAGACAAAACATTTCTTGCCTTTTTTCAAACCCATGTCTTCTTTGGATAAAAGAGGGGAAAATGTTATTCCTTTCTTTTTAAAAAATTATAAATTTTGTTTCAATGTTTACTTTTGAAGCAGAGAGAGACAGAGCAGGAGTGGGGACAGGCAGAGAGAAAGGAAGACACAGAATCCAAAGCAGGCTTCAGGCTCTGACTTGTCAGTATAGAGCCTGATGCAGGGCTTGAACTCAGATCATGACCTGAGCCGAAGTTGGATGCTCAACCAACTGAGCCACCCAGGCACCCCAAAAGTTATTCCTTTCATACTATGAAATTTCGAGATAAATGGCAACTAGTGATAAAATTGTTGGACAAAGACCTGGTTATTATACTTATATATAATTCACATTATACTTATCTCTCACAAAAGTCAGATATGGTCCCTTAGGGAATGTTACAAAAACCAGGTGCTAAGTAAAGAACTAGGTACTTAGTAAAGAATAAAGCTTGGCCTTAGGACAAGTTATCTTCTGTGTTTAAAATAAATATTTTAATATGTTTCCATATATATATGTATATAAAGTTCTGAAGCATTATATATAATTTTTATACTTAGTGTAATGAAAGAGACAGCAACTTAGTTATCATACCTGTGGACACAAGGTTTCCAGGTGATTCGCTGCAATTTTGACAATTTTAATCCCATCTTCGTTTGTTGACATGGAACAAGCAAGATTTGCCACCTTAAATACAATCCAAATTAATGGAATTTATTTCAGATTATTCAAGAAATGCAGACACATTTGCTATCCTAAATAGATTAGAACATGTACATACCCATTGAAAAATCTCAATGATAACCAGTAGCATTCTCATAAATGTCACTGCTCTCTGTTTTATGGAAGTATTCAAAGGATCTATTAAAACAATTAACACAAAGGGCTCTAGAAAATGGTTTAAAACAAAAAGGAAGATGGATGATTGAATCAGTCAACTCTATCCAGTCTCTTGGTATTGACATCTAACCCATAATAAGATGTTAACTATTATGGTTTCCTATAAGACTGAAAAAAAAGTATATCTATGGATTGAATGCTAATAGGTTCTTGGAATCTCATATAGTTATGGTTTATTTTAAGTCTGTAATTGTTTATTATTTTTTTATCCCCTTGCGGTCTATTGTGCATACTTCAGTTGCATTAGGCATGACTATATCTATACTCCTGTTTTATTCAGCATCAAATATATTACAAAGCTGGACAAATACAAGATAATTAAATTCTTCTTCCTGTTCTTGATTTTCTACTACAACTTCACGGGCATTGTTTGACATTCCAGCAGTCAGTTTGATTCAATCATTAGTCGCACCTAAATTCCTTTATACATTATTGCTTTTGAAACATGCACTCTTTTCCAGTGAAATAATCATCTTTACCTAAGTCCAATATTTACAGATACTTTCTTTATACCATGAAAGAGCCACAAGAAAGAGTATGGGATTCCTTTCCTTTCCTTTGACCCTGACTTTTATTCATTTTTCTTGCTAGCAGATGAATGGGTGTGTACAGAGGCAGTGTTCCCTGTGATCTACAAGATATGTCACTGTCTTCATCACTGCAAGGAAATAGCTTTTTCTAAAAATCATTTTTCTAACTTTCTTAACATCTCTGTTGGCTACTATATACTTCAAAACATTACAGATTTTATGACTCCAATCCAAAATGAATTCAGTTGCAGAAAACCACACGTTAGCTCAAGCAATGGAAGCAGACAGAAACATCCCTGCATCACAATTGTAGGGCACCACAAAATGTAACTTAAGTGGATTTACAGTCTCCTTTTTTTAAAAAAAAATAATTTTTGAGACAGAGAGAGACAGAGCATGAGTGAGGGAGGGGCAGAGAAAGAGGGAGACACAGAATCTGAAACAGGTTCCAGGCTCTGAGCTGTCAGCACAGAGCCTGACACGGGGGCTCAACCCCACAAACCATGTGATCATGACCTGAGCTGAAGTCAGACGCTTAACCGACTGAGCCACCCAGGCACCCAACAGTCTCCTTTTTTATAACATTACTTTTAATATGTGAATAGTGAAACAATTCCTTGATTTGCATTTACATATAATGCAATAACAGCCATACATTATTTAATTGGGGAAGGGCATTGTTCACTTTATTAATGGACATGAAAGTGGCTTATTTGAAAAGGGCTGGGGCGCCTGGGTGGCTTAGTCGGTTAAGCGTCCGACTTTCCGACTTTCGCTCAGGTCATGATCTCGCGGTTTGTGGGTTCGAGCCCCGCGTCAGGCTCTGTGCTGACTGCCAGCTCGAGCCTGGAGCCTGTTTCAGTCTGTGACTCCCTCTCTCTCTGACCCTCCCCTGCTCACGCTGTCTCTCTCTACTAGAAATAAAAAAAAAAAAAAAAAACACAGAAAACATTGAAAAGGGCTTTTGTTGGCTTGAAGGTCACAATGCTTCAACTTTCAAATCTGACACACAATTAGCACATTTGTGAATTAGTTGAAAAGGGCAGTAGTTTCTGTGCCTTTCTCCCCCACCCCAAAGCCCCACTCACAGAGAGTGCAATTCAGCAATCTAATCACGTTGCCATGTATTATAATAATTTGCACTGCACTGAAAATCTCTATCTGTAAATTTGACCACTGTTTGTTTTAAGTAACATTTTAAAAAATACATATTATTGGCTCAAAATCTCAGTCAAATCAAATAAATGCTCACCAATCCGAAGTTTAAAAAATTATAAAAACATGCCCCATATACTCTTATTTTTTAATGTATTATCTTTCTCATTTTTCCCTTTTTTGAAGCTTATTTATTTATTTTTGAGATAGAGAGGAAGCAGTGGACAGGCAAAGAGAGAGAGTGAGAGAATCCCAAGCAAACTCCACACTCAGTGTGAAGCGGACTCATGGATTGATCCCATGACCACACGAGCATGACCTGAAAGGAAACTAAGTCAGATGCTTAACCAACTGAGCCACCCAGGCACCTCTCTTTTTTGTTTCTCTCTTTTAAAAGCAGACATTCTTGTGCTGGAAATTTGCTAGTCATCTTGTTTATTGCAATCCAATTCAGTGACTAACAATATGGAAATGATGCTAAACACAAAATTTCTGTTTATATTAGTGGACTTAAGATTTACTGGGGCGCCTGGGTGGCTTAGTCGGTTAAGCGTCCGACTTTCGCTTAGGTCATGATCTCGGTTCGTGGGTTCGAGCCCCGCGTCGGGCTCTGTGCTGGCTGCCAGCTCAGAGCCTGGAGCCTGTTTCAGTCCGTGACTCCCTCTCTCTCTGACCCTCCCCTGCTCATGCTGTCTCTCTCTCTCTCTCCTGGAAATAAATAAAAATAAAAAAAAATTAAAAAAAAAAAAGATTTACAAACTCTCAATTGGAAATGTAGTACAACTGTTTTCTACTCAATTAATGATCATCCTAATACTCTTTTTTCCTTTATGCAGACATACCTGAAATTCTCCTTACCAGAACTGTTTTATGTCAGTAAATTTTCTAAATAATCAGGTACTATTTCCAGATAAAGGCAAGTGGAATTTTAGTGACGCTTTATACAAATTTGAATTTATAAGAGTGCTAGTCTTTGTGACAAAACGAAACAAAAAAAAAGTTAAATGATGGAAATAAAATCTCTTTATGTTTCTAATCTGAGTGAGTTGTGACATATTTTCCAAAGGCACATCAATGTGTAAATGAAAGTCGAATTTCTTCTAAGAATATTCCTAAATTCTGTGTGGCTTTTTAGGAAGCCAGTTATGTTTCTAAGCACAGCATGAAGGCAACTCCCTACTAATCAAAGAAAACAGCATGCAAATAAAATATTTTGTATAGTAGATTGAGATATTTGGACATCTGACATCTTTTATATATCTAATTTTGACAGTGTTTCCAAATCCGTGTAAAGCTTCATTATTCAAGAGATCCTTGTGGAAAGTTTCTGCCCACTAAGGGAAATTAGGACATAGGAGGGTTTTAGAGACAAACATATCTGGGTTTGAACCTGATTTCCACAACTAATAAGCATTTGACCACGGGGAAAATGTTAACTTCTCTAAGCTGGTTTTGTAACCTGAAAAATGGGTATGATAATACCTATAGCATTGGAGTCTTTTGAGGATTAAACAAGAGAGGGTGAAGAGATGGCCTGATAGCACTAGGTAGGCTTGATCATGTATGAATTTCCTCCCATTTCACCTATCTCTCTACCAGTGGAGGGTGGGAAAGAACAGTCACTCTATTAAGAGGTTTTACAGATGATTCTTAATTAACATTTGTTCTCATCCTGCTGACATTTCTTCTCATCTACCTGGTTCTTAATTCATGTTTTGTATACCAATTTTCTTTAAAAATTTTTAATGTTCATTTATTTTGAGAGAGAGAGAGAGAAAGAATAGGCAGGGGAGGGGCAGAGGAAAAGGGAGACAGAGATCCGAAGCAGCACAGACCCCACACAGGGCTCAAACTCATGAACTGTGAGACCATGACCTGAGCTGAAGTCAAGACACTTAACTGACTGAGCGACTCAGGCACTCCTTGTGTACCATTTTATATGCTCCTGTCATCTTTTGGTTCTACTCTTCCATGTGGCATAGAACAGGGTACCCTTCACTCCCTATCCTATGGTCTTATGTCAGAAATTCTTACTCTGGAATCTGTAGAACCCTGCCAGTTAGGCTGGTTCTGTCCCTTGTTTTCCCATCAAGATCAGGGAGATGGCCATGCTTTACTCAAAGGAATGGCACATTAACGGTAAAGCCAAGGACAGCTATTAAGAAGATATTTGGGGATCTGAGGTATCGTCAAGGTCTTTTCAGTCTACCATCTATAAGCTCAGCTCTGCTTTTCATCATTACTCTGTTCTGATCTGATAAAGGGATTGTATTTTATTTTTTTATTTTTTTATGTATTTTTTTTTATTTATTTCTAGGAGAGAGAGAGAGAGAGACACAGTGTGAGCAGAGGAGGGTCAGAGAGAGAGGGAGTCACAGACTGAAACAGGCTCCAGGCTCCGAGCTGGCAGTCAGCACAAAGCCCGACGCGGGGCCCGAACCCATGAACCGCGAGATCATGACCTAAGCGAAAGTCGGACGCTTAACCGACTAAGCCACCCAGGCGCCCCGGGATTGTATTTTAAAAGTACTAAATGCCAAAGCATGAACATCCTAATGTGAAGCTTTATCCAGTCTCAGCAGCACTCGTGGTCCTTGCAGTCAGCTTAGACAACTGAAATGCTATTGTTGCTATGAGCAGCCTTGCTGTTTGGACAGCTGTTCATCACACATCATTCAGTCTGTCACTATACAGTTCTCACACAGGTATTTACCCACGGTATTTCTCAAGGACATGAAGCAAACTTTGATGTTTGACAAGATTTCCATTGCCACACATGCACCGTTTATATGTAGGTCACATAACTAATTGTAATATCATGTCACTGTGTTTCCTAGGAATCAGTGGAGGATAAAGGTCACTGTCTCATTTTCCTTCATTTTCCTCTCTGGCAGATGGTCATGCAGCTCCTGTGTAAACACTTTCAAGACAGAGAATTTCAGAGACAGAATTTTAGTCAGTAGCATATCAATGGTAATAGGATGTGATTGTGCAGGGAGCAAATATTCTTAGGAAAGCATCTGAGATATCAATATTTATTAGGCTGATAGAAGAGGATAACCCTACCATAAGTCTTAGAAAAAGCGACCAGGGATAGAGAAGTTTACCCACAATAATCTGAGGTCCTAGAGGCTGGGAGAAGAGAAAGTTTCAAGAAGACAATCTCAAATATCATATACTGAGAGGTCAATTAGTAACCCTGAAATTGTCCATTAATTCAGCTACATGGAGGCCCATTCTTAGAGTGTTGGAGTGGAATGTTGATAGTCAAACTAGCCTACTGTGGTCAGAGAATTGCTTAGGTGGTGATGTAGTCCATGTGTTTTATGACTCAAAGCAGAGAACTAGAGACTATCTGGACAATACTCACTCTTCCACTCCCATATATATCCATTTCTTTTGATTTTACCTCTCAAACATCTCCTTAACATCTTTTCTTGCTCCCCACCCTCATCATGCATAAGAGTTCTTTTTCTCTTTGTTTCAGATATAAAACCTACTTTCGGATATCTATACTTCCTTCTGCCACAAGATATTTGCACATGCTGCTTTCTTTTGTCTGGAATATGCTCCCCTCCTTCTTCACTGTCACCCTTATACCCCTTAGATCTGCTTAACTGCCATCTATCAGATCTCTGCTCAAAAGTAATTCCTTTAACAGTTTTTCATGAACCCTACATCTCCCACCCACCCTGGAGACTTCCCTCTGTCCAAGCCAGGTTTTACCTTTTGCAGCATGAGTCTCAGTTTGTGATTACACATTCACTGAAAAGATTATTTGATTTGTGATCATTTCCTCTGCTGTGTAAGTACCAGGTCCTTACCCGTGTTTGCTCTTCAAAGGGCTCTCAATTCCTAGTGCTTGATACACGATAGCCAAATAATAATAGATCTTCAGTGAATGAATACATGGATGAATGCACAAATTAATATGCTTAAGTATGTGTCATTCTCAAAGACAATGCACAATGGAGCTTAGTAGAAGGAGACAACAGCAGAAAGTCAGGACAAGCAAGAAAGGGGAATGAATATCTTTTTGAAATTCATTTTTAATGTTCCACAAAGGTTTAGACAGCTGGAATTCAAAGAAAAGTAACATACTTTTCTTGTAGTCTGGTCATCATACTTAACAAAGCATGGGGGGGGCAGTTTCTTTCAAAATTTTCTTTCACTTAAGATATCAAACTGGGAACAACTGACTAGCTCCCAACTTTGCTTTTAATTTATTTATTTTTAATCAAGTAAAATAACTGTTCAAAGGGCCCAAGCTGGCTGCCAAATGCTGGTGAGTATGGCAGATGGAAAGAGGCATGAAAACTGCCATCAACAAACCCAGGACCTTCGAGTCTCCTGCAGAATGTAATGTGATGAATGTTTTGTTTCCAGGCCAGCCTGGCTCAGAGGCCTGGGACTGAGCCTGAGCCATGTAGGAGGGAGTCTGTGATCTCCCAATGTTGGCATCCAAGTGATTTCTGGCTCAACCAGCCAGCTTTTCTATTTCTCCTGGTGAAAGAGTGCTGCCCTGATGCTCTTTGTAGTAACAAGAAATGAGCATGAATTACAAGTTGTTTAGAGTGTTCCAGTAAATAGAATTGTACCAGAGAAGCACAAGGCAAGATGCAAGAGAAAAACTGTAATCAAGCAACAAATGTTGAGTATGCACCTTTTATGTGGGCCGGGAACTGCCAGGGAAATCAAAGACCATGGAAGCAAATCTCAGAAAATATAATTGATTTAAGGGAACACATGAGAGAGAATAAACCTCTAGCATCCAGGTACAATAGGAAGCTAGAAGTAGTGGACCTCATAGAAACAAGTACAGTTAGGGTGTTTCAAGAAAACAAATTATTACCAAGGAACTTCATACTCCCTTGGACTTTGCATCTCAAGCCACCTCCCAAACTTTATGAACCTTTACTCACACAATCCTGTCTCTGAATTACTTTACTTAGTGTGACAATTTACCTGTCTTCAGTTATCTGTCTGTAAGAGGAGGGACAGATTAGTTATTTGATTTGTAAGCTCCCTCCCATTTTGATAATTGCCTTTTAGTGATTGTGTAACGTAATAACAAAATTAGATAGGAATTAGGCAGGGGACAGAGCTATCAGGCAATTTAAATAAAATATTAGCAACTTAAATCGAACTGTGTATAAAAAGAACAGCAAGACAATGTAGTTTATCCTAGGAAAAAGCCAGTAGCTCATAATTGGGAAATCTAACTATAAAGTCCCTTGCTTTACTATATTTCAACAGATTTTGGAAAAGCATTTGATGATAGTTTTATGCCTATTCTTATTAATGTAAAATAAAGCTAAACAAGGAAACAAAAACTCTTTATTGATCTATGACTAGAAAGAATCATTCTTAACATGAAACAAATTCCAGAAATTTACAGCAAATGCCCTGCTCAAAAGTCAAGATTAAAATAAGTATTTGCACCATCATGGAGGTTAATCAATATTTCACTGAAGGTTCTAGTCAATGTAAATGAGCCTATAAAATAACTGATAGCTAAACTATTGTACAGAGGGTGACAAAATTGCCTACCTAAAGAATGCAAGATAATTAACTGAAAAGTTGTTATCACCACTGAGTATTCAGTCATATGTCTTAATGCAGGATGAATAAAAATATGTATTACCTTTCTATTCCTCAGCTAGCATCAAAATAAAAGTCTTAGTAACCCAATGTCTGTCATAATAGCAACTAAAGTTATAGATTTCATGGTGATATACCTATTATATGACCATATTATATATATACATATATTAAATCTTACTTAATGACATAAAAGAACAACTGGATAAATGGGAAGAATATCATATTCCTGAATGAGAATGCTCAATGTTGTAAAATGAAATGTCACCACTTACTAAATTTGTCTACTAATTTAATAGATCTAAATGGAACTTTGTTTAATTTTAATGTATATCTGGAAGATATGTGAAAGAGTAGCAAGTATGATTTACAAACACAAAAAAGAATAAAGGAAAATATACTGATTAATTAAAACATTTAGAAATTTAGTGTTTTTCAGAGCAATGGGAAAAAATAATGGTGGTGGCTCAATTCACTACTACTTGATGAGAGGTTGGGGGAGTTCAATGTATGTAAAATAATTGGCATATCTGATTGCATAATTTTTTTAAATTTCAAAATAATGAAAACCTATAAAGTCAAAATGCAAAAGATAAAAAAAATTGGCATAGGATTTTATAAACCAAACAAGATTAGTATCCCTAAGGCATAAATAATTCCTAAACATCAATGAGGAAAAGGCAGCATTAAAAATGGACAAAGTATTTAACCAGACACTTCACATATGAAATACAATTACTAATAAATACATTAAAAGATTCTTAACATACTTTTTCATCTATTAAGCAAGAAATACAACTAAAACAAGAAAATGACATATTTCCTTGACATATAGGCAATAATTATAAAGCTTGATATTTTCCAGTACTGCTGAAGGTATAGGGAAGTAATTGAAAGGTAAATGGCTGACGTCTTAGAAGGCAGCATACCCTCATCTATGAAAATTTAAAATTTGCAAAACTGCAGCAATTCAACTTAATGTAATCCGTCCTTCAGAGATACTTGCATATATGAGCAAATATATAGTCATGGGAAGGTCATTGCAACTTTTTGTAAAAGTGAAAAAGGATTCTAACTATTCATCAATGGAGAATAAATTAAATTATGTAATACTATGATTCTGTAAAAAAGTAAAAAAATCTTTCTGCTAGCATAATATATCTAAAACGTATAATTTAAGAAGAAATGGTAGTAGAAGACATGTTCTCATTTAAACAAAATTATCTCTTCCAGTTATTCATAAATGCAAAATATAATGAATGCAGTGATAAACCCCAAGTATTAACATGAGTCGTATATAGGAAAGGAAGTGCTTTCAGTATAGCAATGAAGAGAGCACTCCATTTAAACTGTATGTTTCTATCTGTTTTTCACTATGTAACCTAATAAAAAACAAAATAAAGATGATTGATGAAATAGTTCTATATGTGCAGACTTGGAAACATGCCAATGACAAGGAAAACAGATTATATAACATAATCTCATTTATTAAAGATGATGAGTGTGTGTGTGTGTGTGTGTGTGTGTGTGTGTGTATGAAAGTGTGATATCTAAAATGTTGTTCCCCAAAATGGAAAATTGTGGTTAACTCTAAAAACTAAGACTCAAGATAACTTCAACTTTATTTCTTCACACTTTAAAAATTTATAGTTGAGAATGAATCATTTTTATAAGCAAAAAATTCAAATGATTTTATTTTGAAAAATAATTCTGAGGATCCAAAACTATTTAAAAGTAGATTTTCCATAAAATACAGACATATAATGATTCAGTGCTACTAGATAAAAAATAGTGTTTATTACTTCATATGTTATTAATTTAAAATGATGATTCACAAATATGACTGATAATACAAACAGGAAAACCAGGCAGTGTTTTTTTTTTTATCTCATGCTTATTTAATATAATGGCCAATATAAAATGAATCAAAGCCTATTGCGAATGACAAATTCAGACCACCCAAAAGAGACGTTAGAGACAAATAAAAGTTCTTTTTGCGTGGAATGCTAAAGGTATCCTATGGATGATGTGTGTGTGTGTGTGTGTGTGTGTGTGTGTGTTGTGTGTGTGTGTTAGTCTGTCTGCAGCAGATTCAAGATGATACTTCTAGTGATTAAGGGATTATAATAGGTTTTTTTTTATTTTACCCATACCCTCCAACTCTATGCAGATTTGCATCCAAACTTCTTGTTCCTCTCCAATGAGTCATTAAAGATGATAATATTTATCTGTCTTGGTGGACATATGTCAATGTAATTTAAAACAAATAAGCATTAATATGTTGTGTCAGTGTTGCCGTTACAAAAGAAATGAATGAGATGAAAACACATACACAGACACAAATACATGCGAGCGCACACACACACAATGTAAACAGTTTTGGCTGTTAAAGTGCTACTTCGAATAAATTATTTGAAGTATATGTTTCAGAGCCCAAATTGAGGTCTGCAATGTACACTGTTCTAAGAGTCCATTATACCAAACACATTTCTCATCTTTTATTTTAGAACAATATATAACTGTATATGAATACACGTACACTATATTGATATACAATGTAAATTATAGTGGTAAAACCAGCTAGATGTTTCCTCAAGGTCCCTCTCTGAATTAAGCTATTATTCACTTCAGAATCATCACTCAAAGAATAAAAGTATGTGCCACCTGTCAAATAAATATAATATAATATACAGTATCAAATAAAATCTATTTAACTACCAAAGACACAATGCAAATCTAAACTATAAATTAAAGGCAAAAATCAAGTGTTGTTTCCTGAACTGTGATATACTTTGTTGTCTGCTGAGGGTCAAGCATATACATGAAGCAAGCAAGCAAATAATTCCTTATTAATATGATCAGTGTGTAAAGGGCAGATGTCAAAAAGTTCTATGAATGGCCTTCACTATCATTGAAATCGTCATCAAATTTCAAAGTAATTTTATGACCAGTGACCTGACATCTCAAGTGGCAGAATGAGAAGTGATTTTCTTAAACACAAACAGAAAGTGCTAAGGCTAATATAAAGATTTCAGTTAGTTTAATTCTTTCTTAAAAAAAAATTAATGCCTTATTTATTTCTGAGAGAGATAGACAGCATGAGCAGAGGAGGATCAGAGAGAGAGGGAGACACAGAATCTGAAACAGGCTCTAGGCTCTGAGCTGTCAGCACAGAGCCCGACGCGGGGCTTGAACCCACAAACCATGAGATCATGACTTGAGCTGAAGTCGGACGCTTAACCGACTGAGCCACCCAGGCACCCCCAGTTAGTTTAATTCTGAACCAATACTTTTTTTGTACATATTATTCTATTCAAATGCCATCATGGAAACAGAAGTTGTCATACACTGCAAATTTAACTGAATCATATTGTATAAACTTTGTGGATATGGGTGAGACAGCCAAGACCACCTGATTCTTAACTAATCAAGATGTCCACATCTAGACGCATTCCTTTCTTTCATGAAAGAAGGAATATCTTAATAGAGTGACAGTCAGCAATCAATCCTCTGACATCTTTCATTTTGGAAGATATCAGTACAATAACTTATGCAACTATATTTTTCCTTGCAGGTATCTGCTTATGATTACATTTTAACTTTGAAGGAAATAGGCAAATAATCTTTAAAATTACTAGGATTATAATCCTGGAGAAAGAGTCTTATCTCTCAACGTAAATGACCCATACAATATGAGCAAGGGTGTGTTTGTGTACATGTGTGTGGAGGAAGAGAATGGAGTAAGCATGACTGTGTATGTGTGTATGAAGGACCCAACAAACTATGCAAATAAATATACTACTATTAAACACTATGATTTCCATATTCCTTCATTCTTGGGTTCCCCAAGTCCTGTGAGGACTCCTTAGATGGGCTCTGAATTTAAATTAAATGGGGTTGCAGGGATGCCTGGGTGGTTCAGTCGGTTGAGCATCCAACTTAGGCTCAGGTCACGATCTCACAGCTCATGGGTTCAAGACCCATGTCGGGCTATGTGCTCACAGCTCAGAGCCTGAAGCCTGCTTTGAATTCTGTGTCTCCCATTCTCTCTCTGCCCCTCCTCCCTCTCAAAAAAAGAAATTTTAAAAAACATCAAAAAATAAATTGCATAGGAGTGCCTGGGTGCCTCGGTTGATTGAGCCTCCAGCTCTTAGTTTCATTTCAGGTCATGATCTCACAGTTTGTGAGATCGAGCTCTGGGATGGGCTCTGTGCTGACAGCATGAAATCTGCTTCGGATTCTCTCTCCCTCTCTCTCTGCTCTTCCCCTCCTCACACATGTGAACTTTCTCTCTCTCTCTCTCTCTCTCTCTCTCTCTCTCTCTCTCTCTCTCTATGTCTCTCTCTCCCTCCCTTCCTCCAAATAAACTTTTAAAAATTGCATAATAAAAAGTAGTGAAGTGTAGCTAAACAATATGATATAGGAGGAAATAAAATCAAAGATTTGGATTCCTGTAAGTGTGGCAAGCATATGAGCTATTATATGTTTGATCTTAGCTATTCCTGGAGCTACCTCTACAGCACAATGAAATACTGGGTCCTTAATGTGAATACTGGCTGTCAGGAGAGGACATGCTAATGATAAAATACTTGCCTTGCAATTTTACCAGTATTTCTTGATATTACTAATGGCTCCCAATAACTCTAGAAGGGAGGAGGGAGACAGAGGAGTGAGAGACCTTGCTTTACTAAATTTCCTTAATTATAGCAAATCAATATATTTATTCTATCTGCACAAGGTTGAATCATGGAATCTTGACAACAGAAACCATCTCACCCCTCTTTATTTATAGTTCTAAACTTTGCAAGTAATTGTGCTCATAAAGTCCCTATCAAATTGAATGCAGTTAAGCCAACCTTGCAATTAAAGTATTTTCACATTGTCTTCTTTATGAAGACTAATAATTAACATATTTACAGAGGGTTAAAGATAACAATAACAACTTCCACAAATATTTGTTATGTATCAAGTCCACTTTGGACACTCAGGAAGAAGATGGGAAAAGAATAGTTCTCAACCTTCAAGAAATCAAAGATTTAGATGTAAAAACATAAAACAAGACACTAAATAAATAAAATGCTAATTGCTGACAGGCATCAGAGTAAGGAAATGATGCAATGAAGCTTTAAAAAATCTAGCTTGATTATTTTAAAGAATCTTAAAGACAGATAGTTTCTGTATAACAAATGAATTGTATTATAAGCTTTGAATGTAATTACCTTATTAAAAAATATATGTTGATGAGTGTTGAGGAGAGCACTTGTTGGGAGGAGTCTTGGGTGTTGTATGGAAACCAATTTGACAATAAATTATATTTTAAAAAAAGACATGGGGCGCCTGGGTGACTTAGTCGGTTAAGCGTCCGACTTTCGCTTAGGTCATGATCTCGCGGTTTGTGGGTTCGAGCCCCGCGTCGGGCTCTGTGCTGACTGCCAGCTCAGAGCCTGGAGCCTGTTTCAGTCTGTAACTCCCTCTCTCTCTGACCCTCCCCTGCTCACTCTGTCTCTCTCTCTCTCTCTCCTAGAAATAAATAAAAACATTAAAAAAATAAAAATTTAAAAATTTAAAAAAGACGCATGTTAATGGAAAACGTAAAAGTTTTAACAAATCAAGTATCAGAAGATTTCTGGAAAACAAAAATCAGACATTTCTGAATAGGCTAAAAACGATATTTAATGAATAGTGGATGTTCAAATGAAAACATGCTACAAAAATCTTTAAGTTAAACTTTATGTTATTACATTTCTCTTTTCACAACAACATTTCCTACGTTTTTAGTTTTTTCAATTCTTATCTCAAGCGATGTGGAATCGAATTCAAGAAAGCAGTGCTGCACCGAAAGTCGACCCATGCTAATCAGCTACACGCGAGCCAGCTCTGGACCCTCACCAGCACTGCTTCAAGGTCCTGAATCATGGCTGCAGAAGCAGGAGGGCATTTTGCATTGTCTAGCCCAGTTCTTGACCCTGCTTCAGGAAGCTGACTGGCTTGCACTGCACCTGGAGCCTTTCAAATGTTGTCAGGCTCAGCCTCTGTGGAAAGAAATCCCACAGTGTTCTGGCCTTGTTCACTGTGTGTTTTGTTCCAGAAGTCAGGACACAGGTTGCTTTCTTTCCTGGCTCTTGGGGACAGAGGGTACGCTTTCTCACCTATGAGATGTTGACTTTTCATGAGTGCCTCCCTCTTGAGACTAAAAGGAGAGTACAAGATGCCCTGAATGCGCAGTAACAAGAAACAGGGAATGCCAAATAAAAGTCCAGTCCATTTTTCACTGCTGCAGTTAGAGTTCTATTTCACCTTCAGCGTCTTGATGCTGTGGTTTCCTCCTGCCTCAGGGTGCCAGGCTTTGGAAGAAAACACACCCACACCTTGTGTGTGTGTTTCTCTCTCCTGTTGATTAATTAGCACTAATGGGTAGCTGTCGTCCCTGAATAAAATCACAGCCATTGCTGAATTACTTGAGGGCTAATTACAATGTTTGTCCAGACGCAGAGTCCCTCTTCTTTCCAGCAGTCTACCCTTCGGACCCCTATTGCTCAGGATCATCTCCACCAATGGAGGAACAGGACAAGACCGTCACCTGTGTCACTTCTTACATTTCCAAGAAAAAGCTTAAATCTAAGTAATGACATTATAGGATTCCTCTGCAGAGGATTTTAGCTCAGTAGAATCCCTCTTGTGACCTTTGTTCATAATTCCTCCTTAAATGCTGAATTATATTATTAAGAACTAGAAATCTTTTTTTGCAAATGACTTACTTTTCAATTTCCTTTCCAGACATCTTTAAGAGTCACTATCAACTCAAATGCAATTCTTTATCTCCTCTCTCCCAGCACATTCTATTCAATTTACTTATTTCAGTTGGATAGATTTCCACCCTCTTTCTCCAGCAGTGGACTTTGAAATCTATTTCTCTTTCCTTTCCCATAAGTAGACTAATGCCAATCTTGCTATCTTCCTCCATTCATCTTCCACACCTGGTCCTCTTTTTTGAATGCCCACCCTACCATCTTCTCTTTTCTTAAACTAAACTCATTCTCCACATAATCAATATACTGCCATCATCAAGGCCTGGCCCTTTTTGAAATCTCCTGCACCACAGTTGAACTATTTTTATTGGTCTCTGGGCTCTGCACTATCATTATTTTCCTCTTCAATCCTTAATCTCTTCACACAATTCTTCTATCCTATTCTCTCACCATCTTCCAGGTTCTAAATTTCTCTCACACTTTTCCTCTCATTCTGCTCTTTTTCACTTCCCCATCCTTATAAGAGAAACATAATATATAAACAATATGGAAATTTTTATCTTTGTACTTTAAAGATATAATTTATCTGTTTTTTCTTAAGGCGAATAATTCATTTCCTGTTGTTTTGCTAATAGAGTCTTAGGCCAGGGGCTAGTTTTGCAGCTATGTTTGGTAAGGTGAATAGTAGAATATTTTGTCATAATGGAGGAAGTTGACCAGAAATCACTCGTTTGGGAGCTATGAAGCCCTATAGGGCAAGACTCAAATGCTGCAGTAGCTTAGTTAAACCATAGAACAAGTAATTATTATAATTGCTTATCCAGTTAAATATTAGGAGGTACAGTGAGTGTTTAAGCTAGTGTTGAAAAGATATTTTATTATTTATTACATCACTAGTTATTAAGACTTGCACCTAGTAGCAGTGACCATTTTCTATTTTTAAGTAGGTCCAGTAAAATACTCAGATTTATCTTCACTCTGCTAATAGGTACAGATTAAACGGAGGTTGCTCTATGAAAATATAAAGCAGCATGATTTTTAAAAGGAGAAATGGTAACATAGATATTGAATCCGAGACGGAACTCTTTCTGCTTTATCTTGTATTTTTCTTATAGCATTTGCTGTGCTAATGACTAACCACGAAGGTCTCATTGTTGACCTATAGTTGTGCCCTCAACTACGTCAAGCTAGCAGTAACACATCATAATTGTCATAGACTATTGCTCAATAATATAAATTCAAATCTTTCTAAGTCTCCACTCTTTCAAAATCTTCATAAAAAAATAACTTGGGAGCATCTATTTAAAAGTCACTGTGTATACACTCTGTTTCAGGAGTTCATAAGGAGATTAAAAAGATATAATCTGGAAGCAGAATCATTCTAATACTGTATGTCAGTTTATGGTTAAATAAGTATGTATATGAAAGTAAAAATGACCCTAATACATTTGCCAAGTCAAATTTTCTACTTCATATATGTCGCTTTTAATTCAACACTGTTAACATGTAAAACTCCTGGGTAATTAATTAAAAGAAAGATTTGTTTTCTACAATGTCTATCACATTATAGATGAACTCTTTACACACACGCACACACACACACACACATTTATTTACTTTAAATATTGAAAATTTTAATGATTTTAAAAATGAGTATGTGTTTACTATAAAGTGTTTGGGAAACACGGTTAAATGAAAAAGGATAAACACTTTGTCAATGTGTTTAAGTAGGTTTACTCAGTGCACACTCTCAACTCCTCTTCCCTTTGCTTTGCCACCAGTCTAGTGCATAATGTGGAGCTATAAGCCAGATCCCTTCTTCAGAATCAATGTGCTTAATTATCTGCTATTGACCATTCATAGTTTAGTCTCTCATTAGGAACTGCCCTTAGCTGTAGGAAACTGCCTTCGTTAAGGTAATGCCCCTTCCCAGTGGGAGTCATAACCAATGATAGTCTGAACTACTATTGCAAAGGCTCAGCCTCCTTGCCTCAGTTTGTGACAATTCTCAAAGGCCATCTGAGTTCCAGAACCTCTACCACATCAGATGCGATCTCACTTGCAACCACATTGTAAACTAGTTTCTCCCTCTATTTAGTCACCTTTCCTCTCTTCTTTACAGGTTTATTTCTGAAGATCACACCCCAGTAAGCTTTCTATATACAACTTTCTGTATCACCATCTGTTTTCAGGGGACTTAATTCAAGAAAAGTAAAATATCTAAGAAACAAAATACTTTTTCTGTACACCTTGTTGTTCAGGTTGGTCATTTGTCAATGAGAAGAGGCACAATTCACCAGGGGGGGATTTGTTTTTCCTTCAAAATACAATGAGGTGTGTTCCTCTGACATTTTCTTTTGCCCTCTTCCCTACCCCACTCATCAGATAGACAGGATTCCTGAATGTCAGCAATATCAAAGCTAACATAGCAAATCCAAAAACACGTCAGACTCTTAAAAACATCAATGAACAAATGGACTTATCCCAGTAAGCATCAAATCCTAAACTTTTGGATAAGTAGGAGAAAATAAAAGCCTTTATTTAGGTTGATTGTTACTTGCAGCCAAATGCAATTCCCAAATGATACAATGAAGGAATTACTGTCTAGAAATATATTTATGTGTGTAGTGTAATATTATAACAATGAAGAAATGGAATAGTGTTGTAAATGGTAAATTGTGGCTTATCCTTAAGAAAGAAAATCATAGTCATTAAAATAATTCCTTTGAAAGCTGATTTAATGTTGTTGAGAAATACTCAATACCATGTTAAATTTAAAGATATAAATCCCATTACCTACGCATACATATATGTTTGATGAAGCCACTAATTTTGCAAAGCTTCCTTACAGAAAAATTAATTTGCTTGCCATGGTATATTGTATTTTCTAAAGATAGCCATACTAATATATATCTCATTTCATGTGCTCTTCCAAAAATGAGTCTAACATTCTTTCCACTGAGATGTGGGGTCTTTGTTCCCTCACCTTGAATTTGGGCAAACACTTTTGCCTCCTAACCCACAAAAAGCAGAAGAAGTAATAAGTGATTGCTATTGTTTTAAGTCACTACATTTTGGGTGAGTTTGTTATGTATCATTAAATAACAGGAACACCTGTAAATTATCTTAGTTAATAGCTGATCTCTTAAAACACAAATTTCCTTTTAAAACTCAAAAACTACAGAAAAAATTATAGTTTATTTGAAACACTAATATGTGCCCATTACTCCTTTTAATTATGATGAAAAATGAGAAAAGTACCTTGAGATTAATTTGTTACGTATGGAATCCAGGATCCTCACTCTAGGATTGTTAATGATTCTTAACAGTTACGGCTACTTCTGACAAAATAGTAATGGTCAGCATTATTGTCCCTTTGCTAAAAGTACTTCAAAATATGTGCCAAAGATAGTATTTCTTCTAACCAGAAGGCTTCTCTTTCCTTGTAGTGACTCTATAAACAAAGGAAAACTATAGCAGAACATGTTTGGGTTTGTGAGTAAAACTGTAAAAATGCCAATTCTAGGCTAAGGTTTGAGAATACAGACCTTGCTTGAGCCTTTTGCCTCCTTTTGTGGAAAAGCTCCTTGGTAGGTAAATGGACAACAGATATCTCACACTTCAATGTCATGATATACAGATAAAATGCAAAAAAGATCCAGAAAGCAGCCTACTTCTAGATTTTTGGGGGATCAGGCTCATTTATTCCCCTAACTTTCCAAGTGTAAATTAAACTACTACAGTGTCAGGTAATGATAACTGAAATTCTCATTTCCTTCAGAAAAGCCTCAGTAAAAGTGGTAATATTTCTTTAAATCACACACACACACACACACACACACACACACACACACACACACACACTGCAATAAAATCTTAGACTCCCTCCACCCAGAAAATATGACTAAGTCATTTAAGCAATATTGAATCCCTTCATGGAAAATCAGCAGGTCAGGTAGAAAATTATTCACCCTACAGACTGGTTGTGCAAAATGTTACAGGGTCTGAATTTCTGCCAACATGTTTGGCATTGGCATATCTCCACTTTTTCAATTTGCTACAATGCACTTAACCTACCACTGTTATTCAGTGTACTGTAACTGTAATACAAGCACCTGTGTGTTCACCTGAGCTCAACTATTCCCTTGGCTAGAAATATTTCCAAACATGGTGATAAATATAAATGCCTACCATTTTCAGAAGCACATATAATAAACATCCCTGAGATACCTAGAATTCCTGCAGTTAACAATAAGCTTCTGTGTACTTTCATTATAGAATAAAGGGGAAAGGAAACTTTATTAGCACACTCTTAAATATTTACTTTATAATTCCTGCAGTGACCACTTTGCAGGATTTCTTCAGTAACATGAAAAAGTCAGTATCTCAGCTGTTGAAGGCCCTTCTTTAAAATATCAGGGACACTCCTAGCCAAGTTCTAGTAATTTTCATAGAACAACATGTGTCAGACATTGAAAATGAGCTTTTTAAAATTATCTATATAAAGGAAAGCCCAAACAGGTGATAGATGATAGATAGATGACAGATAGATAGATAGATCAGGTGATAACAAAAATCAGATAATAACAAACCACAAGTGCTCTAGTTAGCTAATGGGAATAATGAATCATACCAAAATATAGTGATTTAAAACAATAATAATCATATAATTTATAGGATAAACTTGTAAATCCTACCAACAGCAATTAGAAGCCCACCTTGTCCTCATATTCAAATAAAATTTTATTTCAAAATACAAAATGTTTTCTTTTTAACTATTTGGTTATCTGAATGGAATATGCATGTATAGTCTCAGACATGAAGATAGCAACTTTGTCTCTCTGTGTAATCGATTACCTTGGTTGTGACTCTGAGCATGACAGTGATATACTTCAAATCCTCATTCCTTAAATGCATCTACTCCTTATCAACCCTTGGTTTGGAACTTGAAAAATTTAGTAAGCATAGCTACATTTGCATCCAGATTCTAAGTGGGAGACTATTTATAGGCATCTCCTATCCAGTAGACTTGATATCATTATTACCAAACCATGTAGATGGAACAGGCACCTGGTCTAAACTATTGCCTTTTGTAACTAGTCGACAATTTCCTATGGTCTCTTGCTCTATTTTTGTTTTTTGTTTTTGTATCTTGGAACACATAAAAGGGTCTAACAAATAGTTTATCCTAAGCTTTCTTTGCTGTAAATCAATGTCAATTAATTAAATTGATTGACACAGGCATTTGCTATCTATCCTCACAAATTCAAAATTGACCACTGTGACACAGATTCCATTGTTTTATTCCATATTGGTTATATCTATTTTTTCTATTTCAAAATATTTCTTTTATTTCTAAATCATGATACATTTAAATAAATTGTATACAAAGAAGAAAGTTCAAGATGAATATGATCTCCAGTAGAGTATACTTCCACTGCTCCACAAAAAGAAAATGACAAAATTATGGTGTGTTCACATAATACAATACTATACAGTTGTGTAAAATAAATTTTAATGGAAATCCTTCTTGAGATCATTGTAAATTCATATGCAGTTATAAGAGATAATACAGAGACATTTCTTGTATGCTTCACCAACTTTCCTCCTATAGTAACATTTTGTAAAACTATACTACTAAGGTATTATCAATGATATAATCCACTAATCTCATACAGATTTCCACAGAGGTACTTGTACCATTTCATGTGTGAGGCTGTGTGGGGGTGGGTAGGTGTGATTAAGCGCTATACAATTTAGTCACTTGTGTGTGTTCATCTACATCTATACATTCTATACACTCACCACCACAGTTAAAATACTGCATGACACCACCATGAAAATACTTCACGGGATCTTTCCAGTTGCCTTTTTATAGCTGCATCCATACTCTCCTATCCCTAAACTACCCCAAACCATGAATCTGTCCACCATTTCTAAATTTTATTTTTTAAAAATGTTATAGAGGTGGAATCATACAGTATGTAACCTTCTGAGTGTTTTGTTTGGGTTTTTTTGCTTTTTAGTTTTATTTTTTCACAGCCTAGTTTCCTGATGATTCATCCAATTTGTTATGTGTATCAATAGTTCATTTATGTTCATTCCTGAGTAATATTTTAGGATATGTTTGCACTTTAGTGCAAATATTTTCTATTATTCTGTATAGCTTGTAGTTTTTGTCCTTTTCACATGGGCTTTCACAGAGTAAAAGCTTGAAATTTTATTAGGTCCAGTTTATCAATTTTTCCTTTGTTCATGACTGAGGAGTCAGGATTAAGAACTCTTTGCCTTGCCTTAGGTCCCCAAAATTTTCTAATATGTTTTTTCTGAAAGTTTTATTTGCATTTAACTATGATTCACTTTAAGTTTATTTTTGTGTGTGGTGTGAGACTTCCTTTGAGCTTCATTTACTTTGCCTATGGACGTCACATTGCTACTGTGCCATTTGTTGAAAAGGTTTCCTTCCTCCACTGAATTGCTTTTGCACCTTTGTCCAAAATCAGCTAAGCATATTTGTGTGGGTTTATTTCTGGATCCTACATTCTGTTGCTTTGATCTAGGTATCCATTTCTCTGCCAATGTCTGTCTTGTTGTGGCTATATGGTAAAATCTTAATACCAGGTAGAGTAATTCCTCCCACTTTATTCTTCTTTGCTTAGAGTCTTTTAGCTATTTTAAGGCTTGTGCCTTTCCATATAAATTTAGAATAAGTCTATGTCAACAAAACTTGCTTTGATTTCTAAGAAATTGCATTAAACCTATCCATATGGGGACTATAAACTAAAATTGAAGAAGGAAAGAGAAATGTTCTATGATAACAGAGCAAATACAGATGATGTATGGCATTGGTGAAAAAAACTAATTAATTCAGGGTGAAAAATTGATAGGAGAAAATATGTTAACTATTTAAACCATACATATGGATGTGTGTGTGTGTGTGTGTGTGTGTGTGTGTGTGTGTGTACACCAAAGCATAACTGATGAGTGAGATACAAATGATAAATGAAATTATAGCACTGAGAAAAATTTAAATATACAACCATCAAAAGTATTGTTGGCAAGGAACCTATAACTTTAATACAGTAATAGAAGCCTTGGCTTTTTTTTTTTTTTCCTAGGAGAGAGAGAGAGACAGCGTGATCAGGGGAGGGTCAGAGAGAGGAGTCACAGACTCTGAAACAGGCTCCAGGCTCAGAGCTGGGAGTCAACACAGAGCCCGACGCGGGGCTCGAACCCACGAACCGCGAGATCATGACCTAAGCGAAAGTCGGAAGCTTAACCAACTAAGCCACCCAGGTGCCCCAGAAGCCTTGGCTTTTTTATGTTTGTTTGTTTTTTGGTGGTAGGGGCAGGAGGGAGGCAGAAGGTTGTCAATAAACATATGACTGCGTGAAAAAATATTTATCTTTGAGTTAGTGGTCTGCTAAAGCAATCTACTTTTCTTTATACTCTTAAGTGTGTGAGGCAATACATTTTTAAAACAGCTTTATTGAAGTATAATTAATATAATAAAAACTGCAAAGATTTAATGTATACAATTTGATAAGTTTGGACACATGCATACACTCACGAAACCATCACCACAATCAAGATAACATCTATTCATCACCACCAAAATTTCCTTGTTTGCCGTGTGTGTGTGTGTGTGTGTGTGCATGCACATGCGCACACATGGCAAGAACATTTAAAATGAAATCTACCCTCTTCACAAATTCTTAAGTGCACAATACGGTATTATCATCTATAGGCACTATGATGTACAGCAGATCTTTAGAATTAATTCTTGCATAAGTGGGAGAGAGAAATGGAGAGTTGTTCCATTGGTTTAAAGCCAAGGTAAGAGGAGAGAGAAAAGGGAAGTTTCAGTGTACTCTAAACTGCCAGGTAAGAATGAGGAAAAGGAATGTGGCCTTCCTGATCTAGACTCTGGAACTGGAACACTGGCAGTAGAGAGTAGTGACCTGAGCTTCAATCACTGGGTTCCCAGTGACATAAAGTCTTGCTCAGATGGAAAGGTAGTAACAAGAGAAGTGATTTTCTAATCCCATACTAACCAATCAGGAATAACTTGTGACTGAAGCTGTGGAAAACCTAAACAAAGTTACCTTGTTACTTTAGAGTTTGTTTAGCCAGAAATATGGAAATCGTGAATTCCAAAAAGTTCAAGAAAAGACAGGTATAACTCTGTGGTCTCAAATTCTGTGCAAGATAACAATCTGAAAGAGTTTGAAGACTTTCAAAAAATTATGTGATCACTTAAGTAGGAAAACATAAGAAAAATGGTATGAACACACCTCAAACTCCATAAGAAATTTATGTATAAACTGGATAAGACTGAGATAGAGATAAGTGCCCAGCACAAGGCCACCCACATATGATGTGTTCAATTCAGGTTTTTGTTTTTGCAAAATAATGAATATATCTTGTAAAACCAAAGATAAACATGTAAATGTTGCATATACTACAAGCCAGAAGAGTCAAGGTATACATCATCTGTTCACTAATCATTCAGTCCAGAAACATTTATTGAACATTTGTTATGTACCAGACACTTTCTGCTTTCAAGGATATCACAGTTTAGAGTGAGAAATTGATATGCAAACAATGAACAAATCAAAATGCAGGAAAGTAAGTGCAAATACGCAATTGTTTAAAGTGCTTTCTGAACAGGCAGGATGGGGTTGTTAACTGAGCTTGGGGAAAGAAAGCTTATAGATAACATTTGAATAAATTTAAAGAGTAGCTGAGATATACAGATTTTTAAAAAGAACCCTATACAAGTTAAAAAATTAGAAGAAAAGGGTATGCTTTTTAAAAACCAGTGGTGAAATGTTAATGAGCTAGAGAAGAGACAAATACATAAACTACTAGCATAGCACGTACAGAACTAAACTGCACCCTTTCTGGACAGTTCCAAAGATGTAAGTAGGCACACTATACAACTTTGGGGCAGCTAATGCCACAAAGTTGAAAGATATTTTACCTTTGTTTCCTGTTTGTTTGCTTAATCCCATATCTCCATCCATTGACTCTGCATTTATGCAAACTTCTCTAGCCTGAAAATTCTCAAACAGTGGTTTTTATACCCTGGAAGCTCATTAGAATCACCAGAAGGGCTTTTATGAAAGATATCTGCCTGGGTCTATCCCCCAGGGATTTTGATTCCATTGATCTGGGGGTGGGACACCTGAGCTGCCCACATAGTCTTCAAAAGCACTGTAGGAAATCTGTCTGGCCTGCCATGGTGAATGAGCATCTAATAGAAGACGGTGAAACACACCTCAGAGAAAAAGAAAAAAAAAAAGACTTAATGTCATGGAATTCCACCGAAGTTCAGAACTTAATAACTCATATACTTTCACAGAGAAAGAATTTGCCCAAGATAGCCCTATATTTTGTGGCCAAGATTTTAAGAAAGTGTTGAACATGTGAATGCTACCTAGTGACTCTTGCAGACAAGTGACTCATTCCAAATTCATCCCAGGTTTAATGGGGAGCCACTGAGAAGTATTCTGCAGTGCACTGATAATTTAAGATTTATACATTACAAAAAGTATTCAAATTGTATCCAAGAAAATTGATTGCAGAAAGGCAAAGATGGTCCCAAGCCTTTTTGTTTGAAAAACCAGATGAACATAGATGACAGTCACTGAGACTTAACAGAGGCAAAAGCATAGGTTTTGCAATAAGAGTAGTAGGGAACATGACAAGTTCTCCTGTGGATGTGTTGACTTTCGGGTACTTCTGTGGTGGGGGGAGGGGAACAAATGAGAGACATGTATTTGAGATCCATTTGCATATAGCTGGGTTTTTAAGTCAGGAATAAATGAGCTTGCCATGGAAGGCTGTGTAGACTTCTCTTTGGGAGAAGAGAGTCTAAATAAAATTTAAAAGAACACTAAAACTGACAGCAAACATCTAGAAAATATATTAATAGGAAATAGCTAAAGAGGTAGAAGAAAAATCAGAAGAGTGTGGCATAATGGGTGCCCAGAGAATAGAGTACTTATAGAAGGAGTGATTGAACAACAGTTAGTCAAATGCTGCAACAGTTTTAATAGAGGCTAGTGCAGATTTCTGATTATAGTAGAGTAAGGAGTGGATGAGAGGTGAAGTAAAAAGTAAAAACAACAAGTACAGCTACTTTTTAAAAGATGTATGCAAGGCTGGTTAAAAAGATTTTCCCCTATCTTTTCTGAAACATAGCATATATGCACTATAGTAGTAAACTTTACCAGGTTTTTTCCTAAGAAAAAGTAATGTGAATACTTTACCTCTGATGAAGAGAATCTAGAACAGAGAAACACAGTGAAACTAAAGGAGAGAGAATTCATAATTGTTAAAATATAATGAGGTGCTTAAGATGGAAAGATTAACCCAAGCTTTCCCAGTGAGGAGAGAGTATTTCAGAACAAGGAGCAGAATGAAAGAAAGCATGAACATGGACATAATGTGGTTAGTGGCTTGGTGACAAAATAAGGAGGCAGCTCTTGTCTAAGGGCTTAAGTTTCTTGTTGAAGGAGGAGAGGAAAGCATAGGCGAATTCAAGTTTCAAATGAATGGAATAGGTCTGAAAGAACAACAGCAGAGAATCGGAGGGAGAGAATTGATTGGGAATTCTAGAACTGCCAAGGAGCATTGAAACCCCAATAATCCTGAGTTAGCATGCAATTTTAGGAGTAGTAATATACACTTGGCAGAAAGTATATAAAGGTTGTACAATTGACTAACCTTAGGCTCAATTCCACCCAGAAAATAGCATCCATTAACAGAAGTACAAGAATGAAACCAAAGATGTGGCTCATAAGCTGTCGCAGCAACAGCAGCAGCGGTGGTAGTAGCTATAGTAGTAAGTACGTATTGAGGACTTACTGGTTTTTCTTGTTTTAATTGTTTCACATGATTGCTGTATACAGGTGGTCAAGACTTAATTATTTTTGATGCTTTGATGAGGAAGCAAAGGCACTAAGAAGTTAATTTTTCCAAGGTCAAATGGGTACAAAGTGGCAGATGTTTTGAACATTAAAAATCAGCTATGGAGGTGCCTGGGTGGATCAGTTGGTTAAGTGGCTGACTTTGGCTCAGGTCACGATCTCACCGTTTGTGGGTTCGAGCCCCGCATCAGGCTCTGTGCTGACAGCTTAAGCCTGGAGCCTCTTCTGATTCTGTGTTTCCCTCTCTCTCTGCTCCTCTCCTGCTCATGCTGTCTCTCTCTCTCAAAAATAAATAACAATTTAAAAAAAAATCAATTGTGTCCAGTCACACCCAGAGGAAAGTGGGCAGGATAGCAAAGGGTTCAGAATCTCTGAAAAATGAGGAAGGGTCTGATAACTGAGGATATTTTGCCTACAGAAGACAGATGGCAGCAAATAACTATTACTTCAATACTGTAGTAGTCACCATATTGAAAAGGAATTAGACTTTAATATTATGTAGCTTAAGGGAGCAGAATTAAAACTAATATCAGAAGCTTCAAGGAAGTCGATTTCAGCTGGGAGAATGAAGACTTTTGTAGCCATTAGAAATATGGGTAGTAGAAGAAATAGCTTCACAAGTTAAGTGCCAGGGACTGAGGAGTTTGACCCAAGAGAAGACGTGTTTGGGGAAGGTGTTTAAATCTAGGGCCAGAGCAGACAGGCTGGGCTAGATGAAGTCCAATACCCTTTTAATACTGAAAGTCTGTCTCTAGTGTGCATTTTATTAACCCACAATACAAATTTACTTTTTAATTTTCTCCTCAGAGTAAGACCTTTTGGCAGATACATAAAGCATTGGATCACTGTTACAATAATATTTGGACATAATAGATAAGAGATAATGCTGTGCCGAGTCTGCTAGATCCAGACTTCTATTGCTTCAGGAGTTCTAATAATTCAGACAAGAGAGAGGAAAAGAGAGGAAGAAAGAAGGAGGAAGGAGGAACGAAGGAGAGGGGGAGGAAGGTGGGAGGAGAAGAGGGAACTTAGCCATGTAGCCTTTTCCCAAGGTAGAGTAAGTATTCTACAAACAATTGCAAAACCTGTTTCCTGCCAAAATTATCCTTTTTGAGGCTTTTAGAAGATAATCCATGTATCTCCCACACTTCACACTCTTGCACATTTACGCCAAAAGCTCAAACAACAGACTTTGAAGCTCTTCTCTAAGCAGAGGTCAGTGTTTCTGGTCCAGCGCCAGTTTTTGTAAGACTTTCTTTTCTCTCCCTTAAGAGAAGTAATATGGTTTCTGCCTGGACCTGATGCCACAAGGGGACCCATGCAATATTTTATTTGACATTTTTAGTATTGATTTGGCTGCCAGCTTTATTGAAAAGCTTAATATTCTTCACTGGTTTTTGGTAGCAAATTTTGAATTTTGATCCTGGCCCGATTTTAGGAACCTTTCCTTATAAATCTCTTTTCTAATCATACAGCAACTCTACTTCATTGTTCTCTCCTTTTCTTCAATGTGGTAACATTGTTTTCCTGTTTGTTTGTTTGTTTGTTTGGGATGACAGAATGCCACAATTAGATACAGCAACGATGCTAATTCATCAGGATCCACGGACATCATAGGCAGCCACTAATATGTACAGTGAATCTTGCAAAGATGACAATCATATTTTGAATGGTAGAAATGATGACAAATCCTCAATTTTTTATTTTAGAAGTTCCTGTCCTTTATCTGTTTCCTTCTCCAACAGCTATTAACTGTTGCAGTTCCTCTCAGATCTGGCCCTATATTATTGAGCAATGTACATGCATATTTTGGTCCTTATGAACCACTGCATGCCTGATTCCTTACAAATTTTATTTTATTAATTAAATATAGGCTCCAAATCATTGATCAATAACATACAGCAGTCCTAGTCACAAAATAGTGTTTAAAAATCTCCTCAATTTTGCTACCTAGAAATCAGATTGTTTAAGAAAAAAGAACATAAATCAGATTGCTTTATTTTTTTCCTTCAAACTATTACAAAACTATTGTATGATAGAGATAGTCATGTAATTAGGTCCTGATTATTAACAATTTAGGGAAGGAAATTGTTCATAGCAACATCTCAGTTGAAATATTTACATTTGAGTCTTTATCTTTCTTTTTCTGCCAATTGTTGGAAACAAATCCAATCAGAAATTTTGGCAGTGAGTAGCTGTAACATAAAACAAAGATAGAGATGCATAGATTCATCATGGAGATATGTATCCCTTTTATTTTACATTAATCTGATGAAAAGGGAGAGGTGCATTAGTGTTTGTTTTGTTTTTACCTCACTCTTGGTAACTTGTCAGAAGACCCAGGTTTGAGTCCTGTTTCTGTCACTTGTCAGCATGTGATTAACAAACAATCTTCTCTCTCAATTTATCTCCCTCCCTCCCTCTCTCTCTCCTTCTGCCTCTCCCTGCTTCTTTCCATTTTAGCCTCCATTTACTCATTTGTAAAATCAGGTGCTGGAATAATGAATCACTAAAATCCCAACAACTCTAAAAGTCTGTTTCTATGAGATACTATTTTTGGATAAGCAATTGCAAAATAAATATATAAAAATTTAAGTGTATGATAATCAAGAATATGTAACTATAAAGATATGGCATAATAAGCTATCTTTTTAAGTCTCTGAGAAATTATTGGGGGATTATTCTGCCTCACTGAAAATATATAAAAGAAGGGTACTTTCTGTGTTATAATATCTTTTTGGCAAATTCAGTCAGCAGGGCTACCATCAAATGCCAGTAAAATCAGTAAAAAGCTGGGAAAAGAATAGGCATGACAAATGAAGATTAGCCTAAGTATCTGCCACTCACCATTTCTGTCTTTATTTTATTGCAGTCTCTTTGTATTTTCTTCTTTTATCTTTCTGTTTTTCGTCCTTCCTACTTTCTTCTATTCCTCCCTTCTCTCCTCCTTCCATCTTTCCTTCCCTTTCCTTTCCTATTCTTTTCTTCATTCATCCAACATATATTCATTGAACAAATATTTATTCATTACCTACAATGTAACTGAAACTCCTCTAAGAACTGGATCTATGCCGTTGGTCAAGAAAAAAAGTCCTATATTTTGTGAAACTTACATTTAGGTAGGTACATACAAAATAATTATCAAGAGCATACTTAAATATATTGTTCAATTCAAGTAGATAGACAATACTTGAAGAAGAAATGAAACAGGATAATGAGATGAGAACTGACAGGAGAGAGGCTATTGAAATACAGACACAAAATGTTCTCTGAAGAAGTGACTATGAGCAGAAACCTATATGAAGTGAGGGAGAGAGCTACAGAGATTTCCGGAGCAGCTTAAGTTTTGTCAACTTAAAATCTTTGATTCCATGAATATAGTTTGGTTTTTTTGTTGTTGTTTGAAAAAGCTTAGGAAAACTTACCAAGTGTATATTTTCAAAGTATATTTAAATGCATATAGATAGGGGATTTAATAAAAACAGAATACTGCTAGAAATAAAACTATTATTATGGCAATATTCCTGGTTCCAAGAGAGAATAGAGAGCTAGTCTAGCCATTTGGGTCCCAGGATCTTCCCATCCCACTGTCTCACAAATTTGGTGACCCAGCATTGGCTAAGTGTGTGGACAAGTTCTTTCTCTGTCTACTTGTATATCTCAGGGTGCTAATGCAGTTCTTTAAGATTTTCAAAATATTGCTTGATATCCTTTTAACTGAACATATTGTGATCCATAAGGCAGTTGGGATAGGCTACCTTGTGATATACTTCAAACCCCTAATCTAAACCCTAAGGGCAGCTGGCCTCTCCACAATCCCTAAGGGACAACCTTCAAAGTGCTGTCATTCTTAAAGCTGGATGGTGGGACAAGATGAAGGACTGAGCCTTAAAAATATCAGTGACCAACTTGCCATCTCAGAAATGGGTGATTGCTTACAAAGGGGCCCTGATAAGGGAAAGTGAATGCACACAAAATGTATTCTAAATTTAGAATTCAAGTATGTCTAATATGTCTACTTTTATGACACTGGCTTTATTTTAGGTTGATACAAGAAATAGCCACATGAAAAGTCTATAAAACAGTTACTGTGGATATTATTATACTTTTCAATGTTGCTTGTTACAGTGATAATTTTCTTTTAGTTGGAGTCAGGATGGTATGGATGATGAAATATAAAACAGTAGAAAATAGAATTAGGTTAAAATTTCAACTCTGCCACTTAAAAATTGAATGAACTTGAGAAAGTAGTTAAACTCTGCTGAATCCTTCTGTGAAATGGCCAACATAAAAACCTAAAATGAGGATTAAATGAGATGCTATTTATAATGGACCAGGCATAATGTTTTACATACTAAATAAAGTTCTTATTATCCATTAATTTTCTTCTCATTATTTAGATTTTTTTGAGAAGTGTGAACCTCTTGTATTGATTACCATTTTTCCCTAGAATCAGGCTTTGAAATACTGCAGATTAGTAAATCTAATAGCAAACTGTGGCCATGTAGAATAGTGATTAAGGGTATAGGAATTAGAGGCATCTCACAGACCTGGGTTCAAATCTACATTCTATCCTCAATTAGTTTTGTGATTTACTGGCTTTTCTCCAGTCTCATTCCTTTTTGTCTTCCTACTCAGCATTGGAATGCTACAGGACTTAGTTATTGGACTTAAACTTTTGTCCATCTTTTCTCATTAACTTGACAATAACCAATAATAAAGGCTTTAAAGAAAACTTCCAAATTTATATTTACAGCCCAAACTGCAGGTTTCTATGTCAAACTGCCTATTGGGCTTCTCTATTTGGCCAACTATAGGAATTTAAACTTATCTTTTTCAAAACAAAATTAAAGATTTTCCTTGACAAATAGGTTTCTTCTCAGTTTTCCTCATATTAATTAATGGCACCTCCTATCCCTCAGGTTCCTCAGGTCAAACACTCTGGAGTCAGCCTTGCTTCTGTCTTTTATCCTCCTGACTCAAGAAACCCAAAATCCTGACAGTTCTCTTTTCAAAATATATTTAGCATCATACTACTTCTTAACTGCTCTTCTTCCTGCTCATACCCTGGATTATTGCATCTCTCACTACATTGTTAACACAGCCATCACCCTGGCCTTTCTGCCTCCTCACCTGTTCTCCAGCAATCTATTCTTAACTTCCAAAGTGATCTTTTCAAAATTAAAGTTAAATCAGGTCACTCATCTATTCGATACTTTCAATGTCTTCCCTTTCATTAAGAGAAAAACCTAAGATTGTTACAATGGCCCACAAAACCCCAAATGATATCACCTCCTCTATTTGACCTAATCTTTTCCTTATCTCCCCTTTGTTCATCCTACTCCAAATGCCTTGACTATTGATTCAAGATGTCAGCTATGTTTCTCTTCTTATGGTCTTTGTACTTGCTGTTCTCTCACTCTGGGATGCTTTTTCCCTCAAATTAAAATGTGTATCACTTTTTTACCCCCTTTAGGTTTTTGCTCAAATGTCAATCATCTCTTGGAGCTCCCTATCTAAAATTGATCTCTGCTTCCATTATCCTATATCCTCATTCCCCACCTTATTTTTTCCAAAGCATTTCTTACCATCTAATATTTTATTATTATGTGATAGTAATAATGTAAGCTCAACTGGGTCAGGAATATTTGATCTTTTATACTATTTCCAAAGCTTGGTATAACCAATATTTATATCATGGATTCATGAGTTCCTGTTAGGCTTTTGTTAGAATTTAGTATGTTAATTGTTCAATACAGTATGTTGTACATAGTAAATTACTAAATAAATAATGGCTATAATTATTATTATTTAAGAACAAACTGAATTAATATGTTGTTTTTATACCAAACAACTGGACTAGACCTAATAGACTATTCAAATCATGAGTTTCAGTTCCCCCAATTTAAGACTCTAATGCCATTTTAAAAATTGTGTTAAAACATTTAGGTTCACCAAACATAACTTTGTAAGACCAAAAAAGTAAGCTTTCATGGATTTAAGAAAGACCGCTTTGTTAGGTTTAGATAAATGCACCAAAAAGAAAAGCTATGCACACCTTGGCCACCATTGCTAGAGAGATAACTTTTATTAGCTTAAAGGTTGTTAATGCAATCTTTACCACTGAATAGATTAACATAAAATTGCTGAGAATCTGCCGACAGGGTGAATGTTCCCCGGGAGATGGCAAGAGCAGCAAGGTAAGATATCTAAGTCATCAACACTTTTTATTATTTACTGGTAGAAATGTTAAATAGCTGAATCAACATTAGGCAGATTTACTATTCAGCCCAGAAATAAGTTTGTGAAAATCATACAGCTTCAAAAAGTCTAGTTCAAAAAGTGATGCAATGCGGAACATCCATACGTATCATGAAATGAATGTGAGTCTAACCACCACAAATGATCCTTATATTTGCAAATGCAAAACCCATGAACTTCAGCAAGTTGGGAATATATGCAAAAAATTTTATTATTTATCTAAAATTCAAATATAACAGGGTGTGCTGAGTTTTATCTGACAATCTTATTCATGAAAATAAAAACAAATTTTGTTAAACTATTTTCTTAATCCATTTCCTAAGAACAATAGTGTATCAGTATCTGTAACAATACTAACTAATGAGTTAATTAAAATGGATATTTCTTACAATAACAAAACACACAAGATTTGATAATTGGTCTCTCTAAACTCATGACTACCAACTTCAAAAGGATTGCCTGAAATCCTACTACTTCTCCCCAGAATGTTTCCACTCTCCTAGATGACTGGGTCCCAACTTTTCTTCTCTTTCTTAAATATGCAATAACCTTACTACTCTCCTTTCTTTTTACAGGTAAACTTGCTTCCCCTTTCACTGAAAAATAGAAGCAATTGGAAAATATTTTCCATAAACTCTCTTCACATCTATTTACTACCTTATATCTATGGCTCTGGATTCTGTCTTCTTTCTGTCTCTGTTCTATACAAGGTCACCTCTCCTTTTATGAACTAGATCCCATTCTGCCAATCAAGGGTATTTTTCATATAATTGTCTGTCCTTCCTCCCAAATCAGCTTTTTCTTCTCTAATGAATTATTTCCATCATCAGTCAATTATGTGATAATATTTTCTTTTTTTTTAATTTTTTTAATGTTTTATTTATTTCTAGGAGAGAGAGAGAGACAGCGTGAGCAGGGGAGGGTCAGAGAGAGTGGGAGTCACAGACTGAAACAGGCTCCAGGCTCTGAGCTGGCAGCCAGCACAGAGCCCAACGCGGGGCTCGAACCCACGAGATCATGACCTAAGCGAAAGTCGGACGCTTAACCAACTAAGCCACCCAGGCGCCCCTATGTGGTAATATTTTCATCCAAAAAGAAAGGAAGGAAGGAAGGAAGGAAGGAAGGAAGGAAGGAAGGAAGGAAGGAAGGAAGGTAGGACGAAATAAAAAGGAAGGAGAGAAAGGTGAAGAGTAGAAGACAGAGGGGAGGATATTAAAGGGAGAGAAGGAAGGGGAGGAAGAAAAGAGAAAAACACTTCCCTTCACCTCATATTTTCCTTCCCCCATAATTTAATTTCTTTGCATCCTCCTTTACAGAAATGCTCCTTAAAGATTTACCTATACTTTCTGCTCCTATCTTCTCTCTCTCTCTCCTTCCCCACCCCATCTTCTCACTTGTCTTGAACCCACTCCAATCAGGACTTTAAGCCTTCTCTCCTGCTGAAACTGCTCCTGTCTCATTTACCAATAACTCTTCCTAGCTGAAGTTAGTGGCAAACTCTTAGTATTCATTCACCTTATTCTCTGTATTAGTGTCATAAAAAGGACCACAAGCTACATGGCCTAAAACAACACAAATCTTATAGCTCTGAATGCTATAAATCCTTAATCAAAGTGTTGGCAGGACCAGGGTCCCTCTGAAACCTGTAGGGAAATCTTTTCTCACTTCTTCCCAGCTTCTGGTGCTTTCTTAGCAATACTTGGTGTTTCTTGGCTTACAGGTACAAAACTTAAACCTCTGCCTTCATCATCACATTGTGTTCTCTCTGCATGTCTCTGTCTTCACACGGTTATTTTATTATAAGGACATCAGTCATACTGAAGCGGAGGCCCCTCATGCCCCACTATTGCTTCATCTGAACTAATTGCATCTGCAAAAATGTAGTTTCTGAATAACGTCACATTCTGAAGTATGGGGAATTAGGACTTCAACATATCGTTTTGGGGGAACACATCATATTTTCATTTGAATCTTGGGTAGCCATGTCAAACTTAGCATATCCAAATCCATGCACCTCATAAAGTCCCCTAAATGTTCTGCTTCCATAGACTTTCACATCTTAACAATGGCTATGCCACTTTTCTAATTGTTCAGATACATAAATCTGTGGAGTAATCATTCCTTCCTTACTCTTTTCACTCCACATCAGATCTATCACAAAATCTTTTCAGTTCATTACTTCTCATCAGCACCACTGCTACCACTCTGCTCCAAGCCCCTAGTATATCTCTCTGACACCATTATAATAGCCTCTAACAGATTTCGATATATCTAGTTCTACCTTACTACAATCTATTCTCAACACAGATACCAGAACCATCTTGTGAAAAAGCCAGATTATGTTACTTCTTAGACTAAAACCCTCTAATTACTCCCCTTTCTTTCAGAGTATTTAATGAGGTCCTTACAATGGCTTAGAAGTATTTTTTCTACCCCCTCCAACTCCCGACATGGCCATCCCAAACCAATACACTATTTTCCTTACATGCCTCAGAATTTATTCTTCCCATCTTAGGGGACTTTCTTCCTCCAAATTTGTCCCAGATACAGTTCATGGCTCTTTCTCTGTCTCTCTCTCATCTCTTTAGTTCCCTGCAAAAAACATTTCCTTGGCAGTGAGACATTCTCTGATAAAGTTTGTGTTTTTGTTTTGCTCTTAATGAAAGCAATCCTGCCCAGTACCCCTTATTACTCCTTTCCTACTTTATTTTTCACAGTAGCCCTAATGCCATTTGAAGTACTACAAATTAATAAAACCATCTCTCTAGTTTTCTATATTTCTAGTTATTGCTTTTCTCTTACTGAAAACTAAGTTCTAAAATGATAGAGATTTTTGTTTGTTGGTTTTTCCACTACTAGAGTTGAAAAAGGAATCATGAGTCAATCTAGAGTAAACTGTCAAAAGTTCAACAGAGTTCAGTTCTGTATACCAAGGTCAATGTCTTATGATCAGTGAATGTCTAAAATAGGTAAAAAATAAAAAGTTGTAACCTAGAAGCCATAAAGCTATCAATACTTGTGTAGTCTTATATAAAAATTAAACATCATTATACGATATAAATTAAGCATAACTTTCTTCGTAAAAACTATCATTAGTTTCCAAAAAATCTAATCTGGTTGGACAAAGACCCCTATTACTTATAGAATCTCTCCTCTGTCACTTTAAGAAGTGACATTTTTTGCTGGTCAATCTTTTGTTCCTATTAATAGAAGATTAGAACCTGTGTAGTCACTTAAGAATATAAATTCAGCCTATACCTCTTCTGCCAAATGTCTTTGGTACTGATTTTATATTTTATATTAATTTTTTATCATATACAAAAGGTTAATCTTTTATACAAAAGGTTAATCTTTATTCTCTGTCCTGTTGAATACTTATCAGAAGTTTAATCTCTCTCAGACACTTTTCTATGAATATTTATAGGGTTGACGTTGAATAATAAAATGAAATCCCATGATATTCTTGCCTTGTTACATCTCAAATAGTTAAAAAAAAAAGTGTCAATCATCTTTATAGCACTAACAAAGTCACACATTTGAACATAGTTCAAGGACCCTAAATTTACCAACCATAAAGGAATGTTTGGAGGTTGATAGGTAACTTGTGTAGGCCTTCATAGACATTGGCTCTATCACTGTGCAGAGAGGAGCAGCTTTTGACTTCTGATTTAGTTGTGAGGTCAGATGAGGCTCAGCTGGTAGTTCTGAGCCTTGCAAGATCCTTTGGGAAACCACGGGGGCAGGCTGGTCATCTTTGGTGCCATGACTACGACAGGCTTAGAATCTGGGAGCATGACTCTTAACTAAGTAGAATCATCTAGGCATGTTATATCTCTCTTGATTCCTCCTGGTAGGGGGCAGATCAAAGCAAACACCTGAGACACTGCTGTTACTAGTAAGAAAAATTTTATGATAAAAATATCACCCATTATTTCCCTTGGGAAAGGCACATTTGAATAGTCCCTTTCAGGGCTCTTTAGCAATATTGTTCAATTTTGTCCTCACAACACCTGAAGAGATTAAAAAGAAAAAAAGAGCCCCAGAGCCATGGTCTCCTATAAACTAGGTTAGAGGGTAGACATTTCTACTTTGTAAGATCACCCCCAGTGATTCTAATACACAATGGGGATGAAGAACTATATGAGAAAGTTTGGGCCTATTTTATAACCAATTTACAGGTAAGGAAAGAGAGGTTAAGTAACCTTTCCAAGGTCACACTGCCATTATAAGATCTCTTCTTTCCATTATACATGGTGCCCCCTGAAAAATTTCCAGCTTCTCCTGTCACACATAACTTTTCTGTCTTTTCAGCTAATGAATCATATTTGAACACACAGGAGACAAACATAAACAAAGTTCAACTAATGTAGGGGTAGAAATGTTTCATGGAGAATAATCAATCATTATGTTAACAGTCTACTCAGCCCTTCCAGCCTGTTGACATTGGAAGGCTCCCCATAATGTTAGGGTGTGAAATTGAGGCAAAGAAATCAGGCAAACATTATTATGAGTACTGCTGCTACTATGGCTTTGACTACAACTACTATTACCATTACTACTACTACTGCTACTATTACTGCTACTACTACCAAGACTATGACTACCTCTGCTATTACTAACACTGCTGCTACTACTACTATGACTATGATTACTATTACTACTACTGTTGTTGCTATTACTACAGCTACTACTACTATTACTACTACTGCTGCTATTATGACTACTACTGCTGCTGCTGCTACCTCTACTGCTAGTACCACAGACCACAGACAATAACAACAAACACACAATACTTTTGATACTTCACACATTAAAACCCAGTCTGTGTTATAATTTCAATAACAATTCCTACAAATGCAAAAGCAAAAGCTGTATACCTTTATCCTCGTCTTTTTTTAAATACATATATTTTGTTGTTGTTGTTTCAGATACTTTGTGCACGGGCTTAGTTTTCTACTGAGTAAACCTCTGGAAATTTTACTCAATGATGATTGGGAAAAGTCAACTGCTAGATTCTTATAAACTCTGTCTAATTTCCCTGACCCAACTATTTTAATGCCAGCATAGGCAAATAATCCTTTCTTTGTCCAGAGCAACCTTAAAAGCCTGATGTTCTAGAAGTGTGAAAGACCCCTTACTATGGAGAGATGGTCACAGAGACTCTGAATAGCAATGTTTTTAAACAACAGTAACTTCTACTTTTTATCATAAAACATGTTTTTGGTTAATTTTTTTGGTAAGTTTCTCTCACTTCTTGCTTCTGTATCTGTGATTCTAAAAGATGATATTTTTGTCACATATGATAATTCAAGTTCCCGGTCTGATAGTTTACAATTTATCTGTGTGAGTTGCTTGAGATGATGCGGAAGATTGGACAATAGGAATAGCATCTTCCTACCATGAATTAGTAAGTCATAGAATCTTAGATTTCTACACCTAGCAAAGATAGATTTAATCGAATCCAAATCCAACACATTATAGGTAAGGATGTTGGTGACCTCTTGGGGACAGACTGTGAAGTTTGGACAAAGCAGAGCAGAAATCATACCCTAACTTACATTTCTGAGAAGCCAAAATGTCTATTTTGGAGCATTATGTCCTCTAAGCTTATATAAATCTGTCTTTTTCTTCAAGGTTCAGTTTATCTCCTACTGCCCAGTATCACAGAATCAGGAATAAAAAGGATGCCAAGCTCATCCTGTTCATTTAGGGTCTGAATCTTCTCTATCATGTTCCTCACAACAGGGTTGTGTATATATAGTACATCTAGTGAAGAAAATTATTCCTAATGAAACAACCTTTCTATCTTTGGATACTTTGGACAAAATAACATAATATTTAGCCAAAATGTGTTTTCCTAAAGCAATCATCCAATGATTAGACCCCTTTTGTCATATAACATCTCCTCACTTATCTGAAAATACATATGAGGACCCCTTTCATTTCATTTTCTCCAGAATAACAATTCCCCATCCTTTAAAAATTCTTCATGCCATGCAATTCTAACTGCTAACCTTCAAAGAACATCTAGTTTTGAAATATGTCTTAAAATATAGCATCCAGGAGTGAATACATTATTTTAAACACTGCTAAGAACAACAGAATTTCCTTTCCCTCATTCTAGAGTATTCTCTATTAATAAGGTCTGTGCATTTCCAGTAAGTGTTAATATTTCCCATAAGAGGGTTAAAATTGGTTCCTGTGGATACAGAAATGCTGAGGCATAGGAGCACATGTACCCCAATGTTCATAGCAGCACTCTCCACAATAGCTAAAACATGGAAAGAGCCTAAGTGTCCATCAAAAGATGAATGGATCAAGAAGATGTGGTTTATCTATACCATGGAATACTACATGGCAATGAGAAACAATGAAATCTGGCCATGTGTAGCAACATGGATGGACCTTGAGGGTGTTATGCTGAGCGAGATAAGTCAGGCAGAGAAAGACAAATATCATATGTTTGCACATATAGGAGGATTAGGAGGAACTTGACGGAGGAACAAGGGGGAGAAGAAGGGTGGAAATGGTGGGGGAATGGGAGAGAGGCAAACCATGAGAGACTCTTGAATGCTGACAAAAACTGAGGACTGATGGATGTGAGGGGGAGGGGAGGATGGGCATGGATGAGGACACTTGTGGGGATGAGCACTGAGTGTTATGTGGAAACTAATTTGACAATAAACTATTTGTAAAAAAAAAAATTGGTTCCTGTGGAAAAATGTTACTCATTTTTATGTATAAGCATATAGATATAGTACATAAAGATATAGATATAGTACATAAAGAGATGCACAATGTATCTGCATCTCTATATATAAGACATAGATATAGTACCTAAAGAGATGTACAATGTATCTGCATCATTAAAATTTCACAGAGGAAGTATTAGGAAAAAGCAATTCTAGGGGCGCCTGGGTGGCTTAGTCGGTTAAGCGTCCGACTTTCGCTTAGGTCATGATCTCGCGGTTCGTGGGTTCGAGCCCCGCGTCAGGCTCTGTGCTGACTGCCGGCTCGGAGCCTGGAGCCCGTTTCAGTCTGTGACTCCCTCTCTCTCTGACCCTCCCCTGCTCACACTGTCTCTCTCTCTCTCCTATAAATAAATAAAAATATTAAAAAAAAAAAAGGAAAAAGCAATTCTAAAAATATTCTCTAGAGGGACAACACTGAAAAAAAGTTGAGAAATAGTGACATAGCCTAAGATCACACTAGTTGTTTATAACATCATCAGACTAATAACTCTTATTGACGTTGTAGTCAAATAAAATCCTTATGACTGTTTCACTTGTGCTGCTGATAAAAAGGTATCTCTTTATTTTGTAGTTTCCAGTGTGGAAACCAGGTTGTGGTTTGGTTGGTTGATTGGTTGATTTTGGGTTTTTAGGGAGTGGCAGATTTTGTTTTGTTTTGCTACTGCAAAACCACAAGCTTAAATCTATTCCCAATAAAACTGTCCTTGATAAGTTTTGTCTGTTCCTGCCTGTACAGATAGTTTGGAACCCAATTTAACCACCTAATACATTCATTATTCTTCCAAGCTCTGGTTATTTGCAAATTTTATCTCGTATCATCTAGATTACTCATGCCAGTAATTTGCAGAAACAACGTTGAAGACGGCAGGGCTGAGAACATTGTCCTGCACACACCTCCTCCATTCTGTGTTAAAATATCAATCACTATGCTTTGACTAACACATGTTCATCATTTATTAATGTGACAAGCTGTACATTTCAATGCATAAAATCTATAATTTTGTGTTTTGTTCATTTGTACTTTATAAGAAACCTTGTCAAATGTATCATGGAAATACAGACAGCTGGCTCTATAATATGTTCTAAAAGCTTATTAAAGGAGGCAAAAAGAAAAATAAAAAATAAAATTTGGTCTTTTGTTTTTCTTTAATAAACCTATGCTGGCTTACTATGATTACATTCTCATTTTCTGTATACTTAAAAGCCATCTTTTTAATAATATAAATTAATAATCTAAATATTATATTGATTATGTTTCCTTTATAATAATATTTGTCAGTTATATTTGACTCTTGTTCTGCTCACTTATGTTTTCATAGATAGATGTCTTACATTTCTGAAATGATGATAAATGCTTAGAGTCAAACCTTATATTCCCCACAGATGCCCCCAAGAAAATATTATGGAATATATAAAAATATATTATTTAGCTGACTAATTAATAATATCAGTTTCTACTCACTATCAAATCAGATCAATGAAAAAATCATAATTCATACTCACACTTTAGACCAGGTTTCATATGGTTTTAAAGGTTTGTGCTAATAAGTGTACAAAACAGATTAGCATAGAGGGGGGAAAGAGAGAAGTAAGCCATAAAACAGACTCTTAAAGGTAGAGAACAAACTGAGAGTGGCTGGAGGGGGTGGTGGGCAGGGGAATGGACTAAATGGGTAATGGGCATTAAGGAGAGCACTTGTGATGAGCACTGGGTGTTGTATGTAAGTGATAAATCACTAAACTCTACACCTGAAACTTAATATTACACTATATTTTAACTGACTGAAATTTAAATAAAACCTTTAAACTACATATAAAATAATGTAAAAAAGTTTCCTCTTACACTCAACTCTCAGTTTATTAATTTCTCACTAAGAAAGTTTTCGTTGAGATACAGAGAAATTAAAAACTGACAATGGAAAAGGTAAAAGGAACTATAGGTCATATATGCAAAAAATACAGAATGTATCTTTAGGAAGGGGAGACCTCTTTCATTTTCACGAATGAATTAAAAATAGACATATCAGGATGGGCTCCTAAGATTTTTTCTAATTAAGATTGAATACAGGGGCGCCTGGGTGGCTCAGTCGGTTCAGCGTCCGACTTTGGGTCAGGTCATGATCTCACGGTTCGTGGGTTCAAGCCCCGCATTGGGCTCTGTGCTGACAGCTCAGAGCCTGGAGCCTGCTTCAGATTCTGTGTCTCCCTCTCTCTCTGCCTCTCCCCTGCTCACCCTGTCTCTCTCTCTCTCAGAAATAAATAAAACATTAAAAAAAAGATTGTGTTTATATGTATAATTTGTTTAACTTCTCATGTAGCTTTGTGGCTGAGGTTCTCAGATATTTTGATTAAATCAAAACATAATGACTATTTGGTTGAAAACTGACTTACTGAATTACCTAAGTAAGCCATTTACTCGCCATTTGATGGTGGTGCATTTTTATATCTTATATATTATGTATATTCTGCATGTGTGTGTTCTGATATTCTAAGTCTGCAATTTTTTTTTAAAAAGTTCAATTTTTTAAAAAAAGATATTAAGTGATCAGGGTGGGTCTGTACAGATATTGCCATAAAAAGCCCCTGAACTTCTCTCCTCCTACAAGCATACTGAATGAACAGCTACACACAGAGCAATTCCCTCTGAAAAAAAATCTAAAATGTAGCTGAGTGACTCTTGCATATTGAGTGAACAAGAAAATACCCACATCAAAACAGGTAAGAAAAGCTGAGACACATTCTCACCATAAATTGCACCTCTAGCATAGCACCTTCCAATTAGGATGACACCTTCAACTCTCAGCTTCTCCCTCAGGAGTGAAGAGTTTGGGCCCCATATCTAGTGTCCCAACTTTTATGGTTCTCACTTAAGGGACAGACCCCTAAACACCTAGTTCTGAAAGCCAACAGTGCTTATGTTTTTCATGAGATCTGTAAGACTGTAAGAGATTAAAAAAAAAAAACAAAAAACAGTTGTTTGGGCATGAGCATTCCCTGTGGTTATCATCCCAGGGCCCAGCACAGAGGGAGCAGGCTGTCCCGTTCCTGATCTTCAAGGGAACATTTTAACTTTTTATTATTGAGTATTATGTTAGCTATGGGCTTGTCATTGTCATACATGGCCTTCATTATGTTGAGGTACATTTTGTTACAAAAATAAATTCTAAAATTTATTAAAGACTTGAATGTAAGTCCTGAAACCATAAAATTCATAGAAGATAAAAAAGGCAGTAAGCTCTTTCACATTAATCTTAGCAATACTTTTTTGGACCAGTCTCCTAAGGCAAGGGCAACAAAAGCTAAAATAAACGGGATGATATCAAACAAAAAAGGTTTTACACAGAGAAGGAAACCATAAACAAAACAAAAAAGCAATCTACTAAATGGGAGAATATATTTGCAAATCATACGTCCTACAGGGGTTAATTTCTAAAATATATAAATAATTCAGACAACTGAAAATTAAAAAATAAAACAAAAACAAAAATAATTAACATTATTAAAAATGGATAGAGAACTTGAGTAGACTTTTTTTTTTTTTCAAAAAAAGACATATAGATGGCCAAACAGGCACATGAAAAGATGTTCAACATCAATAATCATCAGGAAAACACAACTCAAAACCACAATTAGATATCACCTCACATCTGTCATGTTGGTTATTATCAAAAAGACAAAAAACAAAACAAAACAAAACAAGTGTTGAAGAGCATGTGGAAAAAGGTAACCTTCATACACTGTTGATGGGAATGTAAATTGATGTCGCTACTATGGAAAAGAGTATGGAGCTTCCTCAAAAATTATAAATAGATATAGTACATGATCCAGCAATTCCACTTCTGGGCATATGTCCAGAGAAAATGAAAATACCAATCTGAAGAGATATATGCACCATTATTGCTCATTATAGAATTATCAACAATAGCCAAGATATGGAAGCAATTCAAAGTATTCATCAATAAATGAATGGATAAATAGGATGTGTTATATATAGATACGGTGAAATATTACTCAGCCATAAAAAAAAAAAGAATAAAATCTTCCCATCTGTGAAAATGTGGATGAAACTAGAAGGTATTATGGTGAGTGAAATAAGACAGAGAAAGATAAATATCACATAATTTCACAAACATGTGGAATCTAAAAAACAAAAACAATGGAACAAACAAAACAAAACAAAACAGAAACAGACTCACAGATATAGGAAACAAACTGTTGATTACCCAAAGGGGTAATAATTGAAGGGTAGGAAAAATATGTGAAAGAGAATGAGACACAAACTTTCAGTAATAAAATAAATGTAATGTACAGCATAGAGAATATAATCAATAACATTGTAATAACTTCATACAGTGACAAATAATAACTGGATTTAGTGTGGAGATCATTTAATAATGTATAAAAGTATCTAATCATTATGGTGTATACCTGAAGCTAATAAAATATTTTGTGCCAATTATGCTTCAATAAAATAGATAATATTATAGAAGTAGAAAAAAACAATATTCTATTTATAATTTCGTTTTACAAATACTTAGGAGTGAACATAACCAAAGAGGTGAAAGATCTGTACACTGAAAGTGGTAAGGGGGCGCCTGGGTGGCTTAGTCAGTTAAGCGTCCGACTTTCGCTTGGGTCATGATCTCGTGGTTCGTGGGTTCGAGCCCCGCGTCGGGCTCTGTGCTGACTGCCGGCTCAGAGCCTGGAGCCTGTTTCAGTCTGTGTCTCCCTCTCTCTCTGACCCTCCCCTGCTCACGCTGTCTCTCTCTCTCTCTCTCCTAGAAATAAATAAAAATCTTAAAAAAAAAATGGTAAGACATTGATGAAAGAAACTGAAGAATTCACAAATCAATGGAAATATATTAATATTCATAAAAGTTTCATACTACCCAAAGCAATCTGAAGATTCCATGCAATCCCTATCAAGATTCCAATGGGATTTTTGACAGAAATAGAAAAAAAATCATAAATTTTGTTGTGACCACTAAAAACCCTGAATAGACAAAGCAATCTGGAGAAAGAACAAAACATGAAACATTGTACTTCCTGATATCAAATTATATTATAAAGTACACAACAGAATCAAAACATTGTGGTAGGGACACCTGGGTGGCTCAGTCAGTGAAGCGTCCAACTCTTGATTTTGGCTCAGGTCATGATCTCACAGTTCATGAGTTTGGGCCCTGCATCAGGTTCTGTGCTGATGGTGCAGAACCTGCTTGGGTTTCTCTCTCTCTTCTCTCTGTTTCTCCCCAACTTGTGCTATATCTCTCTCAAATAAATAAGCTTAAAACAAAAAAACAAAACAAACAAACAAACAAAATTGTGAAATTAGCATAACAATAGACATAAATAAATGGAACAAAATAGAGAGCCTGGAAATAAACCCAGACAGACAGAATCAATTCATATACAACAGAGGAGCCAAATTTTTTCAATGGGGAAAGGACAGTCTCTTCAATAAATGATACTGGGAAAACCAGAGAGTCACCTGGATAGCCACTATACACCAATATCAACTCAAAATGGATTAAAGACTTAAACATAAGACATGAAACCATAAAACTTCTAGAAGAAAACACAGGAGTAAGCTCCTTACCATTAACCTTGGCAATGCTATTTTTGGATTTGAAAAGAAATGAAACAAAAACAAAAATAAACAGGTAGAGCTAGATCATACTAGAAAGCTTCTGCATCAGTAAAATGAAAAGGCAATCTATGGCCTTTTATTTGCAAATAAAGATATATTCAAATAGACAAATAAGTAGATATAAATAGATAGATATCTTATATATATTGAAGTTAATATCCAATATATATAAAGAACTGAATACATTTAAACAGCAAAACAACCTGATTAAAAACTGAGCAGAGTAAATAAATAGACATTTTTAAAAAAAGAAGACACAAAAATAGCCCATAGATACACAAGGTATTCAACATCACTATTAGGAAAATGCAAATCAAAACCACAGTAAGGCACCATCTCATACCTCCTAGAATGGCTATCACCAAGAAGACAAGAGTAGCAAGTGTTGGTCAGGACATGTAGAAAATGGAACCCTGTGCACTATTGATAGGAATGTAAATTAGTGCAGTCACTATGGAAAACAATGTGGAGGTTCCTCAAAAAATTAAAATTAATACTACTATATGATCCAGCAGTTCCACTTTTGGGTATATATCCAAAGGAACAGAATCACAATCTTGAGGATGTAGCTGCACTCCCATGTTAATTTCAGTTTATTCCCAATAGCCAAGATAATTGAAAAAACTGAAATATCACTGACAGATGAATGGATAAAGAAGATACAGTATTACACACACACACACACACACACACACACAGAATATGAATATTACTCAGCCATAAGAAAGAAGAATATCCTTCCATTTGTAACAACATGGATGGCCCCTTAAAGACATTATGCTAAGTGATGAAAGTCAGACAGAGAAAGACAAATACTGTATGATATCACTTATATGTCGGATCTAAAAAAAGCCAAACTCAGAGAAACTGAGAGTACAGTGGTAGTTATTAGGGATGGAAGTTGTAAGAAATGCAGAGACATTGGTCAGAGGGTACAAACGTACAGTTATAACTGGAGATCTAATTATAGCTTGTGATTATAGTTATTACTACTGTATTATGCACTTTAAAGTTGCTAAGAGAGCAGATCTTAAATGCTCTCATCACAAAAGAGCGGTAATTATGTGATGTGATGGAAGTGTTAGCTAATGCTAGGTGGCAATCATTTTCCAATTTTTAAGTGTATCAAATCAACACTTTGTGTACTTTAAATTTACACAATGTCGTATGCTATATGTTAACAATATTTCAACAAAATTTGAAAAAAATAATAAAAAGAAAAAAATTAAAAATGATTAGGGGAAGAACAAATGGAGGCTTCATTTATATTTATAATTTTTCTTTATGGTGATTGGTGCTTAAACTGATGTTGATACATAATTCTAAAAGCCCTTTCGTGCATCTAAAATATTTCTTAATAAAGTTTTACAGTAGGTTACTTGTGATATTAGATGATGTTAAAAATTTAAAGAAAAAAAATCTAAAGATTTTATTCCTTCACTCAACTGTTTCACTTAGCATCTCTCCTCGAGTAGCTGTTTTTAATTGAGGAAGGAAAGTATTCAGTTGAGAATAGTCTGGGTACACTAATTCCTAGTGGGTTCTGTAAATAGCAGTCCCCTTTAGCATGTGTCCTCCAAGGAGTTGATAAGAGAACCAAACGGGTGAAGAGAGGATTGATCTTTAAATTATTGTCAGCATACAGTTAATTAAGTAGAGTTTATTCTTCCTTAGCCTTACAACCTTTAGAGGTACAAAATCCTCAGGTTATTCAATGTTATCAGCAAGACAGCAAGGATGGTAAGATGATGGTAAGAGTAAAGAAACGTCACGGAAAATAAATTCTGAGATTGTTTTTTTAAAGAAGAAGGCAGCTCAATATTAAAACTTGAGAATTTTGAAAAACAGTTGAATACATAGTACATATCTCCTGTACCCACAATTTTTTAATGTTATTCTTTCAATGGGCGCTGAGAATTACTAAGAACCAGTATCCAAGAGTATTATGTCCATTTTTAAAATCGGTATTAATTTCTTTTGCTGCCATAACAAGTTACACAAACTTAGCAGCTTAAAAACAATGCAAATGTGTTTATTATCTCACAATTCTATAGGTCAGGGGTCTGAGTAAGTTCAACTAATTCCTCTGCTCTGAGACTCAAAAGGCCCACAATTAAGATGTTGGGTGGCTTAGTCGGTTAAGCGTCCGACTTTCGCTTAGGTCATGATCTCGCCGTTCGTGGGTTCGAGCCCCGTGTCGGGCTCTGTGCTGACTGCCAGCTCAGAGCCTGGAGCCTGTTTCAGTCTGTGACCCCCTCTCTCTCTGACCCTCCCCTGCTCACGCTGTCTCTCTCTCTCTCCTAAAAATAAATAAAACATTTAAAAAAAAATTAAAAAAAAAAAAAGATGTTGGCTAGTCTGGGCTCTTATTTGGAGACTTGAAGGAAGAATCCATGTCCACACTCATTCAGGTTGTTGGCTGGATTCAGTTCCATGCAGCTGCTAGACTGAGATCCATTTCCTTCTGGCTCTCAGTTAGGAGGTGTTCTCTGCGTCCAGAAGCGGCCCCTACTCCCTGACTCTTGGTCCTTTTCCTGCATATTCAAAGGCAGCAATAATGGGTTGAGTCTTCCTCACATTTTGAATCTCTCATATCTCTTCTTTTGCCTCATCTTTTCTGTGCTCATCTTTCTGACACATCTGACTTCCTCTACTATTCTAAAGGGCTTATATCATTACATTGATCCCACTAGCATAATTTTGGAAATCTTTTTTTTTCTTTAATATCAATGGTTTGTAACCTTAATTACATCTGCAAAATCCCTTCACAGCAGTACCTGGATTAGTGTTTGATTATAACCAGCAATGGGAATCACGAGGGAACATCTTCACAATTCTGCCTACCAATGTGTGTGCCCACCATGTTCAAGGCAAACTAGAATTACAAGCAATGGAAGACACTTGAAGAGATATTTACCCAGAGGAATGCCTCCAACACCCCTTTTATAAATGATAAACACAGAGAAACACACACACATGACACTTAATCTTTTATCCTTTTCAACAAATTGCCAATTAAGTGATATATATTTTTATAATCTATAAAACATAAAAGTGTATCTAAGTGAAGCATTCTGGAACATTATTTGATTACTCAGTGGTAACTTCATGGCTAATGATAAATCTTTTCTATTAGGAGTTTCAGTTGAGAATGTTTTCATTTGTATTGTTTTTGTATTTTTAAACAGATCATGAAATTCTTGGGAGAAGCTGTTTGAACAAGGGAGAAAGGATACTCTGTGATTATAATTAGAGATGTCTTTTTGTAGGAAGTAATTATCAGTATAAGTTAAATACCAAAATTACAAATTCAATTATTCTTAAGTACTTAACAGAAGATTAGTTTAACTACAATTCTTATAGAAATTAACCCTATAAGAAACTTTATAAAACCATGATTTGAGTTACCATGGTTAAAATATAATGCAATAACAATATTACAACATCCATCTAATCCATGTCAATTTTGTATAGTTATTGAAAACCATTTATTGAAATAATCATATTAATAATTTAATTTGAGTGTATTAGGTTACTCCTTTTAAGATTTATGTGTTACCAAAGAAAGAGAAATCCTGTTTTGAAATACCAATTAAATATAAATAGTTTGTCAAATTGAAAAATCTTGCCAATGTCCAAATTCTACCTTGCAATGAATTTACTTATTGTGAAACCAAAGCATTTTTGAAGTGATGGAAATGACAAATCTGAAAGTAATGTTGCATTCTCTTTCTTACTTTTTTGTTAAACTCTAGTTAGGTGTAAGAATCATGATAAAAATGCTCAGAGTTACTGACTTCCAAAAGAGTGGCAACATAACTGTTTCACAGTTGCACATTTTCTCCTGATACATCAGGAAGGAAAGGAAAATTATTGAGAACACAGGAATTTGGAGTTAGACTATTTGGATTTCAGTTTAGCTCTGTCACTTATCACCTGTGTCCTATACCAAATTATTCAGCCTTCCTGTGCCTCAGCTTCCATCTGTAAAATGGGTATAATAATAGTACTACATCCCTCCTAGGGTTGTTGCAAGAATGAAATAAAATAATATATATAAAATTGTAGAAGTGCTAGGTCCTTAGTATAGGCTCAATCAATGTTAGTTCTTATTATTCTTAAAGTGGTGTCCATCGTTAAGATCCAGGCTCTGACAGAGACCTACACTGTTTCAGATCTATGTGCTTTTAGAACATGCGATTGTACAGCCTGGGTCTCAATAAAACTGTTATGTCATGAACTCAATTGATCAACAGAGAAGACAGAGGAAGAGGCTGAAGAGACTCCAGCAATAAAGTCTACACTCCTGCTGACCAACTATGTTTGCATTGCTGCAAAAACATTGTTGGTGATTTGTCTTTCATTCTGACCATTCACCTTAGTCTTTCACTTTTTTCATCAAAAATTTATGAGTATCCATAAGGCAACAGGGCTTCATGTGATAGATATACGGAGAAGAACATTCAATGTCTTATCCTCATGAAATACAGTTTTACAAAACCACGTGCATAGCTCCAAGCCACCCTTACTTCTGACTCACTGTTTTGAATTTAACAAGAGAGACATTTTTCTATTTAAAGTAATAAAAAAAATTGGGGGGAAATGGTGAAAATTACATAATGAGGTGTAGAAGTTAAGATTCTATCAGGGTTTTTGGGATATGTGCCAACAGTTCTTAAAACTCTTATCACATTGCCAATCACATTTTAATTAAATTAGAAAAACTCAAAGTGAGCTATGGAAAGTACACACAGTATCTCCAGTTACTACAATGTATTTGGTTATAGATGGGAGAGGAAACATAAATTATCTTTTTACTTCCACATAACCAAAAACTCTCCATCACTTCTATCCGTCCTCTCCTTACAATCTCAAGACTGAATGTTGTATTATCAACTCTGTTACACTAGTTCCAAATTAGAAATTTCAGAACAGTCCTTTAAGAAGAGCAGTTTAGATCCAAAATACTTTTATCTCATGTTTGTATTCTGAAGACCTTAGAATTTCAGGGTTGGAAGGAAAAACTAAGAGCTAATACAATTATTTTCTTCTTCTGGATATTTAAATAATTTTCCCAAGGCCACAAAGGTAGTTATTTGCAAAATCAGAATGGAAACCTAAATCCCAATTCCAATTTCAACTTCTTTCCACATCAGCTTGTATTCTAATTGGATGTAATGGGCATTTACTATTGCCGAGGCTAGATTCCAAACTAGTGATTTAATCCATGGTTAATGAGGCATTAAATGTCCACAGCTGATAACAAATAGCATGCAAAATATTTGAAAACTGAATTTATCATCATTTACCATCACTTTAATCAGATTGTGTACCACCTCTGTTTATGTATTCCATCATGTCTATCACTTTGTTAAAGATTTTTGCTCATTGAATCATTATATAGACAAATTACATACATTAATGAAATTATAGTCTTGACTTTGAGGGTTGATGTAGCTAAAAAGTGTTTGAAAAAAATTTAAGATTCATTAAATGTTGCTAAATCATATCAGACTATGTTATGCCTGCCCCCCACCAAATAAAAGAAACAATCACATTACAACACTGCAAAAGTAATGACTATACACAAGCACATACATAATGACAACACTTAAAAAAAAGACTTCACTAGACACCAGAATTTTCCTTTTAGTTTAGAGTACAAAACTTCTAGACACTTGTTTATTAAGAATCTCTTCACTGATGGCAAATGATATATGTAAGCTCCAGTTTCTCAATAATTAAATTCCTACAATTAGATGTAGCAAATGCAGCTACATCATCAAAGGATATACTGCAAAAATGTGAAGGCAGTGCAGACCACATAGGGACTTTATTATAGTCATCATTTCAAACCAAACATCAAAAGGTATCAGAATAAAATAAACAGGGTTATTTTTCTGCTTAGTTTAAGCACTTTCCAAGTACATTATCTGGCTTGGAGTGTCAGATTAGAAGTTCAGTGCCAATTTGATTCTTGCTTTTGTAAATATTTGTGTAATCTAGCAGAAAATCTATAGGGCTTTTTTTGTATTGTTAAAGTTCAGAAATCTCACAATAATTTTTAGGTGTGAATCTTATTTCATTATTACTGACTCAGCTGGTTATTTTTTTCAGTCTGAAGCCTCAAGTCTTTGATTCAGGGAATATTTTTTCTTATGATGATTGTCCTCAGTCAGTTTACTTTGGTAACGTGTTATGTACTGGATCTTTGTGTGTAAATTCCATGTTTCTAATATTTACTAAGATTTTCCAACTCATTGTTTTAAATCTAAAGAGAGAGATAATCCCTTTAGTCTGATTCTGGTTTTTATTGTTGGCTGTTCTGCTTTTAATTTTTCCTATTAATTTGTTTTGTTGTTCTATTTTTTCTTTAAAATAATAACTACCCTCCAGAGTGTAATAATTAAGGGCCTGTGTTCTACCCTTAAGTTCTTTTGAATCTTGGCTTGACAGTTTCATAGCTGTTTAACTTGGGCAAGATATGTTAACTATGCCTCAGTTTCTTTGCCCCACAGAGATAATAACAGGTCTTTAATAGTGTCATTGTAAGGATTGAATGAGTTAATGTATACAAAGATCAGAGACCAGTACATGGTACATAGCAAGTTTTCAGGAAAATCACACTATTGCTCCTTTTACAGAGCAGCATGCTATTTTACAGACTGATGGGAAGGGGGAAAAAAAGAACTTCTCAAATATCAGTAAAAACACTAATTAGAATTTTAAATAGTTCTCTTCTGAATACCTGCAGATCTGTTTTATTTGTTTCATTGGGAATATTTGTTCTGATTTCCAGCTTTCCAGATTTCCTCTTTTTCTCTCCAATGACTGGTGACACTTCACTTTCTTTTCATATTTATGTGTGTGGGTTTAGACGACCTATATCGGTGGCTGGTGTGGGCTCCCTATACTTGGGCCAACATTTGATGTCATGAAATTGCAGCGTTCAAGAAATAGGGAAAAGCAGATAGGTTGATTTCCTTCCAGGTATATGTACTGGGAATAAACTTGACAAATTTGTTCCAAAGGGAAAAAGCAAGAGTGAGATAAGAAAAGTTCCAACTGTGTTTAGGATGTTGACACAATTGGAGAAATAAATATTTTGTCCTGCATCTCTCTGCAGATCTTTAATAAATTCTAGAAGCCTTATTGTGTACTTCTCATTGATACTGCCACTCCTCCAAGTGGGAATTTAATAAGACTATAATTTCCTAAGCCTGGGATTCCATCAATTTTCTGTTGGAGAGATTTGTCTCTTTATTTCTCAGGTTTTTTCCCTACTTTGCTTATATTTGGCTTTAAAAAGAGTCCTTGCCAGCTCCTCAGTAAACCCAATATATCCACTTCATTAAAAAAATAAATTTTGGAGAGAGTTAAAATAGCAGAGAAGCAGGGGGACCCTGGACTTTCCTGGTCCTTCAAACACAGCTGTATTAAGGTCACATTACTTGGAAAGCCCAGGAAATCAATCTGGATACTGGATACTTGTAGAAAGATCTCCAAGATTGGAAGGAGACAGAGTGGCACGTGTGAGTGTATGGAAGTGACCTGGGGAAGCAGTGCTGAGGAGAGGAGAAAACCCTTTCAGTGGATACACAAAAGGGAAGGAAAGAGAGAGGGGTTAAGAGAGTGCAGTATAGGGTTTGCACTGAAAGAAAACCTCTCTGGACCATGGGCTGGGGAGTGAGAAGTACTGAATTTTGCAGGATTGTGTTTTATTGTTTGTTTGCTTGTTTTTATTTTTGCAAACAGCCTCTGGAATTCAAACAGGTTTTGGAAGTGTGTGACTTCCTCTGCAGAGCTATGGCATGCATTCTTGGGAAGGAGGGATCTGGCACCAGAGTGTATGGCCCAGTGGAGAGACATCTGGGGTGCATTCGGAGAAAACATTCCCCTTCTTGGAGTACTTTTGGAAGAGGGTATATTGCCTCCCCAAGGACAAAGACCATGAAGGTGCCAGCAAAAGGCCTTCCATCAGCAGAGGACAAATGTGCACCCAGAGGGAATATAACCTTAGCTGCTTTTAGCAGTGCTGCACCATAGGTCCCGTGTACTGTGCAGGTGGGGGACTGCTTTTCAGGGACAAAGGACTTCAAACCTAGACTGTGGAGAGGTTCTACACCAGATGTGGGTATATATGGTGCCAGGTCCTTTGACTTCAAGTTTTGAATCCCATCTGTGGGCCAAAGGACAAAAAAAAAAAAAAAAAAACAGCAGGGGAGTTATAGCACAGGCCAAGCTGACTGCCTAAATGGGGGAATGTGAGAAACTGTCCCAGGATGAGAGATTAGGGTTCCGCCATTTTCCCCGGCAACAGCGACGGGGTGGGACTTTAGAGAGCAACATAGCGACCTCCCAGTGGAGGTGGGGCCCACTTACACCAAACCCCAGCCTCCCTGTGCTTGGCAACTGCTTATTTACTAGGGCAAAACTGACTCTGAGCCATCACAGCTGGCCTCTCTTCTGAAAGACCAGCATAGCCAGCACCCTGCATGCACCAAGTATACTAAAAATCAAGTGCTTTAAAACTTTCTGGTGGAAATAAGACCAGGCTTACCTTTTTTCTTTCTTGTTCTTTTTGTCTTTTGGAATCAGGCTCATAGTTTCTTGGTTTCCTGTTTGTTTTCTTCATTTCTCTCTCTCTCTCTTTCTCTGGGTATCATCGTCTTTATTCTTTTCTTTTTCATTCTCTTTTTTCTTCTTCTTTTTTTCCTTTTTCTTTGGAATCAGCTTTATAGTCTTATGATTCTCGGTTTGGTTTCTTTTGTTTCCTTTTCTTTTCTCTTTGTGTGTGTGTGGGGGGGGGCGGAATCAAGGTTTGTTGGTTTGTTTGTTTTCCCTTTTTTCTGGGCTTACTTTAACAAACAAAGTACACCTAGTTAAAGGTCCAAACACTGAACTGCAAGTAGGGAGTTCTGCAGAGGACTGACCAGTGGGAAAGAGCAGCCAAAACTCAACAGCAGAGTGCACACAGCATATACCAGAAACACTTCCTGAAGTGTATGATCCCTTTTTAATATAGCAATACTCTCAGTGTATGTAAGATAACAAACTTTTAAATCATGCAAAAGACAGAAACTTAGCCAAAATGATGACATGGATGAATATTCCCCATAAAAAAGCTCAAAACAATTAATAGCCAGGGACTTCCTCAAAACATATTTAAGCAATATATCTCAATCAGAATTTAGAACAACAGTAATAAGACTACTAGCTGGGCTTCAAAAGCCATAGAAGACATGAGGGGAACTCTTGCTGCAGAGATCAAAGACTTAAAAACTAGTGAGGCTGAAATAAAAAATGCTACAACTGAAATGCAAAGCCAACTAGATACAATTACAATGAGTATTGAAGAAGGAGAGAAGAGAATAGGTGTATCAACATGGATACAAAACAAGATCCATCTGTATGCTGCCTACAAGAAACTCATTTTAGACCTGAAGACACCTGGAGGATGAAAGTAAGGGGATGGAAAGCCATCCATCATGCTAATGGATGTCAAAAGAAAGGGTAGCCATATTTATATCAGACAAACTAGATTTTAAAACCAAAACTGTTGTAACAAGAGATGAAGAAGGGCATTAAAACATAATTAAGTGGTCTATCGATCAAGATGTAACAATTGTAAATATTTAGGTCCCTGCCTTGGAAACATTCAAATATATAAATTGATTAATAAAAACATAAAGAAAGTTACTAATAATAAAAACATAACAGTAGGAGACTTTAGTACCCCACTTACAGCAACAGACAGATCATCTAAGTAGAAAATTGACAAGGAAACAATGGTTTTGAGTGACAAACTGGGCTAGATAGACTTAACAGATATATTCAGAACATTTCATCCTAAAGCAGCAGAACACATGTTCTTCTCAAGTGTACATGGAACATTCTCCAGAATAGATCATATACTGGGTTACAAATCAGCCCTCAATAGGTACAAAAAGATTGAGATCATACCATACATATTTTCAGATCACAATGCTATGAAACTTGAAACCAACCACAAGAAAAGATTTGGAAAGACCCACCTACATGGAGGTTAAAGAACATTCTACAAAGGAATGATTGGGTTAACCAGGAAATTAAAGAAAAAATAAATGATACATGGAAGCCAATGAAAATGAAAACATGACAGTCCAAACCCTTTGGGTTGTAGCAAAGGTATATTTAAGAGGAAAGTATACTGCAATTCAGGCCTATCTCAAGAAGTGAGAGACATCTCAAATACACAATCTAAACTTACACCCAAGGAGTTAGAAAAGGAAAAGCAAATAAAGCCTAAAGCCAGCATAAGAAGGAAATAATAAAGATTAGAGCAGAAATAACTGACATAGAAACAAACAAAGAAACAAACAAAACCCAGTAAAACAGATCAATGAAACTAAGAGCTGGTCCTTTGAAAGAATTAACAAAATTGATAAACCTTTCCAGACTTATCAAAAAGAGAGAAGACCCAAATAGATAAAAATCACAAGTGAAAGAGGAGAGATCACAACCAGTGCCACAGAAATAAAAACAATTGTAAGAGAATACTATGAAAAATTATATGCCAACAAACTGGGCAATCTGGAAGAAATGGACAAATTCCTAGAAACTCACAACTACCAAAACTGAAACACAAGAAATGGAAAATTTGAACAGACCCATAATCATCAAAGAAATTGAATAAGTTATCAAAAATCTCCCAACAAATGAGTCCTGGGCCAGATAGCTTCCCAGGGGGAATTCTATCAGACATATAAAGAAGTGTTAAAGCATATTCTTCACAAACTGTTCCAAAAAATAGAAATGAAAGGAAAGTTTCCAAACTCAATCTATGAAACCAGCATTACCTTAATTCCAAAACCAAAGACTACACTGAAAAGGAGAATTACAGACCAAATCCCTGATGAACCTGAATGCAAAAATTCTCAACAAGATACTAGTTAATCAAATTCAATAGTACATTAAAAGAATTATTCACCAGGGGCACCTGGCTAGCTCAGTCAGTTAAATGTCAGACTTTTGCTCAGGTCATGATCTCACAGTCCATGAGTTCAAGACCTGCCTTGGGCTCCGTGCTGACAGCTCAGAGCCTGGAGTCTGCTTCAGATTCTCTCTGTGTGTATGTGTGTGTGTGTCCCTCCCCTGCTCATGCTCTGTCTGTCTGTCTCTCTCAAAATAAAACAGTAAAGAAAAGAATTATTCACCATGATGAAGTGGAATTCATTTCTGAGCTGTAGGGCAGATTCAGTATTTGCAAATCATTCAATGTGATACACCACATTAATAAAAGAAAGGATGAGAACACTATGATTTTCTTAATAGATACAGAAAAAAATATGTGACAAAATATAGCTTCTTTTCTTGATAAAAATCCTCAAGAAAGTAGGGATAGAAGGAACATACCTAACAATCTCAAAGGCCATACACAAAAGACCAACAGCCAATACCATCCTTAAAAAAAAAACAAACAAACAAACAAACAAACTGAGAGCTCTCCCCCTTAGGTCAGGAACGCAATAGGGATGTCCATTCTCACCACTATTGTTCAACATAGTACTGAAATCCTAGACTCAGCAATCTGACAACAAAAATAAAGAAAATGCATACAAATTGTCAAGGAAGAAGTCAAACTTTCACTCTTTGCAGGTGACATGATACTCTATGTGGATAATCTGAAGGACTTTACCAAAATATTACTAGAATTGATACATGAATTCATCAAAGTCATAGTATATCAAAGGAATTCATCAAAGTCATAGTAAATAAAAGGAATGTACAGAAATCAGTTGCATCTCTGTATACCAATAATGAAGCAGCAGAAAGGGAATTTAAGGAATCGATCCCATTAACAATTGCACCAAAAACCATAAGAATACCTAAGAGAAACCTAACTGAAGAGGTAAAAGACCTCTCTGCTGAAAACTATAGAGAGCTTATAAAAGAAATTGAAGAAGACACAAAGAAATGGAGATGGATTCAATGCTCATATATTGGAAGAATAAATATTGTTAAAATGTCTATACTACCCAAAGCAATTTATACATTCAATGCAATCTCTATCAAAATAACAACAGCATTCTTCACAGAGCTAGAAATTTATAATTTAAATTTATTTGGAATTTATTTTAATTCCAATAATTAATTTATTTTAACTTAAAATTTATATGGAACTAGAAAAGACTCTGAATAGCCAAAGCAATCCTGAAAAAGTAAACCAAAGCTGGAGGCATCACAATTCCAATGTCAAGCTGTATTACAAAGCTGCAATCATCAAGACAGTATGGTACTAGCACACAGACACATAGATCAATGGAACAGAATAGGGAACCCAGAAAAAGACCCAGAAATACATGGCTAACTAATCTTCAACAGAGCAGGAAAGACTAACCAGTGGGAAAAAAAGACAGTTTCTTTAGTAAATGGTGCTGGGAAAACTAGACAGTAACATGCAGAAGAATGAACCTGGACCACTTTCTTACACCATACACAAAAGTAAACTCAAAATGGATGAAAGACCTAAGTGTAAGACAGTACACCATCAAAATATTGCTGTAAACAGGCAGTGACCTCCTCGACCTCAGCCACAGCAACTTCTTTCTAGGCAAGACTCCTAAGGCAAGGGGAAAAAAAGCAAAAATTAACTAAAATTAACTAGTGGGACCTCATCAAGATTTAAAAAAACAAAACTTCTGCACAGCAAAGGAAGCAATCAGCAAAACTAAAAGGCAGCTGACAGAATGGAAGAAGATATTTGCAAATGATGTATCAAATAAACAGTATCCAAAATCTATAAAGAACTTACCAAACTCAACACCCCCCCAAAAAAAATCAAAACAAATAACCCAGTGAAGACACAAAGATGGCAAAAGGCCCATGAAAAGAGGCTCAACACCACTCATCACCAAGGATATGCAAATCAAAACTACAATGAGATACCACCTCACAGCTGTGAGAATGGCTAAAATTAGTAACTCAGGAAACAACAGATGTTAGTGAGAACATGGGGAAAGGGGAACATTTTTGTATTGTTTTTGGGAATACAGACTGGTGCAGACACTCCAGAAAAGTGTGGAGGTTCCTCAAAAATTTAAAAATAGAACTTGGGAAGCAGCAACTGCACTACTAGGGGTTTATACAAAGAATACAAAAATGCTGATTTGAAGGGGCACATGCACCCCAATGTTTGCAGGAGTACTATCGACAATAGTCTAATTATGGAAAGAGACCAAATGTCATCAACTGGTGGACACACACACACACATAAATATATATATATATGGAACTAGAGTGCCTTATGCTAAGTGAATTAAGTAAGTCAGAGAAAGACAGATAACATATGAATTCACTCATATGTGGAATTCAAAAAACAAAACAGATGAACATAAAGGAAGGAAAGGAAAAATAAGATAAAACAGGGAGACAAACCATCAGAAACTCTTAAATATAGAAAATCAACTGAGATTGCTGGAGGGGAGGTGGGTGAGGGGATGGCTAAATGGGTGATGGGCATTAAAGAGGGCACTTTTAGGGATGGATATTACATGTAAGCGATTCATCACTGAACTCTTCTCCTGAAAGCAATACTACATGGTATGTTAACTTACTTGAATGTAAGCTAAATAAATTAAAAAAATAAATTCCTGAAAGTGTCTATTTTATTCATGTCATTCTTCCCTGTGTTTCATCATTGTTACATATTTTCTTTTGCTCATTTGGTGCTTCTTTAGTAAATTCCATGGGATTAGAGTATGAAGGGAAAGGAATATGGGGTTGGTTTCATTCTCCATCTTAAAGTTGAAATCGTATTTTAGGTGAACTGAGGTGAATGAACTGAGATGTTCATTTTTTTCTGTGGCGGTTGAGTTAACTGAGGAACAGAATCTACAGAGTAATGTCATGTTAAGTTGCTTATGTAGCTAAAATGATGTAAAGTAAATAGCTGTCAACATGATTAAAATCATTGGCAATCTGAATTAAATTAATTTGAGGGCTGTGTTATTTTTCTACTTCCTCCAGCCTCTTGACCACTTAATTAGTAAGATTACTTTCAGTTCATTCTCTAAACTTTCTGTGCTTATGGTCAAGAATAATGATGTGTACAAATCAGCCTCGATTATTTTATTGGCAAATATGCCCATTATGTGACTGTTGGGTTACAGTTTGCCTTCTTTATTACATTATCTTCAGTCACATCCCTGTGCCTATGATCCAGAATATCCAAGATTGAATATCTAAAGAAAGGAAAGGCCAAGCCAACTACATATTCAAATCTGGAAGCACTGAAGTAAAAAAAAACTAACTGTATGTAAAACCAAAGGGACTAACGACAGGTACAAGATTTCAGAGTTATTGTTCACATAAAATCACTTATGTCTATAGCAGTAATAAGAATGCATTTGGTACAACGGAAAGATTTGTTTACTGTTAACATACATAATGGTAATTTATACAAGTTGGATTTAACACCTTTAAAATACACACACACACACACACACACACACACACACACACACACACACACACACACAATGGCAGTTAGTTTGTCTTATTCCTTCTAGCTTGTGAAATGGACTGGGGAAAAAAAAACAGGGAAAGAGAAAAAGATTAGGCTGACTTGTTCAGGTGTGGGCAGGTTGTCAAATTGTAGCTGGAATGGGAAAGAGAGGACATTCAGCTTTACGCAATGAAGGGAACTCTACAGACTCACCCTGAGTGCCTGTGAGGTCAAATGCTGTGCACCCCAATCTGCTTCCTGAAATTAATAGCCAGGTGTTATGCTAGTTAGGTACCTTAATCATTAATTATGACTGTGGCAGCCAGAGAGGAAAAAAAAATGCTAGGACACATGAGCTGGGGTGATAAAGGGAAAACATCAATCATGCATGACAAGAAAGCCAAAGATACCCTTTCTACCTGGAATGCTTTCATTTGTGACTCTGCAGAATCCCTCTCACATCAGACTTCAAACTTCAGAGACAACCACTACTCATAGTCTTTTTTTTTTTTTAAAGTAACAACCAGTGTTATGGAACTCAGATGGATGAAAACAAAATAATATGCATTTGTTGGCAATGCCTATATTTGTCAGGTAGTACCACTAGGTGCTAGACCAAATTAAAGCAATAATTCACAAACAAAACTGTCAGTCAAGTGTTTTGATGTTTTCAGTAAAGGTTAAAGTAAGTAAGTTACAGCAAGAATGGTTAAGAGTTATTATAGTCAGCACAGGCTGGCCCACACTCTCATTTTGCTGTAATGTCATAAGTGTATTGCATATGCCAACTTAAGCAAGTGGGCAGGTCAGGCGAATCTCTCCAAGGTCCCAGAGCACAGTAAAGTGCATCATAGAGCTTGAGAAGCAGAAACACAACCCCCATTCTTGTGGTAGCAAGTAGTATAAATTGTGGGACATTTTGAAGCAGAAATAAAAAAATATTGTTTTGGTGAAAGGGAAGGAAATTAAGTGTTGGGTTACAGTTTCCTATGAGATCCTGGATAGATTATTTTATTTCTCTACCATTCAGTGCTTTGTCTTTAAATGACCAAAGCCAGTTTTAAGCATATCAAGAGTTCTTAACCTGGGGTCCACAAGTGAGTTTTGTGAGGATCTGGAATGAGACTCAAATTATATGGGATGCTTGGCTCATCTGATTCTTTTGGGGGTTACTGAAAAGACACTAAATGAGCACTTCTGTGTAAAGAAGAACTAATTCTTTTTAATTTCCAACCTGTTATGAATTAACACATTTAAAAATATAAACAAAGTATGAATTACTAAGAAAATGAAATAAAAATGGATATATGCAAAACAGAATCCCAAACTTTTCCATTAACAGGTATAAAATTCATCTGTCAAGTTGCAATAAAATTTCTAAATCCTTCCTATGAAGCGGGGTCATTGTTATAGACTGACTATCACTAGTCCACAGACCACATCTGAGGCAGTGACTACACAAGACTTCCTTTCGCCCCTAACCTTGAACATTTCTATATGAAATCTAGATATCCTTACATCAGTTCTGCCTCCGCATCTCTTATCAAAACCCACCATCCAGCCTATCATCTCACTCTGCCCAAGATAAAGATCAACCTTCCTAGCAAGACATGGAAGATTATAAATTATAATGACAAAAACAACGAAATATATTTTCCTCATTGTGACGACTTATGTTCCCTGAACAATAATGGTAAAGAGGAGGCAAAGCCCATGGACTAATTACCACAGAGTCCAACCACTAATTATCTGCTACCTGATCCCCTAGTTCTTTCATCTGCGCTTCGTTGTTCACCTGACTACCCGGACTTGGAAAGTCTTTCAACAACTTTTCCAGTATTTCATATTTACAGCCCCTCTCAAGATGCCTCACTGCTTTTATTACACACTCAAAGCATATCTTTTGAGTACTTAATGATGAGTGCCCCAGGAAAGCGGCAAAAGGAAAATAATATATGTGGTCCTCTGCCCTCAAGTTGTTTACAGCACATCAGTTCTCATGAGTGGATTGTGTGAAGAATCACAGCTGGGGTGTGCAGAAGGGATGATACAAAAGAGATGTCAAAGTTAGACTGGAGTCACCTAAGAAGACTTGTCAGAAAATTTTTGGTATTGTGTGTTGAGTCATGACTACCTGGTGATCTTCCTATAATACTAGGGAAGTTTAGTCAACTCATTGAACTATTTTTTTGTGGTTTGCTACTCCCCTTATTTCAACATGCTTGGTTAAAAGAGATGTACTTCCCAGGGGGTAGACTCTTTTTAAAAAATTTTTTAAATGTTTTTTATTTATTTCTGAGAGAGGGAGAGAGAGAGATCGTGAGCAGGGGATGGTCAGATAGAGAGAGGGAGACACAGAATCTAAAGCAGGCTCCAGGCTCTGAGCTAGCTGTCAGCACAGAGCCTGACGTGGGGCTCAACCCACAAACTGTGGGATCATGACCTGAGCTGAAGTCCAACGCTTAACTGACTAAGCCACACAGGTGCTCCGACTCTTTTTTTTATTAAGAGTGTTTTGGGGCGCCTGGGTGGCTTAGTCGGTTAAGCGTCCGACTTTCGCTTGGGTCATGATCTCGCGGTTCATGGGTTTAAGCCCCGCGTCGAGCTCTGTGCTGACTGCCAGCTCAGAGCCTGGAGCCTGTTTCTGTCTGTGACTCCCTCTCTCTCTGACCCTCCCCTGCTCACGCTGTCTCTCTCTCTCTCTCTCCTAGAAATAAATAAAAAAAAGAAAGAAAGAAAGAAAGAAAGAAAGAAAGAAAGAAAGAAAGAAAGAAAGAAAGAAAAAGTGTTCTATCCCCAAAACCAAGAGCACACTGTATACACTGTATGTTAACCAACTTGACAATAAATTATACTTAAAAAAAAAAGTGTTCTAATTGACCAATAAAAAGTGTGTGTGTGTGTTACTTTTGGGTTTTTGGTGAAAGGGAAGCAAAGATTCAGGAGGAGCAGTGCATCTGAAGTGAATGTTAAAAGGTATCATAAAATATGATTTTATCAAAGAATGTGGTAGGGAGGGTGAGGGAGCTTGTGAAAGAAGAGGCTGAAGAAAGTAAAAGCCAGTTCATGAAGCTTCTTGGCTATCTTGCCAAGGCTTCTAGATTCATCAGGAGGCCAATTTTGACTCACTGAAAGGTTTTAAGTAAGGAGGTGAAAGGATCAATATTTTGTTTTAAGGAGATCATTCTAGCAGCATTGTGAAGGATACCTAGGAGGTGAGCGGGATAGAGATTGGAGTGCCAAGAGACTCATCTCATAATTCAGGTAAGAAACCATGAGGTCCTAGACTGAGTAAGTGGAAGTTAAAAGAGCAAAGAATGGGACATATTTGAAAGAATCCAACAGCACAGAATCAATGGCTGTGGGCAATAAATGAAGGGAAAGAATCATAAATGATTTTCAGGATACTGGTTTGGACTTGCCTGGGCAATTTGGAGGTTGGTAATGTCATTACCTGAAAGAGGAAATTCTGATTAAGTGCATATCAGAGCAAGAAGAAAAAGAGATTTGAATATGTTCAGTAATTCAGGGTGTCTATGAAAAGTTTAAATGGAGGTGTTTGTAGAAAGCTGGAAATAGTAGCCTGTAGTTTAGAGATGGGTCTAGGCTGGAGAAAAAAGTTGATCAGCAATAACAATAAGAATAATACGGTGTGTTCACTTTAACTAGCCTTGCCTGAGGAGCTTTATTCCATTCCAAAAGAATTGATTTTGTTCCTTAAGTATTGATATATTTTTATATCTTTTATTTTCCCATAATATATTAAGAGATAATACAACTAATTTGACAATAAACTATTTGTAAAAAAAAAAAGAGAGAGAGAGAGATAATACAAAAAGACACATTTTTTCACTTAAAAACCAAGTGGGAAAAACTATAAATCTAAATTTAAAGGGTAAATGACATAGAACAATGAAGTTAATGTTATGGACTGAGATTCACACACAACATGCAAGCCATTCAAAATTGTTTATTGCCCAGCATTGGGTCACACTTTTGGCTCAGGATTTTCAAGCAGCAATTGTGAAGAGGGAAATTACTAGTTACATATACATAAAATACCCATAAAATTAAAAAAAATTATCAAGAGCATAATTATTTATAGTACTGAGAGCTGGGAAATTTTTTTTTCTGAGAGTTCTCATAAGAAAAATACTGTAGTACAGTGAGCAGTGTTCTCAACAACATCCTGAAAATGAATATAAAATGAGACTTATATAACTATTATTATATCCACCAATGTAGGGTGATAATACAATAACAAAGAGGAGTAGAACAAAGACAACTGAAAGGAGGAAGGAAGTCAAATAGTGTAATTTGCCTCTTGAGCCCAGGTATGTATAAATGGACAGCTACATTTCCTTCATGAGAGAAGTGACACTATTTTGACAACTCCCCTAAGTCAAGTGGCTTTAACGATACCTGGAATACAGCAGTTGTCTAACAAATATTTTGAGTAAACTAACAAAAATTTACTGAATTAATATGCCAAAAGATATAATAGAGGATGGTGATATAAAAATTAATGAAATACTGTCTCTACCCTATAAGAATTAACCTTCTAAGCACAAGACAGTAAAATTGATCATTCTTTCAATAAATGTCTAGTGTGTACTCTGGAACAGGCACTCTTCTAGGCATTGGTGGTACAGAAAAAATAATAAAATGCACTTACGGAGTCTAGATTTCACAGTGTAAGACTTTTTAAAAATGTATGCAGATGATAGATAGATGATAGATAATATTAGATATTTGGGACAAGATTGGGTTCAGACAAAAGGAAGAGGAAATGCAAAAGTCCTGAGGCAGCACAGCAAAAATGAACTGATTCTATTGAAGAGTTTGTAAGAGATGAGGTCAGAAATGGTGGCGGTAAGATTGATGGGTGTGAGAGAGGCTTATAGGCCATCTTAAGGCCATTTTTGGCTATTCCTTTGAGGGGCATGGAGAGCTATTGGAAGATTTTGAGCTAATGAATGACAGTTTATCCTACTGATTAATGTAGTGTTTGGGAGACATATAGTCAATGTATTATATAAACATAAAGAAAGACTCGTGGAAGACTAAACTTAGGAATTTTCCAGACAAAGTAAGAGAGTGAGAACAGAAACATTTCCAGACAAATGAACTTGTGGCCTGAACAAATGAATTAAGATGAGAAAAAGCTTGATGTACAAGGAAATACAAGAAATTTAGCATGGATAGGGCAGAAGTAATGATCAGAGAGGAGTGTCAAGAGATAAGCAGGAAAGCACTGAAGAATTTGTATCCATATCCCTAATCTCTGGGAATAGATTTCATATTCTTGGGGACAGGTGATCATATGTAACATAAGTTGTACCTATGACACAGAGGAAGTCTTCAGTGTCTACATAAACTTTATGGAACTTCATTGATGAAACAGTTTACACCATACCTACAGAAAAGCATTTAGATGCATATTTATTGATGTATATGCACATGTTATATTTGAAATACAATATAGGTGTGCTCTCTAGAAGAAATGTCCCACTTATCTATTATACAAGAGAAAAATGTCACCCCCAAATGAGGCTCTGACGAGCAACTGCATGTAATGCTGGCTCATTTCACTATTGATGTGTTGCAGACACCTTTAAAGAATACCCTGTGTTAATTCCCTGGGGCCTAATTTTAGCAGCTCTAAATTCCAACAATCTCAGAATGCACTTGGGAATCCAAATTGGAAATTGGTTATTATATTCCAAATATATATATTCTTGAAAATAAAATCTAACATACCTTTACTGCCTTACAAAAACTGGATTAGAATAGGTAGTCTGAAAATTTAGAGGCCTGAATGTATCTAGCAAATCATATTCAAAACAAAATAGAACAAAGCAAAACAATACTGGTACCCTGTCCTAAAAGTACCAATCACTGCAGAATCTTGTAGTGTGAGGACTTTTACCATTTTGAGTTGCTTAAAGATGATATAAAGACACCATATACTGTACCCTTTCATTTAGCTAGGGAGCTCAACACTCTAAGATAGAATGTTTGCCAGAAGTTGGAAGAGGAACTTCATAGGTTTCTTAAAGGACTTCTGCTTTTCCTGCTCCCCTAAGATTGATTCTAACCTAAAACTGATTTCTTACTTTTTTGTATACAGGGTATCCTTTTACTTCCTTCCTACTTTCCTCTCATCCTTCCTTCCTTCCCTCCTTCTGTCCATTTGTTTGTTTTTATTTTCCCCAAAGAAGGCTTTTCAGAGCTCTTGGATTTTAATGGAAATTTATTCCTAGATATTTGATAACCAAAAGGAATGTGTTTCAATTCCAGGCAAATGGCAATTTTCTCTACAGTAGCATAGCAGCAGACTGGTAAAAGGCCACTGCAGCCAGCAACTGTCAGACCTGCAGGGTCCTAAGTGTCAATAACTCTTGCATGATCTCAGTTTCTAAGTGGGCTGAGGAGAGGCTTGATCCTACTAAATTTCAAAGGCTATAATCTTCAGCTTTTATGCAAATTCCTCCAGAGTTACTCATTTGTCCATTAGTGGTATGAGACTTCATGAAACGTGTGCAATCTAAGAGGCACTCTCACACTTCCTGTGTAGGGACAACTTTATAGTGGCTCTTGGCTCTGTTGAGACTTGTATGCCTTTAGATCTTCTCAAACCAATTGATCTCTTCATATGGGGTTTTACAATGCAATTGTGTAAGAATTAAGTGTAAGTATCAAAAGAAAATGAATTATTCCTATTATGTTAAAAATCAATGCAAAACAGATATGTAGGCTATCTCCTCAAAAGTGAGCCTTTGGGTGTCCACAGATTAAAATATGAATGGAAGAAAGAGTGGGGAAAAAAAAGAAAGGAGTATGAGAATTGCCCCAATATTATATACTTGCTATGCAAACAACAAATCAAATTGAGTAAATTATTTTCTCAGAAGATTCTCTCATTAAGTCACTGAATTTTACTATCTCTGAATCCCAGTGAGATCCTCATTCTCCAGCATCTGCATGGTGAAGCTTTTTCAATGATTTATTAAAAGAGGTCAATTTTTATGCAGGAGAAAGAAATGCAAAATAAAAGAATCCATTGAAATATGAAGACAAAGAACAAAAAAGCAGGGGCCAACACTCATTTGCTCTGTCATGTCACTTTTCTGTGCCTCAGTTTTCTTTTCTGAAAAATGGAGGCCATTGTAATGTTGTCCTGCTTTTTTCTTCACAGGATTGTGGAGCAAATGAGGTAATGAGGATGAAGCAATCATTTCCAATTCCTAAAAGGCTCTGTAAATATTAGTGACTCAGGTAAGTTATTCAGCTCTATGAGACTCCATGTATCCATCTGTCAAATAAAGCTCTGATATAGGCCTACAACTTCCAAAGTGATCTTGTAAAAATCAAGTAAGGTAGTGTCAGCATGCTTTTTGAAGTGTAAGCTGCTATCAAGTACAAGGCTTTCAAACCTATTCAAACAACTGTGTGGAGGAAAAGACTATAGTTAACTAGAAATGGCAAATCCTTACACCCATTCTATAATTTTAGGAAACAAAATTGGCATTGACGAAAAACCTAATGATGATATTAAAATTTTCACCTCTAAGAGAGAAAAGGAGATTAACAGAAAGTTCCACTACCAAATTCTAGAACATTAACTACAGATACTATTGCAATTGGTTAGGAAACAGTAAATTAAACTTTGTAATGCAAAATTTCCCAAAGGAAGTGGAAATACACAGTCATTACTTAGAGTTTAAATTGGACTGGGAACAGTAGGCCAGCATGCATTACAGAGAAGCAATGCTTCAGTGGTAGCGAAGTAAACCAAATGACACTGCAGATCTTTTCCATATTTAACGTTTGACGGGAAAAATACTTGCATTAATGCAGTAATGTGCTATGGAAGTCATCACCATGGGAATGCTCAATCAAAGCTTTAATACTATTTAATAAGCATCACACTATGAGAACATATTTTCTCTTTCAAGTGTAAGTCATTCAAGTTTGAGGGAATGGCTACATTTTTGCACTTGGCAAAACCCTGAATGACTGCCTGCTCTAAATAAAAGCAATTGTTTTATATTTGGGGCTAGATTGAAGGAAAGATAGAAAATCTAGGGTAGGCAAGGGGACTTAGGATACCCCAAAGACAATGATAATCAGACAAAAACCCTTACTATATTGCAAAGGTAGGGTATTTAGGAGAAGGCTTCAATGTTTTGAAATAAAGAATGACAAGAACTAAAACATACATATTGATGTGATATACACAAACAAAAAAGATAGAACTTTGATCAATGGTAAAGTTAATTTGGATTAGTGCAAGTATGAGAAATGACTCCTAAAAACAGTTATGTTAGTGTCTAGTCATCTGACCTGCAATTTTTTTTTTGGCAAATGTTTATTTATTTATCTTTGAGAAAGAGAGAGAGAGAGTGGGGGAAGGGCAGAGAGACAGGGAGACAAAGAATCGAAGCAAGCTCCCTGATATCAGTGCAGAGCTGGACACAGGGCTTAAATTTATGAACTGTGAGATCGTGACCCCAGCTAAACTCAAAAGTCAGATGTTTAATCAACTGAACCACCCAGGCACCCCTGACCTGCAGTTTTTAAGTTAATCTATCAGTTTGTTCCAGTTTGTATACATTAAACCAGTGGTTCTCGAGTGGGGAAGAAGGACAATTTTACCAAGGATATTTGGCTTATTTGGCTTATGGTGATAGGAGGAGGGCGGTGCTTTAGCATCTAGTGGGTGGAGGCCAGGGATGCTGCTAAATGTCCTACAGTGCAGAAGACATTCCCCCACAAAGAAGAGTCATCTGGCCTGCAAATCAGTAATCCCAAACGTGAGAAACTGTGTTCTAAATGCAAACTACACAAAAAGTTCATTATGGGTTAAATAAAGAGCTTATCATTCTCAGCATGAGAACAATGTAAATAAATAAATATTTTATTAATATTATTATTACTGCTTATGCCTCTTGTTCACCTGAGTTTCCTTTTAATTGTAAAGGACTTGGCAGAAAGACAAAATTCATTTCTATAATAGGCTACTGCTTTCTTTTTTTTTTTTTTTAATGTTTTATTTATTTCTAGGAGAGAGAGAGAGAGACAGCGTGAGCAGGGGAGGGTCAGAGAGAGAGGGAGTCACATACTGAAACAGTCTCCAGGCTCTGAGCTGGCAGTCAACACAGAGCCCGACGTGGGGCTCGAACCCACGAACCGCGAGATCATGACCTAAGCGAAAGTCGGACGCTTAACCGACTAAGCCACCCAGGCGCCCCATACTGCTTTCTTTTTTAACTACCTCTTTTTTTCTAAATGAACATTTAGCTGCTTTCTTATAATGGATGCCAAAAAAAATGAACTATCTCCCCTAAATTTTTTGAAAGAGGTTATGAAACTCAATGAGATTATCAATTTTTTTCTGAAAAAGAATTTGCATAACATAAATTTAGAAGGGTTTCCCGACTCAGAGATGTCATTTAAAAATATTTATTAGAAGTCTAAAATAAAATTAAAAACATTTATGCATAATTCTGGAGGCCAGTTATACTATTCATGCTGAAAACAGATTAGTAGCACTGGAGGATTCTTTAGTGAATATGTCAATGGAGATAAGGTAGCTAAGAGCCAGGGCCATACAGCAAATTAGATCTAAATCCCAGGTCTCCTGTGCCCAGTTGCTAAATTGATTCTGATAGGGAAAATCTGTTGTAAGATGGCTGACAGTGATAGGGAAAATCTGTTGTAAGATGGCCGACAGGACTAATAAGAAAACACCTGTCCCTGGTTAATGAGGAATGCAGAAGTAACAGGCTATAAATTGTTCCCTCTGCTAATGCTCTGGGCTCAGACCTCTGGAGAATGATCTCCTCTGAGCCCACCAGTGTAAGATAAACCTCCTCCCTTCCAAGATCTCCTAGTGCCACTTGGTTCTTCCACTGGGTTATCCAGACCAGATTCCGTAACAATTCCTATTCATCAAAACATAAAATACCCTACATGACTAATAATCATTCTAAAATTAAAGGTGGATATTTATTCTGTAAAACTTAGAATGACATTACGTTAACAATACCAGAATCAGGACACATTATTACAAAGCAATTACTTGCCTTTTGTAACTAAAATTTATCTGATTTGCCAACACAGAATTTTAAAAAAACCCTGAACTAACATTTATTAGTAATTATATAAGTAAACATGTTGTGACGATTCTAAAAAGTTTATTTCATAATTTTTGTTGACATTCATAAAAAATAAAAAGCAATAACCTAGACGTAGTTCATAGATTTTCTATCATAGCTAATAGTTCATGCTTTGCAAACTATTGGCTTGAATTATTGCATTTGCTACATATAAACATGTAAAGTTTCTAAACAAAAATGAGTAAAATGAAATATTAAGATGGAAATCAGGGGGAGTTACAATATGGCATTGTTACAAGAATTGTGGTTTTTGCCACTGCAAACAAGAAAAAAACAAAACAAAACTGACCAGGAACAATTTTATATATCCACATGTTTCTCTTTTTACAAAATTAAAGTGTGGAGTTACTGGAAAACTAACACAGAGTTACTGGAAGCAGCAGAGAACTAGAAGCAGTGACACATGGGTCTTTCTGGTCACCCTGGCACTTTTGAGATGTTGAGTAATTTACTCAGTTTGACTGAGTTTACCTAACTGCAAAGAGTGGTGTGGGGGTGGAGAGGCCTGCAATATCCCTCCTAGATCTATTTTTTTATAGTTTTATGAAACTCTGAGCTCAGAATCCTTTGATCTGCATATAGAACCTAGCACTTTCTAATTTTCGTATTTTTATTTTGGTGAGAGCAATTTATATTCTGACAGAAAAACTAATTCAAATTAGTGAAATCAATAAGGGGATTCATTGGTGGCGCCTGCGTGGCTCAGTAGGTTAAGCCTTTGACTTCAGCTCAGGTCATAATCTCGTGGTTCGTGATTTTGAGCTCCGTTTCCGGCTCTGTGCTGACAGCTCAGAGCCTGGAACCTGCTTCCAATTCTGTGTCTCCCTCTCTCTGCCCCTTCCCCACTTTTGCTCTGGCTGTCTCTCTCTCTCTCTCTCAAAAATAAATACAGATTAATAAAAATTAATAAATAAGGGGATTCATTGGCCTATCTTCCATAAAGTCTTGGTCACTATTTAGATCTTGTCCCAGGGACACAAATGGCATCCTCATTATGTATCTACATTTTCTAAAAAAAAAAACAAAAAACCTGACACGAAGGGCTAGGGGATCCTGGCTGGCTCAGTAAGTTAAGCAACTGACTCTTGATTTTTAGCTCAGATTGTGATCTCACTGTTGTGAGACTGAGCCCTGTGTTGGGCTCTGTGCTGAGCATGGAACCTGCTTGGGATTCTTTTTCTCTCACTCTGAGAACGCATGTGCATGCACGCTCTCTTTCAAAAATATATAAATATTTTTGAATTCAAAATTCAAAAAATTATAAATAAACTTTAAAAATACCAAGAGCTAAATGCCCATTTTCTGTAATAAACCTGATAGAAGACTGCCTGGCACATAGCAGTAAAACAATTGTTAATAATGGAAAAAATATATTATTTTAAAAGACATTTTGGCCTAGATAAACTGTCACATAAAGTTCTCTCCAAAACTGGGGATTCAAAGGGAAGGATTAATCCATGAGAAACTGCCTTGTATGGTTCCATTTCAAGTATGTTTACTTACTATTACTATTATTATTAATACAAAGAAAAGAAAATTTAAAGATGTGATATAAAGTAGAGCATATCAAAATACTGTGGTCAGTTTTCCAGGGAGCTGGGTGTCCTTGGAGCAGTTTCAAGAATTGACTATGTAAACATCTCAAAACTCTTTGACATAATGATGATACTGAATGTCACCTTACTTCATAATGAGGAGTCCAATAATTTTCTAGAGCATAAGTAAGAGGTGGATCAACTAAATAATAAGACAGTAGTTGCTATTACCAAAGTGTAATGAGAAGAGCAATAAAAGAGAATGCAACAGACTATACGTGGGAGAGGGGAAAAATGAGAAGGTAAGTATCTTGACAGAATCTTTCAGGAATTCAAAAAGAGAGAGAGAGAGTAGCAATGAAGCTGCAGAGAATAAAAGGGCAAGGCTGATGAGTATTAGGCCTAGGGAAATTTGTAGAAGGCAATTTAGACAAAAGTGTCTTAGAGCTTTATAAATCATCCTTTCAAAATAAGGACTACGAAGCGTGCATCTGAGCATGCATGTATATGTGTAGATATATGTATGTAGCTACATGTTCTCAGTCACATGTTAAATGTGACTGAGAGTTCATCAGTGGTGATTCTAGAAATAGGTTGTGGGAAACACTTGTATACAGGCTATACTATTTATGATACTTGTGAATTTTGAATTTCATATGATTTTTATGTGTCACAAAATAGTATTCTTTTTCAGTCATTTAAAAAGATATAAAAACTATTTTTAGGATGCAAGACAGAACAAAACAAGTGAAGAGCTTAGCAGGCCATAGCTTGCTTCAGCTATAAAACAATAGCATCCCAAAATTTACACCTTTGAATCTCAAGGAATCACAAAGAGACAAAGCACAATGGGGGTTGAGGGCACTAGGGAAGGAATACGTTCTTACCACTATTGTCAAAAAATAGAAAATGTTACTTTTAAATTTGGTATTTTCTTCTGGGCCTCAGAAATTATCTTAAATTCCTTTCAGAATTAATTCATTATTACTGTACATAGATTTTTTTCAGTGTGAGAATTCCTCATTAAAGTGATTTTATTTGTGGTGCCTGGGTGGTTCAGTTGAGCGTCTGACTCTTGATTTTTGCTCAGGTCATGAATCCAGGGTTGTGGGATCGAGTCCTGTGTTGGGCTCAGCACTGAGTAGAGCCTGCTTAGGATTCTCTCTCCTTTTACCCCTCTCCTGATCACACCCACTCTCTTTCTCAAATAAATAATGATGATGATGATAAATAAAAGTCTGAGGCAATGAAGTACATTTGGCTATTTACTAACTACAAAATAGACAACTGCTGAAAGGTGTATGACACCTAAAGTAACTGACTAATATGTTATCCTAAAATGTTTGGATATCTCAATGCCATTGAAAAAAATGTCAGAAATATTTCACGGCATTTCTTTTCCTTTCCACAAGAGCACATTTAATAGATTGCTATGTAAAGCGGGACACATCATCTGTTCTTCTTCAAAAGGGAAAAACCCCTTTTGGGGTTTGACTCTTGCTTCATTGACACTATGGCTCAGAGAAAAAAATAAGCAAGAAAAGGATTCTTTGGAATCAGGCAAACCTGATTTGCTGTTTAGAAGGTATGTGTTTCTGTGGGCAAAATGGAGCCTTAGTTTTCCCTCTGCTGAAAATTGTACCCTAGCTCCCTTACCTATAAAATGGAAACAAATTCTTACTTCCCAGAGGAAATGAGATGTTTAAATGAAGTTAAATACAATGAGAAAATGTGTAATGTTTACATCACTCATACAATGTGCAGAATCTCTATTATTCTCAGATAACCTGTATGATACAAGTAGGGGTAGCTACATCTTGACCCAGCAGCTATACAGTGGTATACCTATAAAAAAAAAAGTCTCTCCCAAAATTTGTTTTAAGAAAAGAAGTGATTCTGTAACACGTGTATGAAGATAGATAGAAGTCAAAGATGGATTTATTTTCTTTAAGATTATTATCCCATCTGATCTTTTTTTATTATTATTATTTTTATTTATTTCTAGGAGAGAGAGAGACAGCGTGAAGAAGGGAGAGTCAGAGAGAGAGGGAGATACAGACTCCGAAATAGGCTCCAGGCTCTGAGCTGGCAGTCAGCACAGAGCCCGACGCGGGGCTCGAACCCAGGAATCGCAAGATCATGACCTAAGCGGAAGTCGGACGCTTAACCGACTAAGCTACCCAGGCGCCCCTATCCCATCTGATCTTAAAAACTAGATTCCTACTTTAAAATTCATGACTAAATCAAAGCATGAAACTGGACAAGTTTCCAATTCTTAAGAGAACCAATGCAAGTCCTGGAGTTGTTTTGTGTAGTTCAAAATTAATGATAGTTTGGTTCACACAACAATAGGGTGAAAGCAAAATAGGGCAATTAAGAATATATTTTTCTAACTAGTTTTCAAGCATTCTTATTCCAAAATAGAGCAGTATCCTTGCCAGAATGCCAGGTCATTAAGAAGATGGCACTGTCACATATAAAACACAACCATTTCTGAACTATGTCCATAAAAACTATTAACAACTGTGTGACATTTTTGAAATGTCAGGTATAACAAAGGCAAACAATTTTATCAAAATACAAATCATCCTTTTAGCATAGAAGACAATAATTATATGAATTTTGCTTAAATTTTTAAGTGTTAAAAGCAATGTTTGGTGAGTTCTCTAAACTTTTTAAAGATATCATTAGTATTTCAAGAACTGATTTCTTTCATTTTATAATAAAGAAATGTTATCCACTATATCACTTTCCATCCTTTCTGATAGGCATATACTCATGTCAGAAGGAGATGGAAAAACTGAAAATATAATATCTCATTATAGACTATCCACTGTTCAAGCCTTCAGGCTGGCAATATGTATTTAAATAATATGTCATAAAAACCTCTTGGTACATAATGATATAATAAATATGAGAACGCCTCTAAGGCTAACTGACTTATTTTCCCAATTGTTAGGTTACTCCCTGCTATGATCACATCATCAAGTGGAATTTTAGGCATGTTCCTTTGGGCAAAAGAAATAGTGATAAGAAAAAATATTACTAATTCTGGTTGAAATGAAAAAAAAAAAAAACCCAGCCTCTTAATCATCTAAAGAGTTCTTTGTGGGTCAGATTTCTCTCTGTCTAGGTCAACTCAACTATGAAATTCTCTGTGACTTTTTTCTTAAATGTTCAATCTTCCGAGATACCTAGGTGAAATTGTTAGAAAAAAAAATGCCCATCCACAAAGTATACTGAAGGAAACTAAGATTTCATTCGCTGCATTTAAAAATAAAAACAGGAGTGCCTGGGTCGCTCAGTCAGTTGAGCATCCGACATCAGGTCGTGATCCCACGGTTCGTGGGTTCAAGCCCCGCATTGGGCTCTGTGCTGACAGCTAGCTCAGAGCCTGAAGCCTGCTTCGGATTCTGTCTCTCCCTCTCTCTCTGACCTTCTCCTGCTCACGCTGCCTCTCTCTGTCTCTCTCAGAAATAAAAAAAAAATAAAAAATAAACACAAAAATCTTCCTATCAGAAGAAATGCCATCTTTTAAAACACATGCATGCACACACACTCACACACACACATATACGCACGCACGCAGAAATTTTAACATCAGAAAACAAAATATCTTCATTAGTCAGATGGAAATTTGGGGAAATTGTCTTGGGGTATGGAAAAACAAATGCTAGGAAAAGTCATTATATGCAATACACAGTACACATACACACACACCCGCAAACAAATTAATCTTCAGAAAAAAATTGTATATACGAACATCCATACACAGAATATGACAAGTATATATGTGCATATATATATGTAAAATGAATATAGACTTGTTTATCAAGCCCTGGAAAACTTTAAAGTAGTTTCAGGAAAAATGTCAGTAAGTAAGTAGCATCCTACATTACTAATAGTTTGGATTTGCAATACTTTTGATAATCACCAGCTTTAAAAATGCCCAATGAACTTCTCTATGAATTTTAATATGGATATGAATTAAAATAAGTTAAATTTTTTAAAAAGGTGCCTTCCCAGTACATGAAAAGACATTGTCCTGAGACCACCTCCTCAAAGTAGCTTTCAAGGATTTGTGAAAGAATATTGTGCGCAATAAATTAAAATGGCACAAGAGAGCTGAGTATATAAACTCTGCTAACATATCATGGTTCTTTGGTTCCAATCACATCATAAACATTGCTAGACTGGCTCAGGCCTATAATCCTTTAAAATAATGTTTTTATCTTTATAAACCATTTACCCTTTTAGAATATAACAGATTGTGGAGTTTCAGGTGACTATTTTGACTGCCTTTCAAAGGAATGGGCTTCTGATTTTGAAAAAGAGAGATATATAAGATCCACCTCTTTTTTTTTTTACCCACACCAGAATGAAGTTTTAATAGTAGTTTTTTTTTAAATAAACAGAACTCAGTATATGTAAACATTCTCTTAAAGGTGCTCACAATGTTCTTAATTTAAAACCTTCCAGATGTAAGACCTATGCTAAAAGAGAAGGAACCAGGTAAGAATTGAGCTTTCCACATCTGATGTAATATTTTTCTCTGCAAGCGCCACAGGCAGTTATGCTGAGAAATAATACTCCTATTAACATGGCCATCCCACTTCTGATGAGACTTTATTCTTGGCAAACTTAGCCAAGAACATAATTCAATCTTATATGTGTTCTTATTCCTTCAATCTATCACCTACCTAATATATCTGTAGGTGGCATCAGAAGTGAGGTATAAAATGGTTGTGGCACCAGTTATGAAAAATGTTAAGTAGCATTTCATATGGTGATAGACATTTCATACAGTAGTGGAGTGGGAAGATTCTTAAGATTCATAATTCTCATTTGTATCACAAATGTATCATTCTCAGAAGATAAAACTGTACTGAAGTAATAGAAGAAATTGTCCAGAAACAGCAAAAGTAGTTCACCTAAGATGCAAAATTTTATGACAAAATGAAACCCTAATGAATTAACGAACAGATGTGTACTGATATCAGGCCCTAAAGCCTATATTGCTGAGAGATAAAATATGAAAGGCAGAAACTTAGATATAGAACTTCTGAATTAAATTCACGATTGCATTAGCTAAAAAAGAAAAAAAAGCACAAGAGATAAAGAAAAACATCTAGGAAATTCATCAAGATTTATGCTTCAAGCGATGTACTGATATCTGCAGAATATCAAGATTTAAGAACATAATAAAAGCATTATTATTCTGTTGGATCATTTTAAGAATTCCATTTGTTTTAAAACCAAATAAAAATTAACTGGATTGGCTTTAAATAGCAGAAGGATATATTCTCATATATCATACATGTGTGTGTATATACACACATATGCAGACACACACAATCATATACACAATGTACTCTATACACAATACACACAACACAAAATATACACAGAAACTTATTTGAAAATACCAGCTACTCTTCTAAACCACTTTGAACCACACAGTGGGAATCAAAGCAAGATTATAGGCTTGAATTTGATGTCAGCATGGAAGACTATTTCAGGATACCTCTACTTCAAATCCTTATTAAACTGAAACCTGTATCTTAGTGATCTACAATGGAAACTATTTCCTGCAGCAATGCTAGAGATGCAGCAGTGAGCAAAAAATTGAGTCAGCTAGGTTATCAGCTGAGCCCAAAGGTAATCATGTCAAAAGCAAGTTAGAAAACATTCAGGGAGAACACATGAGACAGGACAACTTCAGGCCTTGAAACCATGACCAATGCCTCTTAGATACATTTCAAAAGGCTGGCAATTTTAAGCTAAACAGTCTATGAAATAATCTGTGAAACCATATTGAAAAATTACTATGAAAAAGAAATACTGTACATAAAAAGTCCTAGAAAATATTATGTTACTTTACAGAAGAAAATTCTACCTCAGATTGAACATTCAAATGGTAAGGAGTCTATCAGGGAATGTGAATCCACATTGTTTTCTTGCTGATGCTTTGATGTTTGTGCTGTGCCTGGACAGGATGGTTTTGATGTATTTTCAATCTATATGATTCTAAATTGACTATAGCAGTGAAGAGATAAGCCCTAGTATAAATTGTGCATTTTGCAAACTACACCATGTACTTTTGCACCTTACAAAATAAACATTATGAACCCTAAATAAACATTAGAAACAAGATTTACCTAATTCTATACTTGTGGTCTAGAACACATCATTTTGAACTGACAGAAGCCACGTATATCTTAGGCTTGGAGAAAATGATATACTATCCTTTTATAGCATATGATATAGCTTATTAATGACATTCTTTATTTTGTTACTTTTATTTTTTGTGCTTTATTATACTTTCTTATATTTTAATAGTTTGAGGAATAACAGACATAAAATAAAATTTTCATATTTAAAATATACAATTTGATACATGAAGTACATTATTTTATATTTAGACAATCAATCATACCAGCACCATTTGTTGAAATAATTATCCTTCATCCACTGAATTGCCTTTATGCTTTTGCATAAAATCAGTTGTACACATACATATTGGTCTGTTCCTTTACCCTATTATTTTCTGTTGATCTGTTTTTCTAATTTTCTGTTAATACTATACTATCTTGATTACTGTACTTTTTATAATAAATCTTGACATGATGTATTGCTAATCTTTCAATTTTGTCCTTCCTTTTCAAAGTTGTTTTGATTAGTATTGATCCTTTGTATATCCACATAAATTTTAGGAAGTCTTTTCAATTTCTACAAAAATGCAGCAGGGATTTTGGATCAAACTGTATTAACTTTATAGGTTGGTCATGGAAGAACAAACATTTTAACATTATTAACCCTTCTAACCAATTAATATCTCAATTCACTTAGGTTTTATTTCACTTATCTTGTTATATAGTTTTCTATATATAAAACTTGCTAACTGGTCAGATTTATACTTTGTGTTTTTATATTTTTTTTCTTCAAGATTTTATTTAAATTCAAGTTAGTTAACAAATACTATAGTATTAGTTTCAGGGGGTAGAATTTGGTGATTCATCACTTGGATATAACACACAGCGTGAATCTTTTTATATTATTGTAAATGGTTTTATTGTTTTAAGTTTTCCTAATTTCCTTTGATATTATAAATGCAACTGACTTTTGTATATTGGTCCTGTATTCTGAAACCTTGCAAAACTGTCTTTAGTTGTAATATGTAACACTAATAGATTTCACCATATTTTCCATATATATATAATTATGTCACTTACAAAACTTTACAATCCAGATGTTTTGTATTTCATTACTGTATTTAACTAGGTAGAACCTCTGGTATAATGTTGAATAAAAGAGGTAAGAGTGGACATCGTTGCCTTGTTTTCCATCTTAGAAAGCATCAAGTCTTAACAGGCACCCTCTTACACTGTGGGGGGAAGGTAAACTGGTGCAGTCAATCTAGAAAACAGTGTGGAGGTTCCTCAAAAAAATAACAATAGAACTCCCCTATGACTCTGCAATAGCACTGTTAGGAATATATCCAATGGATACAGGAGTGCTGATGCATAGGAGCACATGTACTCCAATGTTCATAGCAGCACTTTCAACAATAACCAAATCATGAAAACAGCCTAAATGTCCATCAACTGATGAACGGATCAAGAAGATGTGGTTTATCTATACCATGGAATACTACATGGCAATGAGAAACAATGAAATCTGGCCATTTGTAGCAATGTGGATGGAACTTGAGGGTATTATGCTAAGTGAATAAGTCAGGCAGAGAAAGACAGATACCATATGTTTTCATTCATATGTGGAACAGAAGAAACTTAACAGAGAACCATAGGGGAGGGGAAGGGGAAAAAATAGTCAAGGAGAGGGAAGGAGGCAAACCATAAGAGACTCTTAAAAACTGGGAACAAACAGAGTTGATGGGGCATGCGGAAGAGGGGAAAATGGGTTATGGGCATGAAGTAAGGCACTTGTGATGAGCACTGGGTGTTATATGGAAACCATCTTGACAATAAACTATAAAAAATTTTTAAGATAGAACCAATGGCTTCTCTATGTAATCAATGAACCATACATTATATGTGAACTGTACATATATAATTCAGCCACAAAAGAAATGAAATTCTGACAGGTGCTACAACATGAATGAAACCTGAAAAGATTAGTGAAATTAGCCAGATAAAAAAAGGACCAAAACCAAAAAAAAGAAAAAAAAGCATCCAGTCTTTCAGCATTAATGTTTGCTGTTGAGTTTTTCATGGATTCCTCTTATCAGGTTAAAGGCTTTCTTTCCATTCCTAGTTTTCTGATTTTTTTTTAAATCAAGGATAGATGTTGAATTTTTCCATCATACTTTTTCTTTTAAGATGATCATATAATTTTTTTTCTATTTTAGATTGTTAATATGGTGAACTTACACTGAATGTCTTCATGTAAACCAACATTGTATTCTTGAAATAAATTTTGTCCTATTGTATGAGCCTTCTTAGACACTTTTGGATTAGCCTATATTAAAAAAAATAAACGTGTAGGGAGCATAGGGAGATGGCAGGGCAGGAGTATCTTTGCTTCATTCCATGGAAACACCTAGAAAAAACCACATCAATGCAACTAACCCAGGCAATGAACCAAAGACTGTTAGAACAGACTCTCCACAGTTAATCATAGAGAAGAAGTCACACTGAAAATGGTAGGAAGGCCAGAGTTCTGGTGAGGAAGCAAACTAACTGATGAGACTAACCATAAATGGGAGAGACACTGATGAGACTAACCATAAATGGGAGAGACACCACAACCAAGGGGAAGGGAGCTAATTAGAACCCACATCAAGCACCCCAGAAATAAAGGACTGGCAGCAGGAAGACAAATGTCCATAAAACCAGAGGGGCTTAAACTTCTTGAGGTTTTACAGTCAGTGGAACTTAATACTGGGAACCTTAGAAATCAGAGGCTAGCTCTGGAAGTGCCAGAAGGCAATAAGAAACTGAGTCCCCACCCTTAAAGACACAGCATAACAGGCAACGTCTCTAAGATACAGCATAGAAGCAGCAACTTGAAAAGTGCCTGGGTTAGATGGAAGATTTATTTACTAATCTAGGAACGTGTGATGAAGGGGCAGGGATCTTTAGACTTCTCCAAGAACAAAAGAATTAGAGGGTGCCATTTCTCTTCCCAGTTTAGATACCTGATACCTGTGGAAAACAGCTCAAACACTCTCAAGATAACTTGTTAACACTGAACACCTTACCCCTGCATTCTCCTATAGACTTGCCCCTCCCAACCCACCCTACTTATTAGGAGTCTCTCCAAAGCATTTCTGGCCATATTTCATCCTGCAAGCAGCCCCAAACAGTAACCAAAACTACTCCAAACTGACTTTTATCCTGGGGAGACAGAAGGATAATCATATACGCCAGTTTATTTGCAGGCCCAGAGATGGGCTGAGGGTTGACACCTGATCTTATTGCTAGCCCCGCCCACCAACAAATACAATTCAGAGGGCAGACCAAGGAAAGTGTCTATAATTCAAGGTCACTGAAACCATGACAAACAGACTGTGAACAGATATCTGGTCTGACAACAGGCTCCACCCACCAACAAAATGTCAGAGGAAAACACTGGGAATGTCCTCTACAGTCCTGGCAAACAAGCTGAGGGCAAGCATCTGTTCTGACCCAACTATAAGTCTTAGTGGCCCTGACTGGCTTCTTAATGAAATAAGGATGAAACATTGTCCACAACAGAAGAGAGGACCATTGCAGCCCATAAATCTGAAGGCAAATGTGGCTTAACCACAACACTAGGACAAACACAACACACCTAAGAGATACCCTGAAGTGTTTGGTTCTGATGGACAGTGGACATTGCACTATAGAGAACCACAGGATTTTTTCATAAGGCCAGTATTTTCAAGATAAGGAGACATAGCTGACTTTCTTAATACATAGAAACAACACAGAGAATTGCACAAAATGAGAAGACAAAAATAAAATATCCCAAACAAGAGAACAGAACAAAATCACAGCAAAAGAGCTAAATGAAACAGAGATAAGCAATATTCCTGATAGAGAATTCAAAATAGTGGTCATAAAGTTACTTACTGGACTTGGGAAAAGAGTGGAGTATCTCAGGGTGCTATTTAACAAAGAAACAGAAAATATAAAAGAGAACCAATCAGAGATGAAGAGCTCAATAAGTGAAATTAAAAATACACTAGAGGAAATAAATAGTAAACCAGAGAAAGCAGAAGAACAGACAAGTGAGCTGAAAAACACAATTATAGGAAACAACCAAGATAAACAATAAAAAGTAAAAAAAGGAATAATTAAAAATGTGAATAAGTTAAGGGAATTCAATGACATCATGAAGCATAATAACATTTACTTATAGGAATCCCAAAAGGAAAAGAGAGGGAAAAGTGGTTGAAATTTTATTTGAATAATGATAGTGAAAAACTCCCCTAAAATGAAAAAAGGAAACAGGCACCCAGATCCAGGAGGCACACAGACCCTCCAAGCAAATCTATACAAGGAGGTCCGTACCAAGCTATATAATAATTAAAATGGCAAAAAAAAAAAAAAAAAAAAAAGAGGGATAGGAAAGAATCTTAAAAGCAGCGATGTAAAAGAAAACAATTATGTACTGGGAAAACCTAAAGGCTATCAGCTGATTTTTCAGCAAAAACACTGCAGGCCAAAAAGGAGGAGCATGATATATCCAAAGTGCTAAAACGGAAAAAAAAAATCTATGACCAAGAATACTCCATCCAGCAAGGTTGTCATTCAGAATAGAAGAGAATAGAAGGAAAGATAAGAGTTTCCCAGACAAACAAAAGTTAAAAGAATTAATGATCACTAAACCAGCCCTACAAAAATATTTAAGGGGACTCTGACTGGAAAAGAAAGACCATAAGTAAGACTAAGAAAAGTGGGTAGCACAAAGTAGGAAAAATAAATATATCTAAAAACCAAAGGATTAACAAAATAAAAGGATGTAAAGTATGACACCATATACCTAAAACATAGGTGGGCAGTGGGGTGTAGGAATAAAGAATGTGTTTAAACTTAAGTGACCATCACTTTAATATAGACTGCTATCTGCAGAACATGTTATACACAAACCTAATGATAACCACAAATCAAAAACCAGTAATAGATATGCAAAGAATAAAGAGAAAGGAATCCAAGTATATTACTAGGAAAGCCAACTAATTGTGAGAGAAGAGGACAAGAGTTGAAAAAGAAAAACTATAAAAACAACTATAAAACAAACAACATAATGGCAATAACGACATCAAGAACGACTTTGAATGTAAATGTTCTACATGCTCTAATCAAAAAATAAAGGGTGATGGAATGGATTTAAAAAAGACCCATATATGTGTTTCCTACAAGAGATTCATTTCAGGCCTAAAGACACATGCAGATTGAAAATGAAGGCATGGGGAAATATTTATCATGCAAATGAATGTCATAAGACAAGGTAGCAATATTTATATCAGACAAAATAGATTAAAACAAAAACTGTTACAACAGACAAAGAAGGACACTAAATAATCATAAATATAACAAGAGGATACAGCAATTGTAAATATTTATGCATCCAACATGGGAGAACTCAAATACATAAAGCAGTTAGCAACAAACATAAAGGAAATAGTAGGTAGTAATACAGTTATAGTCGGGGACTTTAACATCCCACTTCATAAGTGCACAGATCATTCAAACAGGAATCAACAAGGAAACACTGGCTTTGAATGCCATACTGGAACAGATTGATCTAATACATATATTCATAACATTCTGTCCTAAAAGCAGCAGTATACACATTCTTTTCAAGTGCACATGAGACATTCTCTAGACTAGATTAAATAATTAGGCCACAAAACAAGTCTCAACCAATTCAAAAAAATCAAAGTCATACCATGCATCTTTTTTGACAATAGTGATGTAAAACTAGAAATCAACCACAAGAAAAAAATCTGGAAAGAGGAGGTCAAATAACACCCTAATAAACAATAAATGGGCCTATCAAGAAATAAAATAAATACACAGACGAAAAGAAAATGAAAACACAATGGTCCAAAATCATTTGGATGCAGCAAAAGTGGTTCCAAGAGAGAAATTTATAGTAATACAGGTTTACCTTAAAAAGCAAGAAAAATATCAAATAAACAACCTAATCGTATACCTAAAGGAGCTAGAAAAAAGAAAAACAAAGCTGAAACATGGAAGGGAGAAAATAATAAAGATTAGAGCAGACATAAGTGAAATAGAGGACAGAAAAAATACAGAGGATTATAAGAGAATATTATCAAAAAGTATATGCAAATAAGTTGGGCAACCTAGAAAAAAAATGGATAAATTCCTGGAAAAATACAACCTTACAAAATGGAGGAAGAAATAGAAAACTTGAACAGACCAGTTACTGTCAATGAAATTGAGCCAGTAATAACATAAACAAACTAAAGTCCAGGGGCAGATGGCTTCACAGGTGAAATACACCAAACATTTAAAGAAGTGTTAACACCTTTTCTTCTCAAACTATTCCAAAAAATAGAAGAGGAAGGAAATTCACTCTATGAAGCCAACTTATTTGATACCAAAACCATAAAAAGACACAACAAAAAAGAAAACTACAAGCCAATATCTCTGATGGACATAAATGCAAAAATCCTCAAGTGAATATTAGTAAACCAAGTGTAACAATACATTAAAAATATCATTCATCATGATCAAGTGGGCTTTAGTCAAGGGATGCAAATTTGGAAATCAATCAATATGATACATCACATTCAGAAGAGAAAGAATAAAAACCACACAATTATTTCAATAGACCCAAAAAGAGCATTTGACAAAGCACAACATAAATTCATCATAAAAACTCTCAACAAACTAAAGCTTAGAAGAAATGTACCTCAACGTAATAATGGCCATGTACAGAAAACCCAAAGCTAATGTCATAGTCAATGGTGAAAACTGAAAGTTTTCCTCTAAGTTCAGGAACAAGACAAGAATGTTCCCTCTCCTCACTTCTTTTTTTATTTTTTTAACATAGAAGTGTTAGTCCTAGCCATAGCAGCCAGACAATAAAAAAGAAATAAAAGGGCTGCCTGGGTGGCTTAGTCGGCTGAGCGTCAGACTTCAGCTCAGGTCATGATCTTACAGTTCGTGGGTTCGAGCCCCGCGTCAGGCTCTATGCTGACAGCTAGCTCAGAGCCTGGAGCCTGCTTCTGATTCTGTATGCCCCTCTCTCTTTGACACTTCCCTGCTCATGCTGCCTCTCTGTGTCTCTTAGAAATAAATAAAACATTAAAAAAAAATTAAAAAAGAAAAAAAATAAAAGACACGCAAATTGGTAAGGAAGAAGTAAAATTTTCACTATTTACAGATACTGTATATATAGAAAATCCCACAGACTTGTCCACAAGACACTAGAACTAATAAATGAGTTAAGTACAGCCATCAAATACAAAATCAATATACAAAAATTGATTACATTTCTATACACTACTAACGAGTGGCAGAAAGAGAAATTAAGAAAAAAAATCCTGTTTACAATTGTATGAAAAAGAATCAAATACCGAGGAATAAACTTCACCAGGGAGGTGAAAGACTTGTGCCCTGAAAACGATAAAAACATTGATGAAAGAAAGTGAAGATGATACAAATGGAAAGATATTTCATGCTTATGGATTGAGAGAACCAATATTGGTAAAATGTCCATACCATCTAAAGCAATTTACAACCTACCAAGTGCAATCCCTATCAAAATACCAACAGAATTTTTCACAGAAATTGAATAAAAAATACTAAAATTTGTATGGAACCATAAAAGACCCTGAAGAGTGAAAGTAATCTTGAAAAAGAACAAAGCTGAAGATACTACAATTCCAGATTCCAAAATATACTACAAATCTGTAGTAATCAAAACAGTACGGCATTTGCACAAAAATAGACACATAGATCAATGGAATAGAATAGAGAGCTCAGATATAAACCCGTAATTATATGGTCAATTAATCTATGACAAAGGATGCAAAAATATACAATGAAAAACAGTCTCGTCAACAAATGGTGCTGGGAAAATTGGACAGAAACATGCAAAAGAATGAAATGGACTACTTTCTTACTCATACTTGTGCATAAAAATAAACTCAGAATGGATTATAGACCTAAATGTGAGATCTGAAACCACAAAAACTCTAGAAGAGAAAACAAGCAGTAACTTCTTTGACATCAGCCATAGTAACTATTTTCTAGTTATGTCTCCAGATGCAAAAGGGAAACAAAAGCAAAAATAAACCATTGTGACTACATCAAAATAAAAACTTCTGCACAGTGAAGGAAACAATCAACAAAACTAAAAGGCAGGCACCTGGGTGGTTCCATTGTTAAGCAACTGACTTAGGCTCCAGTCATAATCTCATGGTTGTGAGTTTGAGTCCCTCTTCCGGTGAGCTTGAGTCCCACTTTGGGTAAAAACACAAGCTCCAATTTGGGTTTGCCCACTTCCCTATCTTTCTCTCTCAGCACCCTCCCCACTCACTTGTGCCCTCTCTCTCTCCAAAACCAAAACAAACAAACAAAAAACAAAAGAACAAAAACAAACCAAAAAACCCCAAAAACAATAAAACAAAACAAACAAAAAAACCCTAAAAGGCAACCTACTGAATGGGAAAAGATATTTGCAAATGACCAAACCAATAACAGGTTAGAATGGAAAATACACAAGAACTTATAAAACTCAACACCCCAAAAGCAAAAAATCCAATTGAAAAATGAACAGAAGACAGGAACATATATTTCTACAAAGAAGGAATGCAGACAGCCAACAGAAATACGAAAAGATGTTCATCACCAGTTACTATCAGGGAAATGCAAATCAAAACCGCAATGAGATTTCATCTGTCAGAATGGCTAAAAACAACAGGGATAGGTGAGAATGTGAGTAAAAAGGAACCCTCTTTCACTGTTGATGGGAATGAAAACTAGCGCAGCCACTGTGGAAAACAGTACGGAGTTTCCTCAGAAAGTTAAAATTAGAACTACCCTATGATCCAGCAACTACACTAGTGGATATTTACCCAAAGAATACAAGAACACAAAGATATACATGTATTTCTATGTTTACTGCAACATTATAATAGTTAGGATATGGAAGCAACCCAAGTGTCCATCAATTAATTAATGGATAAAAAGATGTGAAACACCCCCAGACACACAGGAATATTATTTAGCCACAAAAAGAATGACATCTTGCCATTTGCAACAACATGGATGGCATTTGAGAGTATAGTACTAAGTGAAATAAGTCAGTCAGACAAAGACAAATACCATGATTTCACTCACATCTGGAATTTAATAAACAAAACAATGGGAAGAAAGAGAGAGAGAGAGAGAAATGAAGAAACAGACTCTTAATTATGAAGAACAAACTGGTAAATACTAGATGGGACAGGAATGGGGGTGAGTTAAAATAGTTGGTAGGTGTTAATGAGTGCACTAAACACGATGAGTACCAGGTGATATATGGAATTGTTGAATCACTCTATTGTACACCTGAAATGAATGTAATATCATATGTTAACTAACCGCAATTAAAATGTAAAAATAAAAAATTTATATGTATTTTGTGTTGGCATTAACTAACTGTACAACTACTATAGATATAGACAGTCAGTACAGATAACCCTTTCAAGGGTTTCATTTTCTATCTCCACAGAAAAAAATTTATAGCAAGCTGGACCTAAATGCAGTTAAACCTTCTCAAAATGTTATCATTTTTTTATTTACCAGGGCAAAGTGTTTCAATTTATTCAATCTTAATTGGTAAGGAATTTCAACTAATTTTCAATTTGTTATAATGTCAAAGTCACACAACCTAGTCTCATGAGTTTTTTTGTTTTCTGAGGAACTATAAAAAGTAGAAATCAATTTTACAGAAACAATGTAATCCCAAGCATATATTGGCAATGATATTGCCAATAAATGGATAACATAGTCAGTAGTATTGAACATTAACTCTAGCAAGACTATTTTCTGAGCGTCATGGTATGCAAAGCTTAAGACTGAAAAATATACAAAGGTGTTTTGGTTTGCTATGGCTCAATATCAAAATGCCACAGAGTGGGTGGCTTAAACAACAGAAATTTTCTCAGTTCTTAGAGCTAGAAATCTAGGATCAAGATGTCAGCAGATTTTATTTCTTCTCAAGCCTATCTCATTGGCTTGCAAATGGCAGCCTTTTCACTTTTGTCTTCACATGACTTTTCTGTGTGTGTACATTTGCGGTGTCGTTATATGTCCATATTTTCTCTTCCTATACAGATACCAGGCATATTGGATAGAGCCCACTCTAACAACCTCATTTTAACATAAACAAGTCTTTATACATCTATTCAAATAGTCACATTCTGAGTTACTAAGGATTAGGGTTTCAACATGAATTTAGAAAGGCAATTCAGTTCATAACAAGAGGCCAGAGAACTATAAGAAAATTCCAGGAAAGATAAAGTTCTCACAGGGTGCCTGGGTGGCTCAGTTGGTTAAGCGTCTGACTTCAGCTCAGGTCATGATCTCATGGTGTATCTCACTCTCTCTCTGACCCTCCCCTGCTCATTCTCTCTCTCTCTCTCTCTCCCCCCCCTCTCTCCCCCTCTCTCTCTATCTCAGAAATAAATAAAACATTAAATTTTTTTTTAAAAAGTTCTCTCAAATGTTATTTTTACTATCACTGAACTTCAAGGCAGAAGATGGCTAAAGCTACCCAAGCAATGAAGAAATCTATCTTAAAGTTTCCGTATTTACTGCCAGTCTCTTCTTCCTTAACCGGGGACTTCACTTCTCCCATGAAAATGAATTCCATTCATATGGAGGGTTACTCATCACTTGGTGGAATGATACTTTGGAAATATTAACCAATGTGTTTTTTTTTTTTTTTCTTTTCCTTCTTTTCCTTCTGATATTTTATTTCTTCTCCAACTTCACCTAGCTTTGATTCTAAATTACCACCTCAGGGAAGTGATGTACAATAGAAAGTAGTGGCTTTTAAGTGTCATAAAGTCTACACCCTGTGGGGATCAGAAAGGATCTGGCCTAAGTGCTTTCCCATGCCCCATTTCCTCCAGGCCAAACACAAAAGGATAAACAACAGTCACAGAGGCATTACATGAACTTGAGGAAGACTATAGGGAAATAAGATCTCAGGGAAGCATGGCTAGGCTCTGTGCCTCTTCAGATGGACATACAACTATTCACAGAATTTCCTATGCCTCTGTGTGGCATGGGAACATGATTCCCATATGCCAAAAGGAGCCTTAACATATCTGACACAGATCTCTGAGGGCATGAAAAAGTATTGATTCAGCTGTAACATGCATGGGTTAAGAGCTAGACAGAATGAGTCTCAGCAAATGCCAGATAAAAAGGGAGATCAGAGATTCTTAACCCTTCACACTACAGAAACCCCCAGAAATTAGTTGGAACACTGGGGGAAACCGAAGACAACTCCCCCAAAAACTGAGGTTTAATTTTTGCCATTCATATTCAAAAGTAAAAGTATTTAGGAATCAGGGGTTCCTGGGTGGCTCAGTCGGTTAAGTGTCTGACTCTTGATTTCAGCCCAGGTCATGATCTCATGATTTTGGGATCATGTTGGGTTCTGTGCTGACAGCAGGGAGTCTGACTGGGATTCTGTCCCTCCCTGTCTCTGCCCCTCCCCTGCTTGTACTCTCTCTCTCTCTCTCTCTCTCAAAATAAATAAGAAAACAAACAAACTTAAAAATGTATTTAAGAATCAATGATATTGTAATAACAATGCAATGGTAGCTATATTTATGGTGAACACAGCATAATATATACACTTTTCAAATCACTAAGCTGTACACCTGAAACTAATGTAACACTGTGTGTCAACTAAACTCAAATTTAAAAAAATAGTTAGGACCAAGCTAATTTTTTGATTGCCTGAGTTTATGACTACCTTATGTGAACAGACACTTGTTCTTTTCTTACTACTTCTCCACTCACTTATACAGTCTACAAAAGCATGGATTATACCAAAGTCATTTTTGGCTATTACAAACAAGAATTTAAATTAGATCAATTAGTATATATGTTCTATGTATAGGCAATTCACAGTCATTTCAATGTCCACTTTTTAAGGTGTCTTGAGCTGGTAAAATACAGCTTCATATGTATGAACAGTTTGAAAATGTATCAATAGTTATGGCTGATTAGAGGCTTCACCAAAATTTTCTTTAATAATCAATTCAGAACCTTAACAGGTAAAATTTCACTATTCTACTAAAAGAAGAAAAATCCAATTATCATATTTGAAATGCCAACTATTAGAAATTAAAAAGAGAGTTAATAACACAGTATGCTGCTCTCTCCCTCAATAAAGCAGTTATAAAAATAAACCCATATGTCCATCCTATGAGATTAAGATCAATTGTAGCAACATAGAATGTTGGAATTAGAAAGGTTCTTAGAAACCATCTGGTCAAATATTCTCATTAACAGATATGAGAATCAAGCTTCAGAAACATTAAAAGATTTGTTTAGGTCAATGGCAGTCATTGGCAGGTCCATTTTGAAAGATTTCTCTGCATTCCACTTCTTTTTCTGCATGCTTTCTCTAAGTCAGAACAGAACCATTTCCTCAAGATCTTCTTACTCTTCTAAAAGGGCAATTACACTGATTTAAACTATTTAAAACTATTTACAGTAGCAAATAAAAAAAGTCAAGAAAGAGCAAAAATAAACAATTAGAACTACGTCAAACTAAAAAGCTTCTGCACGGCAAAGGAAACAATCAACAGAATAAAAAGGCAATGTACCTAGTGGGAGAAAATATTTGCAAATCATATATCTGATAAGAGATTGATATCCAAAATATATAAAGAACTCCTATAACTCAGTAACAAAAGAATAAGCTATCTGATTTAAAAAATAGGCAGAGAATATGAACAGGCATTTTCCCTAAGAAGACATATGTCATAGACTCTTAGTCTGGGTCTAGAGTTCTTTCTTGTCCAGCAAGAAAGTGGGATGCAGTATTAAAATGTGAGAGATGACTAATGTCTGGGAGAAGACAAGAGTCCTGATTAAGGTCATTGATCTGTTTTTATTAGGATCAGAAGGCTTACAAATGTGGTGATGGATGTGCACAAAGAGACAATGAAACTGTGAACATTAACTCATGGATGTGAGGAAAAGGGGGTTTTCAAGATATGCAGGGTTACAGTTTTGAGTTAATACAAAACAAAATCCTGGTATCAGGCAGAAGGTTGTTTACAGCAGACATGAGGCACCACCTCTGTTTACGTAAACTTGTCTAGGGAACAAGAAAGACAGAGCATGCTACCTCAGGGTCAACAAGACACCTTTCTTTCGTTAATTACCTCCACTCTGGGCAACTTCCCCAGTGGGGGTCTATAGCCCTATTTACCTGTTCACTTAATTTGGTCCTTCTTTCCTGTGAAAGCAGCTTTCTGCTATAGTACTAACTTGGGGAGAGGGAGTATTTCTTCCCTGAATACCTAATCTTGTTTACCTCATATACCTTTGTTCTATATTGGGGCTTTTGCCTTGCCCTCTCTATACTTATTTACCTAATTTTGTTTATCCAGACTTGGGTGAGAACATCCATGGCTTTCTAATTTTTTATGCCTTGTTAACCCAGGGAATTCCTAAGCCTATTCCCCAAAGACAGACAAGTGGCACACAGGTACACAAACGTGCTCAACATCACTAATCATCAGGAAATCCATATCAAAATCACAATGGAATGTTATTCAATATTATTAAAGCATAAAAAATGAACAATATCTTGCCATATACAACATTGGGTAGAGTTAGAGAGTATAATGCTAAGTGAAATAAGTCAGAGAAAGACAAATACCATATCATTTCACTTATATGCAGAATTTAAGAAACAAAACAAATGAACAAAGGAAAAGAAAAGAGAGACAAACCTGTCTCTTTAACTATAGAGAACATATGGTTACCAGAGGAGGAGTGGATGGGGGAATGGTTGAAATAGGTAAAGAGAATTAAGAGTACACTTATCTTGATGAGCAGCACTGAGTAATATACAGAATTGGTGAATCGCTATATTGTACACCTGAAACTAATGCTGTATGTTAACACTACTGGAATTTAAAATAAAAAATGAAAAACTAATGAACAAACAAAACCACAAGGAGGTTTTGATATCACAAGGAGATATCATATCACACATGTTAACATGGCTATTATCAGAAAGACAAGAATTAATAAGTATTGGCAACGATGTGAAGAAAAGGGAAACTTGTGCACTGTTGATGGGAATGGAAATTGGTACAGTCACTGGAAAACAGTATGGAGGTTCCTGTAAAAATCAAATATAGAACTGTATGATCCAGCAACCCCACCTCTGAGTATTTATCTGAAAAAAATAAAAACACTACCTTAAAAAGATCTTTTGTTCACTGCAGCATTATTTATAATAGCCAAGATATGGAAACAACTTAAGTGTCCCCTCCAGATAAATGGATAAAGAAAATGTGATGTATTCATAGATACATGTGATACACATATAGATATAGATGACATAGACATATAGATATAGATAGATAATAGGTAGATAGATATATATACAGATGAATGTCTACTCTCTATACATATGGGATATTATCATACACACAGTGAAATATTATTTAGCCATAGGAAAAAATCTTCCCATTTACGCCAACATGGATGGATTTTGAGGGCATTATGCTAAGTAAAGTAAGTCAGACAGAGTACAACAAATACCACGTGACCTCACTTATATGTGGGATCAAAACAAAACAAAACAAACATCAAGCTCATAGTTACCTAGAACAGATTAGTGATTACCAGAGGCAGGAAGTGAAGGATGGAGTAGGTGAAACACGTGAAGGTAGTCAAAAGGTACAAATTTCCAGTTGTAAAATAAGTAAGTCATGAGGATCTGATATACTGCATGGTAACTGTAGTTAATAATATATATTGCATATTTGAAAGTTGCCAAGACAGATCTTTTTTTTCCTTTCTTTTCTTTTCTTTTTAAATTAGGCTCGAGGCCCAACATGCGGCTTGAAATCATGACCCTGAGATCAAGGGTCACACACTGTATTGACTGAGCTCATCAGGTGCACCACAAGACAGTGCTCCACAAGAGAGTAGATCTTAAAAGTTCTCATCACAGGGGCGCCTGAGTGGCTTAGTCGGTTAAGCGTCCGACTTTCGCTTAGGTCATGATCTCGCGGTTCGTGGATCAAGGGTCACACACTGTATTGACTGAGCTCATCAGGTGCCCCACAAGACAGTGCTCCACAAGGTAGATCTTAAAAGTTCTCATCACAGGGGCGCCTGAGTGGCTTAGTCGGTTAAGCGTCCGACTTTCGCTTAGGTCATGATCTCGCGGTTCGTGGGTTCGAGCCCCGCGTCGGACTCTGTGCTGACTGCCAGCTCAGAGCCTGGAGCCTGTTTCAGTCTGTGACTCCCTCTCTCTCTGACCCTCTCCTGCTCAGGCTGTCTCTCTCTTTCCTAGAAATAAACAAAACATTAAAAAAAAAGTTCTCATCACATACCACACCAAATTCTATAACTATGTATGATGATGGCTCTTAACCAAACTTAGTGTAGTGATCATTTCACAGCATACACAATTATCCGATCATTATGTTGTACACCTGAAACTAATATAATGTTGTATGTCACTTACACCTCACTTTTACGTTTTTTTTTTTTAATTTTTTATAGTTTTTATTTATTTTTGAGAAAGAAGGAGATAGAGCATGAGTGGGGGAGGGGCAGAAAGAGAGGGAGACACAGAATACGCAACAGGCTCTATCTAGGCTCTGAGCTGTCAGCACAAACTCGATGCGGGGCTCCAACCCAGGAGCTGTGAGATCATGACCTGAACCGAAGTCGGACTCTTAACTGACTGAGCCGCCTAGGCGCCCCTCCACCTCACTTTTAACAAAAAGCCAGGAGAATGCTTTGCCCCAAAAGTTGGACTTTCCCCTTTGAGAAAATATTTTTTCTACCTGATAAAATGTTTGTTTTCTCGTTTTATCCATCACTAATGACATGGTGTGCTGACAGAATGATGGAATAGCCTAGATTGTTTAGGATATAATATACTCTGTGCAAATAATTCTTCAACAATAAAGAAAATTGAAAGTCCCTGGGTGGCTCAGTCAGTTACACATCTAACTCTTGATTTTGGTTCAGGTCATGATCTCAATGTTCCTGAATTCAAGCCCCACATCAGGTTCTGTGCTGACACTGGGGAGCCTGTTTGGGATTCTTTGTCTCCCTCTCTTTCTGCCCCTTCCGTGCTTGCTCTCTCTCTTTCTTTCTCTCAAAATAAATAAATCAGCATTTTAAAAAAGTAAAATTGAGTTTTTAGAAAACATGTACATACAGTTCTTAAAGCAAATGCAAAATTCTTTACTAAGTGTTGTGTTTTTTTATCCTGAAGTTATCTCTGTGATAAGTCTGCGTTTATTATGGACATATATTCAAAACACAAATTTAAATGTATAATTCAAAATATATATTTGAAATATATTTTGAAATATAATGATATAATTTGAAGTAAGAACTAAATAAATATTCAATTTATTTATAATTGAAGGTTGAAATAAATCTTAAAAATTTGTTATACATGTGCCTTGATTATAGTTTTGGAATTCTCTTTGCATCAGGTATATTACAAATGATACCATTTCTTTATACACTTAACCTTTTCTATCTGTAGCATATCCTTTAAACTTATTATTAATCTTATTTTGCTTTGTCTTAGAACCTTAACAAAAGTATTAGCAATTCCATGTTGAAATGCATTTTTTCTCTTCTAGTTGTAGATAAACAGATTCAGGGTCAGCCACTTGAAAAGGGTAATGTGGAAACATACTCCCAAAGATATTTGTTGTAGTGGATAAAAGTAGTACTGTTTTGTATCAATTGACACAAACCTCAAAGTGATTTATTTGCTAGAACTACGTGTTTTCTGAACAGTCAAGTAATATGGGACTTGGAATACACAATTAATCTCTTCAAGAAACTTTAGCAAGGTAAAGAACACAAATACATCATAACCTTTAGTTCCAGACACTTCAAAAAGTATTAAAACACTGTAAAACAAAACAAAACAAAACACCCAAAAAAATAAAACCAGCTATATACAATGAAATTTGAGAAATGTAGGGATGAAAACTCTTGATCCTTCTAAGTCTGTATCATCCTACATGTACTTCATTCACATTTTCGGTAATTCTGTCTGGTTTTTTTCTTCCTTCTTCTTTATGCTGCTTTTTCCCATTCAGCGTAATTTAGGACCATTTTGTTGTGTTGTTTTCCATAGTTCTTGCATTTCTCATGTTTTACTCTTCAGAATATGTGGCTGATAGTTTCCATTCATCCTGACTGGTGACCCCCAACCCCATACATTGCCATCTTATCTGGTGTTACCCTTCTTCCCTAGACCAGAACTTCCTTCACACCAAAAATAAATTTCTCTAATGCTCTTGTGTTATGGCTCTAATGCTAGGAGCTGAAAAAGAGACCCAGTATAGTTGTTTATATCCTCTAACTTGATATTTATTAGCCACAAATCTTAGAAATGGAAGGGTGGTGAAGAGTTCTCTGAAGATGCTCAAATGCTAAATAGTAAACATGTAATACAATCTGAGACTCAGAATGAATTCAGGGAATTTCCCAAAACATATGAACTTCAAAATATCAGTGATTTCCCCTAGAAGATTTAGAGCCCAGGATTTTCTCATTCTTGACGAGAAATGATGAAGGAAATAAATAAGAGGTAAACATTTGACCTGCATATTAAGTAAGAATTTATTTTCTCAAAGAGCTGCCTTTGGCCTGATATTTCAATATTGTTCAAGAAGGGAGCTAGTATCAGTTTTAGAAACGTCTTTCTGAAAGAATTTTATTCCTAGATCTCAAAATGTGGAAAAGTTAATACATGCCAAAGCAACCAGTCACTCAAAATCTCTACACACACACACACACACACACACACACACACACACACACACTAACAAGGTAAAAAGCAATTGAATACACTGTCAGCTGTCCCGGCCTACAGATGCTATGACACACCACAGTGGGTCTCTTTCCTTTGGAGTCTATAGTAGCATAATGAAAGCCTTGCTTAAAATTGAGCAATACATTTTCACGCTGAATGACTTTATTTCACACTTTCTCTGATACAAATAGAAAAGACATCTCATATTAAGCCTCCTATACTAGAATGCACCACAGATAAGAAATTACCTTTAGAAGGTATCTACATAACTTGGGAAAGCACAGAATTATATGTGTGTGTGTTTCCTATTTCTTTAATTTCTTTTTTTTAATTTTTTAAAAGGTTTTATTTATTTCTGTGAGAGAGAGAGAGAGAGAGAGAGAGACAGCATGAGCAGGGGAGGGTCAGAGAGAGAGGGAGACACAGAATCCAAAACAGGCTTCAGGCTCTGAGCTGGCCGTCAGCACAGAGTCTGATGCGGGACTCGAACCCACAAACTATGAGATCATGACCTGAGCTAAAGTCAGACGCTTAACCGACTGAGCCACCCAGTTGACTCTTTACTTTCTTTTAATATCTAGGAACCACTGGGGAACCTCCCTGGGGGCACTGGCCAAAGTTGGGTGATGGCATAGGAAATTCTAGGTAATCTTTTATTTTATTAACATATAATACCTTAACTAAGAAGCCCTCCAGGGACCTCTCCATCCTCCTTCAAAAACCCTCAAGATAATAGAGTTTTAGCCCCATAGATTTGGCCTGAGAACCACAAAGCTAGCAGGGTGCTATGATCTGGTTCCTCCATACCTCCATCCATGTCCATCTAGATTTTATTTTTCTTTTCTATGCGACAATAATAAGTCCCAATATCTTTTTGAATTAGTCCTGTCTCTATCAATATTAATCAGCAGGGATCTCACTTTGGTTCTTGTAACTGGCCTACCTCCCATCTTTCCTCTTAATCATTTAGTGTTTTTTGTTTTCTTTTTAGGTTTTGATTCCAAAAGCAACTAAAACCAGAGTCTCTCTCTAATTTGGCAATATTAAGCATTTTGGCACTCTAAGTGTTTTAAATGTTTGTTTTATTTCCTATAGAGGGAAAGAGCAGAGGAGGGGCAGAGAGAGGGGAACAGGGAATCCAAAGTAGGCTCTGCGCTGACAGCAGAGAACCCGATATGGGGCTCGAACTAAAAAATCACAAGATCATGTCTTGAGCCGAAGTCAGACCCCTAACCAACTTAGCCACTCAGGTGCCCTACTCTAAGTGTTTAAAAGATAGCATCAGGCAGGACTTTCCTTATTCGGTTTTTGTCTTCACTGTGAGTGATACAGATCTTATTAAAGAACTTAATGAAATATCACCCTGCTTTGGAGGCCCCATTTTCAGCACTGTGTTGTCAGCCCTCCACTGATGGAGTATACCCTGGCACCACTGTTACTGTATGTCATCACAAAACTGGGCTGGGTGGAACCTTGCAGGTCCACCATGGAGTCTCATCATCTTGGTTATGTCTGGACTTCAGACTCATGGTAATCCAAAGTCTTCCTGATTCCACCTTTGTCATCTATATTTTATTTTCAAAATAGTTGTCTAAATCATAATTTCAAACCAAGTCACTCCTCCCGAGAGAACCTCTAATAGCATCCCATATCATGTAGGCTACTTACCACATTTACAAGGCCCTGTGGCATCTGGTCCCCTGGTATCTTACTATCTCCAACTCCTATTACTCTCCTCCACTCATTCCTTTCCTAAGACACTGGATTCCTTGTTATTTCTTAAACATGCATTACAAACTCTTAACTGCCTTTTTCTCCAAACTTCTCTCCATTTATCTTTCTCCTATCCACTTCTTCCTCCTTTCTTCCACAACAACCTCCTTCCCTAATCATGGTCCCCTCTAGATTCCCAGCTAAGGTCTCCTCATTACTCCACTCTTCCCTTTGAGGCCAATGTCTAACCTCCCCTACTCTCAGCCCCTGCCTCTTTGGGGCCTTTCTTTAATTGTGTACCTCACAGAAAATAATTGTGTAAGGCATTTATCCTTTATTTGGTTTCTCCAATTTGAATACCTACTGAGAACACCTGTGTCACCAAACAACAGATATTTCTAAGAGATCAAACTTTGTGGAGATCAAGAGTCAAACAGAAGGCACTGAGAAAACAGAAAGTTATAATTTGGTGTTTTTCTCTTTTGAAGTATCTAAAATACTGGACTTAGTACTTAACATAAAGGCCTTTCAGGATGCTCTGCTCTTCACTCCTTGCTACATGGAAGAGCATTCCTGTGTGCTTAAACTTTGGCTTCTCTAAATAACAACATTGAGGCCCTAGAGAAATGTTTCTTAACATATGTTGCCCATTTCCGTAATGTCTTAAGAAAGGGGGAAATGTATTGAAAGGACATGAAGGCTTGTGTGTTTTGTTGCAGTCTGTGTTGAAGGACCCTGCTTCCTAGTATGGAAACAATGTGAATAATGGAAGTACTTAGGGAAGAAAAAGAATAAATTAATGATCTTGTCAATTCATCCTTTCAAATTAGTGCAATATTTTCTTCCATTCAGTATTGTTTTCCAGTCATATAAAGTATCCATTTCTCTTCTCTCTTCTTGTTTTAATTATTTGTTTCAGAGATTCCTACAGTAATCACAGTCCTTCCACATGGTGACAGCAATATTTTGCAATATTAATTCATATTACTCTCAAATATGTATATATAAAGACCTAGATATATTCATGAAGCATGATATGAAATATTTTTGGAAGCAATTAAATGGATACTAAATACTATAAAATATAAAGATATTTAATGATTCGTATACAATTTTGTTTAATTTTTTTAAATGTTTATTTATTCTTGACAGAGAAAGAGAGAGACAGACTGCAGACAGAGAGGGAGACACCAAATCTGAAGCAGCTCCAGGCTCTGTGCTGTCTCATGAGCTGCGAGATCATGAACTGGGATGAAGTTGGACACTGAGCCACCCAGGCACCAGGAACAGTTTTTCTTTCTTTCTTTCTTTCTTTCTTTCTTTCTTTCTTTCTTTCTTTCTTTCTTTCTTTCTTTCTTTCTTTCTTTCTTTCTTTCTTTCTTTCTTTCTTTCTTTCTTTCTTTCTTTCTTTCTTTCTTTCTTTAATATCTATTCATCTTTCAGGGGAGAGAGAGAGAGAGAATGAGCGGAGGAGGAGCACAAAGAAAGGGAGACACAGAATCCGAAGCAGGCTCCAGGCTTTGAGTTGTCAGCACAGAGCCCAATGTAGGGCTCAAACTCATGAACCATGAGATCATGACCCACGTTGAGGCCAGATGTTTAACCAACTGAGCAACCCAGGCGCCCCCAGGATACACTTTTAAAATTTCAGTTTTATTTAAGAAATTTTGAGTGTTGGTATGCATTAATTATAATTTGTACTTTTTGAAAGTTATATTGAAAGAAAACAACTTTTAAAATGCAAATGAAAAATAATATATTTTTTAATTTTACATTTTCTCGAGTATACATATTTGATACATGTTTATTTTTTCAAGTGCAATAAAATTAGTTCATTTTCCCCTTTGATGATCGGTTTATATTTTTTCACAAATATGTACTCACATACTCATAATACTGAACTAGCCTAAATTTTGCACATTTGAATATAATTCTAATTTATATGTCAATCCTTTAAATCTTTCTGTCAATAGAACAGAAATTAAGTAAATATTTGTAATCTAATTAGTAATTTCACTGAAATTAATTAAAAATATCTCAGATTAATATAATAATATGTATGAATCACTTCTGTCTATAGGCTCATCAATGAAAATCCTAGAAAAATGTACAATTATAAGCAAATCTAGCCATCTTTGATATATTGCCAAGTTTAAGCCATACAAAATGCAAAACTTTATTTTAAAAATCTTGTCTTTGGGGAGGCCTGAGTGGTTCAGTCAGATGAGTGCTCAACTCTTGATTTTGACTCAGGTAATGGTCCCAAACTTATGGAATCAAGACCCTTGTAGGGCTCTGTGCTGAGCATGGAGCCTGCTTAGGATTCTCTCTCTTTCCCTCTGTCCCTCTCATCTGCTCGTGCTCACTCTCTTTCTCTAAAATTTAAAAAAGTAAAATGCTATTGTAAATATTTTAAAAATTTCTTATGTAAATCTATTTGTATGTGCACATGCATATGTGGGGGATATAGGTATATGTGTGAAGGTAGAGGAATAGAACATAATTTATTTAAGAGCTAATTAACTTGGTTTATAACATTTACATATTTACATATTTAGACAAATGGAAGAATGTAGCCTCCATTTATGCTTTTGTCCAGGTCTATTCAAATATTAAGGGTGAGTTTTTTGTGAAAGATATTATTATTAAATTTGACTAACCCTAAAATAATACTTTAAAGTAAAAAAAAACATACCATTTAGAAGGGGAAAAAAATCACATAATAGCCGCATCATGAAGCAAAAACGCCCATTCTGACATCTCTATCTGGTATTAGAAAAATTAAATCATTAGATAAGGCAATCTCCAAAAAGGAGACCAATCTTTAACCACATTCAACATGATATAATTGTGAAGATCTGTTGACTATAAATAGATGAATGAAATATTAACATATTAACACTATTTACCTCAAACCTTTGCTAATGCAGTGAGTGTATTCTGTGCATGAATGAATTTCCCCTATCCTTTGGTTTAGCATACCCAAAGCTAGGTGATCCACAATACTTGCATGGTCTTTATTTAAATTGAAGTCTTATATCAGTGACCTGGAATTAAAATGGAAATCTATTCTCTTTCTGTCTCTTTAGATTACCAACCCAGGCTATTTAATACATACAAAGACAAATAAGCCAGATAAAGAATCATCCTCAGCGCCTCTGTCTTCCTTACCTACACCCTCCAAATTCAGAAATCAAGTCAAGTTACTATTTCCTAAAACTCTTTAATTTAGATCCTATAATAAAATTCTCATTCCTGTTTACTGATCTATTATAATAATCCCCTATCTTACCTACTCTTTGTAGACTTGTCTCCCTCAACTATTCATCATCCATCCTCCTTTTGTATAGCAGTGGTTTTCAGAGTATGGTTCCCATATCAGCAGCATAGCATCACTCAGGAATTCAACTTCTTGGGTTCCACTCCAGTCCTACTGAGTCATAAGCTCTGGGGGTGGGGCCCAGCCATCTGTGCTCCAAAGAGCCCTTCAAGTGATTACCATACATGCTAAACATTTGAAAACCAAGGTTCAAAATGTGATATTTTTAAAAGACAAAACTAATCATGTAGTGTGCCTGCCTGAAACTCTTATAATGATCCCCACCATATACAGAATAAAGTCCAAGCTCTTAGGAAAATATATAATGCCCTTTCTGTTCTGTTTTTTCAGCCCTTCTCTTTCCATTTCCTCCCTCCCACCCAGTGTTTTAGTCATATGAACAGTTTAAAATATTCTAAACACACACCCTGATTTTTATGCTTTTTCCCAGTGTACCTCTTCCCACACACAATTTATCCACCTGGAGGAGTTCTATTCATCTTTCCAGATTAAGCTCAAATGTCCCCTAGTGTAGAATGATGTCTGAGGGCTAATTTCAATGATTCACTTGCAATCTATTCCAAGTTTCCCTGGCCCACCTACATAATTTCCCTGAATTAACATTTTCAGACATCAATCTCTTAAAAAAGGAATGAAGTATGTTTACTCGGTGCAAGAAGGTATAGGTAGAGATAAAAATGACACTGCTTATTCTACTGTCCATTCTTCCACCCCTAGTTCCAAGGTAAAAGACTGCCATCTACCTCTATGAATATCTGTGGCTCCTTGAGGATACTAATGGCTTCTCCCAGTCATTGGCTCAATAATTTAGCAGTGAACCTAAATACCCCTACATTTTCAGAATCTAAGATGAGAGTACAAATGGAGGCCAACATATAATACGTCTAAATATTTGTTATAGATAAAACTAAGAACTCCAATAAAATGTGTTCCATCATTATGCTACCTTTAATTTTTATATCTTAATGACAAATCAAAAACAATGATTTATTTATTTAAATTTTTTTAAATGTTCATTTATTTTTTAGAGAAAGACAGAGTGCAAGTGGAGGAGGTGCAGAGAGAGGAGACAGAATCTGAAACAGGCTCCAGACTCTGAGCTGTCAGCACAGAGCCCAATGCAGAGCCCAAAGACACGGACCGCAAAATCATGACCTGAGCCAAAGTCAGATGCTCAACCGACTGAGCCACCCAGGTGTCCCAACATGATTTTTTAGATGACTGAGAGTTGGCAAAACATCAAAGACACTAAATTTAATATTCTGTGTGTATATCTGGGTGACCTCTTAATGAGCTGGCAATGTTTATATGAGTAATAAAATAACACAAGCAATTCATAAACTCCTATATGTATTCCTTAAACTTTATATTTCTTGTTGTTATTTATCAAAATTATTATGTTGTTATAATTGAGGTTTTTAATTAATTTGTGCATTATTGACAGTGATGATAGTGATCCAAAGGTCTAAAAACAAAATGAAATTTTATTTCAATGGCAGAAAATATATTATCAATATTAAATTAATTTAAAACAAAAAGAAAATTATTTTTAGTTTCAAGATTCTTTTTTCTTCCATACTCAAAATTATTAAAATTAGAAAGTAACAAGTATATAATAAATACAAAATTTTAATTTCAAAATATCTTACTGATGCTATTTTCTCATTTATTTTTAAGTCTCATTTAACATTGCTTATTGTCTACTTGCTAATATAAAGAATTGACAGCACATTTCACACATGGTTTCTCTAGTTCTAAATATATGCAAATTCCCGAGAAATATGGATAGTTTAATATTACAATATACACCACAGTCACTGTGTGAAAATATCATGATAACTTGTATGTACTCTCAAATCTACCATTGAAACATGGGCAAAAGCAAGAAAATTGATGCTCAGCTCTACTCAGGAAAATGACATGGCTATGTGAGCATTTAGAACACTTATTCCAATAGGAAGAATTTTAAAAGTTAATTTATTGGGGCACCTGGGTGTCTCAGTCAGTTGAGCATCCAACTTTAGCTCAGGTCATGATCTCATGGTGCATGTGTTGTTCAAGCCCCATATCGGCTTGCTGCTGTCAGCACAGAGCCCACTTGGGATCCTCTGTCCCCCTCTCACTCTGCCCCCTTCTCGAAAAAATAAACATTAAACAATGAGATGTTAATTTGTTTATTGTTTTTCTTACACTGTTCAAATTCCCCTTCTTGTCCCTCCACACTTCAAAGCAAAATGTTGGTCTCCAACAGATCCCAAAGGCAATTAAATTTGAACTTTTCATGGCCTTTGAGCTCTGTTATCTCCTGCTTCTCTGATGTAGGAAATGATGTGGAGTACATTTTCTTGGAGCTTGAATCATATGTTGATTATAGGAGTGGATGTTTAGGGGTAGAGATTACAATGATCCAATTATGAACTCCAGATACTGATAGGCTCATTTATGTTTGTGTGTTTGTGATACATGGGGCCCACTAATGCATGGGGCACAGGACAGAGACTCTCCTTGAGTCTGAGGGTGATACTATTTCCTTGGGTCTAAGTGAAGTGTTTGGTGTCCTCATCCTAGCCAGAGAACCAAAGAAGTAGGTTTGAGGTTTAAAGTGTTACCCTACGGAAATAATCCCAGTAATCAAGGAGTTAAAAATTTTTATACATTTGCAATGCTTCACCCAACTTCACTCCATCAGAGAAAAAAGAAAGTTTTATCTTCTACTCACCATCCTCTCACCCCACCCCCATCCCAAAAGATTGTTATAATAAAAGAGGAAATCTCATTTTTACCTTAGTTCTCTTCCAAATGGACATTGATAATAGAGTTGATTATATTCTAAGATATTTATATTTAATGTTTTATGTTTAATATGTTCAATAAAATATGTTCATGATCAATAAAATAGCATATTTTTATGATTGAGTTCCTTGGTAAAAGTATCATTTGATTCTTTGTGTTTGAGCCAAGACATATTCATTGAGCATCATCATTATATTACTTTGGTATCTCTGTGGCCCTAGATGTGAAGGGAATGTGAAAAGAAAAATAGAAATTTGCAGGGGAATGTTTTCACACATAGGCAATGTGATGGCTGATTTCATATATGAATTTGCCTGTGCTATTTTTCCCAGTTGCTTGGTCAAACAGTCATCTAGATGTTGTTATGAAGGTATTTTTTCCTGTAGGTGTGGCTAACATTAACAGCAGTTGACTTTAAATAAAGGAGGTTGCACTCAATAATGTGAGTAGGCCTCAACCCATCAATTGGAGGCCTTAGGAGCAAAACGCAGGTTTCGTGGAGAGGAAGGCAATTCTGCCTGATTTCACCCAGCCAAGCTCCCCTACAAAATTAAGAGTCAAGACTGCAATGTCAACTCTTGCTTGGATTTATAATCAGTCTGCCCTATAGATACTACAAACTTACCATCCCCTAGAACTGCATAAGCAAATTCCTTCTAGAGAACCCTGACTGATACAAGCAGATGTTTCCCTCTTGTTTCATTCGAATCCCCAGAGTTAGATAATCACCAAGGCAATGTAAACATAATAAGTACTATATCTCTTCTCTCTGTACCTTCCCATAGTGTACTGTACAAACACTATTTAGAATTTATGGCATATTATTGTAATAATAGGTTTTAAAGGCCGACTCCTATTCTAGACTGTGGGTACCTTATGCATAGAGGCTGTTATTCATTATTATATTCCCTGAGGCTAGAAATTGCCAGCCACTTAATAAACGTTCAATAAGTGCCTGCCAAATGTTAGAGGAACAAAATTAACACATTAGCTAGATGGGCACTTATGTGTTAGAAGATAGAAATAAAGGTTGGTGGAAGAGCAAAGAGAAAGAAAGAAAGAAGAATGGGGAGGAAAGATGCAATCTCCCAGGAGCTGAGGCGCCACATGAGATGGTACTCATCCAGCCTTCCCAAGCTCCCAGCACAGCCTTAATCACCTCTCTCACAGCGATTTTGATAGCTCTGGCTAAGGAACTTGGTACCTGCAAGCAATTAACTTTAATAAGCCTGCAGGTGATTTCCTTAAAAGAATGCTGACGAGTCCATTTGCTGACAGCAACTCTAGATTCTCTGGTTACTCAGCCATGGCTTCTACCTCTGCCCTTATGAACCCAGTTGCAGTTGTGAGTAATGACTGAAAAGGTAGCCAGAGTGTGATTTTTTTTTTAACAGTGAAACTAGTAATCAGCTTTATGGCACGGTCATATATTACAAATAGTACCAAAAAGTATTTTCAGGTTATGAATAACAGCAAAAGCCAACAAAGTGGTGACGGCTCACACTGGCACACCACTTTATGGTTTCCTTAAATGTTTAGTAAATGGAGTGATATGAAAGTGCTTTTGTCTGCATTAACCTGTGTGTGTGTGGGGGGGTACACATGTATACGTATATACACATAGTTGTTGTCCTCTGTACCTATCATCCCCTATCATCCTGGGAATGGTTCTCAATGCATCTTTCCCTACAAATCAATACTTCCTAAAGGTTGCAATTTGCCTTCTTGTCCTATTTTATTTACATCTATTTTATTTTTAAAATACATTTAATGTTAAATTTTAAAACAAAATATATTTAGTTTTAAAATATATTACTTATTTTATTTTATTTTATTTTATTTAAGTTTATTTATTTATATTTGCACACTGTCAGTGCAGAGCCCAACGCAGGGCTCAAACTCATGAACCGTAGATCATGATCTGAGCAAAATCAAAAGTCAGATACTTAACCAACTGAGCCACCCACATGCCCCTACTTGTTGACTTATGTTTTTAATGTTTATTTATTTTTGAGAGAGAGAGAGAGACAGAGCATGAGTGTGGGGAGAGGGGGTTCCAGAGAAAGAGAGAGAGAGGAAGACACAGAATCTGAAGCAGACCCTGGGCTCTGAGATGTCAACACAAAGCCCGAGGCTAGATGGAATCCAAAAACTGTGAGATCATAACCTGAGCCGAATTCAGACACTTAACTGACTGAGTGCCCAGGTGCCCCACTACTTGTTTATTTAAATGCAATATTGGTCTAATGGAGCTGCCTGGTGTTGGTATCAGGCATCACCTATTCTACACGACTGCTTGTGTCCTCTTTCCAAAATCCAAATATTATTCCATTTTCATGCTCAAAATTTTCAATTGTTCCCCACTGCTCACTGAATATAGTCAATTCTTTTTTTTTTTTAAGCAAGGGTATTTTCCTTTTTTTTCTTTCTCTCTCTCTGTTTTAAATGTTTATTCATTTTTGAGAGAGAGAGAGAGAGAGAGAGCATGAGAAGGAAGAGAATCAGAGATATAGGGAGAGAGAAGAGCATGAGAAGGAAGAGAATCAGAGACATAGAGAGACACAGATTCTGAAGCAGACTCCCAGCTGTTAGCACAGAGCCCAACAAGGAGCTCCAACCCACAAAGAGGGAGATCAGACCTGAGCTGACGCCAGACACTTAACTGACTGAGCCACTCAGGCACCCCAGTCAAGTCATTTCCTACTCAGAGTTAAGTTTTAAAGAAAAAAGACAAAAATCACATTTTAATTAAAATTAACACTGGATATACCTTAAATTGCCCAATAAATACAGTATATCACCCATTATATATAAAGCCTCTATAATAACATAGGTGTTGTGTGCACAGAAATTTACAGTCTGTACTAAAGAGAATGTATTCTTCACGAGGGCAGAAGTTTTCATTTGTTTTGTTCACTGGGGCAGCCTAAGAGCCTTAAATAAGGCTTGCAATATAGTGGGTGATCAATAAACACTTGTTGAGTGAATAGGGAAGATCATTAAAAATATTATTTAAATTATTCTGTCTCTCAGGTAACACATATACCAGTGAAGTAGCATAAATTAAGCCTGTGTAAGGTACTACATCACCAGATTTACATTTCTTTATACACTACATACAGCCTTTCATGATCTGTGCTATCAGTCCTGCTCAGGCATTTAATGCTTCAGTATACCAAATCATTCAGTGTCCTCTAAGCATGCTGTGTTCTCACCTACATCTATCACCTAAACTTGCACTTTGATCTCTCAAGCCAATTTAGATGTCCTGTACTCTCAAAAACTTTACTTTTATTAAATATTTAAAATGAATTGCACTTTCAGTGTATTCTTGTGAGTCTTTCTGATCACATTCTAGGGTCTTTGAGTGTAAATATCTACTTCTCTTTAAAAGTTATTTCCAAGGTGCTGGGTGGCTCAGTCGGTTAAGCATCTGACTTCAGCTCAGGTCATGATCTCATGACTCATGGTTTAGAGCCCTGCGTCGGGCTCTGTGCTCACAGCTAGCTCAGAGCCTGGAGTCTGCTTCAGATTCTATGTCTCCCTCTCTCTCTCTCTGACCCTCCCCTACTCATGCTGTTTCTATCTCTCTCTCTCAAAAATAAATAAAAAATTAAAAAATTAAAAAAATAAAAGTTATTTCCATAGCACATTGCCTGGCATATTGATAGATATAAATAGAATGCCAGACATATTAAGTATATATCCACCTGTCTTATTGATCTCTTTATCTGCTGTGCCTAGTCTGATCCTTTACTCATGCTGAATGTTCTTTCTAATTCCATTACGGTCAAGTATGTTACCTTACATAGGTCATATAGCGTTCTGACCCTGAGTTATCATCTGATAATTCCTGTATTTCTCTTTAGGAGCAAACATATACTCAAAGTATTTTATAAATAAATTAATGAGCAAATAATCTTAGTATCAAAGTCAGATTGAAATAAGCACTTTTTGGTCTACTGTTCAGGCCACTGTGTAGCAGATTCAGCACATGGGGCATCCACAGCTCCACCTCAGGAAAATGTCTACTTTCAGAAACATTGCAAAGAGACCAGGGTGATGAGCAGTTAGATGATCTTGAAGAATATCTGTAGCAGCAGAGTCTGGTAATGCCCATATGTGATTTATGGGCAAGAAACTGATGTGAAGAGGTCAGATGCACATATTTTGACTCTTTTTTTTTCCTGTGCAAATGTGTGCCTTCCAGGGGGCTCCTTGAGGTGAGTGGAGGGGGATGTTTTTGCTGTGGGACAGTGGGGCATGTTCTTTGGCTTCACTGTAGCAGATGAGCACTAGGGTAATTAGATAGTAATCTTTAGATGCTTGCATTTCAACTCACTTCCAGGTAGGAAGGTGAGTGCATTTAGAAAGCTGTTTCATGATGAGGGCCAAAGGAACAGGTGAAAGCAGAGGGTGGAGGAGAAAGGAATAGTTTCCTGGTGGTTAAGTAGTTTCTAACATACACACGTACATATACGTATGCATATATACAGATGAAAAGAAAAAGCTCAATGAAGAACACTCCTTCCCAGGCATTCATTAAATGTGTACTCTGATTTAGGAAGTGTCACCATGCTAGTAAACATATTGGAAAGACCTCTCTCCTCATCCCACCTTCAATTTAAAAAAAGAGGGAGAGAGTAAGAGGGGAAAATGAGCTCTCTCTCTCTCTCTCTCTCTCTCTCAAAAATAAATAAACATTAAAAAATATGAACTCCTCACTATTATGATATCTTGGCAATAGAGATAAGTTGAGGGGCTCTTCTGGAAATGAGAAGGAAGTCATCTCATATGTCTCACTCACTCCCCTCTTCCTGCTAGTCATCCACTATATTTGGTTGGTTCCCACAGCCTGCTGTGTAAACAGTTGGAAAGCAAAGCAAAACTTGAGCTTTGGAAGAACAAGGAACTGCCATCCTTTCACCAGTAGTAAGATGGCAGGACTGACACTGTGTAGGCCGGGCTGGCCTCCTACTAGGATACTCAGGCCCTCTAGCCAAATGTAATTTTTTTTCCATTACAAAGAAAAGCCAGGTTTATCGATGCCCTCTCCTAAACATGTACACATCTTTAATACTTTCAAGTGCACTCCCCACTTGTGTTCACCCTTTTCAGAGACCCTCCATCCAAGCTTGTGGTTCTAAAAGCTCTGATAGCAATGGCAAACTTCTGAGGGCACTTCTCTAGGACTATCTTCACTTTGAGCCTTTATTCACAAGCACAACTGTGAACTTGAAAGGAATTTTAAGTGTCAGCAGAGTAATAAGGGTCATATCTTTACTGAGAGAAAAGTGTAGCTGTTGAACAGATCCAGAGTTGGCATCAACGTCCGTGTTCAGATTTGAGGGCTATATGACCTGACCAAGGGTCTGTGTCCCTTCTGTCCAATTATGGTATAAGAACAGGTGATTTCTGAAGTCTTTTCTGCTCTAACATTCTAGGTTCTTAACCACTCCCTTTGATTTTCACAGATTTCCTCTTTGTTCTGCTCCTGTCTAGCAAGAAAGAATAATGGAAAGGGAGAGGAGGTCATACAAAGGAGCTGACTGAACAGATCATTACTTCATAACGATTTGGATATCAAGTCAACTGTATTTTTTTTTCTTTTCTTTTCTTTTTTTTTTTCAGTGTAAGACACACAGCACTTGTTTTCAGAGATGTTCTTTTTCTCATTTGATTTTTTGAAAAATTGTTGAAGTATTTATGACCATTAGGAAGATGTTTCCATTTTTACTTATTGTTGTTGCTTAAATTCCATGCATCCCACAGGCCAAAAACCCTGAGATCTTGTTCTTGGAGCAACAATAAGTGACTCTTCAAGAAAATAAAAACACAGTCTGCCAAGAGAAGTCTCCTGTCTGAAGATGTGCATCAGCTGGAGAGATTAGCTTAGCTCCTTTGCTCAAACCTACAGAGAAGTCTTTGCAGCTCTTTCTACTCTCAGATGGAATATTTGTGTGTATCTCTCGAGAGTTCCACATTTCTGAGCCCCATGTGAACATTTCAATTTATCTTTGCAATATCAATCGTCCCATGACATAGAAAGAAATTAGATGAGAAGCAGACTTCATGTGGGCAAGTTGGTTTGGCAAGTTAACACACAGTGAGCATCTGATGTTTTTCCTTTCTCAGTTAAAAAACATAAAAATAAAAAATCTTTGTGAGCAGCATGTTTTTCAAACCAAGAAAACCTTTGCCTAAGCTTATCAGAACTTCCTGCTCCCTTCAATACCACCACCGCCTTCATTCTCCTTCTCATCCCCCATCTTATCCGATTTTAACCCCTGTCCAGCTGTCCTACCTCCATAGAGTCTTGCTAAGTGCTTTTACTGGTACACTCTACCTGCATGCCCAGGACCATTGCAGGCTCCTAGTTGATTCTGGTTCAACAAGGATCCTAGGTTCAGTAAGCATCCTGGCAGGCCTAGCTACAGTATCAGAAGGACCTGATTCAGTGCCAGCAATGAGCCCCGAGTTTCCATTGGCCCTGGAGATACACCATGCTGGAACTTGGCTGTATGTTGGTTCAGGTTTCAAGCCTTTTGGCCTTGATCCCTGTTCTGTAACCTGCCTAGTGACCCTCCTAGCTCAGTTTCTTTCTAGAATTGTGGACTGCATTTAACCCCGTCTCTCTGTCTTGGTCCTTACATTTTTTCTGGTTCTTGCTTGCTCTCAGGTCCCAGAGATGAAGTGGAAGAATCTGTTCCCTATGTTGCAGATCATTGCTTGGAGGTCCTGGTGCTACAGGACAGGTCTCATAAAACTGTTCCATCTCTTCTCCATTTCTGGCCTGGAATCTTCTCATGTGCTGCCTGACCACCAAACCATACTGTAGGACAGAATCTGGCTTTCCCTTTGAACACAATGTCTCAACTTCTTGCCATAGCCATACTCTGCAACTGCATTAGGTTCTCTTGTCATGAGGCAAGAACCTGTTTCTAACATGCTTTGAGGCTGAGTCCACTGTCTTTGAGAAAATCTTTTTGCCATTCCCTTCATTCTGCTGACAAGAGAGTTCTGTGTATATTTAAATCAGTAATAAATTGCTGTTCAGGTATTACTTTTTACCTTAAGTATAATATTAGTCTTCTAGGCTAGGAACAGCACACTGGTCGTCTGATAGTAGTCAGACTACTAGTCTAGACTGGCAATCTACCAAAATGTTTCTTTAGTAAATGAAGTTGTGTTCCTTATATACCTAAAGAGCCATAGGTTCCACCATTCTCTACTGCCTTGTACCTCACTTTTCATGGAGGGGTGTTCTTATCAGCTTAGCCTCTAAACGCATTTAATTTTTTTAAACAAATTTTTTTTATTTTAATTCAAGTATAGTTAACATATAGTGTTATATTAGTTGCAAGTGTATACTACTGTGATTCAACAATTCTAAACACTACTCAGGGCTCATCATAATACGTGTACTCTTAATCCCCATCACTTTTTGCCCATCCTTCCATCCATCTCCCCTCTGGTAACCATCAGTTTGTTCTCTACGCTTAAGAAAGAGTCTATTTCTGCGGTGCCTGAATTGCTCAGTTGGATAAGAGTCTGACTTGGACTCAAGTCATGATCTCACAGCTCATGGGTTCAAGCTCCATGTCAGGCTCTGACAGCTCAGAGCCTGGAGCCTGCTTCAAATTCTGTGTCTCCCTCTCTCTCTGCCCCTCCCACACTCATGCTCTGTCTCTCTTAAAAATAAATAAATTTCAAAAGAATATTTAAAAAAAAAGGAAGAGTCTATTTCTTGGTTTGTCTCTCTTTGTTTCTTTGCTCATTTGTTTCTTGTTTCTTAAATTCCACATATGAGTATTTGTCTTCCTCTAATTGGCTTATTTTACTTAGCATTTTACTCCATAGCTCCGTCCATGTTATTGCAAATGGAAAATTTTCATTATTTTTGGCTGAATAATATACCATTTTGTGTGTGTGTGTGTGTGTGTGTGTGTGTGTGTGTGTGTGTGTGTATCACCTCTTCTTTATTCATCTATTGATGGACATTGGGGCTGCTTCCATATCCAGCTATTGTAAATAATGCTGCTGTAAACATTGGGGTGCATGTATCCCTTTGAATTAGTATTTTTGTATTCTTTGGGTAAATATCCAACAGTGCAATTGCTGGATCATTGGGTAGTTGCATTTTTAACTTTCTAAGGAAACTCCATACTGCTTTCCACAGTAGCTGCACCAGTTTGCACTCCCACCAACAAACAGTGCACAAGGATTCTTATTTCTCCATATCCTCTCCAACACTCTTGTTTCTTGTGTTTTTTATTTAATTAAGACATTTGAATTTTTAATCCTTTTTGTAGGCCTTCTAAAATCTTCTTACCACCACAATACTACTACTTCGATTTTTCCTTTACTCCTATTTTCATATTCCAATGTAGCTAAGCTAATTTTCACCAGGTTCTATGGCACTCTTGGTGGAGTTAATGAGGGCACCGATGCTGCCCATTTATACATGACTAGAGCTACATCCGAAGAGGAGACACTTTTGCTATTTTTTATTTTAATTAAAGCCCTAAACTGCAGCCAATGTCTTTGTAAATAGGGAATTGGTGCTGGCTCTGTGCTCATAGTCAATTCCCTTCACTCTTCCCTTTATGGTCTAAATCCTCATCACCCAGACTGCCTAAGGAACCATCAGGATTAATCCCGTGAAGCCCTTTGTCCCTGTTTATTTTAGCCACATGGGAATCCCAGTATTCATTAGGTTATACAGATACTCTAATCCAATCCAATCAAACCCCTCCTTAACCTCCCACAAGCCTTCTACCATATGCTCTGGAAATCATTACCAAAATCTTTTGAACACTCCCTTCAACTTTTTGCTCTCATACCTGATTTCCCCTTAAAAATATCTCCTACAAACCTCTCAAAGAGTGGTTATTTTCTCTTCTAAACCCTTCTGCTAATGGCCTGTACATGGGTGGGTTATATTACCTTCTTGTCACTTCCTAGATATTTTTCCCTCTCTTCCAAGTCCCCCAAACTCTTTTGAATCTTGACCCATCAGACTTCATTGCAACTACTTCTAGCTCTCACACTTTTCTACTGCTTTCTTCTCTCTCTAGACACGAGCTCCATGAGAAAAGGGACTGGACCTGTTTGTTCACTGCTGATTTTATAGACATTAGATAAGTACCTAAAATATAAGAGATGATCATTAAATATTTCTCGAATGAGTTAATGAATGAAATCCAACTAGTGTACCTTCCTTCCTTACCTTGATCTCCTAAGTCAATATCCTTTCATGTCAAAGATACCACTCTAGTCACCAAAGCTGATGACATTACTTCTTTGTTCCCAGAATCCTCAAATACTGCTCAGGACCCATGTCATTCCTTGAACTTCCAGTCACTCTGTTACAATTGTCCATCTCTTATCCTGAAACTAGCTCTTTCAGTGTCTGAATCCCCGGTTCTTCCATCTGTAACTGTTTCTTTTTCTCCCTGTTTTGGATGTTTTACCTCCACTAAATGTTTTCAGTGTTTTGCTCTCAAATGTTTCTTTTTCTATCTTTTCATTCTCTTCTTGGGTGACAATATCTATTCCCACAAATGAAACAGAAATCTGTGTTTCTGTTAATTATTATTAATCTTTTATTATATGGCCCAATCCCTCCTGCTTAGCTCTTTGGGAGATATCTACACAGATATCACACTAATATTTCAGGTTGAACTTGTTTAAATGAAACTTAACCATCTTGTTCCTTGTTCTGTCATCTGTTTCTCTATATGATAATGAAATCATGTTACTCCTAGTAACCGTACACAATTGGTTATGTAATCTTGCCGCTACTACCCATAAGTCTCTGATGTCAATTTCTTCTTTCTGCTCTTCAATCATTATAAACTGGGACATTCTTTACCTCTTAAATGACTACCCTAGTACTCCATCCTTCTTGAGAAAAAAAATGGTTTCTCTAGAGTACTTTCTTTGTCACTTCTTTTCCCCAAAAACGTTCACAATGGCCACATTGCATGTAAAAACATTCCAAACTCTTTGGAAAGGGGCTTCCATGGTTTAGGTAAAATATATGTTTCTAAAATTCTTTCTCACTCATCTTTTTTTCACACTTCCTTTATTTTTCAGTTAAAGTGAACTCCCTACTATTCCCAATTTAGGCTCATATTTTCTCCTTCTCCACTGCTGCTTTTATAGCTTATTTATTTGTTTTACAGTTAGCATTCTCTCCCACCACTCTACCTAATGCCCCATTTTTCTAAATCCTACAATCCTCTACAAATGGAAGCAATAGCATTATAGTTAATACTTCAAATTATACCCTTGTGCACAAATATGAGCCTAGAGCACTTTGCCTTACAGCCACAGGCACAATTAAGAAGAACTAAGTTCATCAAAAACATCCTAAATGCTTATTCACTACACAGGACTTTCTATAACCACCGTACTTATGTGTTCTTGATAAAAATAAATAAATAAATAAATAAATCCCAGCAGGAACTAGAATTGTGACCCTGATTGTGAATAATGGCATACATACAGTGCCCTGCAATAGCTACCAGAAAACAACAGTGAGAGTTAATAGCCTGTGTTGTCTCTTAACTGCCCATTGCCAGCAATAGGTTTTGCTCTAAATAGTCTATATTCCTAGTTTCAAGGGTCTTCACTTCTATCAGACAGAAGTGCTGTAATGAGAACAAGCCAAGAAGGGAATGATGTAGGCAACAAGCCAAAATACAAGTGTTACAACAGCCTAGTCAGGGAAGCATAGGAACAAATAATTGAAATTAGAAAAAAAATCCTAGATTTTCAGAGGCAAGAGCAGACTCATAAATCAGACTTGAAAATTTAATTTGAGGGCTTTTCTCCTCCTTGCCTTTTTTTTTTTTGCCTCCTGGAGTTGTGCTACAGGCTTGAGCAGAGGAAGCAGAATGTAATTAATCGATGTGAATTGGCTTCATTAATGGATTGCTACTCCCTCTGTTTCCTCTAGTCAAGAAAGTGTTTCTAAAAGCGCTCTTTGGCAGCAATGCTACACACAAGTCTGGATCCATGGCAGGAGAAGAAACACTGAAATACTTGCATGAAGAGATCACATGTTTGCTATTGACTGATAAAGAAATTTAGTTACTTAGCTCATTAACTGTTCTGCCTACAAATACTACTCATGCTTTTTAATCAATTAACATATGTTCAATCAAACCTGATTTTTTGCATCGATTATATATTTAGATGTTACAACAAAATAGTGAGATGTGAAGTTTCCTTTGCAGTTCACAAATGTCCTAAGACCCCTAGAAAACACACAATGATATGCATTTCTATACCCACAGCAAATACACCATTAATCTGTGCTAATAAAGGGGAACAGCAGGCTAATCATAGCTCATTTATATTTGGCTTTGGAATGTGTTATGTGGTTGGCAGAAGATTTACCTTACTAATTATGTCTTACTTAAATTAATAATACAGTTAATTTGCATTCCCTTAGCACACAACACTTGACAGTGAAAAGAAATATGCTAAGTGATGAGGGGAAATCATTTTTTCTGATAGTGTGTGTATATGTGTGATGACATTGTACATATATTTTGAATAAAAATCTTCAACATAGGAGGCAAGAAGAGTTAAAATTATGTTTAAAAATTCCTGTCTCCTATTGGCTAATTTGCATAGTCATTGTTTCTCTGTAGTTTTTCCTACTCTTTCTGAGACTAAATAAGTTTGGAAGTTAAATCTTGGATTAACAAATATGTTTGTAAGGCATCTACTATATATTGAGCACTATGCTTGGTGCTGTGAAAGGATATGAAGTTCTAAAAATCTGGAGGGGGAAATATAAAGAGACCCGTTCCTGATATGCTATACTTGATATTTGTTTTGTTTCTACAGATAGTAGAAACTAGATCATGGAAACCATGCCCTTCAATCCTGAATTGCTAATGTAGGGGAGATGATAGTAATTAATGAGTTTACTTTTGAACAGAATAAAGAAGTTGAAAAGGGGTGTCTGAATTCCTGGTAAATGAAGTCTATGAGCATAACAGACCTATGTATCTTTACTAACGCTCTATAAAGTAGAGTTTTAACTCTCCTCCTCTAAGATAGAATAAAGAGTAAGTAATGTCCTCCAACGATTCTACTCTGGCATAATAACATTGCTCAGTTATTCCACTTTTGATACTTTCCCAGACAAACCCAGACAGTTGGTCACCTTGGTAGATATGAAGATTTATTATATTTCAGCTGAATAATGTAATGTTGATCCCCCTGCTTTTGGAATTGTTCAAAACTGGATATGGAAGGCAAACCCTGTTCTACAATTCATAAACATATTCATTGACATTGGAATACAGATTTTTACATCCCTCACTTTTAGCACAAGTATCACATAAGACTCTTGTAAGTTTGGTTAAGAAATACCAGAGTCTCTTCTATTATTCATTTCTGATTAGAGTCTCTTCTATTATTCATTTCTGATTAGTTAGTAGTTGAATATATATTAATTGATTTCATTATGACACTGTAGAGGGAAAACACGGAGAGATTTAAACCTCTTCTAGATTGGGAGGAGGGTGGTGGCAGAGTGGGCGTGGAGGACCCTAGGCTTGCCTCAGCCCATGAATGCACCTAGATAACTATCATGTCATTCTAATATACCAGAAACTGATCTGAAGACTGGCAGGACAAACTCCACAACTAAAGGTAGAAAAGAGACCACATTGATGAAGGTAGGAAGTGAAGGGACATAGTTTGGGAGAAAAATGGATTGTGGCTACTATGGTTGAGAGGGAGCTGTGGTCATGGTGAAGGGCGAAGACAAACTAACACCAGGAGAGCAAAAAGTGGACATGATTTCCCATAGCAATTGTCCTGGAAACCCAGAGGGATATGAATTTTGTAAGTTCTTACAACCAGTGGGGCTTAAAGCCTTGTGTTTTAAAGGTCAGTGTGCTTGGCACTGGGAGAGCTCAGAGAACATTGGGGCTGTTCTTGGAGAAAAGGCAGAACAAAAAGCCTGTGGACATATAGCATGGAAACAATGATCTGCAGTGTCTGGCACATACAGTGGGCATGATAGTTGCTCATTTCAGACTGTGTCCCATAGAGGCAGTGTTCATGGAGAGACCCCTCTGGGAACAAAGGAATTGGTGGATGCCATTTCCCTTCCCCACTCCTTAGCATAAACACAAAGCCACCTGCAGAAACCACTGTAGCACCACCTAACTTGCTTATACCAAGGCCCTCACCCATGTTCTGGTGGAACTGCACTTCCTCATCATGCTTGCCCCAGTCCCACAACAGCAGGCCTCCTAGGAAATCAACCCAAAACTCTGTTTGCACCATGACTCCTGTCATGAGTTTTGTGGAGACTTGTTCTGGTGGTGATGACCACAGGTCCCATTTCACAAACAGATCAAAGCACACCTAGTTAAAATGTACCACATTCAGACCAGGGATGAACCATTCCCCACAATAGGCAAAGAGGGCCTCTGCAAACAACTGGCCTAAAGGATAAAGAGGCTAGGACACAACAGCAGAGCACATGCAGCACACATTGGAGACATTCCTTGAAGCATCAGGTCCTTAGAAATAGGGCACATTACACTGAAGGGCTCTACAGAACTTCTTTTTCATAAGACCATTACTGTCATAAATAGGAGACATAGCTGACTTTCCTAACACACAGGAGCAGGCACACAAAATGAGATGATAAGGAAATTTGTCCAAATGAAAGAACAGGACAAGGTCACAGCCAGATATCTAAGTGCAACAGATATAAGCAATATGCCTGATGGAGAATTTAGAGTAATGATCATGGAGATACTCACTGGACTTGAGAGAAGAGTGGAGGATATCAGGGAGACCATTAACACAGATATAAGAAATAACATAGCAGAGGGGCGCCTGGGTGGCTTAGTCAGTTAAGCGTCCGACTTTCGCTTAGGTCATGATCTCGTGGTTTGTGGGTTTGAGCCCTGCTTCAGGCTCTGTGCTGACTTGCCAGCTCAGAGCCTGGAGCCTATTTCAGGGTCTGTATCTCCCTCTCTCTCTCTGACCCTCCCCTGCTCACACTGTCTCTCTCTCTCTCTCTCTCCTAGAAATAAATAAAAATATTTAAAAAAAAAGAAGAAATAACATAGCAGAAATAAAGTGCTCAATAAACAAAATCAGAAACATGCTTGATGGAATGAAAGGCAGGCTGGTTAAAGCAGAGGGGTGAATTAATAACCTAGAAGACAGAATAAATGGAAAGTGTTCAAGCTGAATAAAAGCGAGAAAAAAGAATTATGCAAAATGAGAATATACTTAGGGAACTCAGTGACTCCATCCAACAATAATATTCATATTATAGGAGTCCCAGGAGAAGAGAGAGAAAAGGGAGCAGAGACTTTACTTGAAGAAATAATCCTGAAAACTACCCTAATCTGAGAAAGGAAACAGATATCCAGATCAGGAGGCACAGAGAAACCTGTCAAAATAAACAAAAGCATATCTATACCAAGACATACTATAATTAAAATGGCAAAAAATAGTGATAAAAATATATGAAAGAAGCAAGACAAAAGTAGACAGCCACATACAAAAAAACCTCTATGAGGCTATTAGCATATTTTTCAGCAGAAACTTTCCAAGCCAGAAAGGAATGACATGATATATTCCAAGCGATGAATGGCAAAAAGCTGCAAACAAGAATACTCTATCCACCAAGGCTATCATTCAGAATAGAAAGAGAGATGAAGAGTCTCTCAGACAAATAAAAACTAAAGGAATTAATGACTACTAAACTAGCCCTGTAAGAGATATTAAAGATGACTCTTTGAGTGTAAAACAAAGATCAAAAATGACAATATGGGGGTGCCTGGGTGGCTCGGTTGGTTAAGCATCTGACTTCAGCTCAGGTCATAATCTCATGGTTCATGGGTTCGAGCCCTGCATTGGACTCTGTGCTGACAGCCAGCTCAGAGCTTGGAGCCTGTTTTGGATTCTGTGTCTCCCTCTCTCTCTGACCCTTCCCTGTTTACGCTGTCTCTATCTCTGTCTCAGAAATAAATAAAAACATTAAAAATTTTTTAAATGACAATTGAAGTAGGAAACACAAAAGCAGTAGAAAAGAATATTTCTATAAAGAATCAGCCGATTAACTTTTGCAATAGTTTACATTAATATCCCCAAAATGAAACAAAGCAAAACTAAACTATTGGGCTACATCAAAATAAAAATCTTCTGCACAGTGAAGGAAGCAATCAACAAAACAGAAAGGCCACCTACAGAATAGGATAAGCTATTTGCAAATGACATATTCAATAAAGGGTTAGTATTCAAAATACATAAAGTAATTATGCAACTCAACACCGAAAAAAATAAACAATAATCCAGCGAAAAATGGGCAAAAGACATGAACAGATATTTCTCCAAAGAAGACATATAAGATGGCCAACAGACAAATGAAAAGATGTTCAATATCACTCATGATTATGAAAATAACAAATCAAAACTACCATGAGATATCACTTCACACCTGTCAGAATGGCTAAAACACAAGAAACAACAGGTGTTGGCAAGAATGTGGAGAAAAAGAAACTCTCATGCACTGTTGGTGGGAATGCAAACTGGTACAGCCACCCTGAAAAAGTATGGAGGATTCTCAAAAAGTTAAAAATAGAAGTATCCTATGATGCCCAGCAATCACACTGTGGGCGTTTACCCAAGGAATACAAAAACACTAATTCAAAGATATAGATGTACCCCAAAGTTTATAGCAACATTATTTATAATAGCCAAGATAGGAAAGTAGCCCATGTGTCCATCAATTGATAAATGGAAAAAGAAGATGTGATACACACACACACACACACACACACACACACACACACACACACAGAGTAATATAATCCAGCCGTAATAAAGAATGAAATCTTGCCATTTGCAATAACATGGATGAAGCTAGAGTGTACAATGCTAAGTGAAATCAATCTATTCAAGGAAGAAAAATTTATATGATTTTACTCATATCTGGAATTTAAGAAACAAAACAAATGAACAAATGGGAAAAATAGAAGGAGACAAATAGATACTTAGCTATAGAAAACAAACTGATGGTTAACAGAGGAGAGGGTTGTGGGGCTCAGTGTGGAGCTCAAATCTATTGAACAATGAGATAATGACCTGAGCAGAAATCAAGAGTTAGATGCTTAACTGACTGAGCCACCCCAATGCCCCTTAAACTTCCTACTTTGTGGACTTGGACAAATTACTCAGTTTCAATGAGTAAAATAAGTACACTGATACCCATATATCATGGTTTAGTTACAAGAACTAGAAATAAAATATGTTAATACTTTAGCAAAGTGCTTTGTTATTTTAGCAATACTTCCTTTCTTTAAGTGGAGTCATATTTTGCTTCTTTTTAATTGCAATGACAGAAATTTCAGGACACAAATATCAGAATGGTCACAGGATTTCACAGTCCCTTTCTCTAGTATAAAATAGGAAATAAAAAATAAACAAATATGCAATTAAATACCTTAAAGCCTTTAATTCAACAGCTTAAACATACATAAAAAGTATATGCCAATATTAAGCTCAATAGAAGTGAATATTATAGGTGACTTTGAAAAGCAGATTCAAATAATACGTAATATTATTCCAGGAATACTACATTCCATTCTGAATATCACATGTATAGGTATCATCATAAAAGAGTGGTTCTGATAATAAAAGAGCTCAAAGTAATCACAGAAGGGACTATATAATTTGTCTTTCAGAAGAAGGAGTGCATGGAATAAGAGCAGACTTCAAATATCTGTCTTAAAGGCTGTCATGAGAAGAACCCTAAACAATAGAGTGATGCCTATTGAGCAGATTTTTTTTTTTTTTACAAATAGTTGATTGTTGAGTTGGTTTCCATATAACACCCAGTGCTCATCCCCATAAGTGCCCTCCTCCATGCCCATCTCCCCCCTCCCCTCCCACCCATCAGTCCTCAGTTTGTTCTCATCATTTAAGAGTCTCTCATGGTTTGCCTCTCTCCCTCTCCCCCACCATTTCCCCCCTTCTTCTCCCCCATGGTCCTCTGTTAAGTTCCTCCTAATCCTCCTATATGTGCAAATATATGATATTTGTCCTTCTCTGCCTGCAGTCAGATTTTTTTTTAATATATATGTGAAGATGATTCATTGTTCTGGCGGTGGGGGGAAGCATGTACATAGGACCTAACAAATCCAGTAGAGTTTCACCTTTTCCATATAACACACAGTGCTCATCCCAACAAATGCCCTCCCCATGCCTATCACCCCCTTCCCCTCTCACATCAGTTTGTTCTCAGCATTCAAGAGTCTCTCATGGTTTGCCTCCCTCCCTCTCCCCAACTATTTTTCCCCTTCTTTTTCTCTTTTTAAGCAGTAATGTCACTGGATATTAAACCTCCTTAGGCTTATTTTTCTAAATTGTAAATCATGTCAACAATAAGGTTTGTATAAGGATTAAGTGAGGGGACATGTATAAAAGTACTAGCACAGTGCCTTGAACTTAAAAGATGCTCGATAAGAATCTCTTTCTGTTTGTAACAGTTTTATGTCAAAAATGTTCAAAGATGGAATTGAGTATAATGGGAGGCAGTCATTTTCCCATGCTATGAATTGGTTAAGCAAATGATAAATAACTACTTGAAAGAATATAAGAGGAGAGAATCAAGCTTCTTAAATTAAATTTCTTTCAGAATTCCTTCCAACTCTAAATTTTAAGATTTTGTGATTATCAACGCATATACACACACAAATATCTTGGAGAAAAGATAAATGAGTAGCAATGATGTATTTTCAGGAATAAGCACAAATTGACCAATATTTGGAAAATTATTCTATCTTGTTAACTCATAGTAAAGTGATATGCTTTACACTGGCCAGGAGGAAAAAGAAATGAAATTGGTAAAACTTCATTAAATTAGCATGTCTTCCTTTGCCAGATATATGGATCAGTTCTTCATCTTTAGAGGACCTTTTGCCAGTGATAAAAATTAATAACCTACTTGTCCCATTTCTTGATATTTATATTAAGGAAATATGTCTTTGTAAGTAATTATTATTTTAAAAAGTCAACTGGTAGAAATGATATACAGCAAAAAATAGAAAAGAGTTTTAGTACATTAATGACTGGAATGTTAAATTCAGCAGCAGCTTTGACTAATGTCATGAACTCATCCACAATATTCTAAGAAGAAAAAAGAGAAAATGAATTTTATGTAAATTTTTTAAATGTTTTATTTATTTCTGAGACAGAGATAGAGACAGTGTAAACAGGGGAGAATCAGAGAGAGAGGGAGACACAGAATCTGAAGACATGCTCCAGGCTCTGAGCTAGCTGTCAGCACAGAGCCCGACGTGGGCCTTGAACCCACAAGTCGTGAGATCATGACCTGAGTCAAAGTCGGACGCTTAACTGACTGAGCCACCCAGGCACCCTGAAAAAATGAATTGTTAAGTCAGTATTCCAGACCACCAGAAACATATGCACACCAAGTTATAGGTAATATTTTTAATAAAATTTAAAAAGATACAATACGGTCTAAGGATTTTATATGTAATGTAAAACTTTTGATCCAGATGTGATATAGGGATGTTACACATTTATTCAAGCTATAGTCACTTACAATTTTTTTAGTTATAACTTTACTGTATTTATGTGAGATTTGGTTACTGAAGAGTAGTAGGGCCCTTACATCATATACTGAACTAAATGAAAAGTCTATTGTTTATGAAATAATGTTACATTAGAAAGTGGAAGACAATATTATATATCCATTGTGACAAAGCCATTAACTGTCCATAAAATCCAGTCTCTGCTTCCTCAGTATTAATAGATTTATAGCTTAGCATGTGGCTGCAGCATTACATTTCTCTGTCTCCCTTGGAGTTAGAAGATATCATGTGACTAATTTTAATAGAAGGTAAACAGAGGTGATGTATGACATTGATAGACTTAAGACCAGCCGTATCTTCTCCATACTCCCTCCCCCACTGTCTTGTAGACTGGAGTGATGAGAACCAGACTGATCTTAGCTACCATATAGTTGAGAAGTCAGAGCCACCATTAGCCTGAGTCTCTAACTGTGTGAAGTAGAGGTACCATTAACCTGGCTGTTAGGTGAGAAAAATAAACTTTATCCATCTTGTTAGAGTCACTAAGCTTTCAGATTTTATTTACTTACTATTTATTTATGCATTTATTTATTTATTGCCACAGAGGCTTAGAATTTGACTCTACCAATTACTCTCAAAGTATGAAATATGCAATCATATAATAATACAATGACAAGAGGCTCTAGGGAATTATGAACAATGATTGTTTTAGGTGATGTGTTATAAAATTATTCAAATATATTCAAAAGAAAAGTAAAATTTATTTGGACAATTAACTATTATGCATCAGTCAAGTGTCAGTCTATACAAATAATATTTCTATAGATTCCATCTTCCTCTGAAATCTGAGGAAGGCTATATATTAAAAACAGGAGCAAACTGCTAAGGCAATTCACATTTGATTCCTAATTGCACATTTACCAGAAGAAAATTTGGCATTTGGATTCAGCATTTAAATTCACTACTATTCAAGAGCAACCCAAATCCCTAAATTCAATTAAAAAGGTCATTACCCCCTGGAACTGAAGGTGATCTTTTAATTACAATATTGCTAATGCATTGAGAGAGAAGACAGTATGGTTTAGTTCAATTAGCACATTTAAGTCAAAGCAAGTTCCAGTTGAATGTGGGTGACTTTCCAAATGTATTACTTCTTTGTCCCTTTGCTTTTCTTTCTCTTTCAATTCCTTCTTCTTTCCCTCTTTCCCTTCCTTTACTCCCTCCTTCCTTATTTTTTTAAAATGGAGTGTGAATATAGTCCTGGCACTTAAGATTCTAGTCTCCATTTTATCTGTAAATTGCTGCTAAAGCTGCTAATAACTAAGTGTATATAACATTTTGTTTTGCAAAACTCTTCAAATTTATATGAATATTGGCAGAACGATTTGATGAGAAATTTTTAACTTCACCCTCTGAGGTGAAATAAAACATACGCTGTGTTTTCCCTAGCAAAATACAATAGACAATTACTTTATCGTGGTATATGACACATACTGTGCTATGGAAAAGGGAAAAAGTGAACATAATTGATACCTGACTACCAACAGATATTTATTAAGGTTAATCTATACTAAGAAAGAGGCATTTCATGATGACATTCCAAGCCAAAGAATACTAAAGAATATGCTCTTGGAGAAAGCTCTGAGCTTTCCTATTGGGTAGCATTCAGATGAGCTTCCTTGTAAGTTTTCAAATAAATGAGAAACAGTCTTCTCTTTAAAGTGTATGTAAAACTTAGGAAATTAATTCTTATGGTAAAGCTAATAGTAACAAAACTCTGCTATCAGATTAAACTGAAATAAAGTTCATACCAGCCACTTATCTGGAATTTAACTTCAAGGGAAACAGTTGATTTTAATTTGCCCAGGTTGGTTATGGCAGTAAGGGGCTTGGAGAGGCTGTTCATGGGATCTCTCACAGATTTGAGTCGGCTAGACTAGACAGTTATTCAATCATTCAACAAAAGCACTGAACTGCCCACTGAGAGCTGGAGCTGGGCAGCTACACAGGGAAAAGACTAGACCCCGCTCTTTCTCTAAATTCTCATTAAGTCCTTGTCTTACCAAAGAGGGAACAATTTCCCTTTAATTTATCTCTCCACTGACAAACATGCATTCAGAGCATCCTCTTTGACAAGCAATCTGTTTGGCTTTGTACCCTAAGTAAAACCATATCTTTTTAAATATTATGATATTCAACTAATATATGTTCTTTAAAGAAAATTTGGAAATAACAGAAAAGGAAAACAAATAGCCTCTCTTCCCCAAAATTATTAACATGTTCTTTATTTCCTTTCAGATTTTATTTCTTTTATTTCTCTTTTGCTTGTAGTTATTTTTTAAGTTGAAATTATACTGTTTTTGTTCATGTTCATTTGTCCTTAGTGTTATCACAAACTTTTCATAAAAAATTAATAGCAGCATATTTCATAATATACCATGGTTTTTCTTTCTTTTGTATACATTTGTATACAACAATGATTTCTCTTATTGTTTTCTCCATTGGGGGTTAGAATTGAGATAATCACCATTGTAAATAGCATTTTCTTAGAAGTAGAGTATTGAGTCAAAAAATAAATATATCTTTAAGTTGCTTCACTCATATTGTCAATGTACACTCTTCACGGCTTGAAACAAATTACATTCCACATAATAAGATAGGAGAATGCTCTCCCTCTGCTTGCTCTTTCTCTCTTAAATGTCTTAAGTAAACATTGTAAAAAATTATTCATGACCACTGGCACATTTAGAATCTTTTTACTTCCTGGTTCAATTTTGGCAGTGTGTTTTCCCAAAAAATTGTTTCTAAGACCTTCAAACGTACTAAGATTTAGTGGTACATAGTATATTCTTACAAAAAAAGTTACTGTGTTAACATACTCTCATTTTAACTTGTAACATTTATAATGTTATATGTTTAACTTATTATTTGATTTCTTGTGGAAATCAAAAAGCACTGAACTGCCCACTGAAAGCTGGGCAGTGGAGTGGTCTTTGTTTTAAATAACCAGAGTTAATGCATATATAAAATCTTCTGATATCCCATTTCTAATAAATAAATTTTTGCTTTTATCTCCATCATTTTCTTTTCTTCTGCCTTTTTATTTTTTTAACTAGGAAGAATATTAAAGGAAAAAATGTTATTTCTTCACATTTCTTCCTTTTCTCCTGTTCTTGCCATGGTTCTCTGCAGGCAGAGTTAACTCCCGGCTCCATTGACCTAGGCTTGGTTATGAGACTCGCTTTCAGTAACAGGATGTTAGTAGGAAAGAAAGTGTGCCAGGCCCAAGCAGGGGCTTCAAGAAGCCTTCTGTGTGTTCCTCTTATGCATCCTGTGGTCTGCTCTTCCCTTAGGAACATATATACCACATAGTGGTCCTTCACTCAGTATCACAGAAATAAAAGATACATGGAGCAACATGAACCCAAACTATAGAGTGGAGTAGAGTGGAAACTCCTGGCCTCTGTTCCACCTCTCTCATCAATATAGTGGGAAAAACACATAGTGTAGCCACTGAGACTATGTTATCAGGCAGGGTAACCTAGTGAAAAGTGACGAATACAATTTTACACGATCTTTCCTGTCTCAGTAAGTTAAACCCCTCCTTCATTTATGTGTCATTTTTCTAGTTTAGGAATAAAAAAGCCAAAATGGTTCCACTGTGTGTAACTTTTTAGTATGCCAGAAATTTGATGTCTTAATTTTAAAAACTTTCTAAAAAGCATGGAAATATAGTTATATTATCCATCTGACCTATATATATATATATTATATATTATATAATATATATTTCCATTTGACATATATATGTCAATATAATATAGATATTATATATGCATATATACATTTCTACATGTGTTTTAAAAAATATTTTAATGTGTTATTCATTTATAGCATTATCGTGGTGATTTCACAGAGTTGGGACCTCATGAATTTTATAATTTTGAATAGATTCCTGTTGTCTTTATGGCCTACTATGTATTTTAAAACTATTTTGATAAACAATTCAAATTAATATTCATTTGACCTTTAGTGAAAATTTATATTTAAATTTTTAAACTTAATCTAAAACTTGGATTTAATTAGGGAGATAAATGTATTCCCCTTATTACTAATGGCTGACAAGTTTAGATTTATTGCTGCATTGTTTCTTTCATTTTCTTTAGTGATACAAAAACCTTTTATATCTCCCAAAGTTTTCAAACACATCCTTGAACCATTTTGTCAGGTTGACAAATTTAAGAAAAATATTAAAATATTGGTATACTAACACATTCTTCTGTCTCAACTCTGTGTAAAATGAGGAACATAAAATATTTTTTTCATTTCTAAATGACCTTAATTTTCAGTATTGAAACATATGTTTGAGGATTGTGGATGTTGATTATGATTATGTTACAACCAAAATACTCATTTATTTACTCTCCTGGAGTTTTTCGAAACATTTGTAATAAGCAATGACGGGCTTTGCTATGAGTTCTTGCAACTTAGCTCTTTACGATGAAGTGGAATCATGCTCATTGCAGTGCTCATACATTATTGAATTGTGCTTTTCAAGTGCTCTTCATTTTTCCATTCAGTTGGATATCTTCAAGCAGGATTATTCGAAAGTGATTCATTAGTGACATATTTGATTCTTTGCATCTTAAAAACTGCCTTCACAAACTAATAACAACACTCCTACATGTATAATTATTAAAATGCATTTTTTTGTTTACTGTAACACCCTAGATAGTGCTTCCATTTTCTTCTGGCATTATTGTAGTGCAGATAAAATTTGATACTAACTTAATGGCTGTACCTTTCAACTAATTTCCCTCGCTCTTCCCACACTAAAGGATATGTCTTTATTATTGGAATTTTAAAACCAGGCAGTACATTTCTAGCCATGGATACTTCCATGAAACAGTGATCCCATTAAACATAAAAACTCAAAGCATATTAGTTCAGAAAATAGTTCTTTACTATGATATTTATTATTCTTTTTGATCAGTTTGGTTTTGATTCTCAAGGATTGGTTCTCAGCTGTCTATAAATTGTTTCTTTGGTTTTTTTCCCCTGAATATCTATTATACCTTTGACTAATCTGCATTCTTGGGGCGCCTGGGTGGCTCAGTCAGTTAAGCACCCGACATCAGCTCAGGTCATGATCTCACAGTTTGTGGTTTTGAGCCCTGCTTTGGGCTCTGTGCTGACAGCTCAGAGCCTGGAGCCTGCTTCAGTTTCTGTGTTTCCCTCTCTCTCTGCCCCTCCCCTTCTCATGCTCTGTCTCTCTCTGTCTCTCAAAAATAAATTAAATGTAAAAAATTTAAAACAAAAAAATCTGCATTCTCAATGTGCTTTTTAAAGTTGTTCTCTATATCTGGTTGGATTATGTGTTTTGCCAATTCTGTTTTTACCACCACCCATGAATATTTTTATCATTTTCATATATTTCATTTTTCCAAAATTCCCTCTTATCCCAGATTTCTTATGCCCACAATCTATATATCTGGAGGTAACTGTTAAATATAATTGGATATAGGGCCCCTGAGTGGCTCAGTGGGTTAAGCGTCTGACTTCAGCTCAGGTCATGACCTTGCAGTCTGTGAGTTCCAGCCCCGCATCAGGCTCTGTGCTGTCAGCTCAGAGCCTGGAGCCTGCTTCAGATTCTGTGTCTCCCTCTCTCTCTGCCCCTTCCCCACACATGCTTTGTCTCTCTCTGTCTCAAAAATGAATAAATGTCAAAAAATTTTAAAAAATAATTGGGGTATAACTTGCTTATAATATCATACTAATTTCAGATGCATAATATAATGATTCAACATATATGTATACATAAAGGCACCACAATAAGACTAGTTGCCATCTGTTACCATACATGGTTTTTACAAGCAAATAGCCATTTTTTTAATCACCTTTCATCTTTTCTTCAGTGGTTTCATGTTTTTTGGTTCTTTGTTGGGAAATTAAAGAATATATATTCTAGAAAAATCCCTTCCTGAAATAATTATTTATCTTTGCAGTCTTAAAGACACCAAAACCTTCTTATGTTATTAGCTCTTTCAGTAGACTCTAGTTTGGTTGTCACTGATTTCAGTGAGGCAATCTCTACCCAAGTCCAACATTTTTCATAGAAATGAGTGTAGATGCTTCCTTTAATTTCCATTGCTATTTACCTGGGTACAGCCATATATTCCCCTCTGATCTTGCCAGTGAAGCACAACTTAAGTGAGACTGTATATTTGCCTGCTTCCCTAATCATTTAAGTAAAATAGGTAAATTTATTTTGTGATTATTTTAAGCACCCTAATTTTTCTTCTCCCCATACCAGTGGTATTTTACTGCTTTTCTTAAAATGTACTTCATCTTGAGGCACCTGGGTGGCTCAGCCAGTTAAGTGACTAATTTCAGCTCAGGTCATGATCTCAGAGTTCCTGAGTTCAATTCCCACATAGGGCTCTGTGCTGACAGTGCAAAGCCTGCTTTGGATCATCTGTCCCTCTCTCTCTCTGTCTCTCCCCTGCTCACTCATGTGAGTGCTCTCTCTCTCTCTCTCACTCAAAAATAAATAAACTTTTTTTTAATGTGCTTCTGCTAGGGGTACCTGGGTGGCTCAGTTGGTTGAGCATCAGGCTCTTCATTTCAGCTCAGGTCATGATTCTAGGGTTGTAGGATCAAGCCCCACTTCAGGCTCTACCCTATGTATGAAGCCTGCTTGAGATACTGTTCCCACCCTGTCTCCCTCCCCTGCTCTCTCTAAAAATATTTTTAATTAAAAATATACTTCATCTAAATGTTGTATGTCTTCTGTAATTAATTTCTTTTAAAATTTATTTTATTTTTAATAAAATTCTTCATATTAAAGGTATATAACATGATGATTTGATATACATATGCATAGTGAAATGATTGCTATAAGTCCAGATAATTAATACACCCATCTCCTCACATAATTACCTTTGTGTGTGTGTATGAGAGAGAGAGAGAGACGAGAGTACCTGAAAGTTGCTCTTTCACCACATTTTCAGTATTTAATATAGTATTAATTACAGTTATCATACTGTACATTATTCATTCTACATAACTCCAACTTTGTATCCCTTGACCAACATATCCCCATTTCCCGTACTTCCCAGACCCTAGTAACTACCTTTCTATTGTCTGCTTTTATATATTTAACTATTTTGGATACTACATATAGGTGATATCATGAAAAAATTATTTCCTTCTGTGTCTGGCTTTTTCACTTAGCGTAATGTCCTCTATGTTCATCCATGTTGCAAACAGCAGGATCTTCTTTTAAGGCTGCATAATATTCCTGTGTGTGTGTGTGTGTCACAATTTCTTTATCTGTTCATCTGTTGATCAGACTTGTTTTCTGGGCTATTGTGAAAAATAAGAAATGAAGATGAGAGCTCAGGCATCAATCTGAGGTACTAATTTCATTTCCTTTGGGTACATACCCAGAAGCGGTATATCTGAGTAATCTCAACTTTTTTTCCACAATGCCTCTCCATATCCTCACCAACACTTGTTATCTTTTATCTTTTTGATAGTTGCCTTCCTAAGAAATGTGAGTTATATCTCACTGTGGTTTGATTTTCATTCCCCTGATGATTAGTGATGCTGAGTACTTCTTCATATATATTTTGGCCATTCATATGTCCTTGGAAAGTGACTATTTAAGTTCATTTCCCATGCTTAATTTGGTTGTTTGTTTTTTGCTACTGAGTTGTATGAGTTCCTTGTGTATTTTGGATTTTAGTGCTCTATTGCACATATGGTTGCAAATATTTTCTCCCAATCCCTAAGGGTGACTTTTCATTTTGTCAATTGTTTCTTTTTCTAACCAGAAACATTTTAGTTTGATGTACTTGCAATTTTTCTTTTTTTCTTTCTTTCTTTCTTTTTTGTTTCCTTTATTTCTTTCTTCCTTCCTTCTTTTCCTTCCTTCTTTCTTTCTTTCTTTCTGTTAGCTTTTGTGGTCTGAGCTTTTGGCATTGTATAAAATAATAATTGCCAAGGCCAGTGCCAAAGAGCTTTTCCCTATGTTTTCTTCTAAAAGTTTTACAGTTTCAGGACCTAACAGATGTATACAGAACATTTACCCAGAAGTGGAAGATTATGCATTCTTCTCAAGCACACATAAAACATCTCTAGAATAAATCACATGTTAGGTCACAAAACAAGTCTTAATATATTTAAGAAGACAGCATCTTTTTCCATTAACAATGGGATGAAATTGGGGCACTGGGTGGCTCAGATGATTGGGTGGCCAACTTCAGCTCAGGTCATGATCTTGCAGTTCATGGGTTTGAATCCCACATTGGGCTCTGTGCTGACAGTTCAGAGCCTGGAGCCTGCTTTGAATTCTGTGCCTCCATTTCTCACTGCCCCCCACTCCCCACTCCTGTCTCTGCCTCTCTCTCTCAAAGGTAAATAAACATTAAAAGAAAAAAACTTTAAAAAAAACAATGCAGTGAAACAAGAAATCAATAACAAGAAAAAATAGTCTTGAAAAATCACCAAGTCAAAGAAGAATCAAAAGAGAATTTTAAAAATATCTCAAAACAAATGCAAATGGAAATACAACTTACCAAACCTTAGGTATGAAAATCATTTCTTCAACATAATAAAGGCCATTTATGAAAAGTGAACAGTTAAAATCATAAAGAATGGATTTTCAGAAAACTTAAAGCTTTTCTTCCAATATCTCCTACAAGGCAAAGATGCTTACTCTGGTCATTTCTATTCAACATAGTACTGGAACTACTAGCAAGAGCAATGAGACTAGTAATAAGCAAGAGCAATCAAACAACTACTACTAATAATAATAAAATAAAAAATAAGAAGAACAAGAAGAAAAAAACAAATAAATCAAAATCATCTGAATCAGAAAGGAAAAAAATTCAGTTATCTTTGTTTGAAGATGACATAATTCTGTATCTAAAAATCCTTAAAGACTCCCCCCCCCAAAAAAAACCTGTTAGAACTAATAAAAATTCAGTGAAGTTGCAGGATATAAAATCAACATACAAAAATCAGTTGCACCAACAATAATCTATCTGAAAATGAAATCAATAAAACAATTTCATTTGGGATAATATCTAAAGCAATAAAATACTTAGGAATAGATTTAACCAAGGAGATGAAAGATTTGTACACTGAAAACTACAAAATATTGATGAAAGAAATTGAAGAAGACATGAATAAATGGAAAGACACCGTATGCTCATGGATTTAAAAAATTAATATTGTTAAAGTTTCCATACCACCCAAAGTGATTTACAGAGTCAATATAATCCCTATCAAAATTCTAATAACATTTTTCACAGAAATAAAAAAAGCAATTCTAAAATTTGTATTGAATCTTTTGTAGTTCCAATAGCTAAAGCAATCTTGAGAAAGAAGAACACAGTAAAGGACATAATGCTTCCTGGTTGCAAATTATATTACAAAACACTATGGTACTTATATAAAAACAGATCCACGGATGGAAGGAGCAGGATAGAGAGCTCAGAAAAAACACCCATGCATATACAGTCGACTAATATTTGACAATGATGCAAGGAATACACAATGGAGAAACGATAATCTCTTTGATGAATGGGGTTGGGAAAACTGAATATCCACATGCAGAAGAATGACATGGTATCTTATACCATACACAAAAGTCAACTGACAACTGACAAAGTCTTAAACATAACTTCCAACCCATTTCACCTCTGACCATACTGTAGTCAGCTGCAATCTCCAGAATGCATACAGGAGACAAGATACTGATTGTAGTTGGGGATGTAGAGGACAAGAGGAAACTATTTCAGTCATCTCAGTCACTCTTAGACATATGTGACCAGATTCTCTGGACAGAAACACAGATTATAAATCTCTGAATAGAGGATCCAGACTGGGGATGAGTGGAAGACACCTCCTACTTGCTTCCTACTGAGCCATACTACTTCAGATGTCTAGTCAGTTGTCCACTGATCACTTAATCACTTCTCAATCTGTTCCATCTCTACTGTATATAAAGCGGTAAAAACTTTAGTATGCAGCAGAACTACCTGAAGGGCTTGTTAAAAAAATAAAATCAGGGGCCCCTGGGTGGCTTAGTCGGTTAAGGGTCCAACTTTCGCTTAGGTCATGATCTCGTGGTTCGAGGGTTCGAGCCCCACATAGGGCTCTGTGCTGACTGCCAGCTCAGAGCCTGGAGCCTGTTTCAGTCTGTGACTCCCTCTCTCTCTGACCCTCCCCTGCTCACGCTGTTTCTCTCTCTCTCTCCTAGAAATAAATAAAACATTAAAAAATAAAAATAAAAAAAATAAAATAAAATAAAATCAAACAAAACAGATTGCTGTCACACTCCCAGAGCTGTCACACTCCCTGACTTAATAGGAACAAGGTAGGGCATGACAATTTTCATCTCTAACAAATCCCAGGTGATTCTGATGCTGATATTGCTACTCTGAAGCCATGTTTGAGAATCATTAGTTTGGTGAAATTCTTCCTAGTGAGTGGCCAATCAGAGGTTGAAAAACATTTATTTTTTCAATTTTACACCAGTGTGCATATTTTCATAGGTTTGTCCATTGGCAAGAGAGGAAAGGTGAATTGAACACCCACAGATAGTAATTTAGTTAAAATATATTTCTCATTTTATTGAAAAACTTCATTATTATTATTAAAATTATTTTTTAAATTATCATATATGGTTATAGCCATAGTTATTATAGTTATAGTTATAAAGGGGCCAGGTAGAAACAAAATACTGTGTTTTACTCTCTCCTAGAACCACCAGAGTATTTTGTTAAAAGGCTTTAATTTGTAAATCTACTTCAGGGCCAGAATTCTCTGGAGGAAACTGGTTTTCAATGGGAGAACAAAATTAAAAATTTCTAATGCAAAGATAAATAATGAAGAAATAGATAAATAAATACATATTAACATAATAATTATATGTATGAGAAAGTTGTTAATGAAAGGCACAACATGCGGGGCCTGGGTGGCTCAGTCAGCTAAGTGTCCAACTTTGGCTCAGGTCATGATCTCTCGGTTCGTCTAATCGAGCCCCGAGTCGGGCTCTGTCCTGACAGCTAGCCCAGAGCCTGGAGCCTACTTCCGGTTCTGTGTCTCCCTCTCTCTCTGACCCTCCCCTGCTCGTACTGTCTCTCTCTCTCAGAAATAAATAAATAATAAAAAGTTTTTTAAAAAAGAAAGGCACAAGGAAAAATTCTAATTTTTGACTATATTAAAACATGAAGAACAGAACCTTTCTGAGACTACAATAGGGATTCTCAAGACAACATGGAAATTGTCCGGCAAGAGCTGCTACCTCTTGGCTGGCTAGATTCTGATCCTTTGGGAATTCATGTCCTGTGAGCAGAATTGTGGGATATTGTCTCCATTTCTACTTGCTGCTTTGGGTTGTTGGAGGAAAACGGGGCACTGTGGTAAAAGAAAACGGCGTTACTGTTTCAGTCCTGCCACGTCTTCAATACTCTACTTCTCTAAGAGCAACTGTGCATCATGAGACCTTATTCAGGCAATAACACCAAACAAAACACAAAACAGAAAACAATGCAAACAAATAAAAAGCAGCAACAAATTAAAAAAAAAAACACACCATGCACTTTAAACCAAAAATATAAGACTTGAGGTGGTTGTGAGAACAGCTTCTGAGTGACAATGCAAAACTGAACAACTTCAGGGATATATACTCCTTAGGATTGCAAAATTCGATGTTTCAATTCCAAAGAGAGAGAGTTCCAGATTACCTTTATGTGACTGCATTATAATATTCAAAATTGTCAAATTATTTCTCTTTTGTACATTGAACTATAATTTTTCCCCAATTATATCAGGGAATAACAAATTGGATTTTCTAGCACATGGCGGTTCCCTTTACATGGAATAAAAATGTGCTCCATTCATTTCTGTTTTGTCTTCTATAGTCTGTTTATCTCTGTGTGAAAAACGATTTTTTTTTTTTTTGGCCAGATGTGTTGTTCTCATAAACACAGACAGAAGCAGCTCCTTTCGCAGTTGAATTCTTTCTCTCTCTCTCTCTCTCTCTCTCTCTCTATTTTTCTCTCTCTTTCTTTAAAATCTTACAAAATTATCACCATGGGGGTTTTATGAGCTAGAAAATAAGCATGATTAAATTCCACTTGACTTTGTTTGGCCTTTATTCAGAGAGCATCTCCTAAAGCAAGGAACTTTGGGGAATATAAAGATGAAAAACAATCTTGCGTTGAATATGGAGAAGCAAAACTCCTTCCCTTAGACTGTACTGTCATTTTCTTTCTCCCCCCTTTTATTTTTTTTTTTTTACCTTTTTTAACATTTATTTTTTTAGAGACAAAGAGAGCGTGAGCAGGGGAAGGGCAGAGAAAGAGGGAGATGCAGAAACTGAAGCAGATTCCAGGCTTTGAGCTGTCACCACAGAGCCCAACTGGGGCTGGAACTCACAAACCCAGAGATCATGACCTGAGCAGAAGTCTGTTTAACTGACTGAGCCACCCAGTCACCCTTGTACTGTCATTTTCAAAGAGTGATCTGTGAACATTACAACCATCATTTTTGGAGCTTGTTAGAAATGTTAATTCATGGACCCAAATCTACTGAGTGAACCAGAATGTGTGTTTAAACAAACCCTCCAAAGAAACTGCTTTATAAAAGCCCTCCAGGTGATTCTTATGCACATTAAAGTTTGGTGACCACTGCTATGATGCCAGCTAAATTATGATTTGTTTTTTTAATGATGCTGTAGGTGATACAGAAAATGAAAGCAATGCCTTCTGAAGTAGATAAGGGAAGGTTTCTGGCAATGGGACTGGAAAGCAAGGAGGGTTTTTTACAGGTAATGATGGGGACTATGTAGAAGGGAAAGAACTATATAGGTAAATTTCCAAGGCCAGGGAAATACAAATCTATCATTGTGTAGAGGGCAACTAAGTCAAAATACAAGACATTATCCAAGTACTTTGAGAGTACCATGGGAAAAAAATGTCTGATACCCAGAAAAGTGAAAGGAGGTCTCAATGAGGGGCTTATACAGTGTGGGACCAAGAAGGGTAATTACTGGAGCACTTGGTGGTTCAGTCAGTTAAGCATCCCTCTGACTCTTGATTTTGGCTCTAGTCATAATCTGAATGTAAAATTGGCTCCCCGCTGGGTGTGGAGTCTGCTTAAGATTCTCTCTGTCCCTTCCCCACTCTCCCACATGCACATGCTCTGATTAGTAAGAAAGAGAAAGAGACAGACAGAGAGAGGAAGGAAAGAGGAAGGAAGGGAGGGAGGGAGGAAGGAAGGAAGGAAGGAAGGAAGGAAGGAAGGAAGGAAGGAAGGAAGGAAGGAAATTCCTACTAACAATGGTCATGTAAACCAAGGACTGGGAATACACCAATTCAGATTTTTACAGCTGAAAGAAGCCTCAGGAGAATCCAATTTATTACACATGCATAAGTTCACCCACTACAATGATATAGATAGGTGTTTATGTGACCTCTGTTCAGTTATATTGCATGATTACCAAGATTCCCTCATACACTGAGCAAGGAAAAGGGTCCTCTTCTAGTGCTCTCAATTTTTCTATTATTTTTACCTGCTCATGAGTCAGTATCTCTCTATAGACTATTTTAATATGTTATTCTTCCCTGTTCTATTTTACTGCCTAATTAGTAGACTTGTATTTTATACCACTTTCCCTACCTCTATTTTCCCACCATTTACCCATGAATTTGGAAAGACAACATCAAAGGCTAAAACAACTAGCTTCCACCGATATGAGATGAAGATGAGTAAAACTGAATTATGAGACATTGCTCCAGGATGGTCTAACACAGAGCCAAGGTTGCATTTACCTATACATTATGATCAGAAGAGCACCAAAAGTCCTGACTGACCCCAAACACCTCTCCACTGGCTGGTTATATGGTTTGAAAAAGATATGTGTAATTTAGAGGCATAAACTTAGGTCATGAGTTTGCTTCAGACATCTAAACTATGAATAGGCATTATGCTATCTGTTTAAATACAGAATTCCGGCTAATCTCTAAAGAGGATAGACCCCTAGGATGAGGAAATAAGACCACTTTAAACACAATTTTAAAAGTTATCTGGATGTCTTTTTACTTGTACATAAATTTTGCTGATAATGTAAATGAACCCCCATTAAAAGATTTTGTAAACCCTTTCTGGAAAAAAACAAGACATTTTGTGGTTAATCTGAGATAGAAATTCTAAAGCCATTTTGGAGAGAAACTTGAATGCATTTTCCTTGCTTAATTTGTTAGGAGAGGTTTGTTTATCTCTTCTTAGTACAGGTTTCCATCTCTTTGAATTGGTAAAATATACTATTCTTTGAATAATTAAGAAGTTGTTTATCATGAAGGACATAGAATCATTCCATTTGCATATGACATTCTGCTTTGTATCACAAAATTAAGTGATAGAATATTAGTGCTAGAAGCACTTTGTGAGTGATCTGTTGCCTTATTTTCATCTAATGGAATAGTTAGCACTTTGTCAAGCTCATTCAACTAGTTAATGGGAGAGTTGGGGAGAGGGCAGTTTATTTGTCTTGTAACTCAATGCTGCTCTCTTTCTGCTCTTCCTTACTGCCTTTCTAGATACTATCTAATGGTCATTAGCTCCTCAGAGGTTAGTAGAAAAAGTTGTTTGCTTTTATTTGTATTTTTAAAATTCGGCTTCATGTTACTGGTTTAATTGGCTAGTTTGAAATATCAAATATCCGTGATACTTAATAATAATACCAAATGACACAGAGAAAAATAATCAGTGTAATTAAGTCTTTTTTGTGTGTGTGTTTCAGTAAATTAAGCTTTTCATTTGAATTATACTTGAATCTGCTATATACTCACTCTATCTTTAGGAGTTCTAAGGGTTTCTTTATATTGAGAAATACATTGCAATAAAGTATTTCAGAACTTATCACCCCTAAGTGATTATTTAATAACCTTTGAGATATCTTACTTCAATTTTAAATGCTAAATTATTTTAGCCACACTAACACAGAAGCCCTTTAAAAGCGAAGAGTCACAATTTAACACCATAACTTCATTATTTTATATGGATTTTCACAAACTCAGTCACCTGTTCACAGTCAACTCTGCCCACAGCACTCCATGGCTCTCATTCACCGTGCTGTCATCTCTATGTACCTAGTTATCAGTTACAACAAAGACTCTGGCTTTCCTTACAGAGCATCATGTTATTCGTTATCCTCAAGTCCCAGGACTTTTCAAGCTTGGTATCTGCAAAAATATCAATACACTTTCTAAATATTTTAAAACCTGATGTAAAAAGTCCAGATTAACCTGTATTTATTCTGGAACCACAAACTTGGACAAAAAATAAGCTTGGTAGAAAACAACACCAGAGAATACACTCATCTGTCAAAATGCACAGAATGTCTAAAGGACTAGCATTTCTGCTCACCATCTTTAAAAGCTGGCCTGCTTCTAAAGGATGTGCTCCACATGTGTTCACATTTTTTTCATTCAATCAATTAACAGATAGAATGGCTACTATGTGCCCCATACATGGAAGATCTGATAATGCATGGAGCCAGAATTCTAGGTGCTGATGACTTAGCTAGAGAGCAAAGATACATAACATAACTCTATGGTAAGACATACAATTAAGAGTCATAGTAATGACATTTATAGTACGGGGCTCTGGTAATCACCCTGGTACCAACTAACTGTGCCTTAAGCATGTTCCTTAATTTTTGTATTGACAAAAAAATTCAAACTAGAAGTTCTCTTAGGCTCTTCTATTTGCTGTCTCTTGTCCAATCAGATGTAATAAAGTTGAGTTTGTCATTTGGACTAAATGCTAACACATATTATTAGGTAGTATTAGAAAAGTAGAGGGGCGCCTGGGTGGCTTAGTCGGTTAAGCATCCGACTTTCGCTTAGGTCATGATCTCACGGTTCGTGGGTTCGGGCCCCGCGTCGGGCTCTGTGCTGACTGCCAGCTCAGAGCCTGGAGCCTGTTTCAGTCTGACTCCCTCTCTCTCTGACCCTCCCCTGCTCACGCTGTCTCTCTCTCTCTCCTAGAAATAAATAAAACATTTAAAAAAAAAAAAGAAAAAAAAAAGAAAAGTAGAGTTTGAGGCCAAAATTACTTGCCAAAACTAAGAAGAATGTTTCATAAAAGGGATAATAGAGAGAAGAAGAAAAAAGATGATGGATTTTGAATCCATTTAGACCTGTGCACACATTCCAGCTCTGCCATTCCCCAACTGTGAGACACTATACGCCAATTCACCGTTTTTATCCTTTCTTTTCTATAAAATGAATCAAATGATAACTAAATGAGATAATGCATATAATATTGTCTGGCACACAAAAGCACTTACGCAGGATAGCTATTAGTGTAAGGATTATCAGCAGAGTATTTTTTCCCCTTTTCTAAGCCCTTGTATGTTAACCATATAATTTTACCTTCACAATCCTCTTTAAAGTAGTATTATTCCCACTCTGTATTTGAGAAAATGGAATCACAAAGAAGTCCAGTCGCCACCATGCAATACACAGGGAAACAATTCTTGTGCCTTTCCATACAATAACAGAGGTAAAAAGAGTCTAAAGTGAGGGTTCCTTTGACTCTTCATGTGTCAAATTTTGCACAACTGTTTTCATCCCAATACAGTCAATTTTTAAAAGTTTGTTCCCACAACTCTAAATACCTTCCTCTTAAATACTGCTGAAAATGGATGCGTTGTGGTATGTGTCCATGTGTGCATGTGTAGGGAAGAGTATCCTGGAATTGTGATTGGTAGAAGAAGCTATTGTTTGAATATTTTGTACATATATGGTCACTAAAATGAATAAATATTAAAGAATTATCCAAGAGAAAAAATATTCCTTCCACTAAGATGATGAAGATAGAAAATACAACAGAAATAAAATGCTGGTGGACTGTGACTTACCTTAAAACATAATATCCATAGTTCAGTGGCAAAGCCACTGGTTTAATTAGGTTCAATGGAATAGAACCTAATTATAGAATGTTTTGTATCATTTGAATGTTGCTTACAAGGTTATAGGAGTCTATTATCTTGAGCTTTGATGTTTTTATTTTTTTTCTGTGTGGTCTATATCTTAGAAAAGGAAAGTATTCGGTCTCTAAATAAGAGCAAAGAAAATAAATCCTTGCTACTCTTAGGAAAATAATAAATGACCTGAAAATTCCTCAGCATTAAATGGTTAATCATGGCCACATTTGTGAATAGGATATTGCTAAAATCACCCACTAACACCATGGAAGCCCTGACACCCTCTATTTAGCTCTTGTATCACTGCTGGCAGGTCAAACTATTATGGCAGCACTACAGTTCTTTATAAGTTCAGTGGGTAGTTTTGTAGCTGTCACTCTTCTGAACATATCTTCAATTTTGAAAAACTGACCTATGCATTTAGGATCTGCCAGTCACAACTCGGTTCTAATCTTTATTAGCTCCCTGAAGAAATGTCTGACCCTGACCATGAATTCCAGAAACGCCATGGTGGTTTGTCATGGAAATGTGCTTTTCTCATTCTGGAACATTTAGGAAACAGGACTCTAAGAGAAGACTCCTGAACTTGTGATGAATAACTTCTACAGTACGTCATCCTGCTACAGTTCTTAGGGAGGAAGGTATCCTAGAAAGAATATAGAAATAAATAGATCAGAGAGCAGCGGCGCGCCTGCCGCCATTGTAGCTCCAGGGCAGCTGGGGCCCCTGGGGGAGCCGCGCTGACACCGGGCATCCATGCTCCTGTCTGGCTGGGACTCGAGAGGGAAGGCAAAGAGCTAAAAACTAGGAAATTTGCCTGTGAGTTCGTGTTTCAGGTGACGAGCCATAGAGGGACCCGGTTTTCCTCACTCCAGCAGGCTCAGGCTACGCAGACCGGGCAGGCAAGCCCCCACGCATGCGAGCCAGCCTGACCCAGAGAAGGAAGCAGCCATTCTGACTCCGCCCCCAGAGCTCAGCAGGGAGCCTGGAATAGCCCGAGGGGTTTGCCTGGGAGGCTGTGTCTAAGGCAATTTCAGCAGGTCGCACGGACTGGGATTTGGAGATTGGAACTGGCCTGGGTTGAAGAGTGCAGCCAACTTCGGCTGCGTCCACGGAATGGGGAGATGACACGCCCTGAAAAGCGAGTTGCAGCGCAGGGTTCAAGAAGGGACTGGATCACCGTCACTCTCCTCCCCACAACCGCCAAGGCAGAACCCCCACCTGAGGCATCGGATCACGCCACGCCCATCCCTGCCTGAGAGGTGCCTTCCTCCCTTTTTTTTTCTCTTTCTTTTTTCCTTTTTTTCCTTTTTTTTGTTTTTCTTCCTTTTTTTTCTTCTTTCTTTTTTCCCCCTTTCTTTTCTCTTTCTTTTTTCTTCTTCTTTCTCTTTTCTCACTTTTTTCCCCAAAACACTGACCTGATTAACTCTGGTCGCCAGCTTGCTTAAACAATCACAACAAGTCCATTCTGTAAATGTAAATTCTACACCTACCTACATTTTCAGCTATTTCTCTCAGGAGTAATTAGACTATATAGTTTCTCTAGATAATTTCAGCATCCTTCTCTCACCTATCCAACCATATTCTACCCTTTAGCTCTTTGAAAAAATCTTCTTATCCCTTCTGCCTATTCATTCTATTTCCAATTCTGCCTCGTCTCGCCCTGCCTTCTCTCTCTTTCTCTATGCTCTTCAACCAGCACTGCATATACACGGCTATTTAACTGTAGCTGGGAAATCCAGGTATATGCTTTAAACCGTTCTTTGTCCATCGGTTTTCTTCTTTTTTCCTTTTCTTTACCCCTTTTTGACCCTTTTATGTATTTTATACTCCATATTATTCGCCCTCCCTCCTCCGTCTTTTCTCGTAACTTTTTCGTTTTCCCTCTCGCTTTGCATGTTAGTTGAATTAGCCTGTGCGTTTGTGTGCTCCTGCTCCCTGTGTGTTTGTCTGTCTGTTTTCTTTTCCAGGGCTACCTCAAGAAACAAGCTAGAGTACACAAGGTGGAGAGTCCCAAATATCACTGCGAATAGGAAAATAAAATAACTAAGGTCCCAACAAGAGAGACCGAGGGATACCATTCAAAAAACACTCTCTGAAAGGATAGGCCCTGGAAAGTGAAAGAGTCTTCTTGGATATAGCAGCGCTCATAGAAACAGAGAGCACAACAGGTCTTTAAAACCAACAAGAGCCAGAAAGCTAACTAAAATGACGAAACGAAAGAGCTCTCCTCCAAAGAAACTCCAAGAAGAAATGACAGCTAATGAACTGCTCAAAACAGATATCAGCAGCATAACTGAACAAGATTTTAGAATAATAATGGTAAAATTAATAGCAGGGCTAGAAAAAACATAGGGGACATCAAAGAAACTATGGCTACAGACAGAATGGAAAATAAAAATAGGCATGAAGAATTAAAAAATGTGATAAATGAGATCCATAATAAATTAGAGGCCTCCAATGCACGGATTGAAGAGGCAGAAAGGAGAATAAGTGATTTAGAAGACACCATTATAGAAAAACAAGAAGCTGACAAAAAAAGAGACAAACTGATCCAGGAACAGGAAAGAAGAATTCGAGAGCTCAGCGATACAGTCAAACGCAACAATATCCGTATCATAGGAATCCCAGAGGAGGAAGAGAGAGGGAAAGGTGCTGAAGGAGTCATGGAACAAATTATAGCAGAGAACTTCCCCAACCTGGAGAAGGAAGTAAATGTGAAAATACAAGAGGCTCAGAGGACTCCCCTCAGACGTAACTTGAATCGATCTTCTGCATGACATATCATGGTAAAAATGGCAAAACACAAGGACAAAGAGAGAATTTTGAAAGCAGCTAGGGAAAAAAGGGCTATCACATACAAAGGGAAACCTATCAGAGTGGTGACAGACCTATCTACTGAAACGTGGCAGGCCAGAAAGGAATGGCAGGAGATCTTCAATGTGATGAACAGTAAAAATATGCGCCAAGAATCCTCTATCCAGCAAGCCTATCATTCAAAATAGAAGGAGAGATAAAAACCTTTCCAAATAAACAGAAATTGAAAGAATTTGTCACCACGAAACCAGCCCTACAAGAAATCCTGCGGGGGATGCTATGAAGGAAAGGTTGCGAGGAACAAAGATTCCAGAGACACCACCACAAACATGAACCCTACAAAAGATACGAAGACTCTAAACCCACATATTTCAATAATAACACTGAATGTAAATGGGCTGAATACTCCAATCAAAAGACATAAGGTAGCAGATAGGATTAAAAAACAAAATCCATCTATATGCTGTCTACAGGAAACTCATTTTAGACGGGAAGATACCTTCAGATTAAAAGTAAGGGGATGGAGAAATATATATCATGCTACAGGAAATCAAAAGAAAGCCGGAGTAGCGATACTTATATCAGACAAACTGGACGTTAAATTAAGACAATCACAAGAGATGAAGAAGGACACTACATAATAATTACAGGGTCCATCCATCAGGAAGAACTAACAATCATAAGTGTCTACGCACCGAATATGGGAGCACCTAAATATCTAAAACAATTAATCACAAACAGAAACAAACTTATAGATAAGAATGTGCTAATAGCAGGGGACTTTAATACTCCCCTTACAGCAATGGATAGGTCAACCAGACAGAAAATCACGAAAGAAATAATGGGCTTGAAAGACACATTGGACCAGATGGACCTGACGGATATATTTAGAACTTTACATCCTGAGGCCAGGGAATTTACTTTCTTTTCAAGTGCGCATGGCACATTCTCCAAGATAGATCACATACTGGGACATAAAGCAGCCCTCAATAAATATAAAAGAATAGAGATCATACCATGCACACTGTCAGATCACAATGCTTTGAAACTTGAAATCAATTACGGGAAGAAGTCTGGAAAACTTCCAAAAACATGGAGGTTAAAGAACACCCTTCTAAAGAATGAATGGGCCAATCAGGCAATTAGAGATGAAATTAAAAAATATATGGAAACAAATGAAAATGAAAACACAACAATTCAAAATCTATGGGATGCGGCAAAGGCAGTCCTAAGAGGAAAGTACATTGCTCTCCAGGCCTATTTCAAGAGATTAGAGAAAGCGCAAGTCCAAAATCTAACAGCTCACCTAAAGGAACTAGAGGCAGAGCAACAAGAACGCCCTAAACCCAGTAGAAGAAGAGAAATAGTAAAAATTAGATCAGAAATAAACAACACACAGACCAAAGAAACAATTGAACAGATCAATGAAATGAAGAGTTGGAATTTTGAAAAAATAAACAAAATTGACAGACCTCTAGCCAGACTTATCCAAAAGAAAAGAGAGAGCACCCAAATAGACAAAATTATGAATGAAAATGGACTTATTACAACCAACCCTCCAGAAAGACAAGCAATTATCAGGGAATACTATGAAAAATTATATGCCAACAAATTGGACAACTTAGAAGAAATGGACAAATTCCTAAACACACACTCACTACCAAAATTCACACGGGAAGAAATAGAAAACCTGAACACACCCATAACGAGTGAAGAAATTGAATCAGTGATCAAAAATCTCCCAACAAATAAGAGCCCTGGACCTGATGGCTTCCCTGGGGAATTCTACCAGACATTTAAAACAGAATTAATCCCCATTCTTCTCAAGCAATTCCAAAAAGTAGAAATCGAAGGAAAACTCCCGGACTCATTTTATGAAGCCAGCATCACTCTGATTCCCAAGCCAGACAGAGATCCAGCAAAGAAAAGAGAACTACAGGCCAATATCAATGATGAATACGGATGCAAAAATTCTCAACAAGATCCTTGCAAATCGAATCCAGCAGCATATCAAAAGAATCATCCACTGGGGCGCCTGGGTGGCTTAGTCGGTTAAGCGTCCGACTTTCGCTTAGGTCATGATCTCGCGGTTCGTGGGTTCGAGCCCCGCGTCGGGCTCTGTGCTGACTGCCGGCTCAGAGCCTGGAGCCTGTTTCAGTCTGTGTCTCCCTCTCTCTCTCTGACCCACCCCTGTTCATGCTGTCTCTCTCTCTTTCCTAGAAATAAATAAAAATTAAAAAAAAGAAAAAAAAAAAAAGAATCATCCACCAAGATCAAGTGGGATTCATTCCTGGGTTACAGGGCTGGTTCAACATTCGCAAATCAATCAATGTGATACATCATATCAATAAAAGAAAAGATAAAAACCATATGATCCTGTCAATAGATGCAGAAAAAGCATTTGACAAAATACAGCATCCCTTCTTAATAAAGACTCTAGAGAAAGTTGGGATAGAAGGAACCTACTTAAACATCATCAAAGCCATCTATGAGAAGCCTTCAGCTAACATCATCCTCAACGGGGAAAAACTCAGAGCTTTCCCCCTGAGATCAGGAACACGACAGGGATGCCCACTCTCACCACTGTTGTTTAACATAGTGCTAGAAGTCCTAGCATCAGCCATCAGACACCAAAAGGAAATCAAAGGCATCAGAATTGGCAAAGAGGAAGTCAAACTTTCACTCTTCGCAGATGACATGATACTCTACATAGAAAACTCGACAGACTCCACCAGAAGCCTACTAGAACTGATCCAAGAATTCAGCCAAGTTGCAGGGTACAAAATCAACGTACAGAAATCGGTTGCATTTTTATACACCAACAATGAAGCAACAGAAAGAGAAATCAAGAAACTGATCCCATTCACAATTGCACAAAAAACCATAAAATACCTCGAAATAAACCTAACCAAGGATACAAGAGATCTGTATGATGAAAACTATAGAAAACTTATGAAGGAAATTGAAGAAGACACAAAGAAATGGAAAAACATTCCATTCTCATGGACAGGAAGAATAAATATAGTTAAGATGTCATTACTACCTATGGCACTCTACACATTCAATGTAATTCCAATCCAAATTGCACCAGCATACTTCTCAAAACTAGAACAAACTATCCAAAAATTTGTATGGAACCACAAAAGACCCCGAATAGCCAAAGTAATCCTGAAAAATAAAACCAAAACGGGAGGGATCACCATCCCAGACTTTAGCCTCTACTACAAAGCTGTCATCATCAAGACAGTATGGTATTGGCACAAAAACAGACACATAGACCAATGGAACAGAATTGAGAACTCAGAAGTGGACCCAAAAGTATACAGCCAACTAATCTTTGACAAAGCAGGAAAGAATATCCGATGGAAAAAAGACAGCCTTTTTAACAGATGGTGTTGGGAGAACTGGACAGCAACTTGCAGAAGAATGAAACTAGATCATTTTCTCACACCATGCACAAAAATAAACTCAAAATGGAACGTGAGACAGGAAACTATCAACACCCTAGAGAGAAAGCAGGAAACAACCTCCTTGACCTCCACCGCAGCAACTTCTTACTTGACACATCCCCAAAAGCAAGGGAATCAAGAGCAAAAATAAACTGTTGGGACCTCATCAAGATTAAAAGCTTCTGCACAGCCAAGGAAACAACCCAGAAAATTAATAGGCAACCAACGGAATGGGAAAAGATAGTTGCAAATGACATATCAGATAAAGGGTTGATATCCAGAATCTACAAGCAACTCACCAAACTACACGCCAGAAAAACAAACAACCCAGTGAAGAAATGGGCAGAAGATATGAACAGACACTTCTCCAAAGAGGACATTCAGATGGCCAACAGACACATGAAACGATGCTCAGCATCGCTTCTCATCAGGGAAATACAAATCAAAACCACACTGAGATACCACCTCACGCCAGTCAGAGTGGCTAAAATGAGTCAATCAGAGAACTCTAGATGCTGGCGAGGATGTGGAGAAACGGGCACCCTCCTACACTGTTGGTGGGAATGTAAACTGGTACAGCCCCTCTGGAAAACAGTGTGGAGGTTCCTCAGGAAACTAACAATAGAACTCCCCTATGACCCAGCAATAGCACTGCTAGGAATTTACCCAAGGGATACAGAAATGCTGATGCATAGGAGCACATGTACCCCAACGTTCATAGCAGCACTCTCCACAATAGCTAAAACCTGGAAAGAGCCTAAGTGTCCATCAACAGATGAATGGATCAAGAAGATGTGGTTTATCTATACCATGGACTACTACATGGCAATGAGAAACAATGAAATCTGGCCATGAGTAGCAACATGGATGGATCTTGAGGGTGTTATGCTGAGCGAAATAAGTCAGGCAGAAAAAGAGAAATATCATATGTTTGGATGTATAGGACGATTAGGAGGAACTTAAATGAGGAACAAGGGGGAGAAGAAGGGGGGAAATGGTGGGGGAAAGGGAGAGAGGCAAACCATGAGAGACTCTTGAATGCTGACAAAAACTGAGGACTGATGGATGTGGGGGGGAGGGGGGATGGGCATGGAGGAGGGCACTTGTGGGGATGAGCACTGAGTGTTATGTGGAAACTAATTTGACAATAAACTATTTGTAAAAAAGAAAGAAAGAAAGAAAGAAAGAAAGAAAGAAAGAAAGAAAGAAAGAAATCATGGGTGATCCCTATGCTTTTCTTCATTTGTCTTGCTTTAAAAAAAACACATTTATAGTAATCATAAAAATAATAAAATTAGGTGCACAATTAGGGTTATTTTTGTTTTTGTTTTTGTTTTTGGGGTTTATTTTTGGCCACTGGCAAATGTGATTACTTACCTTGACAACTTTAAAATGTGTATGGCACTATATGACAGACTACGTACTGATACCAGCAGATGACCACGTACGTATGAGACATTGTCATGTTAAATGTTGAAATAAATTGTTGTCCTTAAATGTGCTTTTGGATCGTACAAAATCTTTATAACATTGTGGTATTGCTTTAAGCACAGCTAGTGAGTAACAATTTGACCGTGGCAAAGGTAAAATATCTTCTATGTAATCATAGTAGAATAAAATATATATTCTTTATGAGTGATCATGTCTTTTTTTATGGAAATTGAAAGTAGCATTTCATTTTGGATTAATATAATCCCACAAATAATTGTATTCAATTTTTTCATTTGTTTTTATTCTTTGAAGATTAATGAAGTCAGTCTTCAAAAACAAAAAAAAAAATAGTCTATACATCTAAACAGAAGAATTGATGGTATTTGTGCTTCCTGCACTCAGTTCTTGCCACCGAGTTAATCAACTCATCTCTGGTGGTAAAGGTATCAGCAGCACTTCATGCCAAACCTAAGCGAGAGAATCTAATGCAAAGGGGGCTTTAGGATTGGAAAAGTATGAGAACATAAAATGCATACATCTGAAGATTAAAAGCTATCAAAGTAATGAAAACACAAATGCCAGATTCATTTGTGTGTCTCTAAGACTATAAAGATTAGGCATTTTCACTGACTTCAAAGTTATCCTTTTAAAAAAATATTAATACTTTAACATTTCTCCTTTGGTCTTTGCCAATGTTGTTAAAACCCTGCTGAATTTTTGCAATCAGATAAATCTACTAATGTGAGTGTAAATGTCCCCTAGTGGTTGCCTTCTTAGGTGCATTTTATATCTGACAGGCTGCTAGTTGACAGATGCATTACAAGTTCTATTTAATTAATATCCTGGAGATTCTGGCTATAGTGTTTGTACGAAAACACAGAAATAATATTAATCAACTGCTCATCAGAGATACATGAAAATGTTAATAAAAACATTTTTAAGTTAGACCTCTTAGAATTTCTTTTTTATACCATTAGATATTCATTTTTGCCTGAGATTTTTAAAATTAATAAAATAACAATTAATAAAGTAATTAAGTAATAAAGTTTATTTTTAGAGCAATATTAGGTTTTCAACAAAATTGAGCATAAGGTATAGAGATTTCCCATATGCTCTGGTTCCCACACATGCATAGTCTCTCCCATTATCAACATCCCCCATGATTTGTTTGAGGCAAACAAATTGAGGCACCTACACTGACACATTACAACATACAAATCATAATAAAAACCAGAGTTTACATTATGGCTCATTCTTGTTTGACGTATTATAGGTTTGGACAAATATATAATGACATGTATCAATCATTATAGTTTTATACAGAGTACTTTTATTGCCCAAAAAATCTTAAGCTCTGCCTATTCATCTCTTCCTCCAACCCCTGGCAGCCACTAATCTTTTTATTGTCTCCATAGTTTTTTTTTTTTTATTAGAATGTCATTTAGTTGGGATTATATAGTAGGTAGCCCTGTCAGATTGGCTTCTTTTACTTAGCAATATGTATGTAAAGTTTCTCATGTCTCATCATGTAAAATTCCATTTTAATGCTGAGAAATATTCCATTATCTACATGGATCACAAGTTTATTTATGTATTCACCTACTGTAGGGCATCCTGGTTGCTTCCAAATTTGGGCAATTATAAGTAATATAACATCCAAGTGCAAGTCTTTCTGTGGACATAAGTTTTCATGACCTTTGGGAAAATACCAAAGAATGTGATTGCCAAATTATATGATAAGAGTATGTTTAGTTTTACAAGAAACTGCAGAACTGTCTTCCAAAATGGCTCTGCCATTTTGCATTCCTACCAGTACTATATGAAAATTCCCGTTGCTCCATATCCTTGTCAGCATTGATGTTGTCACTGTTTTGGATTAGGCCATTCTAGTAGATGTGTAATGGTATCTCATTGCTATTTTAATTTGCAACTCCCTAATAACCTATGATATTGAACATCTTTTCAATGCTTTCTTGTCATCTGTACATCTTCTTTGGTTAGGTGTCTGCTTAGTTCTTCTGTGCATTTGTCCATTTTTTAGGCAGGTTGTTTTCTTATTGTTGAATTTTAGAAGTTTTTTTTTTTTGTAAATTTTGGTTAGAAGTCCATTATCAGTTATGTCTCTTGCGAATATTTTCTCCAAGTTTGTGTTTTGTCTTCTTATTCTCAACATTACCAATGTCAACATTACCAATGCAGAACAAAAGTGTGTTGTTGTTTTTGCTTAATTTTAATAAAATCTAACTTATCAGTTGTTCTTTTCATGGGTAGTGCTTTTGGTTTTGTGTCTAACAAGTCATTTCCATATCCAAGGTTATCTAAGTTTTCTCTTACGTTATCTTCTGGGAGTTTTTTAGTTTTGCATTTACATTGAGACTTATGACCCATTTTGAGATCATTTTTGTGTAAGGTTTAAGGGCTAGATTCATTTTTTTTTCTTTTCTGCATGTGGATATTCTGTTGTCCCAACAGGTTTTGTTAAAAACACTACCTTTGCAAGTATTTTCTCCTATTTCGTAGGTCGCCTTTTCATTTTTTTGATAGTTTCCCTTCTGTCGAGAAGTTTTTTAGTTTGACATAATCCCACTTAATCATTTTTGCTTTTGTTGCCTTTACTTTTTGTGTCAAGTCCAAAAAGTCATTGCCAAAACAGATGCCAAAGAGCTTTCTGCCTATATTTTCTTCTAGGAGGTTTATGGTTTCTATTCTTAGGTTCAAATATTTTATCCATTTTGAGTTAATTTTTGTGTATGGTATAAATAGTGGTGCAGTTCCATTCTTTTCCATGTGGCTCTCCAATTTCCCAACATCTTTTACTGAAAAGACAATTTCCCCATTGCATATTCTTGGTTCTTTTATTGTAAATTTATTGGCCATGCATGTTGGGATTTGTTTGTCAGTTCTCTATTCTATTCCATTGATCAATAAGTCTTTCTATGCCAATACCACATTGTTTTGATTACTATAGCTTTGTAATACAATTTGAAATCATGAAGTGTGATGCCTCTAGTTCTGTTCTTCTTCATCAAGTTTGCTTTGGTTATTCAAGATCTTCTATAGCTCCATCCAAATTTTAGGTTGTTTTGTCTATTTCTGTGAAAAATGCTATTGGAGTTTTGATAGAGATGAAATTGAATCTATAGATTGCTTTGGGTAATATGGGCATTTAAATAACATTAATTCTGCTAACCCATAAAAAAGAAATGCCTTTAGGGTTTCCCATATATAATATTATATCATCTGTAAATAGAGATTATTTTATTTCTTCCTGTCCAACTCAGATGCTTTTTTATTTCTTTTTCTTGCCTGATTGCTATGGCTGGGTTTCTGGGACTATGTCAAATAAAAATGTGACAATGTCCATTTTTGTCTTTTTCTTTATCTTAGAGGAGAAGTTTTTAGTATTTCATCATTGTGGGCTTGTCATAAATGATCTTTATTATGGGGAGATATGTTCCCCCTTCATCCAGTTTGTTGTGAGTTCAAGCCCCACATCAGACTCTATTCTAACAACTCAGAGCATGGAACCTGCTTCTGATTCTGTCTCCTTCTCTCTCTGCCCCTCTCCTGCTTATGCTCTGTCTCTCTTTCTCTAAAAAATAAGCATTAAAAATAAAAGTTTAAAAAATCCACTTGATCATGTTATATGATCCTTTTACTGTATTGTTAAATTTGGTTTGCCAATATTTTTTGAGGATTTTTGCACCTATGTTCATCATGGATACTAACTATTTACTTACTTATTTATTCTTGAAGTGTCTTCATCCAGTTTTGGTACCAAGGTATTATGGTAATGCTAGACTCATATAATGGGTTTGGGAGTATTCTGTTTTCCTTCCTTTGTTTTTGGTAAAGTTTGAAAAAAACTGGTATTAGTTCTTTAAATGTTTGGTAGAATTCACCAGTGAAGCAATATGGTCCTGGATTTTTTTTTTGTTGGAGGTTTTGGATTACTGATTCAATCTTCTTATTCATCTGTTCAGATCTTCTATTTTTTTCATGATTCAGTCTTGGTAGATTGTATGTTTCTAAGAATGTATCCATTTTTTCTAGGTTGCCCAATTTGTTGGCATTAGTTGTTCATTGTAGTCTTTTATGATCCTCTGTATGTGTGTGGTATGAGCTCTAATAGCTTTTATTTTATTTATACTATTATTTATTTTAGTTCAAAATCTTTTTTCTTGGTGAGTCTAGATATCTCTTTCTCCACTTAGTTTATCTTTTTAAAAACTCAGCACTTAGCTTTTTTGATATTTTTTTATTTTTCTGTTTCCTGTTTCATTTATTTCTGTTCTGATCTTGGTTATCTCTTTCCTTCTGCTAACTTTATTTGGACTTTGTTATTATTTTTCTTTTCTTTTTTTTTTTAATTTTTAATGCTTTATTTATTTCTAGGAGATAAAGAGAGAGAGAGAGAGCGTGAGCAGGGGAAGGTCAGAGAGAGAGGGAGTCACAGACTGAAACAGGCTCCAGGCTCCGAGCTGGCAGTCAGCACAGAGCCCGACGCGGGGTTCGAACCCAGGAACCGCGAGTTCATGACCTAAGCGAAAGTCAGACGCTTAACCGACTAAGCCACCCAGGCGCCCCTGACTTTGTTATTATTTTTCAACTTCCCCTTGAGATGTAAGGTTAGGTAATATTTGAGATCTTTCTTGTTTCCTAATGTAAGCAATTATCCCTACAAATTTCCCTCTTAGGACTGCTTTTGCTGCAGCCCATAAATTTTGGTATGTTGTGTTTTCATTTTTATTCGTCTCAAGTTACGTTTTTATTACTGTTTTGATTTCTTCTCTGACCTTTTGGTTCTGGTAGCATGTTATTTACACTCTATATATTTGTGAACTTTCTAGTTTTCTTCTTATAATTGATTTCTAGTTTTATACCATGTGGTCAGAAAGAGATGTTTGAGATTATTAAAATCTTCTTAAATTTATTAAGACACATTTCTGGCTTAACATTTGATATATCAAAAATATAAAAAGAAAAAATAAAAATTTTTCATGTGTCTGGCAAAAAATGTGTGTTCTGCTGCTGTTGGATGGAATGTTTTGTATTTGTATCTTAGGTCCATCTCATCTAATGTGTAGCTTAGTCCAGTGTTTCTTTATTTTTCCTCCCCAATGCTCTATCCATTGAAAATGTGGTATTGAAGTACCATGCTATTATTTAATTACTGTCTATTTGTCCCTTCAGGTCTATTAATATTTGCTTTATATATCTAAGTGATGTATCCTATGTAATGATAATGTGTTTTTTATTTAAAATTATATTTAGTCATTGCTGACTAAGAAAAGTGATTGACTTTTATATGTAACTTTGCCATAATCAACCTTGTTATAATCATTTATTAGTTTCAGGAGATTTCATATTTCCTACCAAGACAATGTATCATCTGTGAACAAAAACTGTTTCATTTCCTCTCTCCTTAGCTAGGAATTTTTAGGCCAGTATTTATTGCAACATTACTCTATTGCCAGACATTGTCATAAAGGCTTTATTTGAACTAACTAATTGAATTCTCAAAATATTTTAATAGATATGTAGGCTATCATCTCCATCTTTCTAGAGTTTGGAAGCCAAGAGAGGCTTAATAAATTTCTCATATTCACATGGTATCAGAGTCAGGATTTCTTTGTCTGATTCTATGTTCTTTCCTACTACATTAATCTATATTGCCTTCTAAAATTCTTATAAGTTTTATACCCTACAACCCAGCAATTCCACTATTAGGTATTTATCTAAGGGATACAGATATGCTATTTCAAAGGGGCACATGCACCCCAATGTTTATAGGAGCACTACAACAATATCCATAGTATGGAAAGAGTCCAAATGTTCATCGATGGGTGAATGGATAAAGAAGATGTGGTGTATATATATACAATGGATTATTACTCGACAATCAAAAAGAATGAAATCTTGCCATTTGCAACTATGTAGATGGAGCTAGAGGGTATTATGCTAAGTGAAATTAGTCAATCAGAGAAATACAAATATCATATGACTTCATTCATATGGGGACTTTAAGACACAAAACAGATGAACATAATGGAAGGGAAGCAAAAACGATATAAAAATAGGGAATGGGACAAAAACATAAGGGACTCTTAAATATGATGATCAAATAGAGGGTTACTGGAGGGGTTGTGGGAGGGGGGATGGGCTAAATGGGTAAGGGGCAGTAAGGAATCTACTCCTGAATCATTGTTGGACTATATGCTAACTAACTTGGATGTAAATTTTAAAAAATAATGAATTAAATAAAAATTAAAAAATAAAATTCTTATAAGTTTTAGAATTAAAAGCAGGACCAAACTTCTTATTTAAATTAGACTCCAAATAATAGCCACTCACTAATGGGCAAGTTTTCTGGAATTAATTTAAGGGTGCCTACACACACAGTAAAAGCTCCTAAATCTAACAAAATAAGTAGAAAATCTTACAATGAATTACACTAGTACAAGAAATACGTTGAAACTTGTTATTATTTATATATTTAGCAATTAAAATTGATACTGATAACTATAAGACATTATGGAAAAAGTCAAAGATGGCTTAAATAGTTGGAGAAATATACCATTTTCATGAATGAAAGAATTCAATATCATCACAATGTCATTTTGTAGATGGATTTAGAATTTAAATGCAATTCCAATCCCCCCAAAATTTCTAACCCTGGCTTAGACAAAAGGTTCTTCTATAAAACACAAAACACAATCCATATATGATATTACTGATAAATTTGACTTCATCAAAATACAAAAAAAAAATTATCCTAAACAAGTTACTATAAAGAGATTAGAAAGCCAAGCTATATGGGTTCCTGAGAGGCTCAGTCAGCTGAGCATCCAACTCAGGTCATGGTCTCACAGTTCATGAGTTCGAGCCCCACGTTGGGCTCTGTGCTGAAGCTTGGAGCCTGGAGCCCACTTTGGAGAATTCTGTGTCTCCCTCTCTCTCTCTGCTCCTCCCCAGCTTGTGTTCTCTCTCTCTCTCTCTCTCTCTCTTTCAAAAATAAACATTAAAAAAAAAGAAAGACAAGCTACAGATATACTGAAAATATCCGTGTATCATGTAAACCACAAAGGACTTACATTTGCATTCAAAACATATAAAGAACTTATAGATAACACAAAAATAAGTGAACAACTCAATTTAAAAGAAAGGCAAAATGTCTGAACAGAAACTTCACCAAAGCAAATATACAGATAGAAAAAAATATATATCAAATGATGTTCAGGGAATCAGGCATGAAAATAAAACTAAAGACATCCAAGTTGGAAATGAGGCAGTTTAATTATATTCTCAGATGACATTATCTTGTATACAGAAAATATTAAGGAATACATACACATACACAATTAAACTAATAAACAAGTTCAGCAAGGTTGTAAAATATAAGATCAATATATTTAAAAAATTGTACTTTGGGGTGCCTCGGTGGTACAATTGGTTGAGTGTCCAATTCTTGATCTTAGCTTAGGTCATCCTCTCACAGTTTGTGAGTTCAAGCCCCACATCAGGTTGTGTACTGATTGTGCAGAACCTACTTGCAATTTTGTCCTCCTTTTCTGCCACTCCCTATTTGTGCTCTCTCCCTCTCTCTCTGTCTCTTTCAAAATAAATAAATAAACTTAAAAAACTGCACTTCAATACACTGCCTAAAATAATGAGATGAAATGAAATTAAGAAACAATGAGATTTATAAAAGCATCAAAAATAATAAAATTTTAGGAAAATAATTAATAAAAGATGTGCAACTTTCTACACTGAAAACTACAAATCATTGTTGAAAGAAATTAAAGCATATTTAAATAAATGGAAACACATCCCATGTTCATGGATTGAAAAACTTAATAATATTAAGATGGCAATACCTCCCAAATTGATCTACAGATTCAATCCTTCAATCTCTATCAAACTTCCAGATGTGTCTTTTTCCCCCCAGAAATGACATACTTATTCTAAAATTATTGGAAAATTCAAGAGACTCATAACAACCAGAACTAATTTGAAAAATAATGAAGTTGGAGGACTCACACTTTCTGATTTTCAAGCTTACCACAAAACTACAGTAACCAAGATGGAGTGGTACTGACATAAGAACAGGCATAGATTGGGGAACCTGGGTTGTTTGGGCAGTTAAGCCACTGACTCTTGATTTCAGCTCAAGTCATGACTTCATGGTTCATGGGATGGAACCCACTGTTGGGCTCTGTGCTAACAGCATTGGGCCTGGTAAGGATTCTCTACCTCCTCTCTCTCTGCCCCTCCCTCTTCCCAAATAAATAAACATTAAAAAAAAAAAAAAAAAAGAACAGGCAGAGATTGAAGAGAACTGAGTCTCGAAATAAACCCTCATATTTATAGTCAATTTATTACAGCAACTCAATTGGAAAATAGTAGCTTTTCCAAAATGGTGCTGGATCTAATGGATATCCACATGCAAAAGAATGAAATTGGACTCTTGCCTAATATGAGATACAAAAGCCAACTCAAAGCTGATCAAAGAACTAAATATAAGAGCTAAAAGTATAAAGCGTTTGGAAGAAAACGTAGGAGTAAACCTTCATAGTCTTTGCTAAAGCAATTGTTTTATGGATATGAAGCCAAAATAAAAAATAGATAAAATGCACTTCATCAAAACATAAAAGTTTTGTGTTTCAAAGGATACCATTATGAAACTTAAAAGACAGCCTACAGGAAGGGAGAAAATTTTGTAAATCATCTATTTTGTAAGAGACTTGCTTCTGGAATACATAAAGAACAATTACATATTATATCTCTATTATAAAAAGGACAAATACCTATCTTTTAAAAAATGGGCAAAAAACCTAAAAAATATTTCCTTCAAAAATATATATAAATGGGCATTAAGCATATAAAATGATGTTCAACATAATTATTCATAAGGGAAATGCAAATCAAAGCCACAATGAGATACCACTTCACATCTACTAGGATGACTATAATCAAAGGTGAACAATAAAAGCATTGATAGGGATGAGGATAATCCAAACCTTCATATACTGCTGGTGGGGACCATTGTACCCCCATTGTAAAATGGTACAACCTGATGCCAGTAGAAAACAGTCAGTAGTTTCTCAAATGGTTACCACAGAGTTACCATATAATACAGAAATATCACTACCAGGTATATATTCAATATAAATAAAAACATACCTACCCAAAAACTTGTATTAAAATGTTCATCAGAATTATTTATAATAGCTGAAATATGGAAATAATTCAGATGTCCATCAACTTATAAACTGATAAATAAAATATGATATATTAATACAACAGAATTGCCCATAAAATGAAGTAGTGAAACATGCTATATATAGATAGACTTTGAATACATCATGCTAAGTTAAAGAAGCCAGTTACAAAAGACCTGTTGTATGATTCCATTTATATGTAATGTTCAGAATAGGCAAATCTATAGAGTAGAAATTGCTAGTTTAGGGAAAATGAAAATGTTTTTAAATTGATTATGATGGGACAAATCTGTGAACATACTAAAAATCATTAAAATATATGTTTTGTAGGCACCTGGGTGCAAACTCTTTTGCTAATCATGTTGTTAGCAAAGGAAAACTAAAACAATCTTGGATCTTCTCTTTTGACACAATGAAAAATAAATAATTTGTCTATATCAATAGCTAGAGTGAAGGAGTAAGACAGGAAGTTAAATGAAAGAAAGATGGGGGAAGGGAGAGATAATCTGTAGCAGTTATTTACTAGGCAGATTCAAAGTGCCAAAGTCAAACCTTCTAAGGATGTTCTATTTTTCTTTTGGAACCTCATGTATAAAATGTTACAAAAATGTCAGAGTGATTTAGAAAAAAATAAACCTTTTTTTTTTCATGCTGCGTATACTTTAGACAAAGTCATCAATGGAATGCAGAATAAATTTGGTTTTGTTTTTCATTAATGGGAGCATTTTTTTAAAAGCATCAAATCTATACTTCCACTTTGCAGAAAGTGCCAATCCTAATTGTTTTCTTATGGGATTTTCTGGATATACAAAGCTGTGGCTTTAACTGGGTCTAGCATATATTTGAATCATTCTCTGGCAAGATCCTCCTTTCTCTCTCCCTATATCTACCCTAACAGTATTTGCAACCAGCAGAGGAGATAAGAGGAAATAGCTGATCTTCCACATGCTCTTAACTCTTTTCAATTCACCATTTTAAGGTTAACCAATAGAGAAAAGAAAATCAGAAAAATCCCACTTCCCCAAATCAAGTTCCCTTCCTGCATTTTACCATCCTTGTGTAATAACTGATGCTTACTAACAAGACATTCTCCAGATCTAATCATCATTAACAAATATCCATCTTTTTTTAAACTTTCTTTTCAAAATGTGACCTTAGAACAGAGATTGCAAAACTTGTGGTCCTTGGCATTATGTATTGGCACAAATGATGGGAATGTGAGTTTTATTTTATTTTGTTTTAAGCTGAGTTAGCTGTCTATACTTAGAAACCAACAGATTTTTACATTAAAATCTGTATTTCTGAGTTATTTTGAGAAATTGAAATAAAACAGGGCCTGCATTTACACACAGCAATAGTTGACTGAAGTTAGGTAGAGACCAACCCCTTAGACTAAGCTTATACTCTCCATTTCACCAAAGGCCACCTTACTGAGCCCTTTTATTATTATTTTTGTCCACTACTGTGAGCATTTGAATTTTTTACCCTTACTTAGGAATGCCCTGCACACAAGACTAGGAGGGAGCTGGTTGATGGTGAGAGGCACCTCTAAATGCATTTTAGGTTAGGAAGAATACTCCTAATAAAATGCTCCATAAGTTTTAATTAGGGACTCAATAGGCTTCTGTGGACTGAGGAAGCTAAATGGTATTCATAGTACTAATTAACAGGAAAAATATATTCTAAGTTCCAAATAGTCAACGTACAAAAGGACTACATGTACTTTCTCATCAGAAGATGATGTCTGATCTCACTTAGGTCTCATATCCTGGCCTAATCACTAAGTATTAGCTAAGCAGTTACCTAAGAGTTCTAAAGAATAACTGCATGCAAAAGGATTTCATGTGCATAAATGTGTGACTCTGGCTTTCTGCCTTTCTAGTTAGGGAAAGTAGAATAAGATTAGAGCTATTCCCAACGGTGAATATAGCATGATGTATAAATTTGTCGAATCACTAAGTGCTGCACCTAAAATTGATACAACATTGTGTGTCTACCAAACTAAAAAAAAAAAAAAGATTAGATATTTTTAGGAAAAAAATAAAATCAACTCTTGAAACTTTTGCAGCTGGATCCACTTAATAGCCGATCTCTCATCTAAAAGCAGTCAGAAAGATGTCTCCTCTTTCCATCAAGAAATTAAACACATATAAAACAGGCTCACTTTCCAATTTTAGTTTATTGTGCTACCTTTATTCTTTGAATCTCCAAGTTGATTCCCTATTCTGCCATTTAGCTGTTTGACCTTAGTCAAGTTGCTTAATTTCTCTCAGCAAGGTTTTCTTATCAGCAAAACAGTAATAAAAGTATTTATCTCAATCATTGTAAGCATGGATATAATGAGGTAATGAGTATAAGGTGTTTTGCATGATGCTAGCACAGATTACTAAATGCTTTATTTATTTTACCTTATTTTCTTCCCTATTTTTCTCTTCTCTTTATTATCAAAAAAAGTTATTTTTGTCCTGTAAAAACAATAAAATAGCCACTCTGCCAATACTTCTGATTAACAGGTTCCTTTATCCAAATTATCTACAAATAAAAGAACTCTTTGTTTTCTAGAGTTTTAAATGCCAGGAATAGAGATTATTTAATCCTTTATCTTCAATTTATAGGTAATAAAAGTGAATTCCAGAGATGTTCAGTGATTTGCTAAAATCACTTACACAAGGGAGTAGAACTCCAATGGTTTGAAACACAAAAGACAAAAATGGAACTAAACATAGGGCTCTTGTATAGATGAGCTCTATAGAGCACATTGGAGGAACTCACTCTCTCTATTTTTTTAATTGAGTGGAATAGTGAATTGATCAAAAGAAATAGATAAGTCCCAACTTATATAATCAGACTGGTAATTTAACAAAGTCTGTCTTCTAGGCCTGGAATTATTCATCAGTAATCATAAAAACATGAGTTAGCATGTTTGCTTGTTAACTCTTGGCCAAATACTATCATGGAAAGTAATACTAGAATGTTTCAGTTTCAGAGATACTTCATGCAAAAATGAAACGTATATCAAAACTTTTCGTATATCATTTCAGCTGGACATTTTGTACATGCCATCTTTTGGCCTGTTAATATTCCTGAAAAACACTTACCTGCATTTGGAAGCTGGATACAAAGTTCCAATAGCTGCAATATATTTAAAATTACCTTATAAAATAAACTTTCCCCAAATAAAATGTCATTGCTCATCAGGAGTTTCAGAGACTCAGATGACCTCCTTCCACATAAGATTGCGGGGGTGGGGGTGGGGGGGGACGTTTAATTTATATTTTTACATTTATTTATTTATTTTGAGAGAAAGAGAGACTGCAAGTGGGGAAGGGGCAGAGAGAGAGAGACAGAGGGAGACAGAGAGAATTCTAAGCAGGCTCTGCACCACCAGCACAGAACGTGATGTGGGGCTTGAACTCATTATCTAATAATAGATCATGACCTGAGCCAAAGTCAGACACTTAACCATCTGAACCAGCCAGGTGCCCCTGCGGAAAAGATGTTTAAAAGTAGAAAAGGAAGAAGACAAACATTCACTGAACAACGATGTTAAACAATGTGGCATTTGGTAGTTTAATGTGTCAACCCATTCAACCTTACTATTATTTTCACTTTACAATGGAGTATACCCTTTACAGTACAGAATCAAGAGATATTAAGTGACTTTCCCAAGAACATCAAACCAAAATTCAAAACCAAGTCTATCTCCATATTTTACGCTTTATTCAATAAACCATGCTGTTTGCCATCTTTTAAAATTTTCTATAAGATTCATTGTCATTCTACCTGGTTTATATACTAAGTAATTCAATAATTATTTACTGGATGCTCTTTATATTAGGCTAGGAAAACGAAAACAAAGACTCTAGACAGTGTATAGCACACAGTAGGCCCTTAAAACATACTTATTGAATGAATGAATGAATTCACTCCCGTCCTCAATTTGCTAATCATCTATCTAGAACTACACTGTCCAATACATAGCCACTAGCCACGTATGGCTATTGTACACTTAAAATATATCTAGTCTAGATTAAGAATGGCTCTAAGTGTAAAATATGCACCAGATTTCTAAGACATACTACAAATAATATATATCGTTAATAGTTTTTACATTAATACATGTTGAAATGATAAAATTTAGTGTGTATGGGATTAAATAAACATGTTATTAAGATTGGTTTCACCCGTTTATTTTTACCTTTTTTTAGGGTGGTTACTGGAAAATTTTAAATTGTATCTGAGGTCTACCTTCTATTGGCTAGCATTGATCTAGCATCATTAAGTATTGAGTTACTTTCTTTTCTGTTCCAAGTTCATTATTAAATCAAATTTTCTTCTCTTTCTCTTTAATGTATAAGACCAAATCAGGTTTTAAATTCAGTCTTTTTAAAAATACAGTCTTTTTAAATACAGTCTTTTTAAATATGTTATGAGATTCTAATCAATTGTTAGGGGTTAGGAAATTTTTATACCCAAATACGAAATAGTCCATACACAAACTCCCCTAAGATATGACTTCCTTTTTAACCCTACTGTTGTGAGAAGTAACTGCAACTTTCTAAATCCATTACTGGATCCAGTTCTAGAAGATGAAATTTAACCTTTCACTGGGCAATCAAACACTTAAAGGTGTTCATCAACTGTCTCTATCCCACTTCATGCTTCAGCCAACTTAGTGATCCAGAATTCATTTCTGTTGCATTCCTGGAACACGGGAATGAGCATTGTGCCTTTAGTCATGTTATGTTCAAGTCCACTTGAAGTTCTAGTTTTTCAAATCTAGCTCCTGCCTAGTCATCATTTTGATGTAAATATTGCTTGTGTTGCTTACGTCATCATATAAAATTCCCAAACTACTCTAATCCCATATAGCTTTCTCCCTCCTCTTAATTCCAAAACACTAATATCTCATTCAAAAATATCTCCACATGACTGTGGAAAGGCTCTGATTTTTCTATAATTGCATGACTCCTCATTTCCCTGAATTCCAAACACCATGAATGGAAACTTTATAAAGAACTCTCTCCAACATGGAAAGGTCACTCACTGAACATTCACATTAGGCTTTAAAAAATTTTTTTAAAATTATTATTCTTTCTGGGACAGAGAGAGAGCAAGTGGGGGAGGGGCAGAGAGAGAGATAAAAGGAGAGACAATCCCCAGCATGCTCTGCACTATCAGCTCAGACCTCGAGGTGGGGCTGGAACTCACAAACCGTGAGATCATGATCTGGACTGATACCAAGAGTCAGTCAACCAACTGAGCCAACCCCGGACACCCCTCAAGTTAGGCTTTTAAGAATCATGCTCATCATGACTTTTAGATGAAAGGAATAAGATGCTGAACAGTTTCTAATCCAGGGAGTGGGCAGTCACACCTGTGCTCTATATAACCAAAAGCATTCCTGACTTAGTTATAACATCCCTTCCCCATTAAAAAGGAGAGCTGCCAAGATGTTCACTGAGAACAGTTGCTGGTTTGTGTACAGTATAAGTATGGGTTTGTTCTTTTTCTTTTTCTTTTTTAGGGGGAGGAGGAAGAATGGGATGGGACTCTAAAAGCTCTATTTATTTATAACTGAGCATACCCTTATTTGATAACAGATGATCAATTAAAGCAACGTGTGACACTTGAACAGGATTCTGTCGAAAAGCAAAGATAGAAGTAGCAATGAGAGCAATGAACACTTCTTGCAAACAGCAAGAGTCCCCTCTCCAGCCTTCTCTCTTGGCACTGGGGCTTTGCTAAATCTGGCTCGCCATTTTGTGAGTGGGAACAATCAGCTTTGTAGGTTGGAGGGAAGTATTATAATTAAATGTCCACCCACTTTTTCCTTTTTGATGAAAGGCTCCCATGAAACTTACTAAAATAAGGTGCATCAAGACAGATGAATTTTTGATGAATAAGTCAAAGCACTGACGAAGCTGGCTTTTCACACAGAGAAACTTCTCTAATTCGCAGAAAATTTTAAGGCTTAGATTATTAACACTGTCATATTTAATAAGAATTAATATGGTAAAACCCATGGGATAAAGTGGAGATTTTACCTTTTTAGTTGATAGCAACTATGTAGTTAGTGTTCAGCATGAACTGACTGCTGAGAACAAATTGTAATATGATTCAAAAATAATAGTGGAGTTTTTAGAATGTAATTTTCAAGAAATATTAAGTAACAGCCTTTATAATAAGCAATACATGTATTGAATGCAATGGAATTCTTCTGAATAACTGTTACATTAACACATTAAAGTTACAAACTGTATCTGTGAAGTGCGCAAAGTTCTTTAAAATATTATCTAATCGTGGAACAAATTCCTTCTGAGAGAGATCTGGGGCATGGTTTATAGTGTTCACTTTTGATGGCAAAGGTGTTTGCGAATATCATTGTGAAGAATTATTTTAAAGTATCCATGTTCACTAAAGTAGAAGGCACTCTACTAAATAATTGGGCTCAGACATATGTTCCAAGTCCAGTTACTAGAATCCTCAAAGTTAACTTTTTATTTTTTTAATTTTTTAAAAATATTTTATTTATTTCTGAGAGAGAGAGAGAGAGAGAGAAAGACAGCATGAGCAGAGGAGGGTCAGAGAGAGAGGGAGATACGGAATCTGAAGCAGGCTCCAGGCTCTGAGCTAGCTGTCAGCACAGAGACCGACGCGTGGCTCGAACCCACGAACCGTGAGATCATGAACTGAGCCGAAGTCGGACGCTTAACCGACTGAGCCACCCAGGCGCCCCAAAGTTAACATTTCAGAGAGAAAGGAAAGTGAAGTAGTATTATGATTGTGTTCTTCATTCAATACAGATTTATTGAGTACTAGCTGAATAGACTTGGCTAACAAAAGAGTCTCTTAGTGATTATAGGTAAAATTCTTACTCTCTAGAATCTAACTATTATAATTTTTAAGATAAAATTACTATTTTAAACTTTATGTTTAATAGGTATTATTGGTGGAATTCACTAGAGTTAATGGTGCCCTAATTCACCATCAGTGTAAGATCAAAGTACTGGGAAATATAATTCAATGAACACATTTGTCATCAGATGATAACCACTTCATAAGGATGATTTTTAAAATGTCAAACTTTTGGGGCGCCTGGGTGGCTTAGTCGGTTAAGCGTCCGACTTTCGCTTGGGTCATGATCTCGCGTGTTCGTGGGTGTGCCCAGCTCAGAGCCTGGGCTCTGTGACTCCCTCTCTCTCTGACCCTCCTCTGCTCACGCTGTCTCTCTCTCCTAGAAATAAATTTAAAAAAATAAAAATAAAATAAAATAAAATAAAATAAAATGTCAAACTTTTTTGTTCTTTCAAGATTGTATTTAAATTCAAGTTAGTTAACACATAGTGTAGTATTGGTTTCATCGCTAGAATTTAGTGATTCATCAATTGCATATAACATCCGGTGCTCATTACAAGTGCCCTCCTTAAGGCCCATCATTCATTTACCCCATCCTCCCCCACCACCTTTCCAGCAATCCTAAATTTGTTCCCTATAGTTATTAGTATCTTATAGTTTGCCTCCGTCTCTAATTTTATCTCATTTTATGCAAACTTTTTGACTCTTTCTTCTCATTTCCAGCATGGTTTGGTGGATCTCATGTTATACAGAATAATTGGGATGTTCAAAGTAGGATAAGCTTGGGGCGCCTGGGTGGTTCAGTAAGCGTCCGACTTCGGCTCAGGCCATGATCTCACAGTTTGTGGTTTCAAGCCCTGCGTCGGGCTTTGTGCTGACTGCTACCTCAGAGCCTGGAGCCTGCTTCAGATTCTGTATCTCCCTCTCTCTCTGACCCTTCCCTTCTCACTCTGTCTCTCTCTCTCTCAGAAATAAATAAAACATTAAAAATTAAAAAAAAAAAAAGTAGGATAGGCTTTGCCTAATAGTTACTCAGTTCAGCATAATGAAACAAAATTAGCCTCAAGAATCTAGGTTCCCCAGTTATTTACACTACTGAGGTTTTATAACCATCACTTCACCCATGATCGTTTTATACCAAACTACATGATAATATAAAGGGAGACCTCAGATATGACCACACTAGAAAATGGGAAGGTTCAGTCCCAATTTATTGGCGACTCTCCTCTTCATTTCTATTTATTTTCTCTAACATCCCAAATCCTTTTGGTTGCCTAATTATTACCCATAGAATTTCTTAATGCTTTGTTTTCATTTTTGTTTTCGTTTCTTTGTGTTCAAATCCAGTGGGTTGTTTTTTTTTTTTTTTTGGTAAAAGCTACAATTTTAACCATTATCTAGGGTATTCCTTTAACAGCATGAAGTTTTTCTTTAAAGACCTGATAGGAATTCTTTAAAAATGGACTTTTCTTTCCATTTAAGTCTTACTTCAACAAGTTCACTGATTTTAGATTTCTCTGACAAACACAGTTGAGGTATTAAAACCCAGACATGTTGAAAATAGCTTTTCCTTGAAGTCATTTAGAATCTAAGACTTTCTGTCCTACTCTATCAAATTACCCAGTTGGGGAATAAGATGGGTATAAGTAGTCTGGGTGGACAGGTGGTAGTGAAAACAAAGGGGGATTGGTAAACAGTCCAGACAAGGTAAACTCACAATGTCTTCTGAAACTGATATATTTAAACTCTCCTATTTCCCCAGACTCTGTCACAGACACTTCTGGTGGAATGTTTGTAATAAACTAATGATGATTTTCTCTATTGCCTTGGTTAGACAGCTCCTTTCAAAAAGAAAAGTTCCTGAGAGATAAATGCAGTGTTTTGTTTGTTTGTTTGCTTTCCTTTGTCTTCTTTCTTTTTTTAATGTTTGGGTTTTTAATTCTTTTGAGAGTGAGAGAGAGAGAGAAAGGAAGGGGCAGAGAGAGAAGAGAGACAGAGAATCCGAAGCAGGCTCTGCACTGTCAGCACAGAGCCCCATGTGGGGCTCAAACCCATGAGCCGAAGTCAGACACTCAACTGACTAAGCCACCGAAGTGCCCATGTTTTGTTAAACAATGTAGTGGATAAACAGTATGTTTAAAAACAATTTTCTTCCAGCCTCTATCTCTTAGAAAATTAGAAGTCTCCCAATTATAAAAAGTATTTCTTATATCATAGAATTTTAAAAGGTGGCAGTGACATTAGACATTATCTTGTTTAACCTACACTTTATGTAAAACAAATTAAGTCCTGAGAAGAGAAGTATAGTAGATCAAAGGTGGCCATAAACACTTTGCTATTCCTTCCGTTGAGAGGTGAAGTTTCATGCCTTCCTGCATCCCTTCATATTTGGGTAGGCTCTGTGATTGCTCTGACTAATAGTACACAGTGGAAGTGGTATTCTGCCACTTTTGGGCCCAGACCTAAAGAGGATGTAAACTTCCTGTTTATGACTTGCTTTTGTGACTTCTCATCTCAGAACCAGCAACAATTTTGCAAGAAGCTGAAGCCACATAGAAAGGCCATGTATTGGTGCCCCAGTGAAGAGCCACAGCTGAGCTTCCAGCTGACAGTTATCATGCACTTTCAGTCATGTAAATGTGTCATCTTATATGTCTAGCCCAGTCAAACCTCTCAAGGGTTCCATCCCTAGGCATTATTTGAGAGTAATCACATGAGAAAACCTAAGTGAGAGTTGCCCATCTGCCCAGTCAACCCACAGTGAAATGGTTGTTTTAATCCACTAAGTTTGGAGATGGCTTGTTATGTGATATAATCTATCTGGAACTTAAAATGCCTTAGAGGAGTTTCTCAGTAATACCAGAAGGAGAACTATGAGAGTGCAAAACTAGCATAATCTCATCGTATATTTGAAGGGGACACTCAAAGTTAAATAAGACTCATTCTCAGTCCCCCAGTAGCTCAAAATTATAAAATCTTTTTATTCTTTCAATGATCGCATGAAATATAGAATTTTCCAGATCATTGAATATTTAAAACAGATTCTTAGGGCTCCGTCTACGTAATAACAAACAATTATTCTCAATAAATTAAAGTAGCACTTTTTTAAGTTTATTTAATTATTTTGAGAAAGAGATAGAGCATGAGCAGGGAGAAACAGAGAGAGATAGGGAGAGAGAGAATCACAAGCAGGCTCTGCACTGTAGAATACATGACCTGAGCTGAAACAGTCAGACACATGATTGACCAAGTCACCCAGGAGCACTTAAGGTAGCATTTCCAAGTGTTCCTTCAAGGCACTGCCTTAATAATAAGTGTCATAGAAGGAAGAGCTCCTCAGGTAAACTGATTTGGGGAAATTCTGCCTTAATTTAAGGGGTCTCTTTATCTATGGATTTTTTGAAACTGTAAAATCTCCAAGAGGAGAAATAGATACAATTTTCCCCCAAAAATTGTATGACCAAAGGGTACTTCCTTATTGAGCACCTTATGATATTTATGTTTCTTAGACTAAGAAACTAAGAAACTTATTTCTAAACTAAGAAATAGCAATAGGGATGCAACTTTATTAGCTGATACCAGCTTTTACTTTCAGAACATTTCACCAACAAGTTGTTTTCATAATTTGGTGTATCTTCAGCTTAAAGAACACATTTTTAGAAAAAAATGTTTATGATTATCAGGGACTACACTTAGTTAGGTGCCTTTAATGATTTGCTCCTTCTGCTTTGCCTCTTACTTTTAACATTTCCCTGTGGGAAGAGTGCATACATATTTGAGGAAGATGACAAGAGGGAATATATAAAGCTAGAATTATAATAAATAATTGAATGAATTAGTTAAAAATTGTTAGCCTGGATATCAGCTCCATCTCCAATTGGCCTGATTTGGGTTACCTTTATTTCCATATAATGTCAGTGAAAATTGTTAACAGTGATCCTGTCATGCAGAGTTCTTGGGAAGTTCAAAGTCAATTTCAAAGTTGGACGTAGGTCAGTTTTAAGGTTGGCAAGATCTTAGGAATTATCTATTTATCCACTCCTTTCATATTTTTAGACATGAAGATTAGGAACCAGAAAGTTTGTAGTGAAAATGCTAGCTACATTGGAAACTTCCTTCCTAGGGGACCCACATTTAAGATTTTGGGAAAACCCTCTATGTTAATAGATGTTTTATCAAATGCTATGATTTTAATTTGGGTGGTGTCTACTTCTAACTGACAAGGTTACCAAGCAATTTGAGCCCCTAAACATATTTCACCACAAAGGCATGGCCAGTAAGTATATGAAAGTGTGGCAGTCAGAGAATTTAATAATCAGTACAGCATGGCACTGACAATGAGAACAGACACTAGCTGTAAACAACTGGTACAGTCATACTGATGAGTGTTGTCAGTGTATCAGCTCTGGTATATGAATCTGGTCAAGCACATTTTCCCTTCCATGGGTTCCTGGCTTTGTGAGAACTGTCACCTTACTGGTTTTAGAAATCTTTCCATTGACACTCAGTCTTCTACTATGGCTTCATTACTGATCCCCATAATATAATAGGTTCCTTATCTATTTCCTAGGAATTGCCTAGCACTTTATGGCTCTTTCAGCAATATGTCACCTTGTCCCCAAGTCATGGAGCATTTTCATGCTTCCAGTTCCCAAGCTGAAGAAAATGATAGTTTTATCATCTCCTCTTGCATCTAGAGGATCATGGACCAATTTACTATATCCACTTATTTTGGATCTTTCTACCCCTGTAATCTTACATTATTTTTCTACATAGTTCAATATGATTTGAAAGCCTAAAAGAGTAATACGGCCATGGAAAGATGATAGAGAAACAATAAAATGGCATGAGATAGAGTATTTGATACTTTTATGTTAAAATATGAAGAAAATATTCATAAGGTTAAAACAAAATATCTGCATTTAACCAGTGTGTGTGTGTGTGTGTGTGTGTAGCTTTGGAAAACAAATATGCATTAAAGAAAACAATTTAAACTTTGCTTCTTTTGCTTTAAGTTGTCAAAAGTTTTTTTATCTGAGTACAAGTCAACTTGTAAATGGGGAATGAGAGTCTCATTCTCCGGGATTTAGAGCAGTTACAGTTCTAGCATGCTTACCTCTATAAGCCTGCTGGTGTGTTCACGAAATATTGAAGCATATTCTTTTATTTCCTTCTCCCGGCCATTCTTGGCAGCTTCAATGAGAACCAAAAGTGGGACTGTCGTATCCAAAAAGGAGTCTGATACATGATCTATAATGGCCTTACGGAGCTGAGGAGAAATAAAAAACTCAATTTTTTTTCAGGAAATGGTTTTTGTTATTTCCTATTTTATAATCTCAGAAGTTACAAAATTTATCTTATGTATTTTCACACAATCTCTAAACTAATAATACTTAAGACCATGTAGGAATGTCACTTACAAAGTTTAAACAAACAAAATATCCAACAAAAACATTGAGCAATAGCCCACTTCTTCTCAAAATTCACTATTATTTTCTTAAATTACACTTAGTGCAGAGGTCAGATTATAAGGGATAATACTCCATTTTCCATCAAAAAATCACACTATTGTAATGTTTATGCATATGTACAAACAACATTGTACATCATGTATTTTCATAATTTCAAAATTACGAAATGTTTTCTACTTTGTTGGAGGAACTGATGATAAATTTTGATTAGCTAAATTGTAATCTTCATGGTAATTAAACCAAGTTAGATCACCAATTATGCCAGTTGATAACAGATTAATAGAGCAAGGAGAATAATAAATGAGTTTGATGTCCAATTTTCTTCAACTGCATTAATTGTTCTTGCCCTTACACCTTAAATTATTAAACAAGTATAACATTCTGCTACAATTAGTTCTTTTAAATTAGATTATGTGCAAGCTCATAAATGACAATCAGGTAATTACTCTATTCGGCAGATATTTTCTGAAATTTAAAACTGCATTGGAAAATTCATGCAATATATTTATATAATATTGAGCCCTAAAGGATCACAATATCTTGAACTGTTTCATCAACAATGTCAATGACTATAAAAGCCTCCCCAATTTTTTTAGTTAAACTCTTCATTGAATTTAATATTTTCTATACACTAAAACAAAGAGATAAATAGCTATCAGACAGAAAATTTATAATTTGCCTTCTGTGAAAATTATACTTTAGGGTATTTTTAAAAAATGAATAGATAGTTACCATAGTTTTGGGTTACTTAAGAATATTAATGAAGCTGCATGAAAAAAAACTATTACATTTTTATAATATTTATAGGATAATAAATCCTTAATAATAATAGATTTCTAGGAGAAAATATACTTCTGCCTACATTTTATGAAGAACTGTGAAATTTTCTAGTTTCTAGGAATTTTACAAAGGCTACGGGAAGATCCCTAAGTAAAGAATCTACTTAGCATTCAAAAAGGCAAATCATTAATGGCAACTGATTAATATCATCTGAACCCCTACTAGGACACAGTACAGAGTGCTAAGGACTTACAAGGCAAAGGGAAGACCTTGAGTGAATGAACAATGTGTTTGATGCCCATCAAGAGTGGACCAGAGAAGTCAGGCAAAGAATCACAAGTTAGGACTTGAGCTGGGAGCTACTAGTTATGTTAGTTCCAGATACATACAAGTAGAAGGAATCTCAGAAGGGGAACAGTTTCCAATGACCATCCCTCCTCTTTATCCTTTTATCTTTCATTTGTTACCAGCATATATAAAAGGGGGGCTAAGAGAAGATCTGCACTAAAGCTATGCAAGTAGTAGCCAACATACATATGGGAGGTAATTCAAGCCAAGGAGGTAGACAGGAGAACATAGAGGGTGATGCACAGTGAGGAGATGCCCAAGAATTAAAACTTAGGAAATACTACTATATATGGGAATCATGCAGATGGAAAAGTAGGATCTAAAAAGAGACTCAGACGATGGCCAAAAAATAAAGAGAGCAAATGACCAACAACTAAAAGAGAAATATTCATATAAATCTGTGTCAATGCTTTCCAAATGTACTTATCCTACTAGATGCAATTATAGTACCCACATTATCGACTTGAATCTTTTCTCTGTATTTGATCTTTTCTCTGTATTTGATTCCATTCAACTCAACAATTGTTTCTCAGAATCATCTCCTTACCATTCTACTAAAAGCAAGGTCTTATGAAATACATCAAGATGAAAATACATGGTCCCTTAGTGGGGGGGTGAGAGTCATTAAATGTTACAGTAAGGGAAAATAAGGAAATTGACAGTGAAGAAATTTCAAAAAAAGATGAGTTTCAGAGTTTAGTTTTAAGAATAAGTTAAATAAAAAGGAATCAGGTTTATCTGATGGACTTGACAACTAAGAGGTCATTGATAAACTTAGAGCAGTTTGAGAGGAAAGTGAAACCTATTGTGATGGTTTGGAGAATGAATGGGAGATGAGACTTTGATGTATGTTCCCATCTACAACTACATCCAGATAGTTAGACTGTCTTCTTGTACTTCTAAAAATATATATTTTATCACCATGAAAAAATATAGAGAGATAATAACTATTATCCCACCTTGTGCCCTTTTTAAAAAATATATGAGTAATTTTAACAATCTTCCAGTACTGGATACATTTGCGATGGTCTGTGTATTTCCCCTCTGTGGTGCTATCTGTCTTTCCTTCATTTTAATGATATGTACTCCCTTGTTCTTTTTTTTTTTTCAAGATTTTCTACTATGTTTTCCCTGGTATTCATTCAATCCTTCATTCCATACACAAGTGCTGAAATATGTTGCAAAGGTGACGCTTAAGGTACAGCTGATTTACTATTATTAAGGAATAAATAAAGAAATGCTTTGGCTAAATTATTATTATGTTTTAACTAAGCCATGTTAGGAACACATTTTTTGCTTTATTCTAAGGCATGTTGCTAAATCCAAAATGCAGTAAATGAAAAAGGTGACCACGGAGATGTGGTATTATGTTTAGAAGGACAAGACAGAAGGACTGGAAAATGACTATGCCAATGCTTTCAAAATTCTGTTGGAATTAAGTTCCTGTTATTGACAGTAGCTACTGCAAAGAGCATATCCTTTCCTCTTTCCCTGCCTGTTCTCTTACACTTCATGGTCTCTTACACTTGCTTCTTGGAATTGTCTCCCAAGTAATTGCCTCCTTCCTGGACACAGGTTCTGGTCTCAGGATTTGCTTTCAGGGGAATCTGATATAAAACAGACACAGTTGTCTGGCAGTAATGTTGTTTGGTCATATGCCAAGTAATAGAAGGATGTCTTACATAAACTATCCAGTGATGATCACATGTTATCACTTTTGCTTCGTACACTACTGAATTCGAAACCACCATCCCCTGTATTATGCTGATTGTGTAAGAGGAACTACCATGAGATAGGACTGGAAATGCAAATAGGGACAAAACTGGAAGGCTTTAAATGCTATGCTATGTAATTTTCTTTAGATGTTGTAGCATATTCTAACATACGGGGTTTTTTTTTTCATTTAAATTGTACGGTTATCTATATCTATGCATAATACCTAAGAAGTCTTTATTTTCCAGACCAATGGAAAAATTCATTCCTTTCATTTGAGTGATATACAAAAAATAACCTTAAAGAAGAATCCAACATACCAATGTAAAAATAGGACAACCTTAGAAGCTGCAGCACTAAAATCTGAAGTTAGTGGGAGACCAATAGGAGTTAGAGGTATGTATTTTCAATAAGTACCTGTTTGTGGCCAGGCATGAAAGATGTCAGGCACAAAATCAAACTGAGGGGCTTTCCATCTTTTCTCACTACAGTTTAATAAAAGGCTTTGAGACATCAATTTTTCTATTTCCCACTGATGTAAGTGGTTTGGGATCTCAAATAAAATAATATATTTCTCTACAATTGAAACTCAAAAGTAAAAGCTATATGTGAAAACTATAAGATAGCCCAGCCCACCCCCCCCACCACCAAATAAAAGAATATAGAAAGAATAAAATTGTGAGGAGAAGAAGAATGGAAAGAAAAGAAAGTGTTTCAGAAAATAATTATTCTCAGGAAACTAGAAAAAAATTATATGTGTGTACATTAATTCCATTTTGATTTTAAGTCAATTAGCAAAATGTAACTGTCAGAGCACAATGGAGTAATAAGAACTAATAAAATCACCTAATAATTAATTCAACATAGACCTACTATGCCTACTTAATGAGACTACTATCTTATTGAAAGTTAATCTTTGATTATAAGGATGATGAAGAAGAGCTATAATGACATAGGTATTTTTTTCTAAGTGTGGCATTGGTACTACCAAAGTGGAAAAGAGAGGGATATAGAGATTCACCAACTGAGCAACTAAAGGATCAGTCAAGTTTATGCTTTGTTTGTTTTCATCAGAACCCTATTTAATTTGACATATCTCAAGTCCCTACTTTGGCATTATAAAATAAGCATTTTTTTCTCAATATACACAAATAAAATTTTCAATCTGCCTTTAGTGAAATCAAATGTATGTTTGTATTATGCAGAGTGATCCAGAAATGGAACATATTCTATTGTCTTAAGTTTTTAAATGAAGAAATGAAGTTTAAAAATCTTCCTCCCTTATTAAGAATTTTAATAGGTAATGCCGTTCTCAAATAAGTGATGGGAAATAGACTAAAGAAGAAAATAATGATAAAAACTTGTAAAATAAATGGTAAGGAAGAAAAATTAGAATGCTAAAATCAGTTTATGAGGTACCAGGAATTTTGAGGGTGAATAGGCTATTATTCCTGACCTCTCATATGGTTTTTACAAATTTGGGCTGGTGTTGGATGGACTTGGATTCAAACCTCCACTCTACCAGTTAGTTAAGTTTTGTTCAGTAAACTGAATTACCTAAGACATTGAGGTAATAACTCTATGGTACTATTTCTCATTTCAGAAATAAAAATGAATAATGTAAGGGATAATGTAAAGAGTTGGTGGACAGCTTTGGAAAGCAATACTAAATGAAAGATATAACTATCATTTTAACGATTTAAATTTCAGTGGGAAGAAAAATCCATTAAAAAAGAAAAATACAAGCTATAGTAGTTCTGTAAAAGAACTACACGTGCTATAAATGCTTTAGGTAGAAAAAAGTAATAATTCCACCTGATGAGAATGGTAAAGGTTTTATGGGAGAAGTAGCATTTACATTAGTCTTGAAGTCCCTAAGGTTGATTAGGGGTTAGGTAGGGGAGTAAGAGGATCAGGAAAAACGCCACGTTAAACAAACTATATATAAAAGATACATGTGTTTTGGGGGGTGGGAAATAATGGAAAATTTGGTGAATAGTAAGTTGACTCTTTTGTCAGAGAACAGGTTAATGTGTAATGTGGTGAGGAGGAGGAACTGAAAAAGTGAAAGAGAAGGAACATTATGAATAATGTTGATTAAAGTCAGGGCCAATCACAGAATCTGGAACACCATGCCAAAGACTTTTGTCTTCGTTCCCTAGTGTAGCAGGTAAAAAAAAAAGACAAAGCAATAAGGTTCAGACAAATATGCACTAAGTCACCTTCTAGGACATTTCATATTGTTGCTCCAAAATGTGTAATTTGCTTCCCCTCTAGATCTAAGCAATCTATTTCATTCCTCATAAAAGTCCAATGATTCTCTGAACCAGGGCTAAAATGTTTCTGTGTTTTTGAGGGACAAGCCATGGGTAGCAAGGAGATTACATGAATGGGCAAGAAGATGTGTTCTGATCACTGTCTACTAAAAACAATGTGCACGTAAAAACAAATCTACAACAATATATGAACATTAAATATTCCAAAGAAAAACATTTTAAGGGTAGGGGCTTTCTTCTTCCTGTGAGGAAGAGTGTATATCAGATGCTTGAAACAAACTGGTTGATAAACTTTGCAAGAATAAGAAGAGGTGGAGATGCTTCATGTTGCTGTTGAGCTAGTTTTTATTACTGCAAAAGCATAAACATCAGGATGGAAAATGGTATCCTAGGGAGGACAAGTAAGGATATTGAGAATGAATCATAGCAACTACCTCACTGACATCGAAGACCACAGACGTGTCCAGAGCCAAATTTATAACAATTCCATGCCATCCTATACAACATAGATCACTTTTTGAACTTCTGTTTACTCCTTTTGACCTAGGGCAGGATTCATAACTATTTTTATCTATAGAATGGGGGAAGAAATTGCATTCTGGTAACTTTGGAGCTTAAGCATTAAGAAAGTCTAGAAGCTTCCATTTCACCTTTCTTGGAGCCTTGAGCTATCATGCAAGAAATCCAGGCTACCCTGCTGGAGAGAGCAACTACATGAAGGGGTCCTAGGAGATCAGACACCACATGGAGAGAGGGAAGAAGAAGAAGCATTGAGGCCTCAAACATCCAACCCTGAACCCAGACACTGTCACCATTTGGCTGCCACTACATGGGAAGCCACAACTGAAAACACTACAAAACGGCTCTGCTGACCCCCAGCCAGCCTGTGGAATCATGAAACATAGTAAAAGATGCTATTGTTTACAGTGGTTTGTTAACCAGTGATACTTCCTCAAAACAATGAATGTGTTGACCTGTGAAACCACAGAGAATTTTCATACTTCTAAAAACATAGCAGTTCTCTACAGGCTGGAAACATCCCTTTACTATAACAAAAAAGTATTAGTGATTCCTCATGCTCTCTACATAGCACTGTTAGTGAGGTGAAAACACAAGTAGAACTGCAAGATCAAATACAAGATGCCTAATCAAACTCCGATTTCATATAACCACACTATTTTTTAAAGTTTGCTTATTTATTTTGTGTGTGTGTGTGAGAGAGAAGGCATGAGTGGGGAAGTCAGAGAGAGAGAGTTGAGAGAATCCCAAGCAGGCTCTGAACTGAGCGCAGAGCTGGATACAGGGCTCCACTCCAAAAACCATTAGATCATGACTTGAGCCAAAGTTGGATACTTAACCCACTGAGCCCTCCAGGTGCTCCTTAACATATGACTTTTTAATGTAATTATCTCCCATGCAATATTTGGGATGTATTTAAACATGTTCCTTATTAATCTGAAAGTCAAAGTTAACTAGGTATCTTGTGCTTTTATTTGCTAAATCTGGTAATCCTACATATAATGGATTGCTTTATCTGGACTTTTTTTTTTTTAATATTTTATTTATTTCTAGGAGAGAGAGAGACAGCGCGAGCAGGGGAGGGTCAGAGAGAGAGGGAGTCATAGACTGAAACAGGCTCCAGGCTCTGAGCTGGCAGTCAGCACAGAGCCCGACGCGGGGCTCGAACCCACGAACCCTGAGATCATGACCCAAGCGAAAGTCGGACGCTTAACCGACTAAGCCACCCAGGCGCCCCTATCTGGACTTTTTTTTAATAATGACTCCAAAAGCTTTGGAGATATAAATGTAGATTAATACTTTCTGCATAACCTTGTTGAAGGCAGTATAGAGGGATGAGACAGGAATGAAAGACATAATTGTTGATAGCTCATAAAATCAACTTTTCCAAATCCCAAGAGGAGAAGATGGGGCAGAAACCCTGAAGTATATTGAGAATAGAAGTCCTGCAGTGAAGAAAGAGGATTGTCCTGTGAGTATAAGTTCCTGAATTGGTAGAGGTTATGAACTGGTATCAGTTCATTGCCCCTTCCTCCTTAGACAGGTCACCTCACCACACAGGCAGGCTTTCTCATCCTCATTGTAAGACAGGTTATGCTAAGCTCTTTCCAACTCTTACTTTCTATGATTCTAAGTTCTGACTGTAGAAATAGAATTCACATTAAGGCCATAAAGTTGAGAAACTGGAATTTTCCCAGACCTCAAAATTGTTTTTTTTTTTTTATGGCTAATATTAACTGGCTGAGAGATCCCTATTTATTCCATTTCCAAATCTACTTCTGAATTAAAAGATTGCTCAGGCAATTTTACTAAATCTTCCCATTAAACTACAATAATATATTGCATTAAAATCTTATGGTTGAAAAGCTTTTGTCTTTTATGAGTTAATAGTGACCAAGTTAAAGTTGTGCATGAAAAAGAACTCTAGTTATTAAAAAGTGGAAAATAATGGAATGCAAAGTCTTTGAAAACAGCTAAGTCTTCCTTCATTTTCTAGAAGGAAAAAATTAATATGTGGCATAATACTAGACTGGTAAATTATCTAATGAAATCCTTCCTAATTCTGTGTTCCTGATGACCTAAGGTTACAAAGCAGCATTAGCTTAAACAGAAACTAATTTTTAAAGCATTCTGAAAAGAATCAAAAGGGCAAATTGGTATGTTTCTAACTGATAGCTGTTTTCCATAAACATATGGATGATAAACTCAGTTTTTAACATAATATATTCAATTTACCAACATTCCTAAAAAATCACTACATAGCAGACACTGATAGGCATTTCATTTAACCCTCACAGTTGTATTATGTATTATTTTATTAATTCCATTTTATAGGTTCAGAGAGGCTCAAAAAGATTAAATTTATCCCCAAGATCAGACAGCTGATGAGGGCAGGGCCAGCATTTGAGTGTAATTCTGCCTGATATTAAGTCACATGCTCTTTGTCCTATTTTATGTTTGCCACAAAAAAAGGTTGAGGTATGCAAATATGGAAGGTATATATTTATTGCTATACTTTTGTGTTCTAAATTAATTGAAAAACAACAAAAACAGAGAGTAAATATGCCAACAATGGAAAAAAGGTTCATTTTGTGTGGTGTTTGTGTCTACACGTCTCTCATCCCCCACCTGTCTCCGAAGGTCTCTGGTCTTCTTGCACATGTTGTCTATTGCAATATTCAGGTTATTACTCCTTTCCTTTTTTCCAGACTGCAAAAGAGGGAAAAAATGGCATAAGCAATGGTATCAAATTACTCTTTATCACTTAGCAATTTGCTTTCTAAATTTCCTGAAAATAACAGCTTGAAAATTCAAGAATAGGTTTCAAAACTGCTATGATATTGCATATGATTCATGAGCACTTCACTTAAGACTAAGTAGAATGGTGATTAAAGCTCACATTATTTTTTCCTTACGTTTCTGTAATATTTCTGATACAGGGCTGGGTTGCATTCGGTATGGTAGTCAGCCGAGCATTATCTCCAAGAAACTCTGATCTTCATGCTCAACAAGTTGACTTTTTAACCTCTAAGCATGCAATTAGCTCAAAAGCATTAGATGCCCAATTTGTCAACTTCTGTGGGAGTTTCTGAAGTCATTTTCATGGTGTATTGTGTAAGTTATGCAGAGCCATATTGGAGTTTTGCTAAACACTAAATAAAATATGCAGTGCAAATTCATACAATTTGCAAAAGTTGACCACAATTTTAGCTGACAATATTCCAAGAACAAATTGTTTCAAGTAGGAACTGGACGCTGTTTTTGGCTCTTTAAGATAATTTGTGCAACACCTTTTCATTTTTTAAACAGAATAGTTCTCTGTTATATCCTTAACCTAAATCTTTAGGCTATTAAGCACACAGAGAGTCACCTTGGTTGGTATTTTCTACATATTACTTTTGTGGGAGACAACTGAATTGAATCTAATCATACTTTTTTTCAGTGCTATCGTGTATAAAAAGATTGAAAAAAATCATTATGCGATTCACCTCTAAGAAAATTGCTACCATTTAAATTAATAAACTGAAAAGGGCTCTTGAGAGGAGACCTTGAAAATCAGTAAGGTAAGTTTAAGCCACGGATAACTGAGGGAGTTGACAGCACAGCCTCCATGAAGAAGGAAATTGAGGCAAAGTTTAGACCATTAGGCAGTGTGTCATATGTTGTATCCAATGATTACATTCACACACAAATCTGTAGCTTCCAGTGGAAAGACTTCTTTACAAGAAGTTCATGACCATCTGTACTCTATTCCAACCTCTTTTTTAGTTCTATATTCTGTCACATCTTCTCAAGTACTATCCTTCCGTGTAACAATATTCCTAGTCATGTCTATCTCTCCTCCCAAGTTCTTATATATATAATTTACTCTTGACTTCAGCAAGTGTCTACCAAGATAACCTGCTGTTAAAATCCACCTGTTCCTCAATGGTTTCCATAAAGAGTTTTCCCCACTGACTCTGCTCAAGAGTAAACTCTCACCTTTCTTTGTTCCAATAGCACTTTGAACATTTTCCAATATTCTCATTTTGTTTCTATGCATGTTCATCACTCTTATAATACCATTAGAATCTTGATATTGGGAAAGTAAAGTTTATTAAGCTTTTTTTTTTTCTTTTCCTGAAAGTAACTTGCAGAGGACTTACTGAATGGTGTTGACTAGTTTATAAATGAAAAGCTTGATTCAAAACACAACATGGCTTTATTAGGGGCTTACCAAATGTCAGTAAGGTGCCATGCTAGATTCTTGAGGAAATTTTAGAATCTACCCATCAAGCACAGCTAAAATCCTCTATTAGCTGAGATTACTAGTACCCACCTAAACCTCATTTACACCTAGATTTTCTCAGCAATGGTGTTTTATTTAAGATGGAAAAATATTTAATATTTAAGTTGGAAAAAATCACTATCATTTGAGACCATCATACACTGCAAAATGCTTGGCATCCATGGGCTCCTGTCTACCAGAATCCAGGAACAGTTCTTAGGCATTGTGATAGCCAAATATTGGTCACATACATTTCCAGATGCCTTCTAGGGGGAAACACAACAGAGGATGACTAAGTCTTTAACCATTGTTTCTTTTTGACAATGAGTACATGATGGAGACTGTATCTAGTGAGGAAGTGGAGAGAACAGGGAGGGAAAAATAGAGATAAATAAATTTCTAGATGTCAGAGCAATAAAAGCCATGGTGGCAATTACCCAGATGAAAGTTGTGACTACCTTCACAGCTCCTACTCAGCATTATCCATGGTAGCAGTAGAGAATTATGAAAAATTAATGCAGAGCCGTGGAAAGCAGTGGCATAAACAGATACACAATGGACTATAAGACAGTTTCTAATTTTACCTTAAGAACTTAACCCATATTTACCAGTTTCAGGCAGTGTAGCTCTTGGTTGTCTCTTTCAACTTCATGAAAGCAGAGATAGTCAAAAAAGAGTCAGGAGTGGGACAGATGAAGAGATATCTCCCTGCCCTAACACACACAGGATATCATAAATAATATGGGAGATTCCTGTTGTGCTGATCATAAAAACTCACTAGCTTCCATAAGGGGATTCATCGAAACAACTAAAAGATGTCAACCTTCTTAGAGCAAACTGCAGTGGCATACAAAATTTCAATAAAGGATGACAGGAGGTGACAACCTGAAGTGATTAAATAAGGAATATAAAGATGATTTCCTAATTTCTACTCAGAGCTTAATCTTAGTTAAAAGTTCATTGGGTCAAAGACATTTTGCTCTCTAGGTAATAATAAACAGTCCCTATCTTTATTACTTTATTACGGAAAATATAAAATCTTCCCTTCTTCCTTCCCTGTATCCTCCCCATCCCTGCCTTTCTTCTTTTCACCTCCAGCTTTTTATTGGGCCCTTGGTCTATTTATCCAGATTTATTTGGCTCAGTCAAGTCATTTTATGCCTCTTTATTCCTTTTGTGTGGCATAAAAATAAATAAAGCAAGGAGAAATAGCCCCATCCTGTTTAAAAGCTCTCATTCCTTCTGTTTTCAAAGCCTTAACAAATCATCAAGCAGTGAGCGAGGACTGAAGGTGAATTGTATATACTGAAGCAAGGGACAAAAAGGGCAGGATATTAAAATATAACCACAGATAACAGTGAGAAGCTGCCTACATTCTAGGTGCTCAGAAGAGAGGATCCTTCTTAAAGCAGCCTTGATAGGAGCCATCATTAAGTCAGCACAATCCTACCGATGGAAAAGGTACCACTCACAGTGGAGAACCAGGTAAAAAAGAGGAAGCACAGCTCAGATCAGCACTGTTTCAACACAATCACTGATTCTAAGCAATCACATTCCTCATAAGTAAATAAACTATCAGGAAAGACTTTATTGAAAAGAACAATTCTGAACATAGATTTCAGTCAATGAAATGTCATTAAAAGTTTTACCGCATCTTATAAATACTGCTCCAATTTGATTCAGGATTATAATCTTAACTATGAGTATTCCATCAATTCTGTCTCGCCATTGCTCTCATATCACTACCACAGTTAATTGCACTCTCTCTTGTGGTTCCCTTAAATGTGTGGCTGCCTACAGACTTAGGGAAAATAATCTCTTTATAAATAAATTCTCATTGAATTATCCTAAGTTGAGTGTTCCATCTGTTTTCTGTTGGGACTCTGCTAGGGAGAACTTTCTACACTGTGTTGTCCAACATAATAGTCACTAGGCACATGTGGCTATTTAAATTTAAATATAAATTAATTAAAATGAAAGAACATTAAAAATTCAATTCCTTAATTCCTTAAAGTGAGCAAAAGCTACATGCGTCTGGTGGCTACTATATTGTATAGCACAGATAGAGAACATTTCCCTCGTTGCAGAAAAACATATCAAACAGTACCGTTCTAAAACATCTTTGTTTATTCAAGTATATAATTAGGTTTTACTTTTATATAAGTCACCTTTTATTTGAGAATAAAATAGTGAGCAAGCAAGCAAGAAAGAAGCAAACAAACACAAAAACCCCCAACCCTCAAGGTATTTACTCTAGAAAAGAAATTTAAGGTCTAATTATGTTCCTTCGTCATTCTAAACACCATCCCCCTATTCCCATTGCTGATGGAATTACTAATAGACTCTTGATTGTGGCATTCAAGGCCCTACTCCCATATTTACTCATCAATCATTCTGAGATGCCCTAATGAGCCTTTTATTTTCTTTTTTTTTAAACTTTATTTACTTATTTTGAGGGAGTAGGAGAGTATAAGCAGGGGAGGACCAGAGAGACAGGGAGAGAGAGAGAATCGTGAGGAGGCTCTGCACTGACAGCACGGAGCTCAATGTGAGGCTTGATCCCATGAAACTTGAGATCATGAACTGAGCCAAAGGCAAGAATCAGACACTGAACTGATTTCAGACTGAGCCACCCAAGAGCCCCCGAGACCTTTATTTCTGTGCAATACAACCACAACCCAGGAAATTTTTCCCTCTTAAAAAACTCATTTTGCACTTTTGATCCCCCACTTTTCTGATTATGGACTTCTTTTAAGACTCAACTTGGGGCGCCTGGGTGGCTCAGTTGGTTAAGCATTCAACTTTGGCTCAGGTCATGATCTCACAGTTCATGGGTCGAGCTCTGTGCTGACAGCTCAGAGCCTGGAGCCTGTTTCAGATTCTGTCTGCCTCTCCCTTGCTCACACTCTGTCTCCCTCTGTCTGATTCTCAAAAATATATAAAGATTTTTAAAAAAGACTCAACTAAATTACTGAATTTTATATGAAGCTTTTTTGATCTTGTCAGTTGAAATTAATTACTCACATCCATGATGCTGCTGTCTTATATTTTTTATACTTCTTTTATAACACTTTGTTCAATAAACCAATCTAGCCAATACTTCTTTATTTTATATTGTCTACTAAATACCAGGCACCATACTAAGGACCAATGATACATTAGACCTAATGCCTGCCTTTGAGGAGCACACATCTCATGCTAGAAATAGACACAAACACAGTGTCTTTTAATAGAGTCTACCTTTAATAGAGGTATCCAGGGTAACTCATGGATCAATGGGAGCAGCACTTCCACTAAGGATGAGGAAAAGATTCCTGAGGAAGTAACAGTTAAATACTGCAAGACATGTAGCAGTTAGCCATGAGACGAAAGAGAAGCCCATTCCAGAGGGATAGAGATGGATTGAGCAAAGGCAAAAGTCTTTAAAGAGTGTTTGGCAACTAGCATAAAAAGTGAGGGAAAACCAGATCCTGGAGGTTTTTGACACATTAAGAAATAAGGTTGATCTCATAGACCACTAGGAGTTATAGAAGTTAAGCCAGTGAATGACACAAAACGTTATTCAAATACATCAATCTGGCTGGAGTCTGCACAATTTATTTAAGGAGATTAAGAACAGGGATAGGCAGAGGAGTTAGACAGTTGTAGCTACAGTGCACAGAAAGAGGAAAAGTATTAAATTAATTCACCAGCAGTCAGGATGAAGAAAATGAACAGATTTAAGGACTCTGACTGAGTAAACTGGGTAAGATGACTGGTAGATGCTGGGGACAGATGAAGAAAAGAGGACAATGTTGGTGGGCGTCCAAGTTTCCGTAGATAATGATGGTGTTGAATTGGTCATTTTCAAAGGAAACCTAGATCAATGCAAGGATAATTATATCATTTTGGGAATTGCTGAAGGGCCTATGAGGAGCTTATTTCTTTAATATTTGCCCTTCAGTTAACTGCTTACCTGTTTGCATCTCTCTCACTAGACTATACCATCGTTGAGGGAGAGAATCTTCTTACACTTAGTCCCTCATAACATCCAGCATAGTGCTTTGTACATGGTAGAAGCACAAATGTTATTTGTTGAATAAATAGAGAAAAGAAAGACTAGATAAAGTTAACCTTTGGCAAATTCCATAACATCCATGGGCTTAATTTCCACACCCATAAAATGAAGACTTGCCCCAAATTGTTCCTTTATTCCTTTCTAATTTTAAAATTCTGTAAAGGGCCATGTTCTCTAGAAAGCAGAATTACAGAATAATATATTACTTTTAGTGTACAATGTTTTTAATTAGCAACTGTTGAAAACGTGTTGGAAACTTAGGCATAATATAAATCTGTAATGGTACAAATAAAAGGAAGGTCATAATGTTGACCTCAAAAAAACTACAAAGCTTCAAACACTAAGGGATGACGTTTAAAACAAATCAAAGTTTATCTAATTCATGATCAAATGAAAATGTTATCAGTGCACAGAGGAGTCTTGTATGGAATTTAAACAGCAAGAAAATGTTTTGTTGTTGTTTTGTTATTTTTTCTTCTTTTTTTCTTTTTTAAATGTGTGCAATCATATTCAACCTTTTAAAATGACACATTTCCCTAAATGGAAAATCTTCATTTCATGGTAAAGATGAAATATAATGCCCTTAATTTAGTTCTTCTATGTAGAAATCACTTTAAAATTATTTTATGCTTAACACTTGCAGAAGCACATATTCTAGTCCACTTTCTTCAGGCACGAAAGACATACAAACAGACAAGCATAAAAAACGAAATCTATTCTAGAATGTTGCTGTACTGAATGGCATGTCAGGAAAACATCCTGACAGGGTATACTTGAAAATATTTCTAAAACAAAGTCTGTGCTATAAAAATAAAACTAAAACAAACAAAAAAATTAACTTTGAGATTTGAAATGAGGTTTTTAAAAATGACTTTATCAAGGACATGGGTTAAAGATTGCAAGTGTCTTGAACTTTGATATTGTTGGGGAAGTAAGATGCCACCCCATGCAATGTCTTCTGGGTAAACTGAGAATCAGTGAGCGGGAAACACCTTTTGTCAAATACCTACCACAGCTAAGTACTTTACATTTATTGTCTCAAATGCCATTTGCAATAAATATTCACACTTTTGCATTTGAAGACACTGAGGCTTGGTAAATTTAAATATCTTACCTCAGGAGGGAATGTAGTAAGTGGAAGGCTCAAATTGAGCTGTGTCTAATCTGAGGCTTTATCCACCATACTGTAATGACTTGAATGAGGTGTAACTTAAACCCGAATTAATATTTTATGTAAATTATATAAATTTATTGCTTAAAAATAATGAGCAGAATAACAAAGAAATTTCTGGAGACAGTTAAAATTGTGTTTGATTCTGTGGTTTAAGATCACTTGACAGATCATTTAGTGTCCTTAACCAAATTACTTAATTTTTCCAACACTTAGCTTCCTTAACTATAAAAATGGTTAAAATACAGTAATTATAGAGCTACTATAAGGACCTAAGAGATGAAGGATATGCAAGTTCTGGAAAATAGAAAGGACTCAAGGAATGTTAGCAGTTATCATTATACCTATCAATAGTGTCACCATTGTTAACGAAGCTTGCATTTCCTGAACTACACCAGCTGGCTGTTTTCCTTATTGCTTTCCAAACACTAAATTTTTATCCTCGAATTTCCTGATCATTCCTTGTTCAAAATCCTTATTTCATAGCTCAAAACTTTACGAACCTCATCTTCTATTTCATCTTTCCTGACTTTCCTCAATAAAAAATAAAACATTAATAATTAAAACTTCCTTTGGGAGCCTGGGTGGCTCAGTCAGTTGAGCATCCAACTTGGCTCAGGTCATGGATCTCATGGCTTGTGTGTTCGAGCCCCACATCGGGCTCTGTGCTGACAGCTCAGAGTCTGGAGCCTGTTTTAGGTTCTGTGTCTCCCTCCCTCTCTGCCTCTCTCTCTCTCTCTCTCTCTCTCTCCCTCAAAACTAATTTAGTTGATTTAGTTTTGAGGGAGAGAGAGAGAGAAAGAGAAGAGAGAGAGAGTGCCAGCAGGGAAGGGACAGAGAGAAAGGGAGACACAGAATCTGAAGCAGGCTCCAGGTTCTGACCTGTCAGCACAAAGGGCTCACACTCAAACTCATGAACTGTGAGATCATGACCTGAGCTGAAGTCAGACACTTAACCAACCACCCAGGCACCCCTACCTTATCTTCTAAATTTTCAAGTTTTAACTCTAATCTTAGTATCTACTGCAGTGTTCCACACTCAGCTAATGACTATAGATAAAATAAATAATAAATAAATGAAGAAATGATTAACTACACTTTCACTGAGAGTAAATAATATTCAAATAGTTTTATTAACGTATTTATATTTTTAAAAAAAGTAATTAACATTCACCCTCTTAGCTGTCATATATTCTATCAAATTGGTATCTTTATTGACAGATTATTATTATTCCCTACAGGAAGGTATAACATAAGCTTGGTATGAGGATGAAATCTAATCTGTGGATCAGAAAATGAGAGATCTGAAATAAGCTCCCTGGTGACCTTGACCAAGTTGAATCACCTCTCTTGCCTTTATCTCTGTGTGTCTAAAAGGAGGCCATTGCAGTACTGACCTCTAGAGTCAGAGTCCCTCCTGGCTCTAAGACCGTGTGGTGCTCGAATTCTCTGTTGATGTTTATAGTCTAGTGCACATCTAGTGAAGTACTGAGAACATGACGCTGCTTCCTGTTGCATGCGTCCTCGGACCAGAGATGCTTATGGACACACACCAAACGTGAAAGAGATATTCATGGGTTTGCATTACAATAAAATTCAAATTGTTTTAGTGATGATGTTACTAACTAATCTTAAATCTAAGGGATGGATATAAACTGTGACCTTTTATTTTAAAGATATTGCCTTGGTCATAGAAGGACAGCTACCATATGTTTACACGTGTAGGAGGATGAGGAGGAACTTAATGGAAAACCATGGGGAAGAAGAAGGGGGAAATTAGTGGGGGAGAGGGAGGGAGGCAAACCATGAGAGACTCTTGAATGTTGAGAACAAACTGAGGACTGATGGGGGGGGTGATGGGCATGGAGGAGGGCACTTGTGGGGATGAGCACTGGGTATTATATGGAAACCAACTTGACAATAAACTATTAAAAAAAAGATATTGCCTTGGAAAATCAGTCAAACATATGTCCAAGTGCAGATGCACAGATCCACCACAGTGACCAATAAGTAACTTGGCAAGAGACTAAAGAATCAGAAGAAACCTCAGACTATTTCCCATTGACTCTTTCCCACTCTCAAGCCATTCTGTTTTGTGATAGCTGTCCTCAATCTTTGCCTCCCATATCCCCCTCTCTTCCTTCTCTTCTTGTCCTCCACTCAGCCCAGCAAACCCTGGAACTGACACTGGTCTTAATAGGGAGAAATTGAAAAGGTGTTTATTAATTTCAGTGATTCAGCATTAAACTAAACTTGCTGTGACCCCTGTTCTAACGGGTTTCAGATCTTGCCAGCTCCTAGATCAGTGACTGTTCTTATAAATCATGCTATGATTACTATTAAATGAAGGGAGTATATTCAAAATTGAAGGTTTTACTTAGGTTCAGGGCAGGATCCAAAGATATTGTGTACATTAATGGTTTCTAAATTCTCATCTCAGGACTTATAAGGTAAAAATACAATATACAGATAATTGAGTTATTTATTTATAAGAGCTGTTTTTTAATCTTAATTGAGTTATTTATTTATAAGAGCTATTTTTTAATCTGAGTGTTTTCATTTTTTATGTTAAAAATTTTCGTTATTTCTTTTATTAAATGATGGTTTTATTTAATGGTACAGTATCTTTTACTTTTATAATATTTTTGACATAACAAAATAATAGAAAACCTGTCAGCTCCACAGGTTTTGTCTGTGTGTATGAGAGAGAGTGTACATTCTTTGTTGTTTCTGTTTGCATAAGTCATAGCTTTGGGGATTAATGGTTTAAAACAAAGAAATAAGTCTGCCTAATCACAATCAAAACTGACTAAATCAGTCAGGTGTAGTATTGGTATATAAACAGAGTTAAATAATATCTTTGTTTTTGAAACTAGACTTATTGCTCAACTGTTCAAGACATTTTATATCAATTGCATTGCATTTAAAATAATATTCGTGTTAAATTGCCATTAAAAGTAGTGTAATAGGATCAGATAGCTATTCTGCAAATCTTAGTTCCAAGGCTAATTAATAAAGTAACCACATGCTAGTTACAGATGACAATACTTGCTTGAGGAGTTGTGTGAGTTAAATAAACTAAGTGTACATAAAACATGTAAAGTCATAACTGCCTTATTCCTGACATTTAATAAATTATCTTTATTAGCAATACAGTTTTCTGTAAGATCGCTGGGATATATGGCAGAAATTATTTTATTCACTGCTATATTTCCAGCAGTGGTTGGCCATAGATACTCCATATTTTTTATTTGAATAATTTCCAAAAAAATGATTGAACTGATAGATGAACTAATGAACATATGAAACACAATACAGATCTATTTTAGGAGGATTTGCTATGGTCATCAGAAGGATTGTAAAGATCGTGTTACTGAGTCACTGACAATAACATAATCTCCACAGAAGTCAATGTAGACATAATATAGAGAGCCAGGCCCAAGTTCACAAGTCCTCTTATTTCAATTAATGGTTAAATTGCACACGATGTCTTTACTGACATTTCATTTTCCAAAATCTCTATTGAGTTATTGTCAGAGGTTATTTCAGAAGGTGATCTGGCTCATTCTAGAAATCTTTTTGAGTTTGTGGGCTTGACCCATCAGCCAGCTTCAGGAGACTGCCTACCAATAAAGAAAACAGACTTGAAGCTAATATAAAGGCATCTGTAAGAAAGGAGAAGATGATATTTTACGCTGTCAGTTTTACCTTGAGTTCTTATGGCAAATATCTTTTTTTTTTATCACATTAAAAGCCACTACCAGAGTCTAATAAGTAATGACATGGCATTAAACACATAGTCCAAACAAATTATTTTCCATCTTTTAAAAGGAACAACTATTCTCTAGCATTTTTTCTGTCTCGACAATGCTTTGGGAGGTAGAGTATTAAAATAATACTGATCTCATTAAAATTTTATCTTGTCATTTCTCAAGTTTCTTAAGTATAATTCTTACTCTTTTTATTTCCTGAGCCAAGTTTTCACAGTTTAATTATCTCAGTATGTCAAACTTCAGCCAACAGTGAGCTTTATATAGTTTGTTATAGACCATCTAACAAAGTTTTTCTGTGGCTGATATATATGAAATATTAACCAGATAGATTTCCACTACTCTGATTATTGTTTTCACTTTCACTATTAACTATAATCTGTACCTTGGAAATATGTTTATTTTTAATACTGTGAAATAAAAATACAGATTTTTTAAGATTTAATTAAGCATTAAGATTTATTCTTTAGGGGCACCTGGGTGGCTCAGTTGGTTAAGCGACCAACTTCGGCTCAGATCATGATCATGAGGTTCGTGGGTTCGAGCCCCACGTCGGACTCTGTGCTGACAGCTAGTTCAGAGCCTGGAGCCTGCTTCAGATTCTGTGTCTCCCTCTTTCTCCAACCCTCCCTTGGTCACGCTCTCTCTCTCTCTCTCTCTCTCTGTCTGTCTCTCTCTCTCTCTCCCTCTCTCAGAAATAAATTTTAAAAAATTTATTCTTTAATGATATAAATAAACACTTTCTATCATTGTTATCTTCAATTAGAACTTTCAAGATATATAAGTCAAAGAGTCTCAGATTCTGTGGCAAGGAGAAAAGTTAAACAAAGATAGTTTGCACTTTAAAGATGTGAATGGAGCTAGAGATTATTATACTAAGCAAAATAAGTCAGTCAGAGAAAGGCAAATACCATATGATTTCACTCATATGTGGAATTTAAGAGACAAAACAGACAAACATAGGAGAAAGAAAAAACACAGAGAGAGAGGCAAACCATAAAACAGACTTTTAATGTTGAGAACAAACAGAGGGTGGGGGGAAGGGAGGTGGGCAGGGGGATGGGCTAACGGGTGATGGATATTAAGAAGGGCTATTGTGATGACCACTGGCTACTATATATAAGTGATGAATCATTCAATTCCATTCCTGTTAGAAACATATATAGTTACACTATATGTTAGGTAACTATAATTTAACTAAAAACATGAAACATTAAAAAATAGTTTGCACTTTTTTAAAAAATAGTTTATTGTCAAGTGGTTTCCATATAACACCCGGTGCTCATCCCCACAAGTGCCCTCCTCCATGCCCATCACCCCCTCCCCTTCCTCCCACCCCATCTGCCCTTAGTTTGTTCTCAGCATTCAAGAGTCTCTCATGGTTTGCCTCCCTCCCTCTCCCCACTATCTTTCCCTTTCTTCTCCCCCATGGTCCTCCGTTAAGTTCCTCCTAGTCCTCCTATACGTGCAAACATATGGTGTCTGTCCTTCTCTGCCTGACTTATTTTGCTCAGCATAACACCCTCAGGTTCCATCCACGTTGCTACACATGGCCAGATTTCATTCTTTCTCATTGCCATGTAGTATTCCATCATATAGATAAACCACATCTTCTTGATCCATGCACTTTAAAGAAACTTGGCATATGAAAAATTCTCTTTCAAAACACATTAACAGGTAATAATCTTCCTTACAGTTAAAATTTCTTTACCAATAATATGATATAAATAGAACAAGTCTTCTTAGCCTACTGAAAATATTTTTGATATAAAGTTTGTGTATACATCTTTAACAGAGAAAAATGTCATAATCATAATCTACATTCTATGCAGTCAAAATAAATATTAATCTAAATGCTGTAACTTAAAGAAGAACGAGTGACTTCTGCTTGAAAATTTTCTCTTCCTCCCCACACCCTACTTCCAGAACTTACCCAATATATGAAATTCTCCCTTCTTCCTTTCATTTAAAATATTTAGCTTTAACATCAAGGGGCGCCTGGGTGGCTTAGTCGGTTAAGCGTCCGACTTTCGCTTAGGTCATGATCTCACAGTTCGTGGGTTCGAGCCCCGCATCGGGCTCTGTGCTGACTGCCAGCTCAGAGCCTGGAGCCTGTTTCAGAGTCTGTGTCTCCCTCTCTCTCTCTGACCCACCCCTGATCACGCTGTCTATCTCTCTCTCTCCTAGAAATAAATAAAAATTTAAAAAAAAATAAAAATAAAAAAATAAAATATTTAGCTTTAACATCAATATGCACATAGGGAGTTTCACACTGATGTGCCAGAACAAGATAATGATTTTCAAAAGAAATAATTAAAAGCCATTTACATGACACTGAAACCTCAAATCTATAAGGGATATAAAGGTGAAAAGTGTGGAGACTGGGGAAGATTTTATGGAAAGAATTTATATGAACAAAGCTAATTTAGGATTCCCATCCTCCTCCCTACATCTTTACCCACATAAGGCTGGTAAAAGAGACTTCAATGGGACATTTAGAAAGGATGGCATAAATCCCTGGCAGCTGAGATTCAGTGGGTAGGTGTAAACTCTATCTAGAGAAATCTGATGAGGGTGGCTGGCTAGTTGCTGATGAATAACCAGAAGTGACTGAATTCCAATGTCTGAACATTTTCTTTTCCATGCTCCAGATATGAGCCTCACGCAACTGAGAACTGGTCTGGGGACATCTTGGTTTTTGCCTAAGACCCTGTTGTTGTTGTTGTTTTAAATTTTTTATTTATTTTGAGAGAGAGAGAGAGAGAGAGCAGGGGAGGGGGAGAAAGGGGACACAGAATCTGAAGCAGGTTCCAGGCTCTGAGCTGTCAGCACAGAATCTGATGAGGGGCTCGAACTCATGAACTGCAAGCTCATGACTTGAGCCAAAGTCAGATGCTCAACTGACTGAGCCACCCAGGCGCCCCACCAAGATCTTGGATTTTGTTTCTTAATCTTAAATCTACTTAGATTAGTAAATAAAGAGGAATTCTAGAAACGCTGGATTTTGAGAATAAGCTGTCAGCTGTTGGAGAATCAACCACTCATATCAAGTGAATTACAGGTAAAATGTGGGCCCCCAAGGAGGTCATGAAATCACCGGTACCTGTTTTTCTATCTGCCCCTCCAAATCCACTCATCATCCCTTTTCACCACACCCTCTGCTGCTACAGTCTAGTTTCATACAGATGCTTCCTTGTTCCCTGCTTTCAAGTGGATTTGGACAATAAGAGTTATAAGAGGGTGGGAGGAGAGTAAGGGTTTTATCATCTTACTGCTCCTCTGAGGGGTCGCTCTAAGTTAACCAAGTATCTCTCTTGAAGACCACATCTCTCCTCAGGCAGCGTTCTCCATACAGAAACCCGCCCAGGTCCAGGAACCACTCCCTCACTTGCTGCTTCAGGCCTGGGCGTGGATGGGCTCCCTACAATTGCTATGCTCCATCCTTTGTTAATCCCCCAATCTTGTCCACACATAGGTAAATAAGCCCTTTAATACATTTTCCTCAATAACCAGCCTGATGTACCCTGTTTTCTCTTGCTGAGACCCTAACTGGCACAGTAAGTCTAGGGGGAAAGTCAGCTTTCAACACCCAGGGAGCAAGCAATAGCTTTGCTATTCCCCTTACCTCTCCTTTTTTCCCGTGCTTCATGCCACAAAAGGGGGGAAAAAAAAGAAAAAGCTGATGACTTCTCTTCCCCAGCTTCTGATTTCCTACCTGTGATAATCCCAAACTATGGGAAATGTGGCCCAATTTAAATCAAAATACAAGTTTGCACAATTACATTCTAACTACTGATTAGAAGAAAGAAAGTGACACAAAACACCTAAGATAACTAAAAAAAAAATGTTTGACATTTTTTGATTTTTCATCCAGAGTTAGGAGAAGAATTTATTACACTGTGTAAAATTAAAGGGCTAGTGGGGAGGGAGCTTGGGTAGCTTAGTCTGTTAGGCCTCTGACTCTCGATTTTGGCTCAGATCATGATCGTGGGTAGTGGGTTTGAGCCCATGCAGGGCTCTGCCTGCTTGGGGTTTTCTCTCTTTCTCCCTCTCTCTGCCCCTCCCTGTGTGTGTGTGTGTGTGTGTGTGTGTGTGTGTGCACGCACACACGCGCACGCATGCACATATACACATAATGGAATATGACTCAGCCATAAAAAAGATGAGAGTATTTTGCAATCCTTTGGCAACATGCATGGACCTAGAGGGTTTTATGCTAAGTGAAACAAGTCAAACAGAGAAATACAAATATTAAATTATTTTAATTATATGTGGGATCTAAAAAATAAAACAAATGAACAAATAAAAACAGAAACAGACTCATGAATACAGAAAACAAACTGAAGGCTGCCAGAGGGGAAGTGTATAGAGGGATGAGCAAAATGGGTGAAAGGGAGTGGGAGATATAGTCTTCCAGTTATGGAATGAGTAAGTAACAGGAATAAAAGGTACAGCACAGGGAACATAGTCAATGATATTGTAATACCATTGCATGCTATCAGAAGGTCCACACACTTGTGGTGAACACAGCATAATGCATAACTTACCAAATCACTACAATGTACACCTGAAACCCATGTAACATTGCATGTCAACTATAGTTCAATGTAAAAAGGAAGAAAAAGTGACAGTGAGAGATAAAAAATATAATAATGGTATTTTACTTGCTTTTTGAACATCATAGTGATATGATTTAAACTGAACATCCTAGTTATATGAATTAAACTCTAAAAGCTGCATTGGAAGTGTCCACATGTTAAATATATTATTGGCAAAGAATAGTAGAAAGAAAGGGATTTGTTAAGAAATACATAAAATATTGACCATTCTCCCAGACCAAGCATCAGGGTGGTGTTTAAGTCAGACAAGGGGAAAGGAAGCCATCAAAACAGGTAAGACCTAAGGGCAGTGACTCTCACTTAGAGTGGTATCCCAGACTCACCTAGCACTCTGCTAACAGAATGAATGATGCAAATTTAAAATTCACAATGCAATCTCAAAGAAAATTCTTCTCTATTCAAACTTATATCTCTAAGACTAATTCCAAATACATCTTTCTAAGGTTTTTTTCATTCATTGATGTAGAGAAAAAAAATCTCTACTTAATGAGTCAGAGAAGTGGGTTTATGTCTTAACTTTTCCACTTACTGGATGTATAAACTTGGGCAAATCACATGGTGTATATGGGTCTCAGTTTTCTCTTCTGTAAAAGGGGGTAAAGGAACAGACTTCTTGGGTCCCTTCCAGATCTGATCTCCACCTACTGAAAAGTACTACTGGAGATATATACTACTTTCTGGTTGTATTTCCCTACAAGAAAGAACATTTCTATTTTATTTCTAAAGGAGAAGACACTAGTGGAGGAATATTTTGAGTTTGTTGATCCCTCAAAGTGGAGCAACTTACCTGGTGAGTAAGGTTGGACACAAGTTGGGGAGCACTTGTTTATAGCTCTCTCTTGTGGGTTTCTCTCTCTTTCCCTCTCTGCCCTGTCACTCTCTCCATGGCAGAATGTAAATTCTCAAGGAAGTGCTGAGCAAGCCTTATTTAGGAAAAGAAGGAATAGGAAGCCCTTTTAGGACCAAGTCTAGTCTCCTTGTCTAGTTTTGTTAGTTCTAATCCCTCTGGAAGGGATGAGAGACAAGTGACAGGCCATAAGAAAAGCACAAAAGTAGGCAGACACTGGTGGCAAAATATATTCTCATTCTCTAATACTATCAGCAAGATTTAAAATGAAATATTTGGTCTTTGGCACATGTCATAAATGCATCTGCTACCACATCCTTTCAAAAACGCAAACATAGGGAATGATTCTTCTACAGACCACTAATACTCAGAGATTTCTAAGGTCTTTCAGTAAAATTTAATTAATGCTATCAAACTGAGCCCTGAAAATATCCATGTATCTTAGAGGCAAAACTAAATACTGTATATTCAAGGGGAGACTATAAAACAACCATTTGAAATGTGGCTATGATTCCAAAGCAATCACTGCCACTATTTTACCATCTCTTGAGGAGATTTATACATCACTCTTGATGTTAAGTTTGCAAGGCAAACTAGGTAACACTTTTGGTTGATTATTATTTGGCACTGAAAAAAAATCAATAAATTTAATTTAATTGGTGGTATCATCTAATTTTGGTCAAGAGGGGTTCAGGGTCTTAAATGTTACTTTTTTTATTTGTTTATGACCACCACTCTTCTTCCCAAGGGTCAACTTTCCCCTTCACTGAGGCTGTGCAAACTGGCCTCCCCCCGCAGAAGAGACAGATATCTTGGGAGTCATAAACCAAGTCTCTGTGAGCTGGGGTGATTTGGACGTAGTGCTATATATCAGCTCCAGACGTCAGGGAAGACTGATAAAGCAGCGCAAAGCTCCCAATGAAGCACAGCTGAGTTGCAGGAGATTGCTGTGATGATAATCGCCAGAACAAACCATAAATTCTGGACTCAGAATTAGGAATGGCCTGTAAACATCGAATAATGGGTGTCTAAATTGAAAATGAAACTATATGTTGCCTGTAATATTTCTTGCAGTGTGGCTTAGAGAGCCAGTAAGTAAGAGACAGGCATGATCCTTTTCAATGTCTGCCGTTAGAAAGCTGAGGATATTAACTCCTCCTTCCATCATCCTCAGGGAAACAGCTAAATGAACTAGCTAGAAATCATGGGTCATAAAATACAGATATAACATTATGCAGCAAGAACGTTACAGGTTAACAAAAAAAAATAGAGAAACACACAAATATTGCATTTGAAGAACCACACTAGCAATCACTAGAAGAATGAACTCAAACAGCAAATGATCTGGGCCAGTCTTTCACACTCACTGATATATAAAAAAACAAAACTTGATTTTCTTGCACCTGAGTGTAAGGAAGTGTCAGTCAATTTGGTGTGAACCTAGGTTACACAACTATTTAAAGATATAGGAGTTGGGGTATCCCAGATAATTATAGATGGGTATGGTTGAAGCTGGGCTATAAATAAAAAAAAATGTTGAACTACTTTATTAAGTAGTTAAGAGTCATATGTAATAAGCACATTTTTAGCTAAGTGGGATACCATATAAATAACAAGTATATTAATTAGTACAAGCATGTGAAAAAATACTTTCCTTCTACCATTTTATAAGTAAAACATCTTTTCACTCTATTTATATGCTTACTAAGACTGTTCTTATGAAAAAACTAAAGTCAATATTTATGGATTAGAGGCATCTAAATTAATATAAAAAATGTACTATTCCTCCTTCTAAATCAATGTAAGCATACAATCCATTTAACAAGAATTTAATTTTTATAATGACTTGTGGAAGAACAGAAAATACTGATTCTTGTGAGTTCTTGATGTTCTAGTTAAGTGGAATATTTTCTGTATTGATAAGACTAAGACTGAGCATGAAGCACCCTATGGTAACGTGGGGTGGGAGTAGAGGCAGTGTTATTCAAAATATTTGGCAAGCAGGAATGTCTGAGCACCATCACTTCAGCATGGGCAGGAGCACTTCAGCATGGGCAGCAGAGTAGGAACTATTTCCTATCAGTTGAAAGTATCTACATATTTAAGTAATCAGTGCTCTGGTATGGGCAGGATGCTGAATGTTAGCCTGGTGATGCTTGCTGCTGGGAGAGTGAAAAGATATTAAAATTGATACCCAGTAATGGCAAGTCATACCTGGTGACTTTTTTAAAGTTTTTTTTTTTTTGAGAGATAGAGAGTGAGAGAGAACAAGTAGGAGAGGGACAGAGAGAGAGGAAGACAGAGGATCCAAAGATGGCTCTCTGCTGTCAGCACAGCAGGGCTTGAACTCATGAACTGTGAGATCATGACCTGAGATGATGACCTGAGCCAGAGTTGGATGCTTAACTGACTGAGCCACCCAGGTGCCCCATGGTGACTCTTTATTAATGTTTATTTTATTAATTTATACTAAGTTTAATAAATTAATAATTATTAATACTTATTAATTTTACCTCAATTAGGCGGTGTGTCTACCTAAAAAAAAATCTATCTATCTATTCTCTAACCCCACCTCCATGACCCTACAGGCTGGAAATACTCAAGTTAAAGAGAAAGTAAGCTTATAGACAAAAACATCATTCCTGAATTAACACTAAAACCATACATGACCAATATTTTGCAGGGTATACAGAAAAGAAAAGTGGAGGCTAAAAAATACCAATAATATAAAACCAATAATATCAAATGTTAATAGTTTACTTATAATGTACCAAGCACCCTATTAAATAATTATTGTCTGTTTTGGGGATAAGCAAACCGAGGCTCAGAGGAGCAAACTGTTCCTCATGAATACAGAGTTAGTATGTGATGAAATCAGGCTTAGGGCATAAGTACACCTGAACCCTAAGGTTTTTATTTCTATGTTATATTGCTCCTGTATTCCTAAAAACTTGGTTCTAATGATGTACCTTACAGTTATTAAATTAGCAGATATTAACTTAAAAGTGCCCAGGTACAAAAAAGCAATATCCCAGCAAAGAAAATGTGGGCAAGAGCAGTGTGAGACACAAAAGGGGACCATCAGAGAGTAGAAGAAGAGGCACAGACGTGTCCAGAACATAATAGTTTCTTAGCATCCTTGGTACAGAGGAACTTGTTTAACATCAAAGAACAACTGTAGAGTGGTTCATGTGATGTTACAAGTAATGTACAATAAAATATATATTATTCTCATGGGAATATGATTGGTCACCTAGTCAAATAATTTTATTGCACTAAAAAATTTGAACCAAAGAACATCTTCGTGTTCAAAACCAAACTCCTGACCTTGTCACCTGGACTTGATCTCTTCACCACCAACTATGAAGGGCCACACACCGGGAATCCAGATACCACTGGAGGCCCTCCTTCTCCCTCCAATAGTACTCTAGGCCTTTCATTTATACTGCTGGATCCATTCAGTTTTTCTCTTGACTACCACTATCTTAATCAATTATTGCCTGGGCTACTGTCATCATTGCTGGTCTACCTGCAATTTTTCACCTTCCCAATCTCCTAGCCAATGCACTCTCCTTTCCACAGTCAGTAAATTTTAAAATAAATAATTAAAAACCCTCTTCATGTCATGTCCTTCTTTGTAAAACCCATCAGTTGTTTCACTTCAAAAGATATAAAAGAGGGGCCCAACTTCTTACATCCTAAATCTCCTAAGATCTTCTATCCTCAGGCTGTGATTTGGCCTCTGCCTAACCATCTCTCCAGCTCCATCTCATCTCTTTGCTATTTGTGTTCCAACTATGAAGGCTTTCCAGTTTCTTAAACATTCATTCCTTCAATCTCCACAGGACTCTCTTCATGCTGATCTCTCAACCCAAAATTCTCTTCCCACTCCCCACCTTCCATAATCCTATTCTGGTTATTTTCTACTCATATCTCACTCCTAATGCTGCTTCTACAGTAAGCCTTCCTAAACTCATAGCTCTTACAAATTCTTATTACAAATTATAATTATAAATCCATTTTTGTAATTAATTGATCCATGTTTATCTCATACAATAAGTTGTTGGAAATACTAAGAGGGCAAAGGCCTGAGTAACTTTTGTTCACTACTTTCTCCCTAGTACTAGGTATATGCCTAACACTTATACACTGCAATAATTATTACTGAATAAGTTAATGACTTAATTAGTTACATTTAAATGCATACCAGACATTTTTTAATGTTTATTTATTCATTTTGAGTGTGAGAGAAAGAGAAAGTAAGAAAGCAAGCATGCAAACGGGGGAAGGACACATAGAGAGGGAATCTTAAGCAGGCTCCGCATTGTTAACACAGAGCCTGATGAGGAGCTTGATCTCATGACCATGAGATAATAACCTAGGCCATAATCAAGAGTTGGACGCTTAACTTACTGAGGCATCCCAGTGCCCCATATACTGGATATTTTTAAGAAAATACTGGGACTGAAAGTACCTTATTACCATCAAGATTTTCTTGCCAAAATAAGTAATACTCTGAGAAAAATACTGTCTTTCCAATGTTTAATTCTATGAATGGGCTATGTATTACACTCATCCATTATAAATTGGTACAAGTTTAATTTATATAACTGCAAAATATAGAAGAGCAAATAACAAATAAATTATAAAATAATTTAAAAAGACTGCTAACATTATACTTATAAATTATCAACTAAGATGACACATGTACCTCTTGAATTTATTTTACCAGTTGCCTGAGTAACTTTAATGTACCAAATGCTGATTTAAAATATTTCATTTTCTAATATATATATATATATATATATATATATATATATATATATATATATATATATGTGTGTGTGTGTGTGTATCACCTCCTTTAGCATTTAGCTTATAAAGGAATTATCTTTTCCTGAAAATGGGTAATTTACATTTGGGTAATCTTGAGGTAGGTTAGAAAAGGTATTTGAAATCAACAATCATTTATAAGAACAACTATTATCACAGTGTATGTTAATATTACTCGTATTTCATTATTTTCAATGTATGGCCCAGTATCAATAATTCATATAAAACATAATTTTAAGTATTCCAGAGAAATGTTTTCTCAAATTTAAAGTGCATAAAAATCTTCTGGAAATATTATTAAAATGATTCTTTGGGTCTAGGTGGGGTCTGAAATTCTCATTACTAACAAGTCCCTGGTGATACTAATGCAGGAAGTCCATTAACCATACTTTGAGTAATAAAATAAACCAAATCCCACAGTGTTCAAATACCCAACATTTTCTGATCTTTTTCTTTTTGCTTTCAATTCTGTCACACAAACTGTGTGTGACACACAAACTGTGTGTGACACATAACTTAAATCACACATAACTGATTTAAGATTATCAATGCCAAAACCTCAGAAGTCAATCACCACTTGGTAACCTATTTTATCTAAGTGTTTTTGAAATATCAAAATCTATCTTGCAGTCATATAAGGCAAAGTTGTGAATGATAACATCAGGAGTAATTATAATATTTTAGAACAAATTTTTAAAGATTGTGTAGTCTCCAAGTCTGGGCAGGAGTTTACCGACAAGTCATTCTATACAGATAATTTCTCTTCTAAGGTTCCCAGGAGTATTGAAAATTTTCAAATGCTGCTTTTCATTGACCAACAGAATACAAAAAAACAGAAGAATCTTAGTAAATATGTACAAAAATTACTTCATTTTATAAACATGGAAACTAAGTCAGAAACTCACCAAAATTAAACAGCTAGTTAAAGATAAAGCTGCTATGAGAGTTAGGTTTATAATCTACCAGTTTTAGATATTGAATGGTAATCCAGTGATACAGTATTTTTATAATTAAAATTCCAACCACGCAATTGGCTGCCAGCAATTTTTAGCCCAAAATAATCTTGTCTAAATCACAATCGCCTAATTTTCCAATATCTATCTATTGTACATCAGGAACTCTGCTATTCTCTGTATATGGGTTTTTTCCTACTTCAGTAGCCACTCTGAGGTAGAATATTATTACATTTTCTTTTATTATTTTACATAGCAACTCAACAGTTTTTTTTTTTTACAAATAGTTTATTGTCAAATTAGTTTCCACATAACACCCAGTGCTCATCCCCACAAATACCCTCCTCTATGCCCCTCGCCCCCACATCCATCAGTCCTCAGTTTTCGTCAGCATTCAAGAGTCTCTCATGGTTTGTCTCTCTCCCTTTCCCCCCCCATTTCCCCCCTTCTTCTCCCCCTTGTTCAACAGTTCTATACATAACTCAATGCTCATAATGATAAGCATACTTTTTAGGCTCCATCACCTACTTCACCCATCCTGCCACCTACCTCCCCTCTGCTAACCATCAGTCTCTTCTCTATAGTTAAGAGTCTGTTTCTTGGTTTTGCTTCTCTCTTCTTTACTGTTGCTCATTTGTTTTGGTCCTTAAATTCCACATATGAGTGAAGTCATATGGTATCTGTCTTTCTCTGACCAGCTTATTTTGCTTAGCATTATACTCTTTAGCTCCATCTTTGTTGTTTCGAATGGCAAGATTCCATTCTTTTGCATGGCTGAATAATATTCCATTGTGTATATATATGTACATATGTATATCTTCTTTATTAATTCATATATCAGTGGACACTTGGGCTGCTTCCATAATTTTGGCTAATGTAAATAATGCCCCTACAGACATAGAGGTGCATATATTCTTTTGAATTAGTTTTTTTTTTTTTTTTGGTAATTTGAAGGTAAATACCCAATAGTGAGATTTCTAGATCATAGTTTAGTTCTGTTTTTAATTTTTTGAGGAACATCCATGCTTTTTTCCACAGTGGCTGCATGAGTTTCCATTCCCACCAACAGTGTATATGGGTTCCCTTTTCTCCACATCCTTGCCAACACTTGTTGCTTTTGTATTTTTTATTTTAGTCATTCTGGCAGGTATGAGGTGATATCTCATTGCAGTTTTGATTTGCACTTCTTTGATGATAAGTGATGTTGAGCAACTTTTCAGGTGTCTATTGGCCATCTGTATAGCTTCTTTAGAGAAATGTCTGTTCAAGTCTTCTGCCAATTTTTTAATTCAATTATTTTTAGGGTGTTGAGTTTAAAAGGTCTTTCTATATTTTGGATATTAATCCTTTATCATATATGTCATTTGCAAATATCTTCTCCCATTCAGTAGGTTGTCTTAGTTTTGTTGATTTAGTTTTAATCACATTGCAGAAGCTTTTTATTTTAATGTAGTCCCAATAGTTTAGTTTTGTTTTTGTTTCCACTGCCTCAAGACCTACATCTAGAAAAATATTGCTATGGCCTATCAGAGAAATTACTGCCTGTGCTGTCTTCAAAGAGTTTTATGGTTTCAGGTCCCACAGTTAGGTCTTTAATCTATTTTGAGTTTATTTTTATGTATGGTGTAAGTTTCATTCTTTTGCATGTAGCTGTTCAGTTTTCCCAGCACCATTTGTTGGAGAAAGTGTCTGTTTCCCTTGACTCTTTTTTCAAGCTTAATGGACCATACCATCATGGGTTTGTTTCTGGGCTTTCTATCCTGCTCTACTGATCTATGTATCTATTTTTGTGCCAGAACCATACTGCTTTGATCAGTACAACTTTGTAGTAAAACTTGAAATTATTATTTACATTTTAAAGAAATAGATATAGCTTCAGATAAATTAAAAAATTATGAGTAGTAGAGTCCATATTCTTTATATTATACTACACACTAAATATGTTACTGTTTATCAGTATTTTTAAACATTTTTATTATAACATCCTTTGTACTTGTATTATTTAGATGTCGATTAAACAGGCTCATAACATCTGCTCTGTTGATGGGTTAGTATAGTAGTATTTCTGCAACTACATAAAGAGCATTTTTATTTATTCCCTGTATTGAGATCACATTCTTAACCTTTACCCCTACTGGAGTTGTAACAAGCTGTTTCTCACATGAGACATTAGTCACAAATACATTAATACACACAAACAAATTTGGATTTGAGCCACTAAAGATCAAAGTATCCCACTCACCTTCTGTTGAGGCAACCATTTAACTGCAGGCTAGAACACTTTAATACTAAGCATTTAAGATCAAACTATCTGGTCAGAAATCAATACTGGAAAATCTGGTTAAAGCAAATTAGGCCATAGTTTAGAAGGGCACAGAGATAGCATGGTAAAAGAACCAGAAATGTAGAGAAGATCCCATAAAACTCTAATCAAATGTTTCAATTTTTAAGCCTTAGGCAACCACTAGTTTTTTTTTTTAATGTTTTATTTATTTTTAGGAGAGAGAGAGAGACAGCGTGAGCAGGGGAGGGTCAGAGAGAGAGGGAGTCACAGGCTGAAACAGCCTCCAGGCTCTGAGCTGGCAGTCAGCACAGAGCCCGACTCGGGGCTCGAACCCACGAACTGCGAGATCATGACCCAAGCGAAAGTCGGACGCTTAACCGACTAAGCCACCCAGGCGCCCCATGCAACCACCAGTTTTTAATTGAACAAGGGAAAATATCATGAATTAAAATCAAGTATTAAGCAAGTCTAAAAGCATTCCGAAAGACCAGTAAATATTAACAATGGATGGAAGAAAGAAGGAATAAATAAATAAAACAGAACTCAGCTGTATCCAAAAGCACAAAAGCTTCTGAGTCCACAAGCCATGTGACAAAATAAAACTGATCTCAGCAGGATGATCTAGCCATCACTCTCCAACAGTGTCAATGCTTTAACATAGTCCACGCATATTCTGAGTTATCTATATTTTTCATTATTATCTTTTATTATCATTCAGCATTATCTTTTTGCTTCTGTATTTCTAGTCTTTAAACACATGACTATTCTTTGGATTTAGAGTCTGTTGACACAATTTGAAAAAAAAACCCTGGAATTAGTGAAGAGCTTGTAAATTTGTTATTTCCTACTGAATAGCATGGGCAGAAAAGTCAATTTTTTGACCACCAAGGTGCCTCAAGTGATTGTTTTTTTATTTATTCCTAGTATTTATTACCAATTCTTGAGACTCAACTAAAGTCCCATAGTAGAAGAGGCGTATTTCTTGAAGCTGGAAAGTAATTTAAATACATCACTGAATACTAACTAGTGTGGTGGCAAAATACCTTCAGCTAGGTGGTGGTTAAATTATGATTCCCAGGACAGCAATCCTGCATTTACACCACACTAGCAGCCCCACAAAGACACAGTTCACTGCCTCAATGGATTCAGCAATAAAAAGGAACACATTTAAATACTAAAGCCATTGTGCATGAATAAATGGCAAAATAAAGGAAACCCTTTAAGTGCTTTCCAGCAGTTTAACCCAGAACCACTCAATTTCCCTTTATTTGTTCTTCTCAATAACTTTTTTCCCCTAGGTAAAGCTGGGAGAGCACAGTGCCATTGTGACCTTGAATTTGGTAAAAGGCCAATAATATGTATTGACACTGTCAATAGGTATTTGTCTGTGATTTTCCCGTTTTAAAGGAGAATTGTTTTGTTGTTTGTTTTGTTTGTTTTCATTTTTTAAAGGGAAAACCAAACCATGGATTTAGGGCTTGCTCTTCCTACAGTTTCTATGATTGTCCTTATCTGAGACCTTAGGTTATTTATTTCAATTCAATTAGGAGAGATGGAGTTAAGCTCATGTAACAAGGAAAGTTAAGTTAAACTGAAAATTAACATAATTATTTGCATGTGTAAAATTTCATAATAATTTCACATATATCACCTTATTTAATATTCTCTTCAATCTTATAATGTCAACAAACCAGATATTAGAGCCCTTGTAAATTATTATAGATTCATTAAGATATGTACTTCAATTGGCCTTTGACATACATTTTACCATAAAAAGACTATCGACACTGTACAAGTTACTGTTATCCACTTTCTTCTTGATATGTTTGTTAATTAGCTCAGCAGAAATGAGTTACCCACTTGCAGGTTGGAACTTTCAAAAGATTGCTATGTCTCCATCATCAATGAAGAATTAAAGCTTGTAAATACCAAATCTCATTTAGCTAGCACATATTACTCAGTCTCTCCTAAGTTTTCATTAAATACCCATGAACACATATTTTAAAACATGGAAAACTAATAGTGATATTGATAACTATGTCTCACAGTTAACATATGTTTGGAAGTATTGAGTATCATTATTTAGGATGAGTTTAGTGTTTTAAAAAGTGAACCGATTTAAAGGTCTTTTGAGGAAAATGATGAGTAATAGTATAGGTAGTGTTTAGATAAGGAAAAAATCGTGAAAATGGTATAAGAATGATGGAAGTTTAGGTAACTCTGTAGTTCATTTCAGGTACAGCTATTTTAGGCAGGGAAAGGGTTGTCCATCCCAATTCTGATTAGTAGCCCTTTTTACATCCAGTTTGAGATTCCACATCTCAGAAAATACTGGGTAGAAAATGAAGAGAGCTAGAGATAATGCATTGCATTCTAGGAGCTGGGGTCCGTGAGGAGCCTGAAATTAAGTCCTCCATTAGGAGCAACCTCAGGCTGCACATAGTCTCAGTTCCAGGAAAAGCTTCAGCTGAAGCCACCCTCTGATCAGCCAATCAAAAGAAATGTGTAACATTCCTGTGGTCTGAGTCAGGGACTGAGGATTCTTGCCTAAAACCCCACGTGGGCCCTTTGAACTCACCTCATAATTGGTCATTTTCAAAGAATTCTCAAAGGTCATGATTGGGTCCCGCCAAAAGTAACAGACGCACTCACAGACACTCCATGGTCAAAACTGTTACCATGGGTGCTGTACAATTATGATTGGTGCTTATGTGATGATGCTCTGCATACAATGTGTGCACTGTAACACCGCCGTCCCCTACCCCATAAAAACCCTGCTCGCTATTGTTCAGAGCTTCACTTTGCTGCTGCTGCGCCAGTAGATGGGTGAGCCCCTGCTTGAGCTTGTAACAAAGACCCTTATGTACTAACATCGGTGTTGCCTCCTTGGAGGTCTCAGGGGACTCACGATTCGGGCACAACATCTGAACAAGTAAACTTCAATAAGTGGCGTAGTACTACAAAAAGATTCTAATATCACTGTGGAGTGAGTATTTATTATTTTGCTGTATATTTCATCCATTCAATATCTCAGAAAGCCAAAAGACAGGAATAAAAAATCATATTTCTGGCCTGTTATGCCATATTAAATAAAAGCCTGCTAGATATCCACAGCTGTTCTTTGAACCATATGCATCAATCTGTTATCCCTCTATAGATCTGAAGGAGGATTCAGCCAGCTAAACAAAACAAAGTATATAACCGAATAAAGTAGAGTTCAAAAGTAATATATGTATATATTATAATATATAATATAAGAAAGGTTTTCTTGTTCATAGAGTAAAAAGGAAAGGGGAAAATGCATGGTTTCAAAATTATAAAGAGGGGCGCCTGGGTGGCTCAGTCTGTTAAGCGTCCAACTTTAGCTCAAATCATGATCTCACGGTTCACGGGTTCAAGCCCCGTGTCCACCTCTGTGCTCACAGATAGCTCAGAGCCTGGAGCCTGTTTCAGATTCTGTGTCTCCCTCTCTCTCTGACCCTCCCCTGCTCATGCTGTCTCAGAAATAAATAAAACATTAAAAAAATAAAACTAAAAATTATAAAGAAAACTTTAAAGCAAGATTTGACAGAACCAAAATGATCTGCCAATAATATAACCCACTGTCAGGGTGAAATTCAACACCTTTAAAAGAAGACTAAAATAATCTAGAGCCTCTAAAGTATATAATCCACAATACTTTTACAATAAAAATTAAGTAGGCCTATTTGGAGCAACAAAAGGTGAATGATAACAATCAAAACAGCTGCTAGAAATAATCCAGAATTTTTCCAGATAATGGGGTTAACAAACAAGGACTTCAAAACACCTATGATTAATATTGCAATGAAAATGAATAATAAATGTACAAAATATATGAAAAAATAGGCTATTTTCACAGAAAAGTTGAGCCTATAAGGAATAGGACAATTTTTTTTAGTGTGTATTTAGTTTTGAGAGAGGGAGCACAAGCAGGGGCAGGGCAGAGAGAGGGAGACAGAAGATCTGAGCCAGGCTCTGTGCTGACAGCAGAGTTTAATGTGGGGCTCAAACTCACAAACAGCAAGATCATGACCTGAGTTGAAGTCTGCTGCTTAACCAGCTGAACCACCCAGGTGCCCCAGATGGACATTTTAAAACAAAAAAAAAAAAATACAATATCTAAAGTTGAAAACTCATTGTGCAGGATTAACATCAAGTTGGACACAGAATAAAAGGAAGTCAATAACTCTGAAGAAAAATCACTACAAAATATCCAAACTGAATTGCAGGGGTGGGGAAAAGAGGACCTCAGGGAAGAGCATAAAGAAATGTGAGATATGGTCAAAAGCCCTAATGGTAATCCCAAAAAGAGAATATAGAGATAATGAGATCTCAGCAATATTTTAAAAAATAATGGCTGAGAATTTTACAAATTCTCAAATTCTGACAAAAGAAAACCCCACAGATTCAAGAATCTCAGTGAACCCTAACTAGGATAAGTGCTTTCCCTGAGGAAAACAGAACTGGTTTATTTACACTAGCATGAAATACAAATAAAATCTTAAAGCAACCGAAGAAAAAAAGTCGTTACTTGTAGAAAAACAATAATGTACATGTTGTCTGCCTTCCAATAGAAGCTATGGAAACTAGATAGCAATTAAATGACAACTGTAAGTGCTAAAAGAAAAAAATCTTTTAAATCTAGAATTCAATATCCACAGAAAGTATCCTTCAAAATTAAGTAAAAAAAAAAATAAGTAAACCAAAGCTAAGGTAATTTATTCTAGATGTCACACTATAGGAAATACCAAACAATGATCTTTAGGGAAAGTTGCATCTTTAATATTCTTGGTGGCACAGAACACAATATTAGGTTGAAAAATATACATACAAATGACTCTAAAATAAAAGGATATTTAGAAAAACTAGATTCTCAATGTGAAGAGTGATAATATAGCCCACCCATTCTGCTTATATTTTCCTTTTTATTATATTTACAAATAGTGATAAATGTTTTTAAAAATGCCAAATTACTACAAAGGGCTCTTTTAATCAATATAATGTAAGAAGCATAAATGATAAGGGTGCCTGGGTGGCTCAGTTGCTTAAACGTCCGACTTGGGCTCAGGTCATGACCTCATAGTCCATGAGTTCAAGTCCTGCATCAGACTCTGGGCTGACAGCTCAGAGCCTGGAGCCTGCTTCAGATTCTGAGTCTACCTCTCTCTCTGTTCCTCCCCCACTCCCACTCTGTCTTTCTGTCTCTCAAAAATAAAGATTAAAAAAATAATAAAGAAGCATAAGTTATAAAAAAAAAAAAAGCACAGTCCCATAGTTCATCTGGCAGGCAGTGTTACCTTTTCTTTCTTAGTGATATATAAATTAATAATGTATCTTACTATCCATTGAATTATAAGTTTCACAAAACATAGTAATCAAATCTAAAAATCAATTGAGAATTCTCAATTGAGAATTGAGAGAGAAATCCAACAACAAGTCTTCAGATAAAGAATAATAAAAGAGGCAAATATTTTAGTCATTGAGCTATATGAAAATGGAAATAAAACAAAAGAAACAGATAGGATATATAAAATATAACTATTTTCAAATGCTCAAAATAAATTTGAAAGTATTATTGAAATTTAAAATTTCTGACAAAATATAACACAGTTTTGCCATGGAAATATAGATAATCATCAAAAAACCACAACTATATGAAATTGAATGAATAAGGATATTTCAAAATTATCTCCATTAAATCCTCTATGGATTTAGCTTCATCCTCTATAGATTTGCACATAAACTTTTATAAGTTCTCTATACTACATAATCCTCAGGCTCTGAAACTATATCAGAATATTAAAACTTTGGATATTTTTAAAATACTATAATATCATACATAATTCTGTTTATGCAATTTAATAATTTCAATAAAATGGATAGCTTTATGGAAAAATGACCAAATTAATTTTAGATAAATGATCTGAATAGGCTATAGAAAAAGGATAATATACTTTACCCAAGTAAGCTTTATTTCAGGAATGCAAGATTTGTTTTATATACAGAAATCATTATCATTCATTAAATTAACAGAATAAAAAGAAATAATTATATGATCATTTAAATATCTGCAGAAAAGCACATTTGAGAAAATTCAGCACCAACTTATGAAAACAGAATATCTCAGCAAACTAGGAATAGAATGAACTTCTTCAACCAAATTCTATAGCTAATATCAAATGCTTTTTCTGGGCGCCTGGGTGGCTCAGTCGGTTAAGCGTCCGACTTTGGCTCAGGTCGTGATCTCACGGTTCGTGGGTTCCAGCCCAACTTCCGGCTCTGTGCTGACAGCTAGCTCAGAGCCTGGAGCCTGCTGCAGATTCTGTATCTCCCTCTCTCTCTGAACCTCACCTGCTCATGCTATCCCCTTCTCTCTCTCAGACATAAATAATAATATTTTTTAAAAAACGTTTTTTTCTTCTAAGATTTTAATTAAGAGAAGAATGTCCATTTTCTACATCTCTATTCAACGTTATGCTGGAGGTCCCAGGCAACAAATGAGGCAAGAAAAATAACTTAAAGACATAACAAATATAAAGGAAGAGAAAAACTATCTCAAGACATTATTCAGACATGAATGTATACATAGATAGATCACCAAAAACTCTATTATTAAAATATTAGAACTAGTAAATTTTGGCTGAATGAACAATGTAAAAAAATCAAGTATATGCTTATTTATTAGCAATGAACAAATTGAAAATGGAATTAAAAAATCAATGTAATTTGAAATAGTATCAAAAATCATAAAACATACAAGGACAAGCATAACCAAAGAAGAAAGGAAGTTTATACTGAAAACTACAACATATTTGAGACAAAGTAAAGAAGTCTTAAATAAATGAATAACTATAACTGCAAAAGTAAATAATGTTACATTGTCAAATCTCCCCGAACTAGTCTATAATGTAAAATCTTATAATGTAACCTCAATCAAAATCTAACTAAGCTTTTATTTTTAGATTCTAAAATTTAAATGGAAATGCAAAGAATCTAGAATAGACTAAAGAATCTCAAAAGATAGCAAAGTTGGAAGAAAACAGTGCATGATTTCAACATTTCCTTAAAGTTACAGTAACCAAGAAAAGTGCAAAAGGATAGATATATAAATAAATAAAATAGAAAAAAGAGTCCAGAAATGGACCCACATATATATGGTTAATGTAATTTTTGCAATGTCTCCATAGGAATCAGTGGGAAAATGTAAGTTTTCAATAAATGGTGCTGAAGAAACTAAATATCTATATTTTTAAAAAGTTAACCTCAATTATATTCTTATACCATGTACAAAAATTAGTCTGCAATGGGTTATAACTATAAACCCAGCTTCTTGAAGAAAATATAATGTATTTGCAACTTTGAAAAAGGCAAAAATTCTTGTACATAATATAAAAAAATGATATTTTAAATTGTTCATAAAAAGACATTTAAGAATAGAATGAGCACATCACAAATTGGGAGAATATTCATAATACATACATGTAACAAAATACTTGTATAAATAATATATAACCTCTTCAACACAATAAAAACAAAAGTGGATAAAATAATTTTCAAACAGTTATTTGACAAAAGAAGATATACAAATGATCAACAAACACATCAAAAACGACACCAAATATTGTTATGGAACTGAATACCATCTCAACATCCATGAAAGTGTCTAAAATTAAAAGAGGGGCTCCTAGGTGGCTCAGTCAGTTAAGCATCTGACTTTGGCTTCGGTCATAATCTCACGGTTTGTGAGTTTGAGCCCCATGTCAGGCTCTGTGCTGACATCTTGAAAGCCTGGGGCCTGCTTTGGATTCTGTGTCTCCCTCTCTCTCTGCCCCTTCCCAGTTCATGCTGTCTCTCTCTCTGTCTCCCTCTCACAAAAATAATAAACTTTTTAAAAAATTTAAATAAATAAATAAAAATTTGGAAAATTAATTTAAGAAGAATAACCACACCAAACTATATGGAACCACTTAGAAGTCTACATTTTTGGTGGGGGTGTAAAATGGTACTGCCTCTTTGAAAAAATATTTCACAACTTCTTCTAAGATTATATATTTATCTATGATCAGACAACTCTACTCAATATGTATCCAAAATAAATTAATATATATATTAACAAAAAGAATTGTACAAAAATATTCATAGTCATTTTAATCATTATAGCCCCCACTGGAAAGAGCTCAAATCTCTACCAGCATAAGACTGGTTACATTTCTAGTATATTCATTCAAAGAAATACTACTCAATAATTAAAAGGTTCAAACTATGTTTTGTTAAATTTTTTATTATAATTCCAGTACAGTTAATATACAGTGTTATATTAGTTTCAGGTGTACAATATAGTGATTCAACCATTCTATATATTACTCAGTGCTTACCATGGTATGTGTACTCCTTATTATGAATCCCAAACCCTGCATCCCTCACTCAGCACTCCTCTCATAACCATCAGTTTGTTCTCTATAGTTAAGAGTCTGTTTCTTGTTTTTTTTTTCTCTCTTTCTCTCCTTTTTTGTTTGTTTTCTCTCTTAAATTCCACATATGAGGGAGATCACATGGTATTTGTCTTTCTCTGATTTTATTTCATTTAGCTTTATACTCTCTAGCTCCATCCATGTTGTTGCAAATGGCAATATTTCATTCTTTTGCATGTCTAAATAATATTCCATCATATATGTATCGTATTTTCTTTGTCCATTCATCTATTGATGGACACTTGGGCTACTTCCATAATTTGACTATTGTAAGTAATGCTGCAATAAACACGGGGTGCATATACCCTCTTTGAATTAGTGTTTTTGTATTTTTTTGTAAATACCCATTATAGTGATTACTGAATTGTAAAGTAGTTCTATTTTTAAATTTCTGAGGAAACTCCATACTGTTTTCTACAGTGTTGTACCTGTTTGCATTCCCATAAAAGGCTCAAAGTATTGATGTAGGCATCAATAAGGAGGAATCTCAGAAATATTTTGCTAAGTGAAAGAAGCCTTACTTTTGCATTTATATGAAACTCTAAGCCGGGCAAAACTAGTCTATGGTAAAAGAAATCTGAACCTGAGGGCATGTGACATGTAGCGTGTTACTGCAAGGGGGTCGAATGAACTTAATGGCGTATTGTAAATATCCTGTATATCTATTCCATACCTTGATAGGAATGTGAATTACACTAGTGTATGCATTTTCGAAAACACATAAAACTGTAATATGTAACATTTCAACAAATAATTTAAATATGTGTCATTTAAAAAACACATTCGTTGCAATTATTTGTGTATTCTCACAATATATAATTCACCATTGTTTTTATTTGTTTTTCTTTTTTTCAAGCAGGGAGATTATTAGTTCATTTTGGTTTGGTTCTAGCTTTCCACTCTTCCTGCCTCTAATTTTTGTATTTTACAATCCGCTAACAATCAACAGCCTATAATTCCCCAAACATACATTTGTATATGAATTCTGTCTGCTTGGCAAGTTCTTTTCTTCCTTCACCTACAGAGCTTCCACTTGATATTCTGCAGTGAGTTCAATCCTCTCCTCTACTCCCTTGGAGAAGAAGTTAATATCTTTGGAAAGACAAAGTAATATCTTACACTTCTGTCTAATTCTGCATCTCATATCAACTTTTATCCCTGCACACTTAAGAAGTTATTTTTAAGTCCCTTTCACCATATATAATCCTTAGAGGTAAGGACCATATCTATAGCACCTATTATGTTATAGTAACAGCCACAAACAAGAACTATTTATTAAACAGACACTTTGCACCCAGCACAGAGAAAAGCACCTTTCATTAATATCTCATTTAATTTTTAGCACAATTCTCATTTTACAGATGATCAAAATGAGACATAGAGAAGTTGTGCTGTCCATCAACAATCACAACACTAGCATATAGAATAAGGTTAAATTTTCAACTAAGGTGTCTCTGATTCCAAAATTCATGCCTTTAATCACAACTAGGATTAACTACTTCTTAAATAACCTATGGAAAAATAATAGGCATTAAGCAATGATTCTACTGAGCTGGCTAAAAAGTTGTGTCTTCATTATGCCACTGATAAACTAAAGCCAGGAAATCAAAGATGTCAGATTTCTGTTTGTTTGTTTTAAAACAGAAATGTTCATATATTGTTTTTCTTCCTCATCTGTTACTACTAACATTTGTGAATATTTTCAGACAAAAGTATATTCTTTGACCTCCACTGGGTATCTGATTTCTTTTTTTCTTAACTGTTGCCTGCTATAATTAGATGTGTATATGTGTGTATGTGAAAAAAATTTTTTATCTTAGATACATTTCTGTGGTTCACCCAAAGAAACAGAAAGAATACACTACAAGCTCTTAAACTGACTGCCACAATAGTGAAAAGCTCTGACAATCAAAGAATTCCCTAGTTTTGTCTTTTAAACAGCTTCATTTTGAGTTTTTGTTTATAAACCACAGGGCTCTGTGACTCTGACCTGGGTGTTGCCCTCACTTCTCATTAGCAAATGTCAGCATCATCCCTACAATCAATATCACTCTGGCAGCACTCAGTCCCTTGCTTCCTAATAATGAGAACGAACATCAAATCTTTTGTGGTTCACCCTGTATATTCCCTAGTGACCCTTTCTATGTCCATATATATACTTTATTTTCCTTTTTTTATTGTACAATCTCTGAGAAGTCCAGTGAAAGGATTACTCTTTTCATAAAATATTAGAGAGAGAAAATCATGGCATTATTTCTTCTTTCCAAAGGGAGACTAGATAAATTTCTATTATACTTCCGTAATATAAAATCTACACTGCTCTCCTCAGTTATTTTCAGACCAAAACCTGTAGCATAGTGGTTGTCAAAAGATTATACAGATTTAGAAATGTGCTAACTATAACTTATGTACAGAAAATGGTTAACATAGTGGGCCTGAGATTAGAAAGATCTGTTTGCAAGGTTGGTCTTTGGCTAGGATCTAAAAACTTGAATGGCAAACAGTCTCCCTAAACTGATAATAAATTTTCCCTAATTAATAAGAATAGTTCTTGTGCTTAAACATTTTTACAACTAATATGGTTTATGCTGAAGACATGCTTTCTTTCTAGGGGTCTGGAATTTTGGTGCATGTTAGGCAAAGGTTGATTACATGGTAAAGTCCCAGTAAAAACAGTGAACCTCTAGGCTCAGCCAAGCTTCCCTGGTAGATAACATTTCACACATGTTGTCATAATTTGTTGCTGGAGAAATTAAATATACCCTGTGTGACTCCACAGGGAGAGGACTTCTGGAAATTTTAACATGGTTTCTTCCAAAACTATTCCTTTCATTTTTTTCCCTTTTGCTGATTTTGCTTTGTATCTTTTCAGTGTAATAAATATAGCTGTGAGTACAACTGTATCCTTCTTGCATCCTAGGAGTCCTCCTAACAAATCATTGAAACTGGTTTGATTGGTGGCTTGATTGGGGATCCTTGACATAGCTAAGATTTTATTATTTAAAAAAATAAAGAAAAAAAATAAAACATTCAGTTAAAAATCTTTCTTTGAGGACTAAATTATGCATTAATGGATTTTCCCCAGATTTCTTTTAATATTTCTTAATAATATATTCTTTGACTATATTCTTGGTAATCCAAAGCAGTAATAGTGGCAATTTAAGAAGGAGTAAATCATAAGGAAATATGTTCCAAGATAACTATTTATATCAGAAAATTAAAGTCCCCAGTTTTACATATTCATCTATAAGCTCAAATTACTAAGAGGAATCGATAGATCTAGGTAATAGAAAATACCAGTTGAAAAATGAGTTGGCTCCTTGAAAATGATCATACTTCTCAGCAGGAGATAATGTTTTGAAGGAGTTATAATATTTATTTTCCAAGAAAGAACTGTACATCCGTGTATTGGTACTGGGTGCAGTGAGAGAGAATAAAATGTAATGGGTATAGTGGGGACAGCTAGAAAAGTACATGTTGACTAAACTCCTGTGATGCACAGTGCCAAGAGGGTTGTTTCAGCGTTCCCACTTAACTCTCTTTTTTTCTAATTTGAATAGATTAGGTGACGCCCCCCTTCTTACACCATTCACAGTTCAAAGCAATACATTGAGAAATTAGAGGGAAAAGGTCATTCTGATATAGCAACATGAAATGTCAATGATGAACTACCAAATAAGTATATAATTAGTCATGTGAGTATTTTTAGGAAATAGAGAACCAAAAGAGAGAAGGAAAAAATTTAAATTGTTAAATAGTGAAGTTAGAACATGACTTAAATAACAATTCCTAACAAGATGGTACTTACTACATGCCAGACATGTATGAGTTCTATATATTAACTTATTTCTCTTGGCAACAACCCTGAAAGATAGTTGATGTTATTAGCAACCCCATTTAAACAATGAGGAAACTGAGTTTCAGAGAGTTAAGAGTCACTGAATATCCTGCACTGAGCAGGAGAATTGGAAGGCAGTTGGTCTGACAGCAGAATCTAAACTCCTAACCACTAAACTATGTTGTATACTTAAAGAAAAGACATATTATAAAAAGATTTCTCAAAATAGTGATAAAAATTGGCTTGCTTACCAAATTTGTAGTTTTATAAGGAACTAAAAGTGGGTAGAGAGACCTAAATTGAACTATTCTAACTTCTCTCACAGAACCAAATATGGTTCCTTCCCCACATAGATGTGCCCAACAAAGGCTAAGACTTTCCTGAGGCCTCATTTCCTATGAGACTGTCATATAAGTTAGAAATATTTTCAATGGTCATAACTACTTAGAGTATATGGATAAATATTTCAGGAAATAGAGGTCTCATTGTTAATATACACCAAACCACTGAAACGTAAGTCTACACATTAGGGGTAGATGGAAAAAGTATGGGCTAGAATGCAAGATAATTAAAACAAAAATCCCTGAGCAGTACGGATAAAAAGGGTAAAAATAAAGGATAAAAAAGGTGATTTTCATGAACACTTAAAAACTATTTTCTAGCCTCAAAAATCTTCAGTTGTTGCCCATAGTGGGTAGGGGCCAAAACTTTGTACCTGTACTTGGAATACTAATGTTTAGCTGAATGAAATAATTAGAACTGTGTCAGTTAGCTGCAAACCCCTGTCTTTTAGTATGAGAGAAATCTCAGGATCTGTTTTCTGAAAAACAAAACAAAATAAAACAAATAAAAAAAAACCCACAGATTTAATGAGGCAGAAAGGTAGTTATTTTCTTTCCTGGACTTCAGGTTCTTCCCTTGAGAGTGGAATTAGAAAGAAGTTTGAGTTTTCATACCCTCTCCTAGGCTTTCTTGCATTTGTTAATAAGAGCTGTCACATCCATTTTGACTTAAGCTATCAAGAAACTCATTTTCAGGAGTTTCCTCTGGTCTGGGTTTTCTATTAGTATTATCTCATCACTCTTGCTTGCTTGGTTCTAGCATCAGTATGCTTAATTTAGTTATTTTATTGTATTTGGGGCTCTCATGAAAAGCCATCACAAATTCTCTTTTGAAGTAGATTAAATATAATAGGTCTATGAAATGCACTGCCTAAAATGAGGATAAAAAGCATGTCTCATCAGCAAAAATGTAAAAGAATAGATCCAGAGGTTTTATTGGACTGTAAGTTCGATGTGGTTAAATAGTATGCTGTGACTGCTAAGAATTCAACTCCATTTTACTTAGGCTGCATTCAAAGGCGTATAGTACCTACAATAACAAAGGATGTGTCCTAGCAAAGTACTCAGCACATAGCAAACCATCCAGGTAACAGATATTTCATAAATCTAATCATATGTTCCTGTTCCTTAGATCACATACGAAATATTGTATCCAGTGAGTAAAACCACACTTTAAAAAAAAAAAATGTATGACCATACTAAGTGTTACAAGTCAGTGACAGTGCTGATGCAAATGGAAAATGGTACAATCACTTTGGCAAACAGTTTAGGAGGTACTTAAAAAGTTAAACCTATATCTGTCACATAACCCAGCCATTCCAGCCTAAATACATATCCAAGACAAACTAAACATGTTTTTTTATTTGTATGTGAATACTTGTACATGAATGTTCACAACAACTTTATTTGAAACAGCCAGAAATTAGAAAGAACCTAAATCCAAATGTCTATGGACAGGACCAAATGCCAACAGGTAAATAGATAAATAAATTATGTTATATCTATACAATAGAATACTTCTCAACAATAAAAAGGAATAAAGAGTGATGTGTGTAAAATCATCCATAAATTTGTAAAACATTATGTTAAGTGAAGAAAGCCTGACCAAAAACTTACATATTGCATGATTCAGTGTATATAAAATTCTAGAAAATGCAAACTAATCAATAGTGATCAGTTGCATCAGTGGTTGTCTAGCAATGGGGTTGCAAAGAGGCCATGAAAAAATTTGAAGCATTTAGAAATATTTGTTGTTTTGTTTTGACAATGGTTTCCAAAGGTTATATATATGCCAAAATTCATCAAATTGTACACCTAACATTATGTACGGTTTATTGTCAATTACATTTCAATAAAATTGTTAAAAACCAAAATAGAAAAAAATAGAAAGAATAGTGACAAACTGGAACAATCCAGAGGAGAGCAATATGGATGGTTTAAAAGACCCAAAATTATGTGCTCATTGAGTAAGTGAGAATATTTGGCTTGGAATGGAGAATCCCTAGAACATCAAAATAATTAACATCATAATGACTTCAATGGGAAAGTGATTTTATGTTTGATGAATAGTTTCAATAGACAGTCATGGCAAAAGGAACTCCTGATTTTAACCCACTATAGGAGAGAAATTCAAAACAAATGAGCAATAAACTTCTCCCTCAGCTCTTTCCATCAGTCAGTGGTACTACCATCCAATCCACTAAGTTGTTCATGTTAAATACTTTTCCCACAGCCAACATTCAATATATCAGCAGGTTGTATTGGCTCAACCTCCAAAATATACCCTCAATCCATCTGTTTTTCATCACTTCCACTATCACTCTTTCTAAAAATGTATATGTGTAACTGTATTCTAAACCTGGATCACTGTTACGATATGTCTCCAAGTGGTCTCCCTACTTCCACATTTACTCTTCCTCGACAGCAGTCTCCACAGAGAACCAGGATGATCTTTGAAAAACTTTAAATTGGGTTATATAATCTCTTTGATTAAAACACTGTAGCAGTTTCTTATTATACTTTGAACAAAATCAAAACCTCCTACCATATCTTACATGGCCCAGCACTTATCTCATACTATAGCATCACCACTACCATCATACTACAGCTACACCAGTCTCCACCCTGACTCTCATTCTTACTTTTTAAAAACTATACCAGAATTTTCCCCTCAGGGCCTTGGTTCCAGCTGTGGACTCTGCTTAAGAACTATTTCTCCAAACTGAACAGAGGACCATGGGGGAAGAGAAGGGGAAAAATAGTTGGGGAAAGGGAGGGAGGCAAACCATGAGAGACTCTTGAATACTGAGAACAAATTGAGGGTTGATGGGGGTAGGGGAGAGGGGAAGGGAGGTGATGGGCATGGAGGAAGGCACTTGTTGGGATAGGCACTGGGTGTTATATGGAAACCAACTTGACAATAAACTATGAAAGAAAAAAAAAAAAGAAAGAAACTATTTCTCCAAACTTTTGAATGTCTGATTCCATCTCATCACTTAAGATTTAAATATCTGCATTTTAGGTAAGATTTTCCAGTCCATAGATCTAAGGGTGTTACAGTATCTTCTGTCTCATTTGCTTTTTATATTCTCCTCATAGCACTTAAACACCAATTATTTATTAGCCTTATTTGTTTACTAGCCGCTCCCCTATGGAATGTACCCTGTATAAGATTAGGGGTTAGGTCTGTTATACACACTCAGGTATACCCAGAGCTTGGACAAATGACAGATTGATGACAAGTAGTCATATTAGAAGACCAAGGGTTACTTTTTCATAAAGAGTTACTCAAACCTAAGTAATGTATAGACTATTTTACAGGAAATAATACCCTAAGTACTCCCAATGTTGACTTTATTATTTTTTAATATAATGTTACAGAATTATGTATAATCAAAAATTTAGAATGAGTTTTTGCTTATAGCTTATGTAAAACTACAAAAAACAAATTCATTGATAAATATAGTCAAAGCTTTAAAACAAATGTTATTTTGAAAATCATATCTTTAAGTTGATAGACAATGTCACTTCATCAAAACCAAATTAGTTCCTGCAGCATGAATATGGTACTACTGGTTGTTAAGATAGAAGGTTGTTAAGCGTTTGATCACTTGAACCACTATCACTATGAATTATGTAAAGACACTTATCTTGGTGTTATTCTCTTCTTATTTGAACTTTCATAAAATCTTTATTCTTAAAACTCACTTTGACATCATTTGGAAATTATTTATTCTTCTACACAAACTTTAATTGCTGTATTGTGTATGCATCGGCCTGTGTGTGTGTGTGTGCGCACGCGCGCGTGTGTGTGTGCATGTGTTTTAAATCAGGTACTTTGGAATTGCTTAAAATTTATATATTTGTTTGTCAACGGATGACATCCTTATGGATATTAAGTATTCCTATCTAGGAATGTAATACTTATTTCTAATTAATTAATTTTTATTTTATCTTGCTGAATAATTTTTAAAAGATAGGTTTAGGTTTATGTAATTATTAAAATTATTTCTAGTTATTGTATGTTTTTGTTTTTAGATTTTAGTATTAGGAAACTTTTTTCCAATTATTAACATTGTACTTTACTAATGTTTTCTTGTATTTTGGGCTCCTCACTAAATTATCATTTTTGTTTTCTTAATAAGTTTCATTTGAGTTCTGATTTACTTTCAAATCACTTGTAAACAATGATGACTAATTTCTTTTTTCCCATTAATTATAAGGCTTATTTGATTTACTTGTCAGTATCCATAAATGCCAAACAATTTAGAATAATTGTGATGATGGAAAGCATCTTTCATTTGCATTTTACATAAAAGGGCCAGTCTTTGGTATTTCTTAACACTCGATGATGAGTTTGTATGATTTTAGGTCTTTAATATACTTAGGAAGTTTACTTCTATTCCTTTTGTATACATGTTTTTACCTTAAGTGGCTATTGTTTGTTATCAAATGTTTTTCACGACTATTTCTACAACCATATGATTTTTGCTTTGTAATTATCTTTTAATATAATGATATTGTGAGTATGTGGTTAATTTTAAAATGCTCATCTATCCATGGAATATATTTTTTTCACAAACTTTTCAAATGCATTTATTTGGGGTTCTGAAATAGTTCTAATCTAGTCCATCTGCTTCTCTTTTTTAAAGTTTGTACTTAATTCCAGTAAGTTAACATACAGGGTAATAGTAGTTTCAGGTATACAATTTAATAGATACTATTTATTTATTAACAAACAAAGCAGTCAAATATATAGTTCTAACACCTAAATGTACAAGTATATTATGTAGGCTTACAGGCTCAGTGGCAGATCTTGAAAACTCATCAATTCCTCTATACCTCTAAAACTATTTATCTCTTGTATCCCCTACCTTTCTGGAATGTAACACCCTCTAGGCACCCAGAATATTAGAATCTCTTAGATCACTCTCTCTCTCTCTCTCACTCCTGCATCCAATCTGTCCCTACATCCTGTGATTCTACTTCCTAAACATCTCTTAAGTCTGGATCCCCCATCCATTGACTTATGTAGGCCCTCAAACTCTGTGCGTTGGCTAGAGATTCCTAACAGGGTTTGAGGCTTTCCATATTGCTCTCACAGAGCAGCGTTGGTGGTATAAGTGGTGAGCATAGCTGCCTTCCATATTGCTCACACACTCCCAAAACGCCTCCAACACTTAAGCCAGAAACAGAGTATGACATTGTGTTACTTAAAATGCATCAATGTTTGTGCATAAATGACAAAATGGTTTTCAAACTCCTTAAAATGGTACTTGAGGCCCTGCATGATCTGCCTCTTACCCCTGCCAGGCTCTGCTTCTATTCCCCATTTGTGTAATGCATGAATTAAGATCAGCAAGTATGTTAGTGTTCTCTCCATATTCACCATGATCTCAAAAGCCTCCTTGCAAATTATACACATCCTTTCATCCTCCCAGCTAATCAACTTCTTGCCTATGTGCTCATCCAACGCCCCCCTCCACTATCTTGCATACCTCCCACAGAATCTTTCCTGATGATCACTCTTGTAGAATTAGCTACTACTCTTAGACTATTAGCTTAGTCATTTCTGTCCCCTTCTTCATTTTATCTCTGAATTCTCAGTATTTAGAACATATTGCATATTATACAATGTGAAGAATCATTTGGTTTGAATGTATATATTGAAACGTTGGAAGAACACACATTGAATTTAGCGATGTACATGCTGATTAATACTCAATTAACACTAAAGGTCAAAGAAAACAATGAGGTCACAATATATTGTATAGGTACTACTCCGTATGGCATAAGGTGCTAAAATCAGTGCATATATTCTAAGCAAAACAGTGAAAAATTAGGATGAACCCAGACAAGGCATTATGGAGAACTCAGGTGACAATGCCATGTAACAAGCTTTTCAAGATGTTTCAGATCAAGGGAGGACTAGCAACACACCTGCAAGAACTTGGGTTGTTTAGAGAAGAGAAACAATAAGGAGACAGAATAATTGTCTCTGATGCTTAGATTCTTCAACTTAGAGTTGAAGAGTAGAAAAGGAATAGAATCACAGACCATAGAATTAGGAGCCAGTTCTCACCTCAGGCATGAGGAATTTAAAGAACTTTCATCTCTGTGACAGAATTCTTAGTAATAAAATAGCTGTAATTCTTTAGCTTCTTCTAGCATTTCTCAGAGAAGTAAATGGCAGTTTTGAGTGAAGGAGTTTTTAGTTGTACGGAATTATTCTGGATATTGCAGAAAATTTAGAGTGCCAGGTTCCCACTGACAAAAATTCAATAATGGTCACAAGTCATTTGAACACTCAAAAATGCCCTCACTCAGGATGCCTGGGTGACTCAGTGGGTTGGGTGTCCGACTTCAGCTCAGGTCACGATCTCACAGCTTGTGAGTTCAAGCTTCACATTAGGCTCTGTGCTGATAGCTCAGAGCCTGGAGCCTGCTTCAGATTCTGTATCTCACTCCCTCTCTCTGCCCCTTACCCCACTTGTACTCTGTCTGACACTATCTTTCAAAAATAAATAAACATAAAATAAAGAAAAAAAAAGGAAATAAGTAAAAACAAAGTCCTCACTCATTTACAAAAGCTTTCATTTGAAAACCACTGAAATTTACACTATGTTTTTCAAAACTGCTTTAAGTTTATTTATTCATCTGGATAGAGACATACACAGCATAAGTGGGGGAGGGGCAGAGAGAGAGGAAGAAGAGAGAGAATCCCAAGTAAGTTCTGCACTGTCAGCACAGAGCCCAACACCCGGCTCGAACTCACATAACCGGAATATCGTGACCTGAGTTGAAACCAAGAGTCCGACGCTGAACTGACTGAGCCACCCAGGCACCCCATAAATTGTACAAGATACTTCAATCCATTTAAAATTTTTCTCAATACCAAGCAAGATAAAAATTGTTATTTCGATGTTAAGATGATGAAATTGAAGCTTCGCTGCTAGTAAACAGACCTTTCTGAATCAGATTGCCTGTTTGTATCTGTGACTGAAAAATACTTTAAGATTTCTCCCAGATTACATGGTCTGCTCAGCTAACTGAGACTCTGTTCAGTTTTTGAGATGGTGACTATTGATTTCACTTCTGAGTATTTTCACTGGCCATACCACTCACATTCAGGCTGCTGCCTTCTTAGCTGAATTTACTCCTGTGGTAGCTCTCCCACACTGAGATGATCTAGTTTGATGTCCCCTTCACTCTTAGTTTCATGTTTCTCATTGTAGACAGCCAAACATAGGACAGCATTTCCTCTTTACAAAAATAAATCGAGAAGTTTAACTACAGGGAAATGAGGCAACTTGCCAAAGACAATAAAGCAAATGAAGTTGGAATCAAATCCATGCCAGTACTGAAATCAATAAATTGAGGCTAAAGAGCCATATGTTAATCGTCTGCAAGGAAAATATTTATAGGTTATATATAAACATATTCTAGAAATTATCTTAATTTTGATTGCTAAATACAGAGAGCTCACAGAAGTCTGGTATTTTGTCACCACAAAATATAATTATACAATATTCTTCTATGACAATACTAAACCTGAATTTATTGAGGAACCTGTAGTGAAAGACAATATACCACAATGGTTAGAAATTCATGACCTGGAGATAGATTGACTGAGTTTGAATCATAGTTTGATAAATTATTAATTTCATAACTTTGGATAAGTTATTCAACTTATACTTTAGTTTCCAAATGTGCAAAATGGGACAATTTTAGCATCTACTTTATAAAGTATGGATTAAATAAATATACAGCAAGTGCTTAAACTATTTTCTGGAACATGAAGTCTTCTATACTAGTTTTAACTATTATGATTATTAAGGATGTGTATAGTTCAAACTATATCATTTGTTATCTTGAAAAAGTCATTTTATTTCTCTAGGTTGGTTTACCTGTCATTAAAAAATGACTTAAAAGATCTAATTCAGAAATTCCACTTTTATAAATACAAACTTATCATGTTTTTCAATCTTCCCCCAAATTTCACTGGATATATCTTGCTAATGCATCAAAAATAAGGATATCAATCATTGGTTGCACATTTCTTTTTCAACATTACATAACCTTTGTTTTATATCACTATTTTGCTGACACTCAAGGAGCAATTATTTTTGGTTGTTCCTTGAATTAATAGGCTCTATTAACACCTTATGACAATTGTTCATGGTTGTCTTTGTAGCTGCCTACCCAGGGAACATAAAGTGCAGACTGGCTATCATCGCTATGTTTGCTTAATGAGAAGGGGAAAGGATATAATGCTTGCAAGTACAACATGTTCAGAGCTTTGGAATATTCAATTTGTTGATCTTCTAAAAGACTTGCTCATAAAATGTCTGTTTTATGTCTTAATCTAAGACGGCTTTCTCTGCAAAATCTACAATCCAATTGCTGCATTTTATACTGTCAGCTGCCTCTTTGGGATCTTGTCTAATAAAACACACAAGTGTTTTTTCTCTCTCCTATTCATTATCACTAAAAGCACTTCAGTATCTTATTTGGTGATATCAGGTGTCTACTCAATTTGTGAAATGATAGGAAATCTATGTTTTAAGTCATGCTTGTCAACCACCTGAGCCTGCACCAGAGTTAGGAAGGCTTAACTCACAAATGCCGCTTTAATAAATCAGCTCTAAGAATGATTCCATTCAGCATGAAATAACAACTTCAACGAAAGGAGGAAACTTATATATAATTAGTTAATAAATTCAAAAAATTCTCCTAGAAGTTACTGGTAATTCTTTCATTAAAATTTAGTTCCGTTTCTAGTATATTCCAGGCTGTGTACTGGGCATAAATATTTTTTTAAATTAAGATAACATGGTGGCTGCCCTTGACAAAGGATCAGAGTCAGATAGAGAGAGTAAAAGAATTCTAAAAGGAAATCACTTTTTGAAAGATTTAAGTATAATTTGAAAATGGCAGGATAAAATTTGCCTTACAGAATGATTATTCTGGGGGAAGGAGGGAGTGAATATGTGTGTGTGTGTGTGTGTGTGTGTGTGTGTGTGTGTGTGTGTGTGTGTGTGAAAGAGAGAGAGAGAGAAAGAGAGAGAGAGTTAGGAAATAGAGAGGAAAAGAAATTCAGGTAAGAAAGTTTCACATGACATAATAAAAGCCAGAATTAATCAATGACAATTGAGACAGGATGGGCAGTACACATTGCAGAGATACTAAAAAATACACCCATAAGGGTGATGACAATTAGATGGCCAAGAGACTTGGCCAAGAGACCGGGAGGATGACAGCCCCCCTGGGAAAAGTGGATATATACAACAAGAGCTCATGAAAGGTACGGGCTGGGTAATAAGATTAAAAAGAAGCAACAATTTGGGGAAGAGTGGAAGCCACTAGGTTGGTGGCATCATTCCTAGGAGAATATTTGGAGTAGAGAAAAAAGTAACAATACACATCAAATTTTGAGAAATATGCAAGAAAAAGGAGCTTAAAAAGTGACTGAGAATGAAAAGTTAGAAAGAATTAGAGGTTTCCTTTAGTATTTCATTTAGAGTCAAGCTTATGATGAATGATTTATATAAGCATTCTTTCTTCTAAAAAACATTAGATGATATTCAAAGACAAAATCTGGAGAAAATATTTGAACATATGTGACCGATAAAGTTTAGCATACACACACAAAATAATCCAATAGAAAAAATAAAAAATTAGCGTAAACACATGTAGATGGTCAATGAACACATTTAATAAACTTTCAACCTAATTAGTATTCTCCATACTAAAACAAAATGATGGACATTAGTAAAATAGTAAAGACCTCCAAAAATTCTCTCCTCCATAAAAGCAATGAGGACACCAGCAAAATGGTTATAATAAATTTTGTTTTTAGAACTCTGGAAATTAACCAAATACTGTGGCAATCTGGGAGCATGTATTCCAGAAAATAAATGCTAAATCTCAATCAGAATAGCAAATTTTATGGTACATTAATTTTCCTTATTCACACCCTGCCTCCATCCCCAGCTCTGTGATAGCTTTAAAAACCAATAATGTATGTTCACAATAAAAATCAGCAGCCTGGTAGCCACTAGGCAGGAAGAATATGGCTGGGGTTACTTCAAAGCTCCAGTTCCAGAGAATAATCATTCTTGACTTGTCTGGTGGTTCCCTAGAAAACTTCCCTGTCTCAAAGCTGTTTTTTATTTGTTTGTTTGTTGACCAAATTTGGAACTCAACCAGTATGAACAGCCTCTTTCCTAGGTATAACTTCTCTGTTGCCTGAAGTATTAGATAACAGTTGAGGCAAAGAACAGGTAAATGAAAAAGCTTAGAAGTAAAAACTGGAAAATGATAAATACATAGGGTGCTTCAAAAAACTTCTGATACAGTCTTGGGAATATAGAAGGCCAAGTGCATGCTTAGAGCTATGTCCATGCACAATGATGTATATATACTCAGAGCTGAGAAGACCCTAGACCCTCACCAATGCTTGACCTTGAGGCTCTGTGCAAGTAGGAATAGAAGGCTAAGATAGAATTTTTAACTACTTGGATTGGCAATGCAGGTGCTCTAGCATACACATGCAGAAATTCAACAAAGACTGATTTATTGTTTCCAGGAATTTAAGAAAATCGCCATCCAATCATTAGCTGACCGCTGAGCTAACTAAACAGACTTCAGGGGCCATACATGACAAATAATATACTTTACAGAATTAACTGAAAAAAGTCACTAAACAAGCATATAAAAACAAGAAAAATAAATAGCAACAAAAGCAATCTCTGGTAGGAGATAATTTGATTAAGCAAAACTGACAGAAATGAAGAAACAAATGGGGAATTCAGCAATACAGTTGGAGGCTTCAAAACCTCACTTTCAATAATAGATACAACTATACAGAAAAACAGCAAGGAAACAGAGAAACTAATAACATGATAAACCAGCTACACCTAACAGACATTTTTAGAACCTTCCATCCAAAAACAATTAAAGGCACTTCTCAAGTGCACATGGAACTTTACCCAGGATAGACCCATACATTAGCAAAAAAAAAAGAAAAGAAAAAAAAGTGTTGATTAACTTAAAAGGATTGAGGATCATACAAAATATGTTCTCCATCATGATGGAATAAAATTAGAAATCAATAACAAGAGGAACTTTGGGAAATTACAAATATGTGAAAATAAAAACACAATCTTTAATGAATGGGACAAAAAAAACAAATAACAAAGGAAATTAGAGCTCTTTGAGACGAATTAAAACAAAAATATTACATACTAAAACCTTTGGGATACACCTAAAACAATGTCTAGAAGGACAATTGGAACTATAAACATCTTTGTTAAAAAAAAGAAATATGATCTCAAATCAAGAGAAGAATCTTCCACCTCAAGAAGCTGAATAAATAAGAATAAATGAAACCAAATTATGAAGAAAAGAAATAATAAAAACTAAAATGTTAATAAATAATACAGAGGATAAAAAAAGAGGGAGAAAATTAACAAAACCAAAAGTTGGCTCTGTGACAAAATTTAAACACTCTGAGCTTGACTAAGAAAAAAGGAGAATTGTCAATTTGGAGTTAACTTAAAAGTTTTGAATTTCATAGGTCCACTTACACGTGAATTTTTATAGTACATATTGTAGACATAGTTTTTCTTCCTTATGATTTTCTTAATAATATTTCCTTTTCTTTAGACTGTTATAAAATTATATATATGATACATACAACATACAAAGTGTGTGCTAATCGGGCGCCTGGGTGGCTCAGTCGGTTAAGCGGCTGACTTTGGCTCAGGTCATGATCTCAAGGTTCATGGGTTCGAGCCCTGCGTTGGGCTCTGTGCTGACAGCTAGCTCAGAGCCTGGAGCCTGCTTCAGATTCTGTGTCTCCCTCTCTTCTCTGACCCTCGCCTGCTCTCTCTTTCTCTGTCTCCCTCTTTCTCTCTCTCCCTCTCTCTCTCAGAAATAAATAAAACATTAAAAAAATTTTAAAAAGATACCAACCTTAAAAAAAAAAAAAGTGTGTGCTAATCAACTGTGATATTGACAAATCTTGTCAACAATATGAGTAATTAAGTCAATTAACTACTAATGACTTTGGGGAAGTCAAAATTATACATGAATTTTTGACTGTGTAAGGGTTGGCACACTTCACCACCTTATTGTTCATGGGTCAACTGCATTAAAAATAAGAATAAAAGCAAAGACATTATTACTGGCTTTACATAAATTAGGAATATAAGGGAATAGTATGAACAACGTATACCAAAGAATAGGATAAGAACTGGTGTTAATTCTTCTTTAAATGTTTAGAATTTAGCAGTATTAATGTATCTGATCTTGGGGGCGCCTAGGTGGCTTAGTCGGTTAAGCGTCTGACTTTCACTTAGGTCATGATCTCACGGTTCGTGGGTTCAAGCCCCACATCGGGCTCTGTGCTGACTGCCAGCTCGGAGCCTGGAGCCTATTTTGGAGTCTGTATCGCCCTCTCTCTCTGACCCTCCCCTGCTCACGCTGTCTCTCTCTCTCTCTCCCTCTCCTAGAAATAAATAAAAATATTTTTTAAAAATGTATCTGATCTTGGGATTTTTCTTTCTTGAGTTTATGTACTTTGTGTTTTAATAGGAATTTATGTATCTATACAATATCATTAGAATGGAATTGAGAGTCCAAAAATAAACTCATATATCTATGGTCAATTGATTTTTGACAAAGGTATCAAGACAATTCAAAGGGGAAATAATATTACTTTCAATAAATGGAGCTGGGATGACTGGATATCCACAAGCAAAAGAATGAAATTGGACCTCTATGTCAATACCACCTACAAAAGCTAACTCAAAATAAATCAAAGAGCAACTGTAGGAGTTGAAATATAAAACACTAATAAGAAAACAAAGGTGTAAAGCTTGTGACTTTAGATTAGTTAATAATTTCTTAGATATAAAATGAAAACACAAGTAACAATAGAATAAATAAATATATTGAATTTCATCAAAATTTACAAGTTTTTATGCTCCAAAAAATACTATCAAGATATTGTAAGGATGCACAAAATGGAGAGAACATATGCAAGTCATTATCTGATAAGAATCTACTATACAAATATATAAAGCACAATTACAACTCAATTAAAAAATAAAATATGAGCAAAAGAGGAGTGCCTCGCTGGCTCAGTCTGTAGAGCATGTGACTCTTGATCTCCAGGTCATGAGTTTGAGCCTCATGTTGGGTGTAGAGATTAGTTACAAAAAGGAAAAGAGAAAGAAAAAGATGGGCAAAGGATTTGAACAGACATTTCTCAAAAGAAGGTATACAAATGACCAATAAGCACATGGAGAGATACTCAACACCATTTTTCATTAGGGAAATGCAAATCAAAATCACAATATGATACCATTTCACATCGACTAGGATGGATATAATAAAAATGACAGAAATAGCAAGTATTGGCAAGGATATGGAAAATTTTAAACTCATGCACATTGCTGATAAGAATGCAAAATATTGCAGCTGCTTTGGAAAATAGTCTGCAGTTCCTCAAACTGCTAAACATAGAGGTACCATCTCACCCAGCAATTCCATTCCTATTTATGTACCCAAGAGAACTGAAAACATATGCCCACATAAAAAGTTGTGCATGAATATTCATAATAGCATTATTTATAATAGCAAAAAAGTAGAAACAAACCAAATGTCATCAACTGATGAATGGATAAGCAAAATATAGCACATTCATAAAATGGAATATTATTCAGGTGTAAAAATAAAGGAAGTACTGATTCATGCTACATAACAGATAAACCTTGAATAACATAATAATTGAACAAAGCCAGTAACAAAAGCCACCTTTTCTATTTATAGAAATGCCTAGAATAGGCAAATCCATACAGATAGAAAGATCAATGGATACTAGGACAGTTGGAGGACGTAAGAATAGAAGTGACCGACAGTGAGTATGGGTTTGTTTTGGTTCTGGTTTTGATTTTGAGGTAATGAAAATATTCTAGAATTTGATAGTGATGATAGTTGCAAAACTTTGCAAATATACTAAAAATTACTGAATTATACATTTTACTGGCATGATTTCTGTGTTATATGGATTATATTTCAGGTAAAAATAAATACACACAGGTGCATACATATAACCTGAGCATTAAGGATTTAATAAATATTTGTTGAATTACTGAAATGACGAAAGGAATATGTATATCACACACATTAGAAAAGAGACAAAAGGAAAAAATGTTCATGTTAGTTATAAACTGTGATGGAATTGTGAGTGGTTTTACTGTCCATGGTATGGTGTTCTACTTCAAATTTTTTTTACTATTATAATCAGAAAATGCAATGAGTATGGTTTAAAATCACTTATAAAACTGAGTTTTAATCTCCAACTATAACCCAAGTAACATTAATTTATATACAAAAGAGTCTTGTAGAAGAAACAATTCTTAGAAACAAAAGTCCAAATATTGGACCAACGTTCACTGTGGTATACACAAAAATAATACATCTCTCTTACAAAGCATAAATTTATATTTTGCTTCAGTTTTACCACCCTTAACTTACTAGTCTACATCCATCCACCACAAAGTGTTTTTTAAAATGTATTAACAGCATATATGATTGCTTAGAGACAGTTACTTAGAGATTATACCTCCAATTTAAATCTTTATATACCTATGTGCATGCACATACAATCAGAAACACACATCTGAGTCTACTTGTACACATAGGTTCCCAGACTTAGAAGCTGCAAATCTGTAAGTTCTTGGAAAACAAAAACAAAACAAACAAACAAACAAACAAAACCTCCACAGTAATTAGCCATGCTTTGTCATTTTAAAGCAAAAGGAAATATAAATATGACAGCTTAACCAATTGAAAGCCCAGAAACCCATATAAAGCATGGAATATCAAATTATTTCCAAATATATGTTTTTCCATCAGGTTCTGTGTCTTAATCAGCATATTCCACCTATAAATATCTGGGTGAGTATACAAGTTTGGACAATAGAGATCAATATAAAACAAAGCATTAGAATTGAATAGGAATTGTATGGGAAATGTGGTAAGGGTAATAAATAAGTTGAGAAATCCAAGTTTTCAGGAGTTCACCACAACTGAAAATTCAGAAAGGTGTTGATTTTCCATAATAAAAAACCAACAGCATCCTCAACCATATAGATTTATTACATACTGAAGGGCACTATCCATCTACCAATAGGTTTGTTTTGAATTGTAACAGCAAATGATTCCTAAGTGTTTACTGTTATACAATATGTTTGTCACCCCTTTGGAGATGTACCTGGTGCACTTAAACAGAGTTAATTGCTTTCCCTTTTCTGTGAATGCTGGGTTTAGTACACACACAGTTATTACTGTATCTATTATGTTTCTGCAATAGAAGTAAGACTAGAAGTAAGAAGTAAGACTAGAACTTACTTAGTTCTAGATCCATAGCACAAAGCACACAGTATGGGCAAACTTTGTTTTATTGTGTTTCACTTAATTGTGCTTCACAGAAGCTGCATTTTGTTCAAACTGAAGGTTTGTGGAACCCTTGTTTCAAGCAAGTCCACTGGCACCATTTTTCGAAAAGCATTTGCTCACTTCATGTCTCTGGGTCACATTGTGGTCATTCTCACAAAATTTCAAACTTTTTCCATTATTATTATGTCTGTTATTTTGATTTGTGGTGAGGTGATCTTTGATGTCACTGCTAGAATTGTTTGGGGGCACCACACACCATGCCTATATAAGACAGAAAACTTAATAAATGTTATGTGTTTCTGACTGCTCCACTGACCTGCCATTTCTTGTCTCTTTTCCTCCCCTCAGGTCTCCCTATTCTCAGAGTCACAACGGTATTAAAATGAGGTCACTTCACACCCTACAATGGCCTCTAAGTGTTAACGTGAAAGAGTCATATGTCACTCACTTTAAGTCAAAAGCTAGAAATGATGAATCTTAGTGTAGAAGGTATGCAAAAAGCCACAATAGGCTGAAAACTAGACCACTTGTGCCAAGCATTTGGCTAAGTTGTATATACAAAGTAAAGGTTCTTCAAGGAAATTAAAAGTACTATTCCAGTGAACACATGAATGATATGAAAGTGAAACAGCCCTACTGTTGATATGAAAAAAGTCTGAATAGTCTGGAGAGAAGTTCAAACCAGCCACAACATTCCCTTAATCAAAACCTAATCCAGGACAAGTCCTTATTTCTCTTCAATTTTGTGAGGGCTGAGAGAGCTGATGAAACTACAGAAGAAAATATTGAAACTAGCAAAGGTGGTTCACGAAGTTTAAGCAAAGAAGCTGTCTCTATAACATAAAAGTGTAAGGTAAGGCAACAAGTGCTGACACAGAAGCTGTAGCAAATTAGCTGAAAGATCTATCTATGATAATACATGAAAGGTGCTATACCAAACAACAGATTTTCAATCTAGACCAAATGACCTTCTATTGGAAGGAGATGCATTTTGGATTTTCATAGCTAGAGAGAAGTTAATGCCTGGCTTCAAAAAGCAGGCTGACTCTCTTGTTCCAGGCTAATGCAGCTGAAGACTTAAAATTGAAACCAATGTTCACTTACTATTCCAAAATTTCTAGGGCCCTTAAGAATTATGTTAAATCTAACAAATAATCCAATTAAAAATGGGCAGAAGACATGAATAGACATTTCTCCAAAGACGACATATAAGATGGCCAACAGACACATGAAAAGATGCTCGACATCACTGGTCATGAGGGAAATACAAATCAACACTACAATGAGTTATCACCTCACGCTTGTCAGAATGGCTACAATCAACAATACAAGAAACAACAAATGTTGGAGTGGATGAGGAGAACGGGAATCCTCTTGCACTGTTGGTGGGAATGCACACTGGTGCAGCCACTCTGGAAAACAGTATGGAGGCCCCTCAAAAAGTTAAAAATAGAACAATCCTACAATCCAGCAATTTTACTACTAGGCATTTACCCAAAGAATACCAGAATACTAATTTAAAGGAACACATGAACCCTGATGTTTATAGCAGCATTATCTATAATAGCCAAATTATGGAAGCCGCCCAAATGTCTATTGATAGATAATTGGATAAAGATGATGTGGTATACATATATAATGGAATATTACTCAGCCATAAACAAAGAAGGAAATCTTGCCATTTGCAACAACATGAATGGATCTAGGGAGTGTAATGCTAACTGAAATAAGTTAATCAGAGAGAAAAATACTATAAGATTTCACTCATATGTGGGGTTTAAGAAACAAAAAAAATGAACAAAGAAAAAAGAAACAAACAAACAAATTAAAAAAAAAAAAGATTCTTAACTATAGAGAACAAACTGGTGTTTACCAGAGGGAGGTGGGTGGAGGGAAGGGTGAAGGGGATTATGAGTACACTTATCTTGATAGGCACTGAGTAATGTATAGAATTGCTGAATCTCTATATTGTTCACCTGAAACTAATATAACACTGTGCATTAATTACACTGAAATCTTAAAAACATATAAAATAAACTTTTATGAAGAAAAAAAGATTACACTAAATCTATTCTGCCTGTGCTCTGTGAACAATAAAGCCTGGATGACAACACATCTGTTTAAAATACATTTTACTGAATATTTTAAGCCCACTGTTGAGACTTACTGCTCAGAAAAAAACATCTTTCAAAATATGGCTTATTGACAATTTTCCTGATCATCTAAGAGCTCTAATAAAGATATACAATGAAGTTAATGTTGTTTTCATGCCTGCTAACATAATACTCATCATGCAGCCCATGGATCAAGAAGTCATTTTGACTTTCAAGTCTTATTATTTAAGAAATACATTTCATAAGGCTCTAGCTAGCATGGATAGTGACTCCTATGATGGATGTGGGTAAAGTAAATAAAAACCTTTGGAAAAGGACACCCCATTCTAGATGCCTTTAAGAACACCAATGATTCCTGAGAAGAGGTCACAATATAAACATTAACAAAAATTTGGAAGAAGTTGATTTGAGTCCTCTTGGATGACTTTCAAAGGTTCAAGACTTCATTGGAGGAAGTAACTGCAGATGTGATTGAAATAGCAAGGGAAGTAGAATTAGAAGTGGAGCCTGAACTGAATCACTGTAATATCATGATAAAACTTGAAAGGATGAGGAGTTGCTTCATATGGCTGAACAAAGAAAGTGGTTTCTTGAGATGAAATCTACTCTTGGTGAAGATACTATGAAAATGAATGAAAAGATGGCAAAGGATTTAGAAAATTACATTGACTTAGTTGATAAAGCAGTAGCAGGGTTTGAGAGGATTGACTCCAATTTTGAAAGGAGTCCCAAGGTTGGTAAAAATACCATCAAACAGCATCACGTGCTACAGAGATATTGTTCATTAAAGGAAGAGCCGATCAATGTGACAAACTTCGTTGCTGCCTTCTTTTAAGAAATTGCCACAGCCACCCTAACCTTCACCAACCATTACACTCTGATCAGTCAGCAGCCATCAACATTAGAGCAAGGCCTTCCACCAGCAGAAAGATTCTGACTTGTTGAAATCTCAAATGATGACTAGAATTTTTTAGCAATAAAGTATTATAAAATTAAAGCATGCATATTTTAGGCATAATGCTATTCCACACTTAATAAACTACAGTATAGGGTAAGCATAACTTTTATATGTACTGGGAAACCAAAAACTTTATTCAACTCATTTTATTGTGAGATTTACTTTTTTGCTATGGTCTGGAACCAAACCTGCAATTTCTCTGAGGTATTCCTATAGCTGCTAAATAAGTTGTGGCTGAATAAAGAAATGGGTGGAACATTGTTTCTGTAATTTGCATTTGTCCTTTATATTTTATAAAGCATAATGTTTAATTTTTCATACTCTGGAATATAAATAATTTTAGCTTCCATGCTTTGGTCCAGCGTAAATAGTGATTCTAAAGATAACAAATATTTGTTATGAAATTGTCATTTCCTTTTTCCATACTCACGGCAGACATCTTTAATTAATCATCACATTTTTATTATACAGTTAAAATGGGTTTTCAGAATCCTTATCAGTGTTTCAGGGAATCACCACCAATCAGAGTTGGCACAGGAGTTCTAACCAACTTCGTTCCTCATCCTTGAACACTTTCAGAGAAATCTCTCTCAGAAACCCACGACTTTTTAAGTTTTACAAGTATATTAATGAAATGTAACTATTTGCCTGTATATATCAAGAATTCTCTGAAGCCCACCATTATATGCCTTGTATGTCGTAGAATTCTTCTTTTGTGATCCCAAATGAGACTCCAGTGATACTTCCTATAATCAAATATTTTCTATATTGGACTATTATCAGTCGCTATTTTTAAGCATAAGGCAGAAGTCACATTAAAGAAAATTACCACTTGAACTTCTCATAAGGACAACAGGGAAGAGAAGAAATATAAATGGTTGTGGATGAGAATTCTTAAACTACCTCTCTGCCAGCAAGGCCTGCCAGCACAGAAGCTACCTTGATGGTGCAGAGCAGGCCCCGCTGATTGATTTAGCAAGGAAAGAACCTTTGCATTCCTGTAGGTGTGGGATTATCCTCTTCCTGCTGCTCTGAAGCATGTGATCCACAGGCCAGCACAAAGAAAGCTGTGTTCTTTAATTGAGGCAATAACAGACAGAACAAGAAAGGCGCTATGGCAGGGCATACTGAGAAGACAACTAACATCACTACTCCCTGCATAGCTAGGATTTGTGAGTCCTGGCAGGGGGCCTGCAATAGCTCTGGTAGTGGCACAGTCCCAGACCAGTCTCCCAGGGCCTCCTCCAAATGCAGAATTGTATCTAAGGGTCAGGAAAATTCCTTTATCAACAACTTGCCCATACCCCTTGCTAGTGGTGAGAAGTGAATAGTGACTCTGAGAGAATGCCAACAGAGAAGCTGACTACAGCTGGTTTAAAAAAAAATAAAACAGAACCTGATATTCCTAAAAATTCCACTTCCTCATGAACTCAATGTGTTCACCAAGGCAAAATCCTGTATGCAAAATCTTTTTATGATTTCTTAATTTAAATTTGTTTTATGTGGATTTTTAAAAACTTCTAAAAGATATTATTTCTTCTTTAAAACGGTGGAAGCAGCCAGTCATCTGCAATAAGGGTGAATATGGGGTTGTGATAAAGGGCTGGAAGCCAGGTGGCTGGAGGCTGGGGGAGGTATGCATCATCAGCATATCAGAGTAGGATATGAGGTAGGGAGTGCAGTCAAAACATTATCTGCTTGGGGCACCTGGGTGGCTCAGTTGGTTGGGCGTCGGACCTTGGCTCAGGTCATGATCTCACGACTCGTGGGTTCGGGCCCCACATTGGGCTTGTGCTGACAGCTCAGAGCCTGCTTTGGATCCTCTGTCTTCCTCTCTCTCTGTCCCTCCCCCACTTGCAAAAATAAACAAACATTAAAAAAAAACATTATCTGCTTTATTGGAATTGTGGCTAATGCATCCATTTTGTATTAGTTTATCATGCATGGCACTAGGAATAACAGTAATAATAAGAATAGCTAATGTGTATTGAGCTGTTTTTGTGCCACACACTGTGCTGAGTGCTTTACCTGCTTTATCCTAATTGATTCTCAAGTCTAATTTAGGAGATATACATTTTCTAAACTTATGGATCAAAACACCAAAGGCTAAATGACACACAGAATGTCACACTGCTAATAACCAAAGGTGCCAGAATCAAACCTAAGAAGTATAAGTTTGGAACATATTCTCATCCAGAAATAAAAGTTGAAAACCCACCATATTTTCCTCAAGGATGTTAGAAGCCAGAATGAACTCAAATTTATATAGGAGACAGATAGAAAGAAAATGTGACTGTTCCTTCTTCAGTCCCAGAAGAAAGAACTCTATGGATATGTCAGGCCCCTTTTTTCCAGGGCCCATGTTTATTTCTTTTTTTTTTTCTAACATTTATTCATTTTTTTTAGAGAGAGAGTGCAAGTGGGGGAGGGGCAGAGAGAGAGGGAGACACAGAATCTAAAGCAGGCTCCAGGGTCTGAGCTGTTAGCACAGAACCCAAAGCTGGGCTTGAACTCACAAACAATGAGATCATGACCCAAGCCAAAGTCCAACGCTTAACTGACTGAGCCACCCAGTCACCCCCCAAGTTTATTTCTTAATAATTAAGAAGTTGTGTTTAAACACACACACACACACACACACACACACACACATACACACAATAGTACAGGGTTCTTACTCATAATCTCCTTGTTCAACTTTGTGTGTTTTAAATTCCTGAGAACATTTGTGTTTACTCTAGCACAGCAGCCTATGTGGACACTCCTGGTTATTATCATCCCAATTATACCAATCTGTGGTAGCGCAGCTAGCAGCTTGGACAAAATTCTAGCTACACCATATGATGATTTGGGTCATGATTGAGAGCACAACTAAGTAAGTACTCTCTGTTACTGAACCACAGAGGTTACTGAATTATGAGTATCCAAGTCCTTATGGTCTTGGAAGAATTTCTTAGAATCTGTCATTCACACCCTTACTGATTTGATTAGAAACCATTCTTTTCAGAAACCCTGGTACACTAATAAAATAAAATGTGGCATCTGCAATAAATAGGTGAGGCAATACATAGCTTGAAAATGATTTGAGAACAATATGAGGTTTGTTATTCAAAAAGGATTAAACGCATGCAAAAATCAAACACAAAGTTAATTAAATTAAACTTTTCTTTTGATTTGTGAATGGAACTTTCATTTGTTATGCCAAAAACAGATAGTATGAGGGAAACATCAGACAAAACCGAATGGAAGAAATTCTATAAAATATCAAAATTTTCAAAATAATTTAAAATAAGCAAAGTCTGAGAAACCATTACTGTCTAAGAAGCCTGAGGAGACATGGGGACTAAATATACTGTTATCTCTTGGATGGATCCTGGGACTGAAAAAAAAATCATATAAAAACTAAGAAAGTCCAAATTAAGTCTGGAGTTTGGTTAATAGTAATGTACAAATGTCAGTTTTGACAAATACATTATGGTTATATAAGATGTTTAACAATGGGAGAAACTGGATGAAGGATATATGGGAGCTCTGTAATATTCTTGCAACTTTTCTATAGATCTAAAACTTTCTAAAATAAAGTTTATTTTTAAAAAAAACAAAGCTCTATCTCTTTCATACACACCTGCACGCACACACACACACACACACACAGCAGCCCATGCTGTATATGGCCGCATATTAAAAGAATAGCCACTAGCACTTAAACAGTGCATGCTATATAGTGAGCATTTCATATATATATATATATATGAATGGTGGATTCCTTTCCTTAGTTTTTTAATAAAAAAATAATTTAAAAAATTTGTTCCTCATTACCTCAAATCTATACTCAGCCTCATTTTCAAGATCCTTCACAAGCTAGCCAAACTATTATTTTCTACAGATTATCAATATACTACTTCTGAGTCAAATAAGTCTTCTTACTCTCTCAGGATTGTGTAGCTTTCATTCCTGACTTAGCTTTGTAGTCTCTTTACCCCAAAGCTGAACTGACCTTCCAACTCATTCTAGCTGTTTCAGGCTGAATTCAAGCTTCCCCAACTTTTAACAGTTGTTTCTAACCATCTTATTTTCCTGAAATCATCCTCCTCTGAATTTTTGCTGTCTACCTCTTCAGTTCAACAAATGTATACAAAATTGCCTAGAGTGGTCAGTCTAACGTTGTATGCATTTAGAATTCCCTTTAATCCAAGAATCATTTAGGTGAGATTTTTAGAGGCAAGGAGAGGGGAAAGAGAGATCACAAAAGACATAAGGAAAATTTGGGGAATAATCAATATGTTCCTATCTTTTAAAAAAAATTTAACATTTATTCATTTTTTAGAGATAGAGACAGAGACAGAGTGTGAATGGGGAGCAGGCTCCAGTCTTCAAGCTGTCAGCACAGAGCCTGATGCGGGGCTCAAACTCACCAATGGTGAGATCATGACCTGAATTGATGTTGAACGCCCAACTGACTGACTCACCCAGACCCCCAATATGTTCCTATCTTGAGTATGATGGTGGTTTAATGAATATAGACACAATATCAATTTTATTGAAGTATACACCTTATATTTATTCAATTTATTGTATGTCAATTATAGATTTACGATGTTAAAATCTCTATGTGACTGCATGTTTTAATTTCTAATTTATTGGCGTGCCTGGGTGGCTCAGTCAGTTAAGCATCCGACTTCAGCTCAGGTCATGATCTCACAGTTCATGGACTCCAGCCCTGAGTCGGGATCTGAGCTGACAGCTCAGAGCCTGCAGCCTGCTTCAGATGCTGTGTCTCCCTCACTCTCTGCTCCTTAATTGTGCTCTTTTTCTCTGTCTCTGAAAAATTAATAAATATTAAAAACTTTAATTTCTAATTTATTTATGGTTTTATGCAATTATTATATGATTTGTATTATTTGCTGAGTTTTAGGCCAAAAACAAATCTCAATTCTAATTTCTGAAAAGATTATATGAGCAGAGGTATTCTTTTTTTTTTTTTTTTAATTTCTAGCAAAGAGAGAGAGAGATATTGTGAGCAGAGGAGGGTCAGAGAGAGAGGGAGTCACAGACTGAAACAGGCTCCAGGCTCTGAGCTGGCAGTCAGCACATAGCCCGACGCGGGGCTCGAACCCACGAACCGCGAGATCATGACCCAAGCGAAAGTCGGACGCTTAACCGACTAAGCCACCCAGGCGCCCCTGAGCAGAGGTATTCTAATATTAAATAATTTGTGACATATGTTTTATCATTGATCTATTAAGGATTGAGAAAATAGTCACTGACTATTATGGTATCCTTGTAAACTGCAAACTAATTGCACTTAAAACAAATTTAAAAAAGCAAATCAGTTCATTTCCATGGGCTTCTAATGCCAGGTTTGTGCCATGGAGTCACATCTTCATCTGGTTCTTCAACCTTCACATCATCCTCAAGAAACTTAGCCTAAACCCTTCAGCCATTTTCTAATTACTAACCCTACCCTTCATCTTCTTTTATCTGGAAATAGTGACATGACTTGTGTCATGTACCATGTCATGTACTGAACTGTACCATATTACTTATGATTTGTCTAGAATTGACTACATCCTGACTGCAGATTCCTTACTGATCAGCACCAGCCATCAATTTTGGCTCTGGATCATTGGTATATAAGAGACCTCAACCTGAGAATGAAGGTGGCACAGGATCTAGCTGCAGTCTTCCCTTGGGATTTAGTCTTTTTGACCGGTTTCCTGTCTGGGTCCATTCTTCATTCAGTAGTCCCCTGTCTTCTGCTCTACTGCTAACTTGTGTCCTCCCCTCTCCCCTCACCACTCCCTTTTTAAACTCATCTTGCTGCCTGCAGTGCTGTTTCATTAAACACTGAATCAGCTCCACCTTCTTGCCCTGCTTCACCAAACTCACCTACCATATTCAACGTGGTGTGGTGAGTAATTTACTTTCTCTTATGTGCTATACAATCTCATCCACCCAAACCACTAGCAATGACACTTAAAATTTTTGCATTTGTAATGCCAAATAAAAATTTTGCTCCTTTATTTTAATTCTCCTTTTATGCATTACATATAGCAAGATTATCCCACCGTGCACTATAGTGGAAAGAGCTGCGTAATTGGAGGCAGAAGGCTCTCTGAATCCTAGTCTATACTATCTGGACTAACTCAATTAAACCTCACTAAGCTCCAGTTTCCTCACATTTCAAATGGCACCATGACAGTTAAATGAAATAATAACGGTACAATATTTTACAAGTTATAAAATGATATACAGATGCAAAATATCACAAATAGGCAAGGTGTATTTATTCTTAATATAGGTATATTTCTTTGGCTCTTTGAAAAATTAAGTAACATTCCATTTCTGGGACTAAAAGCTATCAAACCTTTCTGAAAGCCTCACAGTAGTTTGGTAGATTTAAAACTAGAGACAAAAATTGCCTTTCTGAATACTAGAGCTTTATGTAGGAGATGAAGCTAAAAAGATATAAAACACAGACTCACTTCAATATGGAGAAGTGGATAAAATTGAGGTACTAATCAAAATGTTTGAAGACTGTCATCCTTCTAAGAATAATGCCATGCTTAAGAGCCATGTGCTCAACATCTGCAAACCAAAAGCAAATGAAAAATTCTATTAGCTTGTACCAGAAATGTGAATACTCAGCTGAAACTAAGACTATTGTGGGGGGTATAATTCAAAGTAATATCAGGATGGAAATGATGAGTGAGGAGAAAAGGTAAAAATTATTACATAAACACAATTTATTTTGGAAAAGCATATGAGCACATGCAAGGCAGCAAAATCTAAACTTTCTCTTGGTAATTGAATAGCAGAGTCAGCACAGGGTTTCAGAAGAAAATCAGAAACCAAACTAAACCAAAGCAGTTTTATCTGAAAATATTCCTGATCCCCCCAGGCCAACTTACGTACTTAATTTTTTATGCTCTAATTGTCCTTTGCACTTACCTCCATTGTAACTATCACCATAGTATACTATACCCATCTGTGCATGTGCCAGTTTCACTTACGTACTCTTTTTGAAATAAACTATGCCCTTTTTTTCCTTTTATGTCCCCAGTGCCAGGCATGTTGCCTGACATGTGGTGACCAAAGTTATGAAATGACAAAGGAACTGCATTTTGGTCAGTAACATGTCTGATGATGAATTTGCTTTTTCTCAGGACAGCAAATAAAAATATACTCATTTTAAAATATTTAAATCTTGGTGAATGGCTTCCAGAAACAGCCTCATTATTTTATTGAAACCGAACTATTTTGCACCATTCTATTCTAGATAGAGTTTTAGGGGCTATCATTCAGAGAGCAGTATTCTGGGCAAGATCAGTCACCTGGTTGATATCTGATGCCAGTGAAGGCAAAGTCACAGAGTCAGCCCCAATACATGTCAGACAGAGAGGCCAAAAAGGTCTGTCAGGTTACATACTGAACAACTCTATGGAAGCACCATTCACACAGAGTAAACGTGAAGAGTCACAGTAATGTAATATGCACAACCCATATGATAGTACTGATGTCACGTAGCTTTTTGATGATGAAATTAGCCTATTTTGCAGACAAAATATTTCTACCTAGTCCCTAAGCTATTTCACAGGTTTGTGCCTTTGTTTCAACTATAAATAATTAATATCCATAGACTATTCGATGGATGACTATATTTCAATGACTATAAAAAATGGCTCATATCTTGTAAATTTCCGTCATAGAGCACCAGTTCTGTGGGCTGGTAGTAGATAGCTTAGTAAAAGTGGTTGAGGGGCCAAAGAGCCTGAAATTAAGTCCTCCATTAAGAGCAACCTCGGGCTCCACATAGCCCTAATTCCAGGAAAAGCTTCAGCTGAAGCCATCCTCAGGCCCACCCTAGGATCAGCCAATCAAAAGAAATGTGTAACATTCCTGTGGTCTGAGTCAGGACTGGGAACTGCAGGTAGTCACTCTGTACAAACTAGCCAATCACTCACTGCTTGCCTAACCCCAGGTAGGCCCTTTGAGCTCATTTTATAATTGGTCATTTTCAAAGGATTCTCAAAGGTCATGATTGGGTCCCACCAAAAGTAATTCTGAACGGTCAAAACTATAACCATGGGCATTGTACAATTATAATTGTTGCTTATGTGATGATGCAAAACGTACAAAATGTGCACTGTAACACCCCCATCCCTTACCCCATAAAAACTCTGCTCGCCATTGTTTGAGGCTTCTCCTTGCTGCTGCTGTGCTGGTAGACAGGTGAGCCCCTGCTCAAGCTTGTAATAAAGACCCTTATATACTTGCATTGGTGATAGCTCCTTAGAGGCCTCAAGGGGACTCACGATTTGGGCACAACAGGGCCAGTTGGGTCACATAAACAGGCAAATTATTTCATTTAAAATATCTCAGACCCTCTTATATGCTAATACAGTAATCTATAGAAGAAATTATATTACAGTGTCTCTTTAATTTATTTTACCTCAAACACTTCAAGAAGCATTTTGCAGGACTAGTGTGATTTCATGAACCACACACAAAAACACTGCTCTGGAGCACAGCACCCACCCACAACCATCAGAAGCTATGAGGATGAGACCTATACTTTTTACAAGATCCCACAGGAGATTTTTATGTATTCAAATGGACACCAGTCAGTGGACTCACATTTGGAAACAACTACACACATTAGCCCTATTTCTCAACCTTAGTAGAATGATTTCTATTCTCAAAAGTTAAATACTTGAGATTTGTGGTCAAAATCTTTCACAGACCCCAAAATCTTCTCTCACATCTTTGAACAAATATGCTAAATAGTCTGATTTTTAGTTCCAGAATTACCACTTAATAATAAATCAACTTCAGACTTCTGATACTGCTAGCAAGGCTTCTCACTTGTTGAATCTAGGCATTTCAATATGCATACCTAAGGGATTAAAAGAGTATTAAGATGTTCAAAATGCAAATAAACACCTGGAGGCTTTTCCTCTCTAGGGTTCTTTTACATAGGCATCCACAGAATCCTGGAAGATTGGAATTGAAAGGGATGCCTACAGAGGTTAAGTTATTTACCCATAGTCAGAGAGCTCATTAGTAGCAAGACTGCAGGGTTATTCAGAGTTCTCTTATTTTGGTGCTGTTCCTTCTATTCAAAGCAACAGCATTGAGAAATATATTCTGAATTCCTCTATCACTCACAGTTACAAATCTATTCCTTGGGCAGCCTCTATGTCCTCATAGTAGGAATTATACTAGAGAAGGGGGAACAAAAAGGATGTTTTAGATTTCTAATAATAGCTTTATTTTTTAATGCCCCAAGTTTTTATTTAAATTCTAGTTAGCTAGCATATAGTATATTAGTAGTTTCAGGAGTAGATTGCAGTGATTCATTACTTACATATAACACCCAGTGTTCATTATAACAAGTGTCCTCCTTAAGACCCATCACCCATTTAGCCCATTACCTGCCCACCTCCCTACCATCAACCCTATTTGCTCTCTGTAGTTAAGAGTTTCTTTCATAGGGGCGCCTGGGTGGCTTAGTCGGTTAAGCATCCGACTTTCGCTTAGGTCACAATCTCGCGGTTCGTGGGTTCGAGCCCCGCGTCGGGCTCTGTGCTGACTGCCAGCTCAGAGCCTGGAGCCTGTTTCAGTCTGTGACTCCCTCTCTGACCCTCCCCTGCTCACGCTCTCTCTCTCTCTCTCTCCTAGAAATAAATAAAAATATTAAAAAAAAAAGAGTTTCTTTCATAATTTGCCTTTCTTTCTCTCTTTTTTCTCTTTTGCCTATATTTATCTGTTTTGTTTCTTAAATTCCACATATGAGTGAAATCAAATGGTATTTGTATTTCTCTGACTTATTTCACTTAGCATATATATTCTGGTTCCACCCATGTCATTGCAAATGACAAGATTATACACCTCTTCTTTATCTATTCATTAGTTGATGGACATTTGGGGTCTTTCCATAATTTGGCTTTTGTAGATAATGGTGCTCTAAACATCAGTGAACATGTGGCCCTTTGATCAGTATTTTTGTATCTTTTGGGCCCTAGTAGTGCAATTGTTGGGTCATAAGGTAGTTATACTTTTAACTTTTTGAGGAACCTCCATACTCTTTTCCAGAGAGGCTATACCTGTCTGCATTCTCACCAAAAATACAAGAAGGATTTCTCTTTCTCCAAATCCTCAGAAATACCTGTTGTTACTTGTGTTGTTGATTTTAGCTATTCTGACAGGTGTCAGTGATACCTCATTGTAGTTTTTTATTTGTATTTCCCTGATAATGAATGATGTTGAGCATCTTCTGTCCATTGGCCATCCATATGTCTTCATTGGAAAAACGTCTATATATATGTCTTCTGCCCATTCCTGAAATGGATTATTTGTTTTTTGGATGTTGAGTGTTAAAAGTTCTTAATAGGGGCGCCTGGGTGGCTTAGTCGGTTAAGCGTCCGACTTTCGCTTGGGTCACGATCTCGCGGTTCGTGGGTTCGGGCCCCGCGTCGAGCTCTGTGCTGACTGCCAGCTCGGAGCCTGGAGCCTGTTTCAGTCTGTGACTCCCTCTCTCTCTGACCCTACCCTTCTCACACTGTCTCTCTCTCTCTCTCTCTCCTAGAAATAAATAAAAATATTTTTAAAAAAAGTTCTTAATAGATTTTGGATACTAACCGTTTATCCAATATGTTATTTGCAAATATATTCTCCCACTCAATAGGTTGTCTTTTAGTTTTACTGATTGTTTCCTTCACTCTGCAGAGGCTTTTTATTTTGATGAAGTCCAAATAGTTCATCTTTGCTTTTGCCTCCCTTGCCTCTGGAGACATGTCTAGGAAGAAGCTGGTGATGACAAAGAAATGCTGCCTGTGTTCTCCTTTAGCATTTTGATGATTTCCTGTCTCACATTTAGATCTCACATCCACTTTTAATTTATTTTGTGTATGGTGTAAGAAATTGGTGCAGTTTCATTCTTCAGCATGTTGCTGTCCAGTTTTCCCAGCATTATTTGTTGATGAGGCTGTCATTTTTCCACTGGATATTCTTTCCTGTTTTGTTTTTTTTTTTTTCAAAAATTATTTGACCAGATAGTGGCGGTCCATTTCTAGGTTTTCTATTCTGTTCCATTAATCTGTGCGTCTGTTTTTATGCCGGTATCATGCTGTATTTCTGAGTACAACTTTGTAGTGTAGCTTATAGTCCAAAATTGTGATGGCTCCAGCTTTGGTTTTCTTTTTCAAGATTGCTTTGTCTATTTGGGGTCTTTTGTGGTTCTACACAAATTTTACGATTGTTTGGTTTAGCTCTGTAAAAATGCTGGTGTTATTCTGATAGGATTTACATTAAATGTATACATTGCTTTGGGTAGTAAAGACACTTCAACAAAATCTTTCCTTGCAATCCATAAGCACAGGATATATTTCCATTGTTGTGTGTCCTTTTCAAACTCTTTCAGAAGTGCCCTATAATTTTCAGAATACAAGTCGTTTACCTCTTTGGGTTGGTTTATTCCTAGGTATCTGATGGTTTCTGGTGCAATTATGATGGGATAGATTCCTTGATTTCTTTTTCTGCTGCTTCATTATTAGTGTATAGAAATGCAACAGATTTCTGTATGTTTATTTTGTACCCTGCAACTTTGCTGAACTTATATATCTGTACTAGGAACTTTTTGGTGGGGTTTTTCATGTCATCTATAAAAGCGTGAAGTTTGACTTCTTGCTGATATGGATACCTTTTATTTCCTTTTGTTTTTTTGATTACTGGGCTAGTACTTCCAGTACTATGTTAAATAACAATGGTGAGAGTTGACATCCCTGTCTCATTCTACACCAACCATAGAGGAAAAACTCAGTTTTCCACCTTGAGGATGATATTAGCTGTGAGTCTTTTGTACGTGGCCTTTATGATGTCGAGGTATGTTCCATCTATCCCTACTTTGTTGAAGATTTTTATTAAAAAAATGGAGTCTGTACTTTGTCAAAAGCTTTTTCTGTATTTACTGAGAGGATAATATAATTCTTATCTTTTCATTTATTAATGTGGTTATCATGCTTATTGACTTGCAAGTATTGATCCACCCTTGAAGCCCAGGTCCAGCTTGATTTTGGTGATTGATTCTTTTAACGTGTTGTTGGATTCAACTTGCTAGTATCTTTTTGAGAATTTGTGCATCCATGTGCATCAGGGATATTGGCCTGTAATTCTCTTATAAGTAGGGTCTTTGGTTTTGGAATCAAGGTGATGCTGGCCTTGTAGAATGAGTTATGAAGTTTTCCTTCCTTTTCTATTTTTTGGAACTGTTTGAGAAGGATGTATTAGCTCTTCTTTAAATGTTTGGTAGAATTCCCCTGTGAAGCCATCTGGCCCTGGACTTTGCTTGTTGGGAGACTTTTGATCACTGATTCAATTTCTTTGCTGGTTATCAATCTGTTCAAATTTTCTATTTCTTCCTGTTTCAATTACGGTAGTTTATATGTTTCTAGGAATTTATCCATTTCTTTCAGATTTCCCAGTTTGCTGTCATACAATTTTTCATAATATTCTGTTTTAATTGTTTGTATTACTGTGGTTTTAGTTGTGATCTCTCCTCTCTCATAATTTTATTTATTTTGGTCCTTTGTCTTTTCTCTTTGAAGTCTGGCTAAGGGTTTTTCAATTTTATTAATTTTCAAAAGAACCAGCTCCTACTTTCATTGATCTCTTCTGAGCTTTTTGTGTGTTTGTTTCTATCTCATTTATTTCTGTTCTAGTCTTTATTATTTACCTTCTTCTTCTGGCTTTAGGCTCCATTTACTCTTCCTTTTCTAGCTCCTTTTGGTGTAAGGTTAGGTGGCATATTTGAAATTTTTCTTACTTCTTGAGGTAAGCCTGTATTGTTAAATACTTAACTCTTATGACTGCTTTTGTTTCATCCCAAAGGTTTTGTGTTTTCATTTTTATTTGTTTTCTTCTTTAATTTCCTGGCTAATCCATTCATTCTTTAGTAGAATGTTCTTTAACCTCCATTTAAACTCCCCTGCAGAGTTTTTCCATGACTATAGTGGGAAGTGTTTGGACCTTGGCCAAAGTGTGGTGAGTTTTAAGTACGTGTGCTCTGGTCTGCTTATTAAAAGAGGATTGATCCTAGGTCCCCTAGAGATGAGGCCATACGGCACTCTATGGTCAGTAGACTTAGTGCATTCAGGATTTGTGCTAGTCTAAGGGGGAAGAGCCTACTACTTTGGTTCTCAGGTACACATGCCCTAGTAAAGAAGCACCTGCAGAGCACAGGAAGGTGGCTTGGGGTAAGCAGATCAGGCCTCCACTGTAGGTACTGTGTTGTTCACTGGAAGTCAAACCTTGCTGATGGATGGAGGAGAAAAATGGCGGTAGCCCTCTCTCTCATCCCTAGAGCGGGGACTTTCTGTCCACCACTCTTCAGGAAGTGCTCACAGAACAGAAAACAATCTCTCCTCATGTGTCCCAGGCATCCCTCAAACTCCTGCCTTCACCTTGCCTATGTCTGAGCCATCTACCCACCCAGTAGCACAGGCACCTGTTGTTATCTTAGGTATACTGGCTGTTTCAAAACTTCAAACTTTAGGGATCTAGTACAGCATAAACTCAAACTGGCCTTCTAGGGGAGGGTCTCCCTCCACTGGGGCAGGGGTTGGTTTGTCTTAGAAGGGCAATCGCATCAACACACAGGAGCTTGGAGTTCAGAGTAAAGCACAACAAAAAGTCTGGGTCCAAGTTAGCCATCCTCAGCAGACTTCTCTACCCCTACGCTTAAAGGATAGGGAGCACAATAGTGGCCACCGGCTATTTATTGTCCTCTGAGAGGCAATGTCACTTCTCTCAGATGCGCTCCAAGAAGGGAAAAATTGTCCCCCCCTCACCCCCACCCAATGCATCCCAGGAGATCTTCAGGCAGCTCCGTTTGCTCCTGGGCCTCTGCCTTCCTTCTCCACAGGAATACTACCGTACATGTTGGGCTCAACGCTAGCCACAGCACAGATGTCTAAAAAAACAATCTTTGAGCTCCACTGTTGTAAAAACTCAGCTCCTTTTGTTTTCCCAGTCAATGGCTTTAGGGATTATTTTCCTTGTGTGATCCTCTGTGCACTCTTCTCTCTTTCTTTCCCTCTCTCTCTCTTTCTTACCTCTCTCTGTGATCAGGGCTCTCCCCCCCACAGTATCCATGATCCTTTTTCCCCTCAAATCACATTTCTCTGCACCTCCTACTTTCCACAATATGGCCTCTTTTCTCCCTCTAGCTATGCCATTTTTTCTGTTAGTCCTCAGATCAATATTTTTGGTGTACAGAATGATTTGATATTTATCTAGCTGTGTAGAAGGAATGAGGCAAGCATACAGTCTTCCTACCAGTCTGCCATCTTAACTCCTACCCTTAACAATACCTTTAAAAACAATTACCTGAAGATCAAATAAAGACTCCAAAGTACTGTCCAGATGAAACAGACACTCCCAGTATCTATCACCCAATCCCCTACTCAGTCCAATGCTGCATCATCATTATCATCTCATCATCTCTTACCTGGGCTATAACAATAATCGCATAATCAATCTTGTGTCCCTCTAAAGAAAAAGTGATCTTTTTAAAACACAGAAAACTGATCATGTTATTTTTTTTCAACCCTCCAGTAATTCATTACTATTCTTTGGGTCCATTCTTCGGATCCATAACCCATAGGCCCCTGTATGATCCTTCCCCTTCAAATCTATTTCTGGCCAGTCTCCTTTTGTGTACCAGGCTTCAACCATACTGATATTGTTGTTTCTTAATTGTGCTATATAGTTTTTCCTCATTTTAATATTTTGCTATGTGCTTTCTATCTATTAGAATATTTCCTAAATCCAAGCCAAGGTCAACATCTTCACTTAGCTAACAATAAATCAACATTCAGTTCTCAGGTTTGGAATCTATTTATTCTGAGATCCCTTTTCTGACCCTTATTAATGAACTGGCTGTTCTATCCCTCTGTCTCTCTATTTTTTACTTAAATGATACCTTTCTTAGATTATGAGCACCATGAAGGCAGATACCTTCTTAGTAAATAAATCCTCAGCCTGCCTAACTCACAGTGGTGATTCAAAAATATTTATGGACAGAAGAAACAAAAAGGAAAAGGAATGAAGAAGAGTAGATAGAATGGAGGAAAGGAGAGGAGAGAGAAAGGGAAAAGAAAGCAGAAGAAAGAGAAGGAAGCATGAAAACAAGATGCTATTTTCTCTAAAACAACACCCTTAATATGATAAATTCTCTTTATCTGGTATGATTGGGGAAGAGATATTCTGATTAAAACTCATTTATTTAATTAAGTTACAATTCAACATTTCAAAACTTAATGAGGATAATGCACATACAGATAAAACAACACAAAAAACTCAGTGTACCAAATACAGTACAAACCCTTTATCAAACAAATAACATAATGAAATGGGCAAAATTTACCAGATGCATTAAAACATTGAGCAACATACCTAGGCATGCAACCATTTTTCCTGAAAAAGCCAGCACATTCTAAAACGCAGAAGCACTGTAAAACATTAAGTCATTCACTGCTCAATTAAAGATTATATTAAAGAAATAATCCTTCTATAAGTTTGGGAGCAGCAACATATATTTTTGGCAGCAAAATGACTCCATAGATTTGATGATAAATTTTTATTCCTACAAAGAGAGGTCTGAGGCCCTGTATATGTCTATAAGAAGTAGACAGGATCTTAATTTTGAAAGTCTCATGTTAGACATCTAAGACCACACACTGTAAAAGCACATACAGTTCAATTTATCTGTCTTGGAAGGAAAGTGAGCCAGCTGGACCCTGCTGGGATTTGTACCTGAAAGTAACAGGAAGATTTGAAGTTCCAGAAAAGTTCTTAAGGCATACCAGTCAAGCAAAATAAGAAGAAATACATTATTTTTAGTAGGCCATTAGCTGAGCAAACAAAATCAAATTAAATGCCATAATTACAGAGAAAATAAAAGGATATCTACATACATATTCTCATTTTAGGTCTCAGCTATTTATAATTGAATTTTTTTTTTCATCTAGCTTTAGATATATCAATACTCAAAAAGCATTCCCCCCCATGCCACTTCCAAAAAACACCGCTTTTTGTGATCTAACTCAGAATCACAGATTCTTATAGCTGGAAGCAATCTTGGAAATAATTTAGTCCAAATCTTCATTCTACACGGTAAAGGAACTGAAGCCAAGAGACAGTAAAGGACCTAGCAAGTACCACTGTGAGATATTGACACAGAGTGGACCAGAACTCTAATCCTCTCAGAAACTGGATTTCTGAGCACTGGATCACTCTAGTGAGCACCCGTATTTTTTTCTATTCAAGGTATTTTTTTTTCTTTTCAAAGCAAATGCATCACATCCTATTTGAGCTTATAGACATCTAAAACTCCCAGATGGTTTCATATCAACTTCCTCTAAGGAAAATCACCAACATCCTGAATTTGCGTAATAGATCATGTTTACTCTAAATGAAGAACTTTATTTATATCCATGTTATATTCTATCCTGGTGCTTTCAAATCACTGCTCCTGCCTTTTGAGATCAATTTGAATTGTAGATCTGCATTCATGGCATTAACTACTCCTACCAGGTCTGGATCACCTATGAATGTGAAGAGCATACCTTCTGAATCTTCACTTAGGTCACAGGGAAGACACTGAATAGGGAAGGCAGAACTGTAGCCAAGCAGGCTACCATGAGACTTGATGCATGAATCAAGACCAACAGTATGAGGTTGCTCAATAGGCACTGAAGATTCTTTCATTAAACCCAATTCATTTCTAACCTGTTTTTAATTCCATAATAAACACCATTGCATTGACTACATATAAAGCCTTTCAAAATAAAATCTTGCATTCTTGCATGTATTACAGTTGACAAAATACCCTTATATATATTATTTCATCTGCAGTTTAGTGAAGGTAAACAAATCAAGAATTTCTGTTTTGTAGAGTAAGAAATTAAGTTTCAGACAGGTTAATTGACTTATTCACCATCAGTAAGCTAATAAGTATTGAGGCAGTGTCCCCATACACTTATTCTAGCAGTTTTATGTTATTTTATTTGGATACCATAAGTAATTGTCAAAGACGTAACTGACAGGAATTCCGGGGCTACAAAATCCCAAGTGTATAATATCTAATTTTTTGAACACCATGAAACTGAACAGAGAGAGAGAAATATTTTAGAAGACTTCCATGTATTTTCTCAAGATGGACTCTATAGGATTTCACAAACCCTGTTTTAAATATTTACCATAAACATAAACACACATACATGAATCCCAATTTGTTATTTTCTGTTTTGAATACCTAAGATAGCTCACCCATCCTGCCCTTTGAAACAGTAAATATACTTTTATAGTCAAGAAAAAGAACCTACTTATCAGGCCAAAAAGAGGAGGCACCTTACCAAACACCAACAACAGGGTGTATTTTTGCCCCCATTACTGTTATTCAAATAATGCACACACTCAGTTTCTTGATATCTCCCTAGTTTCCATGTAGAGAATATGGAAAAATCCCAAAGACCTGCAGCCAATCTTCAATCATTCCTGCATCCAAAGTCTAGCTTAACCTACTATTCTACACTTGGATCCCACACTCATGATCCCTGATCATGCTGAGCACTGTACGAATACATAAAATGCTTCACAGTTACGTACATTTTAGATATCATTGTGATCCTCACACTACTTAAACGAAATAAACAGTACAGATACCACTATTTCCATTTTATAGGTGAGTAAGTGATACCAAAAAATTCAATGACCTGTCCAAGGTCACGAGAATTACTGAGTAATTGAAATAGTTCATAAACTGAAGTTTTCTCACTCATATGAGTGGAAAAACCCAACAGTAATTCAAAGATGTGACTTCAAAAAATTAAATTAAATTTAATTAATTTAATTAAATTTAAAAATTAAACAGATAACATTACCACCCCTGTTCAAATGCTGCATTATAAGAATTTAGGAACAAAGATGTAAATATCCCTCTTGATCTCATCTATAAGGTATTCAAGGCCTCCCAGAGTCTTCATAACAATCTTTTAAGTCTTTTAATGCCATATCATAGTTCAAAAGCAGCAAATACTTTAAACTATGCTTTTCATGAGTTGGAAAGATCTCCTATTCTGTTGTATAGAGTGAAATAATAAGAAGATGAAACTCAGATGGATTAAGTTATCTTGTCTAAAGAAAATAAATACATTCTATTCAAAAAAGGTGGAAATACCCTGTTCAACCTAGTGAATGAACCAGTGGTAGTGAAAGGTGTGAATCATAAAGCCAAATACAGTGCAATGAGGAAACAACTGATTTCAAAGGATATAATAGTAAAGTGCCAAAGCAATAAAAACTTAGAAGAATGAAGAAAAATGACAAAGTGCATTATGACTCTGAATAATATCTTGACAGGAAATGAAATGAAGGGCTCAGCAGGCTCCTGCACATTAAAAACCATGCCCCATATAATGTGGGCTGTACCTTCTCTGAGGAGAAATCACAGCCAAGCTAAATGTAGAACAAGGGAGAACAAAAAAACTGAGAAGCAGAAACTCACACAAAAACAGATCATTCAAAACATGTTCTAGAGCAGTGGTTCTCCAGGAGTGATCAGTGGGCCAGCAACATCAGTGACACTTGGGAAGTTGTTTAGAAATGCAAATTATCAACAGCTAGGCCTACCAAATCAGAAACACTGGGGGTGGAGCCTGGCAGTCTATGCTTTTACAAGACCTCTAGGAAATTCTGAGTCTTAGCCCAGTGAAAAATATGGTAGTCTAGTTATCATACTTACCCACATCACTTGCTTCTTGGCAGTGCTTTCAGTTAAAGAATGTGAGCATTAGATGGTGAGTGGGGTGTTTCCATCTGCTGAGCCCTAAAAATGATATAGTTTTGACACATCCCCACAACCCACTGTGGGCACTATAAAAGTGCCATTTGACACTATCCTGTGAAAGCTTAATAAGCGCAATGGGACAGGTATGAGATAATGAATCATTGAAATATAGCCAACATACAGTTAATTAAACATAATTTACTGTTCCTCAATCATTTAATCCTTAGGGCAGTGGTTATCTCATGTTAACACAGTTATAGATGTTTAGCATACAGAGGATTCACCTGGGAAGGACTTTTGTTAAAAGATTCCTGAGTTGGGGCGCCTGGGTGGCTTAGCCGGCTAAGCATCCGACTTTCCCTTAGGTCATGATCTTGCGGTTCGTGGGTTCGAGCCCCGCGTCGGGCTCTGTGCTGACTGCCAGCTCAGAGCCTGGAGCCTGTTTCAGAGTCTGTCACTCCCTCTCTCTCTGACCTTCCCCTGTTCATGCTGTCTCTCTCTCTCTCTCCTAGAAAAAAAAAAAAGATTCCTGAGCCCCTTCCCTATAGTTTTTAATTCAGTAGGTAGGGGATGCAGCAGAAAAAATTGATTTCTAACAAGTTTCCATGTGATGCTGATACTGCCGACTCAAGGACCACACTTTGAGAACACCTGAACTAAAGAACAAAAATTTTTTTAAAGTGTTTTAGGTACACTGACTGGCCTAATGGTGGGCTGCTAAAAGTTTAACAGCTGGCTCCCCAGGTAGGGAAGGAAAAACAACAAAAATTATTTGTAACATTTGCTAATGTCCTAGTATAAATACCCCAACCATGACCCACATCAATCTACCAACGTGGTATCACTGAGCTCTGAGTTAGGAAGAGATGTGCACAGTCCGCTTACAATAGCCAGCTCCACTGTGCCAATTGTGGCCATCTCACATTTCTCTGCCCTTGATAATGTGTAAAAACTGCAACACCATGCTGCTTAAATTTCACAGTTCCCCAAGGAAGGAGTTTGCTAAGTCAAACAGATGTTTCAATCTAATTCTGTTTCATTCATTGGTGAGTCACTGAATCTAGCAGAAAAGTGATGTAAAGATCCATTTCTCACAACAAAACTTATAGTAAATTTCCCCCAAATGGAGATGCATCACCCTGGGTATCTAACACCCAGAACTTGATTTGAGAATGTCCTTGGCAGCAGACTCTCCGCTAAATAATGGGGATAGTGAAAAGTAAATGGGAAAATATAAAAGCTGTATTGCTGGGCAAATCCTGCAGTGGGGTCTCTAAAGTAAAACGTAGGTGATTCCATCTAAGAGTTCAAATATTGAATGTGGTCAAACCACTATGAGTACATGGCAAATAACGGAGTTCTTTTTAAAATATGAAAAAAAAATGCTAGAATGAAACAGTCAGAAACCTTAAAAACAACCAGTAAGAAAATATTAAAGGAAAAGAACCACATTCTTCTTTCTTTTCCTTATGAACTACTACTAAACATACATACATACATACTACTACTGAACAAAAATTACTTGTTGACTCTGTGAAATCATGGCACCTCCCTCCCTCAGACTTTTTAAAAAGTTTATACTCTCTCAACTGACCAGTTCTCCAGTTTGGTCAGTATTCGTGGTCAGAATCGTGACTCACACTGGATTACCAGCCCCTAAATAATCAAACTGTGACCATAAAAGTAAAATCTACCCGAGATCTTCCTTGATTTGTGCAGGTACAGAGAGTTTCTTTGATCAGCATGCAGAAAAAACATGGATCAGCAAACTAGATGCCTTTATAAAAGTTCTCTTCTTCAAATCTACTTATCAACAGATTCTCCCAACCAGTCAAAAATATTGTTGAATATCTAACATCTGAAGTATTACCATTGTAAATAACCATCAAAAGCCTTCTCGTTAAGGGCAAAATGACATCCGATTTAAATAAAAATTTTCTCCACGTACTAATGAAAGTAGTTACTTTCATCTAATATAAGGGACAAAGATAGCTGGCCTTCTGTGTCACTTGCCATTCCCACACTTCCCAAGCTTTCACCCAACCCTTTCACAAAGTTGCCATTAGCAAGCAGTGCCCCCACCCCACCCCACCCTGAAGAGCTTAACCTACATAGAGTTCACTGAAGTCATTCAGCACAGCTCTGTAATTCCACACTTGAAAAGTCTCTGTTGTTGTTGGACCACAGCCAAAACAAAATTAAAGCATTTCCTATTCAATTTTGCCAACTGCAGGAACTCATTCACTTAAAGCTTGATGACAATGAGTTGATTCAATTGCCATTCAAGAAAAAGCAGTTTTGTAAAATGTGTTTCCTGTCAGCAGCCCACACTAAGCTTCCATTCTTTCTATCCCCCCACCCTTTCTATTTTTTCCCAAAGATTTAGAAAAAGTTACATCCTGAGAACCTTGCTGTTTAGGCAGTCCCACTGAGAAAGTCACTGGATTCCAAAACACATACTATTACATATCATATACATACCATTGTGATCCTGAGGAAAGACATAATCAGCAAGGTTTATAAACCTCTTTGACTCTCTGCTTCCACTTGTCCATGGTTCTGCTTACAGATTTCTCCCTACTCATAGCTTTTAAGTCATTCCTTCCCTTAATCCAAACCCTAATGACAGTACAGGTTTACATCTAAAGAGTGTTTGTTATTATTTTCCTCCTCTATCATTCATTTCATCAACAAGGGCAATACTGTGTTTTTCAAAAGAAAGTATAGATTAAATAAGACCTAAGTGGTTTGTTTTTAGTCGAGATTCTAGGATAATACTAAAAGTTATGACATCTTTAATGATGCATGACTTAAAAGAATACAAAGCAGACCCACAACCATGGGAGTAAAGCCACTAATCACTTATAGAGCACTCAGCACAGTGGAGATCACATAGATTCATATTTCCTAAAATTCAGAACACACTGAGTACATGTTAGGTGATTCATATATAAGCAATTTTGCTTTAATAATAATGTGTTTAGAATCTTCAACTTAGTAATAAATGGTATCTATTATTAGTGTTATTGTTATTATAATCATGTTCCTTTGTCTTCTAGAAGCTAATTCTTTAAGAAAACTACTAATCTTTGGAAGGCAAAAAAAAAAAGTTTCATTGTGCATGACAATACTCAAAGATAAATAGTGGATGCCTGGAGAGCTATGCAGGGGCATATGTTGAAGTCATGTCTAAATTCAGCAGAAAAAAAAGTGTCTTCATCAAATAGAGATAATTACCATAGGTTTCAGTAGCATATCTGTTATGTATATGCCCCACTCCTATCCACCCCCAGTCCTAGACTTTAAGATTCTCTAGCAGAGGAATTGTGCATACACATATGTGTAAGCATGTGTGTGCTAATGTCTTACACTGCTGTATTATCAATTCTTGGACAATAGAACCTATTTTGTCAATTTAAGACAAGTTGAATACATTGATGTGGAAACACTAAGATGTAGCTGAATAAATACTGTACAAAATGCAGGAGGTCTATGTTCTGGAACCAGCTGATAAAAGGAAGTTATCTGTAACCTCACATAAATCACTGAACTATTCCATGCTGGTGTTTATAAGAAGTTGGACAGGATGATATCTAAGGCCTTTTGCAGCTCCAAAGTCTATCATTTCACTGTCCCTTCGTTTTTATTTGGAGAAGACATTGTGACCTCTGTTATCTATATGTCAATATAGTCGTACTTCAAAAAAAAAAAAATGAAAGAAAAGAAAAGAAATAGGATCAAGGGTACGCTATGTTTAAAATAGTTGAAAGTTGTGAAAGTATTAAATAGAACAGTCTGTGATAATGCTGCATGGCCCCAGAAAATTTTAAATGAGAATCTGAGCCTGGTTTGCTTTTTAGAGCTGAGCCTCTCAAATCTGATTCACCTCATTCTGTGACATTTGTCAATGAATACTAGTGATCATCTGCTTGATGATGTTTCAGCTAGAGGTTTCTACTGGTGATTGCAATGAGAGGAAAGGAAGAAATGTGACTACAGAAAGGAGAGCATAACCTAGAAAATGAAAAAAATAAGGTAAATATTCTAGTTCTCAGACGACATATGACATGGATATGAGTGTTTTGCAGAGAAGTCATAAAAATGTACAGAATTACTAAGCCTGCAACTATGTGAAATGCAATCTAATAAATGTCTTATCAAAGCAAAACTCATAATAATAAAATTTTTCATCCATTCTATCTAGGCTAGAATCCAAAATAGTACTTAATGTCCCATAAAAAAGAGTACATAGACAACTGTTCCATGATAGCCATACGGCAAGAAGCGTGAAATGTAAAAGCACTTGGGGTGATTCTTCAGATGTCAATCTCCTAATTTCCTCAAAAGTCTCCAAAAAGAACATTCAGGAAAGCACTAATTGGAAAAGCAAATTGAAGAGACATATGGACAAAGAAAGAGAACAAATTATAACAGGCAGATATCTTCTACATATAAATAAACATAAAAGTATGCTCTTCTGTCTTAAAATTATGTATATTATGTTCCTCAGTGATAATCTGAACTTTTGAAAGTATCAGCCCTCACCTGAATTTAGAGTTTCCCCATTCATAATTGTCTGTGAAGTTCAGATGTTTGAAGTGTCTAATTTGGGGTGGGGGGAGGTGTTTACCTATTAATTAAACAATCTCAGTAATGAGAATCTTCAAGTCATTTGAATAGGAAAGCTTTAATGTTGACTTAAATATTATCCCCAATAGGTCAAGTGTTGACCATTTGTTAAGCTGAAGCTAAAGAATTACCTTAATTGTATTTCAGCTCCAATACTTTTTTCTTCCTGAAATGGAAGAAGCCCTAATTGCCAAATAAAAGATGAATGATCCCAGATCAGAGTGGATCAACTGAATCAGATGCAATATTTTTCAGCCACTGCTTCCTAATTTCCTTTGCTGATGTAGACAAAATCAGACTAATTCTGGCTTACCCTTAGGACTTAGGTCCTAGATTGTCCCTACCAGGAAGCCATCTTTTATGCACACACACCAGTCTGGATTGGGAGGGCTTCTTCAGTACTGCCTTGACCTTCCTTGCAAATTCCTATTATACCACTTATATTTTATTTGTTTTCTTTCCCCAGCACCTGGGGTACCCGGCACATTATAAAATGAGTGTAAAAGCCAACAAAAGAAAACCTAATCAATGTTGAATAATTGAATGAATGAATGAATGAATGAATGAAATCTTGAGTGTAGTGTGCCAAAATCTTGCACAGAATAGCAGTACCCTACTTTCACTAAATGAATGAATTAGAAATTCTAATTTATTTGCTTTCAATGTAGAATTGCCTAAGGTCCTTAAATCAAATTAATTGTTAAGGCTATTACTGTTTGTTAAGCTTCAAATGTACTTTTATGTTCATGCTTGATATCCAATTGATAGATATCTATCCCTATCTATGGATAGATAGGTGATAGATAATATATAGATACATAGACAGATAGATACATTTGTTTAATTTTTAACTTATATTACTCATTTGATTTTCACAAAGCATAGAATTAACACACAGGGACATCCAAGTTGTCCCTTGCCTCATGATTAACCACAAGAACCGTATAATAAAACAATTTCTTCCTCATCTGTAAAATTAGATAGTTCAAATGACTGATACAAGAGGAAGGTTTCCTTTTAGCTTTATAATTCTACAACCCTGTACAATTACCAAGGAGGATATGATATCTGTTTTGAAACCACAATAATTTGAACTACAGTAATTCAGAATAGTCCATACTTTTGATGAGATAATCAAGCCTATTGTATTGTTTTTTGTTTGTTTTCTCTCTTAAGAAGAGAAGAAGAAAGGTTGATGGTACCTCAAGAATACAGACTTGTCTTGAAGTGCTTTAGAAGTATTTATTGACTTCAAACAACGTAATTGCAATATATGTAGGGGTGATACTGTTCAGACTAGTATTTTGATGAGCTAATTAGGGATCACTCTTATCTATTAATTAAAACTTCACTAGACAATGTCTGAGTAGTTATAATAATTGCAATTATTATATTTCTTAAAGGAATTAAAAGTAGAGCAGTAGTCACCAATTTAATTAGTTTTCCTCCCAAATCATTCATATTAGGAATGTCTGACTATGTTTGTGTTAAAGAAAGTTTTTTGGAAATAGTAGTGACATTAAGTAAATTACAACAATGTTGAGAGAATTTTGTCCACTAGATCTAAATTTCATGGTTGCAATAAAAACAGCATTATGTAGGCAGTCCCTATTCCCCAGGGTTTAAGGATAAACTTAAACTTGTCATGATTTAAGTCTGTCTACACAAATCCATTCATAGTAGTAGTTTGTTGAGTTGAAGCATTCTCTGTGTAATGAGTGAACAAATCATTTCAAATCAATAATCATGTACTGAGGGCTAGTATATGTTAGGTCCTGTGATAGCATAACATATGAGGAATATGTAGACAATTTTTTTGGAATTTACAACTAGGCAGTTATATAACCAAATATGATATAAAGTATGATAACTAAATTTCTATAAAAGATATGTGAAAAAAGCTCTATGAGCTTTGAGCAGGAAAGATTATACCTCTCTGCCAGAAAAGAGTAAGGGAAACCAATTTTTATTACTATGTGCTAAGTGGTTCTACAAAGTTTCCCATGTGCTACTTTCTTAATCAGTACATCAACTCCTCAAATAATATTTTAGTGTTGGAATGAGGAATAGATGTAAAGTACAATTAGATGGAAAGAGTGACAATAAAAAGAATAATAATAGCTTGCTAACAATAAAGGAAAGGAACACGCATAAAAACTCAGAAAAGAACCAATTTGAATATTTAATTGGGAAGGTCCTATAATGAGAAATGGGAAGAAAGCAGAATCACATCAGGAATAAATGCTAGTAAATCATACGGAAAGCAAAGATAGGGAAAATTTGCTCAAATCTCAATTGGTCAGTGTGTCATGTAACTGCAAAGCTAGGAGCACTTCCTTGATTTTGCTGATTAGGGACTGGCTACAGGTGAGTATGATGACATGAATATATGAGGTGATGTGTGATGGATAAAAAGGGGTTCAAAAGCTGTGATTGGTTTAATTGATTGGCTGCTGGAAGTGAAGTGGGATCACTGTTGTGTTTTGATTCTAAGTAAAATGTTTATATTATGAATAAGGGCATCAGAGACTTGGAAAATTGCTAATTAGGGATGACTATTTAGCCTAGTGGGGGAAAGAAAATCTTCTTATCAAAGAAGTGAAAACATTGAGATTGAAGAGACCCAAACATGGTATCTTCAAGCTGTCTTCCCTAAGAGATTTTGATATGAATTGGCCGAAAACAGCACAAAGAGCTTGGCTAAAATAGAGGAGCAAGCTGAGTTTCCATTCACTGGTTAGTGGCAATAGTGATTAATGTGATCAAAGTAAGAGCTCATGGAAGAGAGGCTAGTCACATCAGATCCAAGAGTCCCTTAATAGCCAGATAGCTCTCTAGAATAGACTAGGCAGATTGGAGTTTCAAATGCAGAATTGGAGTTTCAAATGCAGAGGGTATGTACTGCAGACAAGAGATAATGGTCAGAAAACTGTCCTGTGTAGTAAAGATGTGGGTATAGTCCTAAATATTTAGGCAGCCCAAAGTAAGTAGTGAAACAGAAAGCAAGGGGTAAGCCATTCCATGGAAGAAATGGAAAGAAGAGTCCATTGGCACCCTACTTTATAAATGAAAAAAAAAAATGTTTTGAGAAGTCAAAGGGCTCAAGATCAAGGATGATGAGTAGCGTTCAGGATTCAAACCTAGATCCCTTTTATTCCAAATCCATGTTCTTTCCACTAACTGCTTACTCATTTATGGAGCAGTTAGAACTTAAACCACTGTAGAGCATTTGCACAGATGTAAAGATAACAAGGTAGAAGAATTAGATGCACAAGACTGGGCAGGCTGATAAACATAACATTTGTTTTTCAAGAGTATACTGCATTCTGTGACTTATCACTCAAATAGGTGATGAGATTAAGCCATAAAAAAATGAATTTCTTTGCAAGGGAAGAGCTCATAGGGAAGAACAGATTTCTGAGGATGTAAGGGAGGGATGTGACTGAAAGAAAATAGAAGGAGGTCAATAAAGGAACTTTCAGAATGAAGAGAACATATTGATTTGGCAGTATCATTGAAACCAAAGAAAATTTGGGCATGCTTTTAAAATGTCTAACGTAGTCAGAAAATCTCTTACTAATAGAGGAAGATGTGACCCTTTTACTTCTCTCTGTTCTTTTCAACCATCCAGGTCTCCAGGCAATTTTATTCTTTATTCTCTTCTCATTACATGGATCATTTTGGAATGTTGATTTGGTAGGGAAGTGCAGGCAGTATTTATCAGCATTTTTTTTTTTTTTACAAATAGTTTATTGTCAAATTAGTTTCCACATAACACCCAGTGCTCATCCCCACAAGTGCCCTCCTCCATGCCCACCCCTCCTCCCCCACATCCACCAGTCCTCAGTTTTTGTCAGCATTCAAGAGTCTCTCATGGTTTGCCTCTCCCCCTTTCCCCCACCATTTCCGCCCTTCTTCTCCCCTTTGGTCCTCTGTTAAGTTCCTCCTAATCCTCCTATACGTGCACACATATGATATTTGTCCTTCTCTGCCTGACTTATTTCGCTCAGCATAACACCCTCAAGGTCCATCCATGTTGCTACACATGGCCAGATTTCATTGTTTCTCATTGCCATGTAGTATTCCATGGTATAGATAAACCACATCTTCTGATCCATTCATCTGTTGATGGACACTTAGGCTCTTTCCATGTTTTAGCTATTGTGGAGAGTGCTGCTATGAACATTGGGGTACATGTGCTCCTATGCATCAGCATTTCTGTATCCCTTGGGTAAATTCCTAGCAGTGCTATTGCTGGGTCATAGGGGAGTTCTATTGTTAGTTTCCTTAGGAACCTCCACACTGTTTTCCAGAGGGGCTGTACCAGTTTACATTCCCACCAACAGTGTAGGAGGGTGCCCGTTTCTCCACATCCTCGCCAGCATCTAGAGTTCTCTGATTGGCTCATTTTAGCCACTCTGACTGGCGTGAGGTGGTATCTCAGTGTGGTTTTGATTTGTATTTCCCTGATGAGGAGGGATGCTGAGCATCGTTTCATGTGTCTGTTGGCCATCTGGATGTCCTCTTTGGAGAAGTGTCTGTTCATATCTTCTGCCCATTTCTTCACTGGGTTGTTTGTTTTTCGGGCGTGTAGTTTGGTGAGTTCCTTGTAGATTCTGGATATCAACCCTTTATCTGATATGTCATTTGCAACTATCTTTTCCCATTCGGTTGGTTGCCTATTAATTTTCTGGGTTGTTTCCTTGGCTGTGCAGAAGCTAGTATTTATCAGCATTTTAATTTAGAAAGAGAACCTAAAATATTTTTTTAAACTAATAGAGAATGAATGGTAAGAGAACAACTTGTCTGTTTATTTGTTTGATAAATGGTTGATATCAAATAGGGCATTGAAGAAGGATCTGAGGAACCCTGTTTTGCCCCTTGTCAGAAAGTACCAAGATTATAGAGAGAGAGAGAGAGAGAGAGAGAGAGAGAGAGAGAGAGAGAGAGAGAGATGGCTAGTAATATTTCCAACTGCCATTGATTTGAATTTAGGCACACATTCTTTAATGAGATTAGATTTCTTTTAAATAAACACTTGGTGTGTGCTCTTTGAGTTCCACTACTTAAAGAAATTAGGTTCTTTCCCAAACTTAGTCCCAATCCCTACTCTTTTTTTTTGTTTGTTTTGTTTTGTTTTGTTTTTTTGTTTTGAGTAGTTTGTGGTTTTTCCAAATAATATTCAGTAGGCAGCTCAATTATAGGTATGGTTCTGTTCCCTGGTTATTCTTAGTCATTACCTGAATGAAAATAGTGTATCATTTTCTTGCTGTTGTTTAACACTAGTCATTTATTTGGTAACAGACTAGCCTATTGATTGGTGAAAGCTTTGTAAAATAAATGATCAAGAAAGCCACTTAGCCTCAGAGTGTTCAATGAAATCTCCAGAGTTCCTTGAACCTCGTTTGCAAATTATTGTCTTTATGTCACTTGCTTTTACATACATGCAGCAGTTTCTTGTTTAAACCTAGGAAATTTGTTTTATAAAAATGTTATGCTTCATCTGGATTGGCTAGTCCTTTGTGGAATCTGTAGATTTATATAAGGAGTCACTCAGTAGCCTAAGAGGTATGAATAAATTGTTTCATGAATCAAACCATATGTGTCAATAGGAACATTTTCATGCTGTTCCTTTTCATTACATCATAGAATTGATGATTTAAATGTAATTCCCTCCCCTCTCTGGCAGCAGAACAGGACTAAATTGATATTCCCTCACAAACAGTTATTTGCAATATTTGTTTAAAAATAACTTTCTACTGTGGTTCTAACATCTTAGAGTCAAGTTTCCTTTCCCCAATTGCTATATTTGGTTCATAATCAATCTGGTTTCAAATAATAAAGTTATGTTGGGTACTAGAAAGGAGTGGAGTGAGAACTAGAAAAGGTTTTAAAGATAGTATTTACAGGCACGTTGTGCAACTGAGAAATATACAAGTCTAAGCAAAACAAACAATTTGCAATTAAAGAGACAAATTAAGGTACAAATTATAGTGCCCTGGTGTAACTGATAAGAAAAAAGAATCCATAAAAACAATAAAGAACACTTCCTTTAGGAAATAAAACTTGAGCTGGGCTATGAAAAATGAGCAGTGTTTGCACTGACAGGAAGAAGTAAAACTGGCATACTAGTTGGTGAGAAGGAAAGAAATGGAGTAGACATAATCTATACATGAAATGATGAATATACTATCATGATTAATATGTTCTTTTAATATCTACTAGATCAAAATTATTACTTTTGCTGCTTAAATCTTCTTTAGTTCTTTTTGTGTGCTTGATGTATCATTTTCTGATAGAGAATGCTAAAAATCTCCCATTTGGATGGTGGATTGTCAATTTCTCCTTATAACTGTCAATTTTCACATTATATATTTTGAAGCTATGGCATTAGAATCTTACAAGTTTATCAGTTACATATCTTTGTAATGGATTTTTCCTTTTATTATTAGGCAGAGTCACTTTATTTTTAGTAAAAGTTTCTTCCATAAATACAATGTTTTCTGATATGAATGATGCTATTATATCTTCATAGTATTTTAATAATAGAAAAATCTAAAATTTTTAGTGTGATTAATTTTGCATGATATATTTTATTCTATTAATTTTAAATTTTTTGAGTATATTTGTTTTAAGTGTGATATTCAGAAACAAAATGCAGTTGGATTTTTAAAATCATATTAGGTTATCTTTTAATTCATATTCATCTACTATGATCATTGATATATTTGAATTTATTTCTATGATCTGATTTGCTACCTCACATTTCTTTCATCTTTTCTCCTTTCTTGATTTCTATTTGGTTAATAAAGTTATCATATTTTTTCTCAGTGTGTTTGGGATATACAGGCTATATCTCTTTCCTTTCATGATACCTTTAATTTTTAACATATGTCCATACTTTTCTGATAGCAAATAGACTAGCAGTAAGTTATTCAGTTATTTCTCTTTTCCTCTAGGCACAAGACCTAAACTCAATTTACTTATCTACTTTTGGATATTTTTAAGTTTTGTCTAAAATGATAATTTTATCCTTTTGACAACAACAGCAAAAAAACCTAGTATTCTTATTTTTCAGAGATGATAATTAAGTTTAACTTTAGTTTTTGAGCTATTATTTCTTGCATTCTATGCATTCATTCTGGATTTACTTTTATTATTACTGAAATACATCTTATAAGATTGCTTTAGGTGGGGTAGATGTTCTCAGTCATTTTATGCAGGAAAACAGCCTTTGGTCTTTTGAATGCTAATTAGTTTAGGCTTATTAAAATACAATTCTAGTTTGATAATTGTTTTCACTTAGCACTTTAAAATGTTGTTGTTCTTTTTTGGTGTCCATTTTTACTGCTAAGAAATCACCTGACAATCATATTGTTTTTCCTTTGTTGATAATCTTTATTTTTAACGGGTTTTAAGATTTTCTTTTTAATCTTGATATTCTATATCTTATAGTACTGTGACTAGGTATAGACTTACCTTTATATTCTTGCTTAGTACTTGGAATACAATTTCTACCTGAGTACTCACATCTTTGTTCATTCATTCACTTATTCATTCATGTTATTTTTTTTTTAAATGTTTTATTTATTTCTGAGAGAGAGAGAAAGGCAGCATGAGCAGGGGAGGGTAGAGAGAGAGAGGGAGACACAGAATCAGAAGCAGGCTCCAGGGTCTGAGCTAGTTGTCAACACAGAGCCTGATGTGGGGCTCGAACCCACGAACTATGTGATCATGACCTGAGCTGAAGTCGGACGCTTAGCCAACTGAGCCACCCAGGCGCCCCTATTCATTCATTTTAAAAACTCTCTTCATATAGGATTTTAGTGTACTTACCTAATTTCTCTTCTTCTGTAACTCTTACCATACTTACATTAAACTTTCTTAACCTTTTTCCTTGTCTGCCAACTACATTCTAATATTTTATTTTTAATTTTAATGCTGTATTCCACATTAATTCTAAGCTACTGTTCATGTTTTTGGCTCTACTTTTGTTTTACAAGTTTCTGTCATTTTCCATGGATGTGACTCCTTTATTGTGCATCCCAAATAAACTTACATTTTTATAAATTTTTATTAATGTTTATTTATTTTTTGAGAGAGATAGAAAGGCAGAGAGAGAGGGAGATAGAGGGTCCAAAGCATGCTCTGCACTGACAGCCCAGAGTCTGATGTGGGGCATGAAGCTGCATATCATGAGATCATTACCTGAGACAAAGTCAGACACCCAACTAACTGAGCCACTCAAGTGGCCCCCAAATAAACTTTTTTTAAACTCTTTAGTTATAGGGGCAGCTGGGTGGCTCAGTCTGTTAAGCAGCCTACTTCAGTTAAGGTCATTATCTTCTACTTTGTGAGTTCGAGCCCGTGTCAGGCTCTGTGCTGACAGCTCAGACCTTGGAACCTACTTGGGATTCTGGGCCTCCCTCACTCTCTGTCCCTCCTAAGCTTCCAATCTCTTCTCTCTCTCTCTCTCTCTCTTTCTCTCTCCCTCAAATAAATAAATGTTAACATTAAAGTCTTTAGTTATAATGTTTCATAAAGTTATTTTCATGAGAAATGAATTTATGCTACAAATGTTGATTTTGTGACTCTTTTATTAGGAATAGATTTCTTTATATGTTCTGGATTTTAACTTGCAGACTCCTACAAACCACTGTTATGTAGACCATCACTCAGTCCCAAACCAGGCCACATAACAGTCATTTGCAGTCTCTGTCCTGAGGTGATATTAGAAATATGACAAATCCAGTTATGGAGCCAGGGGTGGCTTGACTGTATCGCTGCTCTCCAGCATCAATAGTACATTTTCCTCTCCTAAAGCCAGCAATGTACTATAAGCAGTAGGCCCTGCTCAGTTTTCAAAAGCATGTTTAGCCCCACTCACAAACAACAGAATCTCATAGGAGCCTTTGGCTTTAAACAGTGAACTTGAACCTAATGGGCCATCTTGCATGGAATATTTTAATGCCCAACTATCACAAAGGAGCTACAGGCTACTTCCAGAAGTATGACCCATTGCTCAATGGTCTTAGCTTTGCTTGAGATTTTGTGTTTATACTTTGTTTTCACTTCACAGAGATACTATTTTGTTTTTGAAAACAGCACTGAATGTTGCATTTTCTGTTTAGATGATTTGTATTTTCTATATTTGAAACAGAGTACTCATGTCAAAATGTGAACTCATCCTGTGCCCCAGGGCTGAAAGTCTTTTTATGGTTATGTCTACCATCCAAGTTGCCATGAAGCCAGAAATAAAATTAAGCAGGAAATATGGTGAACAATCGTATTTTAAATGTATATACTGAACTTCTTAATTTATATTAGTTGATCAAATACTCATGACTATCTAATATATAGATCCCATATAATATAATGGTTTAAAAGCATAGCCAAACTACTGGCATTTGAATTCTTTGTTATGCTTGTTTGGTGCATTATTTTACCTCAAAGTGCTTCAATTTCCTCATCATTAAAATGACTAAAAATAATACCTGACTTCAGAGGTTTGTACTGAAAAAATTTCATTAGAAAATATGAAGTGCTTATAATGATGTCTTTTCTAATAACATATAAATTTAAGTTATTGTTCTTGTTTATATACCATCATGTACAAAGGCATTCAATTCTGTGGGAAATATAAAAGTTCAGTACACATGTCCTACATGCATGAATTTTATTTTGATTTGGTAAGGGAATAGATCCAAAACTATTAAGGAATGATAAAGTCATTATGCCATACAGTACCATATAGTATTTTATGAATTCTAAAACGTAACAAGAATTCATAGGTGAATAATTTACAAGGATTAGAATAGCTCAGAAAAACGTCTTGAGGAGAAGAGACTTCAGCCAGGTTAAATGAGATAGGCAAAAAGAAAGAACATCCCAAACTAAAGAGTCAATACAAATTGAAGCCCAGGAAAGGAAATGAGGGCAATGTGTATGGAGAATGTGATATGTAGGGAGAACAAAGTTGAGGTAAAAACATCAAAAAGCTAAGTAAAAGAGTTGAGACCTTAAGCAAAAGATTTTCCATAGGGAACTATTTTCGGGTTTTTCTGTGGAATAATGATATGAAATGGACACGGTATTTGGGCATGATTTTTTGAGACAGTTACACTTAATTTAATGGGCCACAGACCTAATTTTATGCCCAAGCAATTGCAAGTTTGAATGTAAGCTTCTCTTGATTTTAAATAGGAATGATCTAGTCAGCACCGTATAAAGGGTTAGTAAAATAACAGGAGTAAACCTGATCCTTCCTCTCTTCTGACAGTGAAGGGCACATTCTTTTCACTTCATATTTTCATTCATCAAAAATGAGAAGTACAGGATCAGAGATATAACTTCATTTAAAGTACACTTTGCATTAGTGCCAGAGAAAATATTCCATACTCTTCCTATGGCCCTTAAGTATTGCTTAAAAAATGCCCCTGTTAAACAAACACTGAATTCTTACAGATAAAATATACTTCATATTATGAGCTTACATAGGATTCATATCAGGCTAACAAAATGGAGCATGTTGACATTGTTAAAGTTAATGTACAGTAATTTAGTACTTACTGAAGACATATTTGAAACTTATCAGAACAGCAGATATGTTGAAACACCTTGGACACCAAATAGATTTTTTGGTTTGTCCTTGAGGAGTATCTATGCTGCAATATTAATTCTGGAAAACCACCAAATGTAACTATAATGACAATGATACTATTAGAGCTCCACAGAATTATTTTCAGATTTTATTTTATAACTGAATCATATTTTATTATTGCTCTAAGATATTTATATTGCACAATTGTGCATAAAATCTTCCACCAGAGAATTCAGAAAAGAATGAACGAATTAGAAGGAAATAATGAAGCCATCCCCAAATTCCAGATGGATACAAAGCTGATTTGATCTTTAAGGTCCTGCCATCTGTTCTTTTTATTTATCTTAAGCATTACACATTTACATACCTTCACATCAAGAAACCAAAAAGCAGACGCATTTATAATGGAACACTTCATTCATGAGGAGAAAAAGCCAAAAAATAATAATTCCTTTTGTAATGGTTTGGTGGAGTCTGGTAGAATATTTGAGGTATGCAAATTTTTCCAATAACTGAGAAATAATCAGGACAAAAAGACATCAGGCAATGGGAAAAGAGGAAAAGCAGTAAAATTGTAGCAAATTTTGTAATGTAGTGACCAAACCATTTAATGTACTTTTTTTTTTAAAAACATCCTTTTTATTTTTTAAATTATTTTTAATGTTTTTTTTTTACAAATAATTTGTTGTCAAATTAGTTTCCACATAACACTCAGTGCTCATCCCCACAAGTGTTCTCCTCCATGCCCATCCCCCCTTCCCCCCACATCCATCAGTCCTCAGTTTTTGTCAGCATTCAAGAGTCTCTCATGGTTTGCTTCTCTCCCTTTCCCCCACCATTTCCGCCCTTCTTCTCCCCCTTGGTCCTCTGTTAAGTTCCTCCTAATCCTCCTATACGTGCACACATATGATATTTGTCCTTCTCTGCCTGACTTATTTTGCTCAGCATAACCCCCTCAAGGTCCATCCATGTTGCTACACATGGCCAGATTTCATTGTTTCTCATTGCCATGTAGTATTCCATGGTATAGATAAACCGCATCTTCTTGATCCATTCATCTGTTGATGGACACTTAGGCTCTTTCCATGTTTTAGCTATTGTGGAGAGTGCTGCTATGAACATTGGGGTACATTTAATGTACTTTTAAAAGTCTGTTCTTGATTTTTGTGTTATATTTCTTCCCCATTTGGTAAGTTTGAATGAAGATATTGAAACTTTAAGCTGGTATAGTGGTTTGAATAATGTACCCCAAAATTCATGTACACCGAGAACTTCAAAACATGACTTTATTTGAAAATACAGGCTCTACTGGAGCACCTGGGTGGCTTAGTCGGTTAAGCATCCGACTTTCACTTGGGTCATGATCTCGCGTTCGTGGGTTAGAGCCCCGCGTCGGGCTCTGTGCTGACTGCCAGCTCAGAGCCTGGAGCCTGTTTCAGTCTGTGACTCCCTCTCTCTGACCCTCCCCTGTTCACGCTGTCTCTCTCTCTCTCCTAGAAATAAATAAAAACATTTAAAAAATTTAAAAAAAAAGAAAATACAGGCTCTACAGACATAAATCAAGGTAAAATGAGATTATACTGTATTGGAATGGGACTTACATTTTAATCTAAAAGGACAGGACATAGAGAGGATACAAGGATACAGAGAAGAAGACCATGTGAAATTGGATAGAGATTATAGTGATGCAGCTACAAGTCAAGGTACGCTAAGAATTGCCATGCTAAGAATTTCAGGGAGCCATGAGAAGCTAGAAATAGGTAAGGAAAGAGTCTTCCCTAGAGCCATCAGAGGAACACCTGTGCCACTACCTTGATTTCAAATTTCTAGCATCAAAATTAGGAAAAAAATATTGTATTAAGTCACCTAATTTGTAGTACTTTGTTATGAGAGATATGGAAACTAATGCAGCTAATAAAACTTATTGAATATAGATTTTGAAATATTTTGAAAGCTTAAACTTCAGGTTTTGAGAATATTTCCATACTCAAGAGAAAAAGGAACATGTAGAAGTTTGAAGATATGGAAGCATCTTCTGCATGGAGAGAATATAAATCAAATCAGACCCATGAGGAAAGTTAAGTTAAAAATTTACACATGGCCCGTATTCCTAAACTACTTAAAATGTGTTTAGGTACTCAGCATTCATATAAAAGATTTAAAAAAAAAGATATGATGAAGAAATGTTGTTCAAAGATATTTTAGATGAAATAAATGGATATCAAAAATCTAATATTTAAAATCTAATAATAATCCTTTACTGATTCCCTGTTGATCTGAATACTACTTCTAATCTCACAGGTTATTAGTTTTGAAACTGAAAATTAATTAAGATAATTAATACTTTATAATTAATAACTGATCTTTATCCCTGCTTTCTAAACTGTCATGTGCCTATAGGATGCTAGATTGTCAGGATCCAAAGGGAACAATATAGGATCACTAGCTTTTATCTTACTATGAAAATTTAAGAGTCAGAAACTTTGATTTCTTTCTTAAAATCTAAAATTTGATTTAATCTTTTGTTCAGTAAAAAAAAACCACTGTGCAATTCTATGTGTTTCATTCATTCTTTGGGTATGTTTTGCTAATCAATTTCAATACTGTATGACACTGGATTTAGGAGTATGCCTGAATGAAGTAGCATATTATATATGATTTTTAGTTTGATCACTTCCTTAATACTACTATATTTTTATTATTATTCTTAGATAACAAGGCAATTATTTTTGTTTGTTTTCTTAGCTGAGTAGAGTATATGAACTATGAGAGAGCAGTCAATTAAAATCAAGGCTGAAAACTGAGCAAGTAAACCTGTTAATTATAAAGAGCTCAGGCCATTGAAAAAGTAAATCTTTCTTTCTGACTTAGTTTTAAATGGCCAAATCTTTGACTCCTATTTTTCTCCTCTATTCCAAAAGACAGTTTCAAGTTTCCTTCAGATTAGTGAAAAGAAATGCATTGTCATCATGGCAATAATTAATCAGTTAAACAGTATTTTCTAGGGCCATTTCAATATTTCAAATTAGTATTTCTAAACTATTATATCCTGTTTTATCATGTCCCTCATTATCAAAAACTTTTCATGGCTTCTAAAGCTCTACAAAAGAAGCCCAAACTCCTCATTCACCATGGCAAAAGTGGTCTTCATAACCTGGCTCAGAAGATACTTTCCAATTTTCTACCGTAGTATTATAAATCCAAGCCTTATTCAGCATAGTGTAAAGCTCATCCATTAACTGTTTCTAAAACACAATCTGAGGGGGCACCTGTGGGGACGAGCACTGGGTGTTATATGGAAACCAACTTGACAATAAACTATTTTAAAAAAGTAAAATGTAACTAGATGAACAGAAAAAAAAATTAAAAAAATAAAACACCCTCTGAAAATACCTGTTTCATCTCCATTTCATCAAAAATACCCATTACTCTGCATGCATCTAGGTCTACTTACTTTAAGCCTATGCTTCTTTTGAACTCACAGCTCTTTTTTTTTTTTTTACAAATAGTTTATTGTCAAATTAGTTTCCACATAACACCCAGTGCTCATCCCCATAAGTGCCCTCCTCCATGCCCATCCCCCTTGCCCCCCACATTCATCAGTCTTCAGTTTTTGTCAGCATGCAAGAGTCTCTCATGGTTTGCCTCTCTCCCTTTCCCCTACCATTTCCCCACTTCTTCTCCCCCTTGTTCCTCAGCTAAGTTCCTCCTAATCCTCTTATACGTGCAAACATATGATATTTGTCCTTCTCTGCCTGCCTGACTTACTTCACTCAGCATAACCCCTTCAGGGTCCATCCATGTTGCTACACATGGCCAGATTTCATTGTTTCTCATTGCCGTGTAGTATTCCATGGTATAGATAAACCACATCTTCTTGATCCATTCGTCCATTTATGGACACTTAGGCTCTTTCCATGTTTTAGCTATTGTGGAGAGTGCTGCTATGAACATTGGGGTACATGTGCTCCCATACATCAGTATTTCTGTATCCCTTGGGTAAATTCCCATCAGTGCTATTGCTGGGTCATAGGGGAGTTCTATTGTTAGTTTCCTGAGGAACCTCCACACTGTTTTCCAGAGGGGCTGTACCAGTTTACATTCCCACCAACAGTGTAGGGGGGTGCCCATTTCTCCACATCCTCGCCAGCATCTAGAGTTCTCTGATTTGCTCATTTTAGCCAGTCTGACTGGCATGAACTCACAGCTCTTAATATCTGGTGCAAGAATTTGGTGTTTAATCACACAGGGCTCACAACAACTTGAAAACACAACGTTCCATTACCGTTTAAGGTACATAATATATATCTTCACTGCCTGCTTGAGTCTCACTCCATATTGGACTTTCACCCTAAGTTCAACCCACTAGGCAACTGAAATCTGAATCAAAAACAATGAGATGTGGTATTGCCCAAAGATTGTGTGAGAAATGAAGATGAGAGTCCGAGCTGAGGTGGAGCTCAGAAATAGATTAAGTGTCAAGATGAAAATCACATATATTTTTTGCAAACATATTTATTTACTTTGAATTGGCTAGGTCAAACATCATTCATGACAAGGAAACTAAGTTCAAATGGTCATGTAAAAACTATACTGCTTTCACTAAATATTATTTTAGGGATCTTTTGTTATTGTGTCATATGTTATTACTGAAACCCAAGGGCTAAGATGAATATCAACTTGCACCTATACAACTCAATGGAAAGACATTGGAAAGACTTGTTGGGATGAGCACTGGGTGTTCTATGGAAACCAACTAGACAATAAACTATGAAAGAAAAAAAGCTGCATAGTGAAGGAAACAATCAACAAAACTAAAAGGCAACTGACAGAATGGGAGAAAATATTTGCAAATCACATTATCAGATAAAGGGTTAGTAACCAAAATCTATAAAGAACTTCTAAAACTCAACACATATAAAACCAACAATCCACTTAAGGAATGGGCAGACAACTTGAGTAGACACTCCCAAAGAAGATATCCAGATGGGTAACAGACACATGAAAGATGCTCAATGTCAGTCATCATCAGAGAAATACAAATCAAAACCACAATGAGATACCACCTCACACCGGTCAGAATAGCTTAAATTAACAGTTCAGAAAACAATAGATGTTGCCAAGGATGTGGAGAAAAGGGAACACTTTGCACTGCTGATGGGAATGCAAACTGGTGCAGCCACTCTGGAAAACAGTATGTTTTCAAACAAAAAAATTTAAGTACCCTACAACCAGCAATTGCACTACTAGATATTTAACCAAAAGATATGAAAATACTGATTCAAAGGGACACATGCACCCCAATGTTTATAGTAGTGCTAGTAAAAACAGCCCACATTTGGAAAGAGCCCAAATATTCATCAGCTGATGAATGAATAAAGATGTGCTATAGATAGATAGATAGATAGATAGATAGATAGATAGATAGATAGATGATATGATAGATGATAGATAGATAGATAGATAGATAGATAGATAGATAGATAGATAGATAATGGAATGTTAGTAGCTGATCAAAAAGAATGGAATCTTTCCATTTGCAACAATATGGATGGAACTAAAGTGTATTATGCTAAACAAAATAAGTCAGAGAGATACCATATGGAATTTAAGATACAAAACAAATGAACATAAAAGAAGGGAAGGAATAATAAGGTAAAAGTGTGGGAGCCCGACAGTAACCACAAGAAAGCGTGGTTAGGGACACAGGGATGTGCCTGCACACGGGGCTCCCTGCCTGGGCAAAGCATGCCTGCAAACAGGATGCTCTGCCAGGAGGCCTGCACACAATATCCAAGTTTAATGGTCCGCTCGCAAACCAGGGAACATGCCCTCCTTAGAAGTAAGGAGAAGGCTGGAATTGTGAGCAGGCCTCTTAGTAAACATGTTGTGGTCACTTCCTCCCTTTGCTCCCCCCTGTCCTTGAAATGTGTTTGGCTACTTGCCCTTAATTGGTAAAAGAATGCATCTTGTAGATTTCGGTTTGTATCCAGTTACCGGGATATAAAATAAACCACAAGAGGGGCTTGCGTAGGATTGTTCCTCCGGCCGGAGTTGTATCTGTGTCTGTCTTTCGTGTGTGTCTTGTCCTTTGTGTCATTTCATCCGCAAGATAAAAGCAGAGAGGAAGGCAAACCATTAGAGACTCTTACATACAGAGAACAAACTGTATGGGTTGCTGGAGGGGAGATGAGTGGGGGGATGGGCTAAATCGGTGATGGGTATTAAGGGGGGCACTTTGCTGGAATGAGCACTGGTTGTTTTTTTTAATTTTTAAAAATGTTTTATTTATTTTTGAGAGAGAGACAGAGACAGTGTGAACAGCGGAGGGTCAGAGAGAGAGGGAGACACAGAATCTGAAACAGGCTCCAGGCTCTGAACTGGCTGTCAGCACAGAGCCGGACGCAGGGCTGGAACCCAGGAACCATGAGATCATGACCTGAGCGAAGTCGGACGTTTAGCCGACTGAGCCACCCAGGTACCCCGAGCACTGGGTGTTTTATGTAAGTGATGAATCACTGGGTTTTTCTCCTAAAACAAAACTACACTGTATGTTAACTAATGAATTTAAATAATTCAATTATTTTTAAAAATTTAAAAATATGGACAGAAGACCTGAATAGACAGTTTTCCAAAGACATACAAATAACATTAAAAGGTGCGATGCATCACTAATCATCATGGAGATGCAAATCACAACCACAATGAGATATTGCTTCAAACCTGTCAGAATGACTATCACCAAAGACAAGAGATAAATTCTCTAGGGGATGGAGAAAAGGGAATCCTTGCATGCTGGTGGTGTGGTGGTGGGAATGTAAATTGGTATGTTCATTAAGGAGAACAGTATGGAATTTCCTCAAAAAATTTAAAGGGGCGCCTGGATGGCTCAGTCGGTTAAGGGTCCCACTTCAGCTTAGGTCATGATCCCACAGTTTGTGGGTTCGACACCCCCCCCATCGGGCTGTGTGCTGACAGCTCAGAGCCTGGAGTCTGCTTCAGATTCTGTGTTTCCCACCCTCCCTACCCCTTCCTTGCTCGTGCTCTGTCTCTCTGTCTCTCTCTCTCTCTCTCAAAAATAAATAAACATTAAACATTGTTTTAAAAAATTAAAAATACAACACCAATGGGTGCCTGGGTGGCTCAGTCAGTTAAGCATCGGACTTCCGCTCAGGTCATGATCTCAAGGTCTGTGGGTTCATGCCCCCAGTTGGGCTCTATGTTGACAGCTCAGAGTCTGGGCCCTGCTTCAGATTCTCTCTGCCCTTCCCCTGCTTACGCTGTCTCGTTCTCTCTCTCTCTCAAAACATTAAAAAAATTTTTTTAAATAGAACTCCCATATGATCTAATAATTCCACTTTTGGGTGTATATCCAAAGGAATTAAAATTAGAATCTCACAGAGATCTCTGCATTCATATGTTCATTGCAGCATTATTTACAGTAAGGCATTATGCTAAGTGAAATAAACCAGACAGAGAAAGACAAATACTGCATGGCAGCACTTATATTTGATCTAAAGGGGGAAAAAAAAGTCAAACTCATAGAAACAAAGAACAGAAAAGTGATTGCCAGGGGTGAGGGGTGGGGAGAATAAGGAGAAGTTGGTCAAAGGGTACAAACTTTCAGCTATAAGATGAATAAGGTCTGAAGAGCTAATATAGAACATGGTGACTATAGATAACACTATGCTGCATTGTATAACTGAAATTTTCTAAAAGAATACAATTGAAATGTTCTTATGATGAAGAGAAAGAGGAGAATGAGGTTGAGGAGGAGGAGAAGGAGGAGTAAGAGTGGGGAGAGGAAGAGGAGGAAGAGAGGAAGAAAATGAAGGAAAAGGAAAATGGGGAGGAGAACAGAGAGGAGGAGAAAAAATGAGGTATGAGATGAGGGATATATTAATTTGATGGGAGGAATCCTTTCATAATGTATATGAACCTCAAATCAGCATAATGTACACTAAATATCTTTCAATTTTGTCAGTTATACTTCAATAAAGTTGAAAAGAATTTTTTAAGTAAACAGGAATAAAAAGTTAAACATTTTCAGAAGGAAGATAAATATAAATCTCCATAAAGAGATACAATACTTTGATGCTATCACCTCTTACAGTGAAGTGGTGTAAACTAAACACTAGGGGGATGAAGAATGTTAAAATGTATTAATTTTTCAGAATACACTGCATTATATTTTCTAATGTGGACAGTCAATAGTAAAATCAATAATTTAAATTTACCAACACTCGTAAAGTATTATAAAATGTAAATGCACTTGGCAGTTTAAATGTAAATCTTTTTTTATTTCTCTATTTGAGATACTCCTGCTGTTGGTAAAATTTGTTTTTATGATAATTTTTAATTTCACACTGGGTTTTTAAGACTTTGCATAGCAATAATATTTCTGTTAATTCATCTCATCATCCCTTGTAATGTTTTCAAAAATTCACCACTAATCAAAATTGTCTTAGGACAATGAAGTACATTTTTTTGGCTTATAGTTACAATTAAGGTAGAGGTAAGCCAACTATGGTCCAAGAGTCAAATCTGAACCACTACTAATTTTTGTATGTCCCATGAGCTAAGAATTGTCTTTATATTTTTTAAGAATAAAAAAATAATCAAAAGAAAATAATATTTCATGATGTGACCATTATATGCAATTCAAATTTCAGTATCCATAAGCAAAGTTTTATTGGAACTCAACCATGCTCATTGATTTGTGTATTATCTCTGGCTACTATTGTGCTATGGGATACTTGTAACAGACAGTGTCTGGCTTCTAAAGTCTAAAATATTTTGTTTGGCTCTAAAAATAGAGTGCCTGTCTCTGATATCTTAGAAAAAAATAATCAAGATTTATAAAATAGGTTGTAAATTTCAAATAAATTCTTGTAATTGTAATTAGATGGTAACATTCTATGTTCCAGTATATATATTGTCAGAACACCTAAGCACATTTTCAGTTTATAACTCATAATTTCAATAACATTAATTTAAGGTCAATTGTTTTACAACACTTAATATTTTTATTTTACTGTAAGTCAACATAAAAGACATCACAAACCAGTTGTGACCTGTAGCATAATTAACAACTCACTTGTCAGGAAAAAAAAAATCCCTGGCCTGTATTGTCTCTGACAGGTACAAAGTGATGCTATCTAAAGCAAATAAAATGAAATCACCCCATTGCAGAAATCAGAATAATTTTCTAAACAAATATTAAGGCAAAAATTCCTTAGAATTACCCAGGACAGCCTAAGCAATAATTTTGTTTTCATTTTTTTTCATTCTACTTTGCTAGTAGAGGCTATCTGAGCATTATTTCTTCTTGATATTGAAAAAGGTACATAATTTCTGATAAGTATGCTACATGCATTAGTGTTCTAATGAGTACAAGTTGTATATGTGCTAAATGCATTTTAAATGCATTGAATGTAAAATTCTTATGCATAAATGTGAAAAGGAGATGTTCTAAATAAAAGATTGCTACTGTGAAACCATTTGCAATTATACTATCATCCCACACCATCACACATGTATTCAGTTTCCTATTCTCTTTCCAGTGGCTTAAGCAAATGACCAGGAACAGAGGAATGCATTTCTTTCTTATTTATTGGTCACTTACTTTCTTGGTTTGCATATAAAATCAAAGCATCCATAATATCCCTTTTAAAGTTGACACATTTTGAAATCAAGTCATTTCATAAGGATATTTTGTACTGTATCTCATATTGTTTGTGCAATTGAGTTATTTTCCTGCCCCAAGTATAAATTTGTAGGTGACCTTAATCAAATTGCTTATTCTCTCTTCATTTGTTGTGTATTCCCCAAGCAATTTTTTTTTCAGTATCCACAATGAGATAGGTATTTTGTGGGGTGTTCTACAGAATAAAAAGATGAGATCACATAGCTGTGATCTCAAGGATCTCACAAACAGCTTAAGATTGCTCATCATACGCACAAATAACCCTAAGGCAGAAAACGATGAGTGCACCTGAAAGAGGTACACATTAGACACTTTGGAAGGTCAGAAGGAGAAGAGATTACTTCCAGCTGGGAAGATCCAGAAGAGATTTAGTGATGAGGCTGCATTTGAGCTGTGCCTTAAGGATGGTTAAGAAGGGTAAATTAAGTTGATTGACAAGGTCATTCCACAAACCAACAATGTGTGTAAATGGCAAGTGAGAATGTGGTGGGTAAGTATGGGTAAAGAGGAAAATGTTTTTTTGCCCATACTGTAAGAAATTTAAAGTGGAGCAAGTCACAGTGAAGTCTAGAGACACAGCCTGAGGTCAGAACATGAAGGCAGTATAGTCTGAAAAGAAGCTTTGAATTCAGATGGGTCTGAGTTAGAATCCTGGTCCTAGTTATCTGGGTAAACAAAGACAATTTACTTTACCTCTACGTGTTCACATAAAGTCTAAAAAATGTTTACCTAACTTGCAGGGTCATTGTAAAGATGATAAATATATATGTACATTTTCTAACACAATGTTTGGCACATTATAAATGCTGAATAAATTGTAGCTATTATTATGTCAATATTACACTGAATAACAGGCAAAGAAATTTACACAGTTCAATAAGAATCTATTGTAACAACTACGGGAAAATATCACAATGTCATCAGTATCAGGAATGAGGAGCTATTTGGAAAATAAGACAGAGAGCTACTGGTCCCTGGTAAATCACTGGTAAACAGTGGCATGACTCAGCCATACACCAGACCAATTAAATCAGAGTCTCCACACCTACAGCATGGGAATGGTATTTTTTTAATGTTTCAAGTTTTTATTTAAATTCTAATTAGTTAACATGAAGTATAATATTAGTTTCAGGAATAGAATTTAGTGATTCATCACTTATATATAATACCCAGTGCTTATCACAGCAAGTACCCTCCTTAATACCCATCACCCATTTAACCCACCTCTCTATTCTCCAATAACCCTGTTTGTTCTCTATAGTTAAGAGTCTCTTATGGTTTGCCTCCTTTTTTTTCTTTCCCCTATGTTCACCTGTTTTGTCTCTTAAATCCCATATATGAATGAAACTATGTGGTATTATCTTTCACTTATTTCACTTAGCATAATGTACTCTAGCTCCATCTACTTCATTGCAAATAGAAAGATTTCATTCTTTTTGATGGCTGAGTAATATTCCATTATATATGTATGTATATACACACCATGTCTTTTTTAGCCATTCAGCAGTTGATATACATTTGGGCTCTCCTCATAGTTTGGCTATTGTTGATAAAGCTGCTATAAAAATCAGAGTGCATGTACCCCTTTGAATCTATATTTTTTAATCCTTTGGGTGAATACCTAGTAGCACAATCGCTGGGTCATATTTTTAACTTTTTGGGAGACCTCCATACTGTTATCCAGTGTGGCTATACCAGTTTGCATTCCCACCAACAGTGTAAAAAGGGTTCCCCTTTCTCCATATCCTTTACAATATCTGTTGTTTCCTGTGTTGTCAATTTTAGCCATTCTGGAAGGTGTGAGGTGGTATCTCATCAATATTAAGATTTTTATTTCCCTGATGATGAGTGATGTTGAGCATCTTTTCATGTATCTGTTAGGCATCTGGATGTCTTCTTGGGGGAAAATGTCTATTCATGTCTTCTGCCCATTTCTTAACTGGATTATTTGGTTTTAGACTGTTGAGTTTTACAAGTCCTTTTTAAAAAACTTACTTGTATGAGAGAGATACAGCATGAGCAGGGAAAAAGCAGAGAGAGAATCCCAAGCAGGTTCTGTGCTGTCAGCACAGAGCCCAGCCTGAGACTTGATGTCACACACTGTGAGATCATGACTTGAGCCAAAATCAAGAGTCAGACATTCTGTTCACTGAGCCACCCAGATGCCCCTAGAAGTTTTTCACATATTTTGGATATTAACCTTTTATCCAATATATCATTTGAAAATATCTTCTTCCATTCCTTCATTTGCATTTTAGTTTTGTTGATTGTTTCCTTCACTGTGCAGACGCCTTTTATCTTAAGTCCCAATGTGTAGTTCATTTTTGCTTTCGTTTCTTTGCCTCTGAAGATGTGTCCACTAAGAATTTGTTACAGCCAATGACAGAGAAATTGTTGCCTGTTTTCTCCTGTAGAATTTTGATGGTTTCCTATCTCACATTTAAGTCTTTCATCTATCTCTAATTTATTTTTGTGTATGGTGTAAGAAAGTGATCCAGTTTCATTCTTCTGCATGTTGCTGTCCAGGTTTTCAGCACCATTTGTTGAAGAGACTGTCTTCTTTCCATTGGGTATTCTTTTCCACTTTGTTGAAGATTATTTGGCCATATAGTAGTGGGTTCATTTCTTGGTTTTCTATTCTGTTCCATTGATCTATGTGTCTCTTTTTGTGTCATTATCATACTGTATTTATTATTACATTGTTATAATATACCTTGAAATCTGCAATGTGAAGGCATGGTGTTTTTTAAAAGCTCCCCAGGATTTCTAAAGCATAGCTAGGTTGAGAACTAGTATTACTTTAGAAGTAAGTTGTAATTACAATTAACGTACAAATATAAAAACTCAGCAAAATGTGTTTTATTATAATAATTTGAATTATATACACTCTACTACATTAGTGGATGTCAGTTTTCTAGATTGTCTTTCTCTGTTTCTCTGGCATATTCTAATTTTCCTAAGACCTAACACAGGACCTTACAATGTAAAGGCCAGACAAATGTTGGCTGAATAAACACATGATTGACTGATTTTATTCTCATTCTCCACTAGATGAAAGTGACAAGTAGTATAAGATAGGTACTACATACCAATTTTTAAAATATTTACTTGTCAATCCTTGTTTTCTTTTGCAAAAACTGCCTAATCTATTAAAATTTCATGTTTACATCATATCCATAAGTGTAATTATGAGTAATCAGCTACTTCTGAAAACTAAGATCACAAGCCAAATTATGCAATGGTGTATTCAAGATTGCTAATACATATTTTTAGATTACCAATAATATCAAAATGATGTTGTAAACAACTTTTTTTTAAAAAACTGTATCCCAGATTTTATTTTATCTATATCCTATACATAGAAATTTTTAATTTTTTATTGAATTTCATTTCAATATTCCTATCATGTTATTTTGTGGAGCAATTGACCTGTGTTATAGGTATGCTTTTAAATTTGCTCATAATCCTAAAAGAAAAAATACTTTTGTTTATATTCAAGTACGAATAATGGGATACTGAAGTATGTTGAAAGACAAGCAGACTGAAGAATGAGTACAAGGGAATCATCAGCGACCTTTTCCTTCTTAGAATTTAAAGGGACTTTAGAGATAATCTGGGAGAATATATCAACAAAAACAGGAAATTCTTTTCCTGTAATCTAATAATGAAGGAAAATCCTTTAAACCATTTTCTTGGAATCCGGCGGCAAGATGGCGGAGAAGTAGGGAGCTCCATACATTGCACTTGCCCCCATATCTTGCACGGAGAAGATCTGAAGCCACAGAAAACCTTACAGAATCCAGGAGATTGGGAGAAAGAGGAGGCAGAGTCCACTGAGAATGCCTTCTAACGTGATTGCGTACTAGGGAAGATTAAATCGAGCGGGGATCAGAGACACAGAGGGACGCAGAGGATCCCCCTCTGTGGGGAGTGAGAGGGGAAAGAGAGAGGCCAAAACTGCTCAAGACATGGTCCCCGTCGCTGGGGAACAGAAAAACCTTCACTCGGGGCACAGAGGGATCCGGTCTCTAGCTCTCCTGCTGACCCTAACAATCCCCGGGAAAACAACTGCTTGTGCGCCAAATCCCTGTGCACCAAATTGTCCTGGAGGCTGCACACCAACCGCGCCTTTGTGTTTCTGGCTTGGCTGGATCCCTAGAGGAGAGGTGAAGGTTTTAAAACTGGGAGATTTGCCCACAAGTTCATGTTTCAGGTGATGAGACACAGAGGGACCTGGTTTCCTGCTCTCTAGCGGACCCGAGGCACCCCCAGGCGAACCCCCCTTACTTGGGCGCCAACCCGATCTGGAGGAGACAGGAGCAGCGGCTTCTAGCTCAATCCCCAGGACTAGGCAAGAGGCTTGGAATTGCCCTGAGGGGATCGTCTGCGCATTTGTGTCTACTGAAAATTCAGTGGGGTGCACCGACTGGGATTTGGAAACCAGGCCTGGTCTGGGATATAGAGCACGACCCACCTTGATTGCGCCCCCAGCATGGGGAGTGTACACATCCAAAAAAGTGATGTGCAGCGCTTGGTTCAAGAAGGGACTGCATCGCTGCCACTCTTCACCACACAACCTCAAAGGCAGAACTCCCGCCTGATGCATTGGAACAAACCACGCCCATCAGCTGCCCTCCTTTTTTTTTTTAATCAGAGCACTGACCTGATTAATTCTGGTCACTGTCTTGCTTAAACACTCACATTTAGTCCATTCTGTAGATGTAAATTCTACCCCTACCTACCTTTTCATCTCTTTCTCTCAGGAGTAATTAGACTATATAGTTTATTTGGATAACACCAGCGTCTTTCTCTCACCTCTCCAACCATATTCTACCCTTTAGCTCTTTGAAAAAAGCTTCTTATCCCTTCTGCCTGTTCATTCTATTTCCAGTTTTGCCTCATCCCCGCCCTGTCATCTCTCTCTTTCTCTATGCTCTTCAACCAGCATGGTATACACCCAGCTATTTAATTGTAGCTGGGAAGTCTGGTTATATGCCTTAAACTGCTCTTTTTCTATCAGATTTCTTCTTTTTTCCTTTTCTTTTCTTCTTTTTCACTTTATTAAGTATTTCTATTTTCCATTATTCACCTTCCCTCCTCCGTCTTTTCCCTTTACTTTTTTGTTTTCCCCCTCAGTTTGTGTGCTTGTTGGATTTGTCTGTGTGTTTGTGTGCCTCTGTCCCCTGTGTGTTTGTCTGTCTGTTTTCTTCTCCAGGGCTACCTCAAGAAACAAGCCAAAGTACACATGGTGGAGAATCCTGAATACCACTATGAGTAGGAAAATAAAATAACTAAGGTCTCAACAAGAGAGACCAAGACATACTATTCAAAGAACACTTTCAGAAAGGGTAGGCCCTTGACAGTCAAAGAGTCATCTTGGTGACAGCAGCGCTCACAGGTGCAGAGAGCATAACAAGTCTTTAAAACTAACAAGAGATAGAAAGCTAACCAAAATGACGAAATGAAAGAGCTCTCCTCCAAAAATTCCAAGAGGAATTGACAGCTAAAGAACTGCTCAAAACAGATATAAGCAGCATAACTGAACAAGATTTTAGAACAATAATCATAAAATTAATCGCTGGGTTTGAAAAAAGCACAGAGGACAGCAAAGAAACTATGGCTACAAACAACATGGAGCATGAAAATAAGCATGATGAGTTAAAACATGCGATAAATGAGATACATAATAAACTGGAGGCGTCCAATGCACGGAATGAAGAGGCAGAAAGGAGAATAAGTGATTTAGAAGACACCATTATACAAAAAGAAGAAACTGAGCAAAAAAGAGGCAAAGTGATCCAGGAACATGAAAGAAGAGTTCGAGAGCTCAGCAATACAGTCAAATGCAACAATATCCATATCGTAGGAATCCCAGAAGAGGAAGAGAGAGGGAAAAGTGCTGAAGGAGTCCTGGAACAAATTATAGCAGAGAACTTTCCCAAGCTTGGGAGGTAAGTAGGCATTGAAATCCAAGAGGCACAGAGAACTCCCCTCAGATGCAATTTGAATCGATCTTGTGCACAGCATATTATAGTAAAATATAATAAGGCAAAATATAAGGACAAAGAGAGAATTTTGAAAGCAGCTAGGGAGAAAAGGGCCCTAACATACAAAGGGAAACCTATCAGAGTGGTGACAGACCTATCTATTGAAACTTGGCAGGCCAGAAAGGAATGGCAGGAGATCTTCAATGTGATGAACAGAAAAAATATACAGCCAAGAATCCTCTATTCAGCAAGACTGTCATTCAAAGTAGAAGGAGAGATAAAAGTCTTTCCAGATAAACAAAAATTGAAACTATCTGTCATCACTAAGCCAGCCCTACAAGAAATCCTGAGGGGGACTCTTGAGGGAAGTGTTGCAAGGAACGAAGATACCAGAGACACCACCACAAGCATGAATCCCACAAAGGACACAACAAGTTAAACCCACATATTTCAATTATAACACTGAACGTAAATAGGCTGGATGCTCCACTTAAAAGACATAGGGTAACAGAATGGATCAAAAAACAAAATCCATCTATTTGCTGTCTACAAGAAACTCACTTTAGACTGGAAGATACCTTCAGATTAAAAGTAAGGGGATGGAGAAACATATATCATGCTACTGGAAATCAAAACAAATCTGGAGTAGCTATACTTATATCAGACAAACTGGACTTTAAATTAAAGACAATAACAAGAGATGAAGAAGGGCATTACATAATAGTTACAGAGTCTATCCATCAGGAAGAACTAACAATCATAAATGTCTATGCACCGAATATGGGAGCACCTAAATATCTAAAACAATCACAAAAAGATACTATCTTATAGATAAGAATGTGCTAATAACAGGAGACTTTAATACTCTGCTTACAGCTATGGATAGGTCAACCAGACAGAAAATCACTAAAGAAACGATGGACTTGAAAGACACATTGGACAAGATGGATTTGACAGATATATTTAGAACTCTATATCCTGAGGCCAGGGAATTCATTTTTTCTCAAGTGTGCATGGCACATTCTCCAAGATAGATCACATACTGGGACATAAAGCAGCCCTCAATAAATATAAAAGAATTGAGATCATACCATGCACACTGTCAGATCATAATGCTTTGAAACTTGAAATCAATCACAGGAAGAAGTCTGGAAAACTTCCAAAAACATGGAGGTTAAAGAACACCCTACTAAAGAATGAATGGGCCAATCAGGCAATTAGGGAAGAAATTTAAAAATATATGAAAACACATGAAAATGAAAATACAACAATCCAAAATCAATGGGATGCGGCAAAGGCAGTCCAAAGAGAAAAGTACATTGTACTCCAGGCCTATTTCAAGAAATTAGGAAAAGCACAAGTCCAAATCTAACAGCTCACCTAAAGGAACTAGAGTCAGAGAATCAAGAGCACCCCAAACCCAGTAGAAGAAGAGAAATAGTAAAAATCAGAGCAGAAATAAACAATATAGAGACCAAAGAAACAATTGAACAGATCACTGAAACCAAGTGTTGGTTTTTTGAAAAATAAACAAAATTGACAAGCCTCTAGCCAGGCTTCTCAAAAAGAAAAAAGAGAGCACCCAAATAGACAAAATCATGTATGAAAATGGACTTATGACAACCAACCCCTCAGAAATACAAGCAATTATCAGGGAATACTGTGAAAAATTATATGCCAACAAATTGGACAACTTAGAAGAAATGGACAAATTCCTAAACACACACTCACTACCAAAATTCACACGGGAAGAGATAGGAAAAATGAACAGACCGATAACTAGTGAAGAAATCGAATCGGTTATCAGAAATCTCTCAACAAATAAGAGCCCTGGACCTGATGGCTTCCCTGGGGAATTCTACCAGACGTTTAAAACAGAATTAATACCAATTCTTTTCAAACTATTTCAAAAAATAGAAATAAAAGGAAAACTTCTGGACTCATTTTATGAGTCCAGCATCACTCTGATTCCCAATCCAGACAGAGATCCAGAAAAAAAAGAGAACTACAGGCCAATATCCTTGATGAATACAGATGCAAAATTCCTCAACAAGATACTTGCAAATAAAATCCAACAGCACATAAAAAGAATTATCCACCAGGATCAAGTGGGATTCATTCCTGGGTTACAGGGCTGGTTCAATATTTGCAAATTAATCAATGGGATACATCACATCAACAAAAGAAAAGATTAAAACCATATGATCCTGTCGATAGATGCAGAAAAAGCATTTGACAAAATACAGCAACACTTCTTAATAAAGACTCTCAAGAAAGTAGGGATAGAAGGAACTTACTTAAACATCATAAAAGCCATCTATGAGAAGCCCTCAGCTAACATTATCCTCAATGGGGAAAAACTGAGAGCTTTCCCCCTGAGATCAGGAACACGACAGGGATGTTCAATCTCACCACTTTTAGTTAACATAATGCTGGAAGTCCTGGCATCAGCCATCAGACAACAAAAGGAAATAAAAGAAATCAGAATTGGCAAAGAAGAAGTCAAACTTTCACTTTTCACAGACGACATGATACTCTACATAGAAAACCGGACAGACTCTACCAGAAGCCTACTAGAAATGATCCAAGAATTCAGGCAAGTTTCAGGGTACAAAATCAACATAGACAAATCGGTTGCATTTTTATACACCAACGATGAAGCAACAGAAAGAGAAATCAGGAAACTGATCCCATTCACAACTGCACAAAAAAAACATAAAATACCTAGGATACAAGAGATCTGTGTGATAAAAACTATAGAAAACTTATAAAGGAAATTGAAGAAGATACAAAGAAATGGAAAAACATTCCATGCTCATGGATTGGAAGAATAAATATAGTTAAAATGTCATTACTACCCAAAGCAATCTATGCATTCAATGCAATCCCAATCAAAATTGCACCAGTATACTTCTCAAAACTAGAACAAACTGTCCTAAAATTTGTATGGAACCACAAAAGATCCCGAATAGCCAAAGTAATACTGAAGAATAAAACCAAAACGGGAGGTATCACCATCCCAGACTTTAGCCTCTACTACAGAGCTAGCCTCTACTGCAAAGAGAACCCTGGATGTTGGTGAGGATGTGGAGAAACGGGCACCCTCGTACACTGTGGTGGGAATGTAAACGGATGGAGCCCTTCTGGAAAACAGTGGGGAGGTTCCCCCCAAAATTAACAATAGAACTCCCCTATGACCCAGCAATAGCACTGCTAGGAATTTACCCAAGGGATATAGGAATGCTGATTCATAGGAGCACATGTTCCCCAATGTTCATAGCAGCACTCTCAACAATAGCCAAAACATGGAAAGAGCCTAAGTGTCCATCAATGGACGAATGGATTTAGAAGATGTGGTTTATCCAAAGGATGAAATACTATATGGCAATGAGAAAGAATGAAATCTGGCCATATGTAGCAACATGGATGGACCTTGAGGGTGTTATGCTGAGTGAAATACGTCAGGCAGAGAAGGACAAATACCATATGTTTACACGTATAGGAGGATTAAGAGGAACTTAACGGAGGACTGCGGGGGAGAAGAAGAGGGGAATTAGTGGGGGAGGAGGAGAGAGGCAAACCATGAGAGACTCTTGAATGCTGAGAACAGGCTGAGGACTGATGGGTGTAGGGGGGCGGGGGATGGGCATGGAGGAGGGCACTTGGGGGATGAGCACTGGGTGTTATACGGAAATCAACTTGACAATAAACTATTTGTAAAAAAAAAAAAGAAAGAAAGAAAGAAAGAAAAGAAAAAATAAACCATGCTTCTTGTTTAAATACTGAAAAACTTACTGAAACATCAAAGCCCATCTCCAACATGAAGGCTTGGATTTTGGAGCTCTCTCCTTATATCTTATTGAATTCATAGTACTTCTAAGGACCAATCTCATTCAAACTATAACAAAAATATAACAGGTGGCAAAGTCTGTAGTCAGCAGAAGTAATGGGCATATTAAAACGCTGCCAACAAGCTCCCTAATGGCTCCTGTTTTGACAGATGCCTATTCAGGTGCATGTGTTTTCTAAGCATTGCTTCTCTGTTCCTCTGTACAAGCGGCCATCACCCTTTTTTTTTTTTAATTTTTTTTTTATTTTTAGGAGAGAGAGAGACAGCGTGAGCAGGGGAGGTTCAGAGAGAGAGGGAGATACAGACTCTGAAACAGGCTCCAGGCTCTGAGCTGGCAGTCAGGACAGAGCCCGACGCGGGGCTCGAACCCACAAACTGTGAGATCACGACCTAAGCGAAAGTCGGAAGCTTAACCGACTAAGCCACCCAGGTGCCCCGGCCATCACCTTTTTATAGTGTCTATGCCATTACATTATTTACTATACATAAGACAATCACAACTATTAAACTGTCTCTAATTCTTTCCCCTTGTAGTTATATAAATTATTTGTTTACCCTGAGAGTACATGAAATTTTTCATAGGCACAATCTAGAATTGCATCTATCTATCTTTTCTCTCAAATAAATCTTCTGTAAATATTCAAACTCATGTATCTCTCAATGAGTAACCACATTGTAAGCCCTGTCTGTTGCTTTTACATAAATACAGGCTGACTAAGACGCCCACCTTATAGCCAAGAGAATAATACAATGATAAAATTCTAATTCTCTCTGGTTTGGTTCACTTAATAGTCTTTTCTCCTCTTATGGAGGAAGCCAAGAATATCCTGTAAGTGTCTCAGGTCTCAGGGAATTCACTGCCATTATATCTTCTTAAACTATTATATGTAAATCATTTCCCTTATTAGTCTGTAAGGAAGGTCACTCATGGAACAAATTTTTGTTCTAAGGACTGTTTTAGGCACTTACAATGAACAAAGAACAAGTCATTGCACTAAAGGAAGTTGTGTTCTAGAGAATAATAATTAAATATAAAGGAAGTCAGATATGTGCTAGAAAGAAAAATAACACACATTAAGGAGACACTGAGTGGGGCAGGAAATAATACTGTAGGAAGGACAGTCAAGGAAGGCATGTTTGAGGAAGAGACACGGAACAGAGATATAAAAGTAGTGAGGAGGTGAGCCAGGCTATTTTCAAGGGAAGACCAACTCAGAAGGATATATACAAGCAAGCAGAAAGCCTGGAGACTAGAGAATGCTAGAGAAAAATGAGAAGAATCAAGGAGGCCAGAGTGGCCACAACAGAATGTGTATGAAGGAGAGTAATAAAAATAGGATTAGAGAGACTTGGATTTGTGATGGTTAGTTTTATGTGTCAATTTGATTGAGCAATGGGATAACCAGATATTTGGCAAGACATTATTCTTGATGTTTTTATGAGAATGTTTTTGGAAAAAATTAACATTTAAAGTGGTAGACTGAATAAAGCAGATTACCATCCCTAATATGGATGACTCCCATCCAATACATTGAAGCCCTCAGTAGAACCAAAAGTTAATCTTTTGGCTGCCTCCAAACAGGGACATCAGCTTGTTCCTATCCTTGAACTTGAACTGAAATATTGGCTCCTCCTTGGTCGCAAACCTGCCTGTCTGGAACCATATTATTGGTTCTCCTGGTTTTCAGACCCTCAGATTCAGATTGCAACTAAACCACTGGGTCTCCTGGATCTCCATCTTGCTGACTCATGCTAAAGTTCTTGAGATTTAGCCTCCATAATCTCTATAAATCTGTTACATTTCCATGGATATCTCTACCAATTATGGAAGCTTAGGAGTAACATGATCTACTTACTTATTTAAAGGACCACTCTTGATATAACATAGTCAGTCTGTGGTGGGGCAAGGGTAGAATAACTACCTTAAGAGAATAGTTAAGATGTACAATAATCTAGGCGAGACAAATTGTTGGCCTGTACCAGGATACTAGTGAAGATCATGAAAAGTATGGCAAGTATATATATTTGAAGACTTAGCCAATGGGATTTGCTGATGAGGGACAGAATAAGAAGAGAGAAATTTAAAAAGATTTCCAGTGTTTTTGTGTACAGGCCAAAATTGGTAGAATATTTTCCATTTTCTGAGATGGGAAATGCTTGAGAAGAGATTTGTAGAGGAAACTGAGAGCTCAGTGTTAGAGCCACTTACTTTGAAAAATCTATTGGAGAAGCCTGTGAAAAGGTTGAGTAGTCAATTAGACACACTACTCAGAAGCTAAGACAGACAGAGATGGGGAGTCTAATTCATCTGTAGTCTGTATATAGACAACATTCAAAGCTAGAAGGCTAAATAAAATCTCCTATTAAGCTGATGTGGACATTAACAATTTCTTAAGAAATAGGGGTCATCTCAGCAATAGCACTGCTAGGAATTTACCCAAGGGATACAGAAATGCTGATGCATAGGGGCACATGTACCCCAATGTTCATAGCAGCACTCTCAACAATATCCAAAACCTGGAAAGAGCCTAAGTGTCCATCAACAGACAAATGGATCAAGATGTGGTTTATCTATACAATAGAATACTACATGGCAATGAGAAAGAATGAAATCTGGCCATGTGTAGCAACATGGGTGGAACTTGAGGGTGTTATGCTGAGCAAAATAAGTCAGGCAGAGAAGGACACATATCATATGTTTACATGTATAAGAGGATTAAGAGGAACTTAACGGGGGACCGTGGGGGAGAAGAAGGGGGGAAATAGGGGAGGAGAGGGAGAGAGGCAAACCACGAAAGACTCTTGAATGTTGAGAACAAACTGAGGACTGGTGGGTGTGGGGGGGGAGAGAAACGGGGGGGTGATGGGCATGAGGAGGGCACTATTGGGGAGGAACACTGGGTGTTATATGGAAACCAACTTGACAATAAACTATTAAAAAAGAAATCGGGTCATCTTACATGGATGAAAGGAAAAATATCAAAATTCATAGAGTACCTAACACAACCAGTCTACTACAGAATTCAGTAAAATGTAGGAATTATAGGTAATTGCGATAAGAAGTTGATGATGGACTTCCTGTTTATTTTGTGGTCATTCCTACCAAATGTTATCACTTCATCAGACACTTGACTCATTTTATGAGATATATTAAGTTATTCATGTATGTAATAAATATGTATGCTGTCCTTATTTTCAGATTATAAGGGTTTAATAGGCATGTATCTCATACTAGTATAAACTGAAGAAATTATTCTTATTACATTTTCTAGGGTAACATTGACTTATAATTTGACTCTAGACAAGTCACACCTATATTTTGTCTTGGTCTAAAATAATTTATTTTGGCTTCATTATCTGTAAAATGTTTCTATTTAGCAAAGTTGTAAACACTATAATAGGAGTTACTATACCCAAACTCTGTTTGAATGTCCTGTTTAAGAGACACATGGGTGGCTCAGTCAATTGAGCATCCAACTCTTGATTTAGGCTCAGGTCATGATTCCAGGGTCATGGGATCAAGCCCCATGTCAGGCTCTGCACTGCATGTTAAGCCTGCTTAATATTCTCTCCCTCTGCCCGTCTTCCCTCCTTATGTGCTGTCTCCCTCTCTTTCAAATTAGTTTTTTAATTAAAAAAAGAAAATTAAAAAAATTCTAATAGATCATTTTCATTTATTCTATTTTAAGGTTTTATTTAAATTCCAGTTAATTAACATACAGGGTAATATTAGTTTCAGGTGTTGAATATAGTGATTCAACAATTCTATACATTACCCAGGGTTCATCACAACAAGTGCACTCCTTAATCTCCATCACCTATTTAACCCATCCTCCCACACATTTCCCTTCTGCTAACCATCACTTTGTTCTCTATAGTTAAGGGTCTATTTCTTGGTTTGCCCCCAAATCTCTTTTATTCCCCTATTCTCATTTGTTTTGTTTCTTAAATTCCACATTTGAATGAAATCATATGGGATTTGTCTTTCTCTGACTGACTTATTTCACTTAGCATAATACACTCTAGCTCCATCCATGTTGTTGCAAATGGCAAGATGTCATTCTAAGTAATATTCTGTGTGTGTGTGTGTGTGTGTGTGTGTGTGTGTGTGTGTGTGTGTGTGTGCGCGTACCACATCTTCTTTATACATTCATCAGTTGATGGACATTTGGGCCATTTCGATAGTTTGGTCATTGTAGATAATGCTACTATTAACATTGGGGTACATGTATTCCTTTATATGAGCACTTTTGTTCTTTGGGCAAATACCTAGTAGTACAATTGCTGGGTCATGGGTAGTTCTATTTTTAACTTTTTGAGGAATCTCCATACTGTTTTCCACAGTGCACTAGTTGGTTTTTCCACCAATAATACAGGAGGGTTCCCCATTCTCTACATCCTCACAAACACTTGTTTCTAGTGTTGTTGATTTTAGCCATTCTGACAGGTGTGAAGTGATAGTTCACTGTAGTTTTGATTTGTATTTCCCTGATGATGAGTGATGTTGAGCATCTTTTCATGTGTCTGTTGCCACCTGTATGTCTTCTTTGGAAAAAAATATCTATTCATGTCTTCTGGTCATTTTTAAATTGGATTATTTGGGTTTTTTTTTGTTTTTTTTTGGTATTGAGTTTTATAAGTTCTTTATAAATTTTGGATATTAGCCCTTTATTCAATATGTCATTTGCAAATATGTTTTCCCATTCCAAAGGTTCCTTTTAGTTTTGTTGTCTGTTTCCTTCACTGTGCAGAAACTTTTTATCTTGACAATGTCCTTTTTTTCATCTTTGCTTTTGTTTCTCTTGTCTCAGGAGACCTATCTAAGTAAAGTGTTGCCATATCCAAGGTCAAAGAGGGTCCTGCCTGTGTTCTCTCCTTGGATTTTGATGGTTTCTTATCTCACATTTAGGTCTTTCATCCATTTTGAATTTAATTTTGTTTCTGATGTAAGAAAGTGGCCCAGTTTCATTCTGTTGCATGTGGCTATCCAGTTTTCCCAACACCGTTTGTTGAAGACACTCTATTTTTTCCATTGGATATTCTTTCCTGCTTTGGTGAAGAATAATTGGCCATATAGTTGTGGGTTCATTTCTGGTTTTTCTATTCTGTTCTATTATCTTCGTGTCTATTTTTGTGCCACTACCATACTGTTTTGATCACTACATCTTTCTAATATAACTTGAAGCCCAGAATTGTGATGCCTCCAGCTTTGCTCTTTTTTTCAAGGTTGCTTTGGCTGTTTGGGGTCTTCTGTGATTCCACACAATTTTAGGATTGTTTGTTCTAACTCTGAAAAATATTATTGGTATTTTGATAAGGATTGCATTAAATGTCTAGATTGCTTTGGGTGTAGAGCGTAGACATTTTGACAATATTTGTTCTTCAACTCCATGTGCATGGAATGTCTTTCAATTTCTTTGTGCCCTCTTTAATTTCTTCACCAGTGTTTTACAGTTTTCAGTGTACAGGTCTTTTACCTCTTAGGTTAGGTTTTTTCCTAGGTATCTTATAGTTTTTGGTGTAATATAGAAGTAATTTTTATATGGTTTATATAGATACAGATAAATAAAACAACTTAAGATATCTTAAGATATACACACATATATGCCCTTTTTTTATACCTGAAAGTGCAATATAATAAATGCTAATACAAAATAATTGTCACATTATAATATGGAATATTTCAAATTTACATATTTTATAGTTCTATTATAATGAATATTTATACTTTTTTTTCTTCCCAGAGGTTAGAATGGCATATTTTAGGAAGGAATTATAAGAGTGGGAAAAGATTAGGATTGAGAGTCCCAACTATTCCACTTTTGGTCTGATATAAAAACATCATTTAATTTGTTAAAATATTCTTATTTATAAAACACAGATACCAAAATAGATGATTTCTAATGTTCCTTCTGATTCTAACATGTAAGAATGCTATGGTTCAATATGAATAGTTATTTGTGTATATAGTTTTAATACATCTCTGTATTATTCCAGGAAAATTTTTGACCATATTTTATGCAAGCTATGTAACAGAAGTATGGTCATGAATAGGTATTTCTTTTATCATGTAAAAAAAAAGGCTTAAATATACAGGTTCTAGCAACTTGTCAGTAACTAATAAGAGACTCAGTTCTGAATAGTAATTTTTAGCATGTTCTTTTCTCACAACCACAGTGTTTCATTAATGTGTTTTTTTCTTGTTGAATATTCTCAATTCCTTTAAATAAATTGTTGTTAATTAGTCACTTTATGCATATAATTTTCTTATTTTCATAATTATACTTAATTATGTTCCTAGCAAAATTTATGTAATCAAATAATTGCCATATGCAATTATATAAAAGGTATAAACATATTAGAAAAAATTCACAGAAGATGTATTTACACAAGACATTTCTTTTTCACTTCCAGTCATTGTATCATTTAGTATTGATTTTAACAATTTTTTAACTCACATCACTAGATATCAAAGAGAGATTTTAATCTTAAGGGAAAAATAGTGCTTTCTTGTAGAGATGGCATATTACTAAAATATATCCTAAGTTGAACACTCTAAGAAATATTACATATGATATACAGATTTTTCAGGAAAAATAACATTTTGCTTTAACCCTTAAAACTCCTGATTTTTAATGCATCAAATTCATTTTTAGTTGTATACATTCTTTTTCTTCTTTTTTAAAAAAAATTTTAATGTTTATTTATTATTGAGACAGAGAGAAACAGAACATGAGTGGAGGAGTGGCAGAGAGAGAGAGAGAGACATAGAATCTGAAGCAGCTCCAGGCTCTGAGCTGTCAGCACAGAGCCCAACATGGGGATCAAACTCACAAACCTGAGATCACGACCTGAGCTGAAGTTGGAAGCTTAGTGTTCTGAGCCACCCAGGCACCCCCAGTTCTATACATTCTTGTTTTATCTATACCTTTAATGGTTTGTATCACCAGAAAAAAATTAAAAAATAAATAAATGTATAAGTCATCTAGAACATATCTGACTTATTTTACACTTCGAGAAAATGAGGTCCTCGGAGTTTGAGTCAATTCACATGTTCACAAAACTAGTTATCAGCAGGGCTTATGCTAATAGAACTCCTGGCTGCTGGTCCAGACCTTTTAACCCTCTACACCACGAGCATATTCAGTTTAGCACTTAAACTGTTATATTTCAATGATCTGCTTTTATGTTTATGTCCTTCTCTTGACTGCAAAATCTCTGAAGACAGAAATTAGGTCACCACCATTATATTCCCCTGGAGCCTAGAAGAATGCCTGAAACATAAGCATAATTCCTCAACATACAGTTTTTTTTTTTTAAAGCTTTTCATTTCAAGATTTGACCTTTAAAAGAAATGTCCCCTCACCTGTCAGGTACACAATAAATGTTGTCTTACTGACAATTAGTTGAATACCGAACTATAACATAGAGACTAAATATTTGAAACATGTATTTTACTTGGCTTTAAAAAATATAAAAAATTCATATGTACATGTGTACCCAAAACTCATGCTGAATGGTAATATTAGCTAGAAGCACAGAGTATTATAAATCCTCTGACGTTTCCATGGCAGAACTGTTGAAATGATGAGCTTTCGGTTCTATCAAAATTATCCTAGCTCAAACTCTACTGAAAGAAAAACTAAAGAAATAGCTTATGGGTGAAAGATTAGCAATGACCATATATATTTTCATTAGCTGCAGCATCGATATTTTCTTTTGAAACATTTCTATTTAAAACTACATGTGTATTAGCACTTGGATATAAGTAAATGTGTTTGAGTTTCTATTCTGAAAGTTCCACAGAGTAGATTTGTTTTTATTTTGTTTCTGCTGAGAAATTCACAAAAAGTTAGTAAGTGATTGATGCTGAATCAGTAACAAGGCTGAAGGCCTTAAGGGCATATAGCCCTAGTATTTGCAAATGAGAAATAAAGCATTATCCAGGGCCTTATACAGAGATTAGGCAGAAGGAGGGATTAAACTAAGACTCCAGTGACTCTTACACTTCAAATGTCCTTTCTGTAGGATGTAACTTTGGCTTCAGGATGAAGGTATAGGGAAGGGAGAACCCAAGGCCTTTTGACTCCTCTACTTTGTAAGTTGCTCTTTTGACCAAGGCTAAAGTATAAATTTAAGCCTCATCCTGTCATTAGTGGGAACACGTAACAAGTATCAATGAACAAAATAAGTAAATACTCTTAACATGCGATGTGCATCTGCTACATCTTTGGAAGTCAATATTTTTTGGTGTAAAAATGTATTTACATTTCAAAGAATAGCTTCAATTTTCATTCCATGCACACTTCTGCCACACACTAATTTCTCACTGCTGGAGACCAAACCAAGGTGCAACCAAAAAGTCTTTTTACTCAGCAGGAAGAATTGCATAATGTCAAATACTTTGCTGTTTTAAATTCAAAGGTTTTTTTTTTAATATTTAAAATATACACTCCTTAAGGGATGAGTCTGCTCAATACATTGAAGATATTGAGTATTTATGATAATAGTAATGATTCCCAAAACTATTGTTATTCAAAGGCAACCACTAGGAAGGCTATATTATCATCTCTGTTCATTGATAACAAATAGTTAGACATAGCTCCTGCCCTCAAAGTGCTTACTATGAGCATAAGGGAGACAAAATGTTACTTTGCATTGACATTAATCCTTTTGCCAAGTTTAACTGCTGAGTATAATTCATAGTGTCTTAGAAACTTTATATGTAGCAGGAGCCAAATACCCACTCAGAAGCCTCAAATAAACATTGCTATGTTAGTATATTTTTGTAATTTACATTATCAGTAATCAGAGAATATTGATTTAAAAAATCAATACTGTACTAATATCTGTTAACTTTACATTGAATTCTAACACATTTTTGGCTGGTTAACATTTGATAATCCCAATCAAAGGGATTTAAAAACTTTTCCTAGGATTTACCATAGCAATATCCAAAGCAAACAGTGTGCCACCCAGTTGGCCAGGCAACTAAGCCATGTTTCAGCTGAGGATTTTTTAAAAACTTCATTATATGAACATTTGGTGTCTCCTATAAACTGACAATCCAGTTTGTAAGAGATACATTATGCAAATTAGGAAATTAGCAACAAACTACTTCTGATGCTCATCATTACTATCTTGTTCTTCAGTTCAGATTTGCAAAAGTGCAGTAATGCAGTAAAATCTATCAACGGATGTTTTGTTACCACTATTAATGGACAATATTTTATTGTAATGTCAAATTTAATACAAAACCCGGGAATTTACAATAGCATACATTATCCTACACAATCTAATATAATTCAATTTCCTTTGTCCTATGAGAAAAACAAAGGCAAAATATATCACAAACATATTCACTTCAACTCAAACTTTCCTGTTTATTAAATATTCAGTCAAATTTAGTATCATTCCAAGAGCTGTGAACCAGTTTCATATTCTTCAAAGGGAAATTGAAGAATTTTCAGTATTTACAATATTGGTGAACATTCTTTATCCACGCTTTTCTGCTCAATCTAATTTTAGGATCTCTCTTCTCTTCATTGACTGTTCCTATTGTTACTCCACACACTGATGCAAATGTCCCACACCAGAGGTAGCAAGAATATCAGGAGCCATGATTATAAATGTGTATTCAATTTTTTTCCTTTACTGTACACTTGTTTATCCTTGTCTTTGTATGTCCCTGTGATCATAAGTTCCTCTGCCTAAATTCAACAACTAAGTCATAACTGATTGTATTTAGAACACCCTCACTAACAACCTAAAATGCCTGTACTGAGCTAAAAATCTACAATGCACAAAGACAAAGAAAACCAGATCACATGTTTGATGCATAGTGAACTGAAGACAAGAAGCTGCTAACCAGCTTCTCATATAAAATCGTTCTGAAATGCACTTTAGAAACATGGTTTGTGTTTTACTTTTGTTTTAACAGTTTTATTTAGTTGTTTTCTTAGTTGTTTATTTTAGTTGTTGTTTAGTTTGTTTGTTTCAGCAGCCAAAGTACTTTTATAAAACTCATTGGTGGAAAGCACAGAGACAAAGTGGAAGTGTCCAACAAAACTGATCCTCCTTGAAAAAACTCTTAAGAATCACCAAGAAAACATCATAAGATAATTTGCATTCTCTAACTGATTGAAATTATTATGTTGCTGTATTCAAAGAATTTGACAATGTATTTTTCCGACAAAGAATCGTATCATATGGAGTTTCAAACAATCATCAATCTTTCATTTAGTGTTTTGTATTTTAAAATGTCTAAAATATACAGAAAACTGAAACCATTGGGTTTTTCCGTGACTCCAGGGGAAAACAAACTCATCTTCTTAGTAAAAAAAGATATACAAATGTTCATTCCACATTGAGAAATTTCCAAACGTTCTGTCAAGAACTACAGATTCTTCTAGTTAGATATATTGTGGAATAACAATACAGAACTAGAAGTCTCTTTAACCTTGCTGCTTAATGTATTAGACGGGGCTATATTTTTCTCAAGCTCAAATGGAGGCAAGTAAAGACACACCTTTCTCTTTACAGACATGTGACTATCTAGAAAGCTATTTGGACATTTGGCTTCTGAATAATCTTTCAGTATATTCATTTATAAGATGTAAAGATACATAAGATAAATAATTATTACATCTGTATAAATAATGAAAATATAACATTTTTAAAATCAGTAATTTGAAGCTTTGTCATGAATTATTTTCATTCCTCTTCATTATCCCAAAATGTATTATGTAATTACTTCTTACTTTTAGATTCTAAAATAAACCAAGAAAGAATTAAGTAATTGGATGAAAATACTATAAAAGAGAAATAGACTAAAGAAATCTGAAAAATTGCCTTTCTAATTTAATGAGTATTTATCTATGGCATTTAGTAAATTCATTAGTAGACAGTATATAACACAAATCTACCAAATTAAGAAGAAAAAACTATAAAGAATGACTTTCTTTCTAAATTTAGGACAAGCAAGGAGAGTCAAACAGACTCCCTATTTCCAGGTTTAGTATGCAATTCATAAATGTATAAACAAAAACATGATGAGGGTTTTCTTCCTGTTGTTTCAATTAACTTAAGTTACTTGTGGAACATGCTGGGTCTCCTGAGGTTTGAAGAACATGAATGTTGTAAGAATACATTTACTCTTAAGGAGCTTTTGTTTCCAAATTCTGAGTCTTTTTAGAGTGAATCATTTTCATGTTTTTCTACGTTCCCATCAATCAATTCTACCCTTAATAGTTTCATTATATGGCTTTGCATATAAAGCAAGAAAAAAACCAACTGCTTTTTTTTTTTTTTTGGTAACTAAGGAGGTATTTGATCACCAGCTAAGGGCACTTAAACTGACAACATTTTCTGGTTTTCTTATACATGAAACATTTTTATTTCAAAACTAAAATTGCTAAAACTTTAAAAATTGCTAGTTTGGATTTCTAAAAGGAAAAAAATATGTGAATTTAAAATATAATTTTATAAAAACTATATTAACTACCAACACTCATATTTATTTTAAAAGGTATACCAGGGCACCTAGGTGGCTTAGTTGATTCAGCATTGGACTACGGTTCAGGTCATGATCTCACAGTTCATGGGTTCGAGCCCCACATCAGGCTTTGTGCTAAAAGTGCAGAGCCAGCTTTGGATTCTATCTCCCTCTCTTTCTGCCCCTCACCCACTCACACTTTCCATTTTTCTCTCAAAAATAAACATTAAATTTTTTAAATGTATATCAACATTATTTCTAAAAAGAAATTTGGCTCAATTGTGGATGCATTAACACTTTCAAGCCACTGTGGCCTGATTAAATAAAAATTTAAAAAGGTGTTCTGATGTGACAAAGTGACAGAAATACTCTAAAAACTAAAGATCAAACATTCTGCCTATTATCTAATGGTATGAAGTTGCTCACATATAAAGGACAATGCCATATTCTCAACCACTGAGTAGAGTATTAATAAGTAAAAGTCCATTACAACAAGTGCAAGAAGTCAAATCAGGGGGAAAAAAATCCCAAGTTGGTTTCTTTGTGACTGTATTCCCTGTTATGAATCTTGTTGATAAATATCAGTAGTCATAATAGTCCATTCAATAGGGAATTCTGTTCTCCATGAATGCAAGACACACAATCATGAATCACTCTGTTGAAAAACTGTACTTATAAAAAAAGCAGTATCAATAAGACGAAAATAAAAGGATAAAAATTTCCATCAAAACTTAGAGATAAAAAAGTCACACCTGGGGCACCTGGGTGGCTCAGTCAGTTAAGCCTCCAACTCTTGGTTTTGGCTCAGGTCATGACCTCACAGTTCATGAGATCCAGCCCCATGGCACGTTCTCAGTGTGGAGCCTGCTTGGCATTTTCTTTCTCTCTCCCCTTCTGTCCCTCTCTTTCTCCTTCCCTCCTCAAAATAAATAAACTTAAAAAGATATACCTACAAAATTAAATAAATAGCTTTCATAGAAGTGCATATCCTATTTTAGAAGTCATATCATCGAAAAACTACAGAATGGGGGCAACTAGGTGGCTCAGTCGGTTAAGTGTCTGACTTTGGCCCAGGTCAGGATTTCATCATTTGTGGGTTCCAGCCCTGCGTGGGGCTGTGTGCTGACAGCTAGCTCAGAGCCTGGAGGCTGTTTCAGATTCTATGTCTCTCTCTCTTTCTCTGACCGTCCCCTGCTCATGCGCTCTCTCTCTCCGAAATTAAAAAAAAAAAAAAAAATTAAAAAAAAAAGAAAAACTACAGAATGATAAATGTCAGAAAAGAAAACTTTCCCATAGCTGGCATCTTCTAAGGATTCTGAAATAACTATGAATTCTGGAGTTTAGGAAAATTAACTTTCTTTCACTACGTAACTATCACATCATTTTATAGGATAAATTTCATGCAAACATTTCTCAAAAAGATTCGAATCAAATTTTGCACACAGTTGTAGTAGCCTCCATTCTAGCATTGTGTAAGGTGCTAATTTTGATATCACATTTTAAATTGAAACACAACCAGCTACACTAGTTTTGTAGCACAATGAAAATATTGTTTTTTGAAGTCCTTTCATAATATCCTTTGAAATATCTACCTGAGAAATAAGCACCCACTTGAACTCCCAAATCCTAATATCCACGATTTTTTGCTTATTTGCAGAAGCAATTTCTTTCTTTCTTTTTTTTTCTCTTGCTCATTATTTCTCTTGCTCATTATTTCATTTAATCTATGAAGTGGGTCATATTAACCACATTTTATCTATGAGAAAACAAGACTAACAAAGGTTAAATTTTCCTAGTTGCATACAGCTATTATTGTAAACTCAAATTAAGACCTTTCTGAGTCTGAGGCTCATGGTCTTAATTCCTTCCATATATCATCTCCTGAGTTTATACAATATGAGCTTCACTGTTTTTCTCTTTCAATCCATCTTTTTTTCCCTTCCACAGACACTTGTGCTCTACTCAAGGGATCTGACTCTCCATTTGGTAAATATAGATTTTGCTATGACTCTTCCTTTTCCCATAGTGTTTTCTCTTGCCTCTCCCACTCAGATAGGCAGGTTCGAATGCTTAAAGGAAAATGCAAAATTTGAACTCTTTCTTGAAGTCCCGCCCCTTGAAAGTATGACCTCTACTTTGGCTAAAACCTTGCTGCCCTCTTCCAAATGTCTGTGTTTATGTTATCTCTTTCCCTTCTCAAGAGCTTCTTCCTGGAAGGATGGTTTTATCTGGATCCTCTAAGAAGCAGATACCAACACAGTATTAAATATGTAAGAATTTTGATCAGGGAGGAAAGGCTGGGATTTGTATTAGACACCAAGTCTGGTAGAGACAAGGAGGGAAGTTTGGACAGAAGCTTCCTAGAGTGCACAGTCTAAAGAAGGTTTAATAAGGCCATTGGGGAGTCATCAAGCTGGTCAATGAAGAGGTCCCTATTTCCTAGGAAGAGGTTTACTTTAGAATCCTTGCTGCTCTCTGTCATAGGCTAGAAGCATCCCTTGGAAAGAATAGCCTGGGGACAAATATGGCAATGGACTTCAAAGCATAGTATCTGGAAATCCCGGTCAATTATATACCCTGATTAGTTATGCTCCTTATAACTGGAAGACTGCAAGGAGCATTCATAATACTGCCAAGAAGAAAAATTCCCAGCTGGGCCACTTATGAGCTTTGTCACGTTGGGAAAGATGCTGAATTTTTCTGAGTTATTTTGTAAGAGTAGAACTATTATAGAAAATAAATGTGATAAATTATGTGAAGTACCTACTGCAGGAACTATTAAAAAACATTAGTTGTTTTTATCTTCTCTAACATTCAGTAGATTACCTACATATATAAAAGTCACTTAATAATGTTTTAAAATTATTCTGTTTACATGTATAAATAAATGTATTGATACATAAAGTTATACCCACATGTGTATATGGATAGAATAAATTGAGCCTTTGTTTCTATCTCTCCATTTAGAATTTATTTTCTTAAATGGCTTTTTTTCTTTCTTTTTTTAAATGTTTACTTTTCAGGGAGAGAGAGAGAGAGAGAGAGTGCATGTGAGCAGAGGAGGGGCAAAGAGAAGGAGACAGATGATCCAAAACGAACTCTCCATTCACAGCAGACAGCCCAATGTGGGGCTCAAACTCATGAATCATGAGATCATGTCCTGAGCTGAAGGCAGATGCTTAACCAACCTGAGCCACTAAGAAGCCTCTCCATTTAAAGAAGCCTTCTAATAAACTTCATGTTTCATCTTTGAATGAAATTTTTCCTGGTAGAATCTATATTATTTGCTTTATTTCTTCCAACAGAGATACTTGCACAAATAAAGGTATCAGACTGAAAAACCCTGCATCTTAAAAACAAATAATAATCATTGTAAAGATAATTATTAATAATAAACCTTTTAACCTCCTATATTCATCCATCCATTCATGTAAACATTCATTCAACAACTATGTAATACTCTATTCCAAGAACTATGCTAGGGAAGCAGAAACAAACACTGCTCCTATCTTCATTTCACTTACATTCTAGTAGGGAGAAAGTCATTAACCAAAGGATCACATAAACAAATGTGAAACTGCAGTGGCAACAATGCTATGAAGGACAAGTGCAGCGTATAAGGAGAGCTCACCATGGGCAGATTGGATGGAGTTGGAGTGATTGCCAATTGCTTTCTGGACATTGTGCTACTAGCCCTAAAGAAGGAAGAGTTTATAAGGTAATGAGGACAGGAAAGGATGTTCCAAGCAGAGGAAAAACATATACAAAGCCCAGTGGTGGAAAGATGGAAGACGTTTCACGTGTGGGAGACAGTTCATGTGGAGAACAAATAGGAGGAGAGTAGGTTCAGAACCTGGAGAAAATAGGAGGGGCCATGTGTGAACATAACGACTATAACTGTCCCAAAGGACTAAACCTGAAAAATAGACCCAGATCCCACTCTTGAGATTTTTATCACACTCAGTGGTCCATCACTGTCCATTTTGTTATATTTGTTTTTAGTCACTCATTTTTAAAAAAATAAAGTAAATATAAGGAAATACAGTTAAAGAAAATGTCAATCAGCCATTTGAAAAACACCCAACAGTATTTAAATGTCATTACAAATATGATCATTAAATGAGATCATTACAAATGTGATCTTTAAAATGGGTTTTTTTAAGCCTCTTGCTGGTTCTATCTGTATATACATCCAATATCTGATTTAATTATTTGACTACATGAAAAGTAGTTATTCAATAATATGAAAACATTATAGAAATTTTTAAAGCAATAAAATTATGCTATATACTAATCCTAATATCGAACCACAGAATAGAGTAACAAAAATGTCATTTGACCCACAAATGTTGAGATTCACAAATATTCTCATTTGTGCCTGAGGCAAAACAATGGAACCAATGCAGTTTTTGAGAAGAAAGAATAATAAAAAGGAGTAACCAACCACTGTCTCAGAGACCATCACTGCTAAGACATCCTTTGTATCAAAAGAGTCCTTTAAAAAAAAAAAGTACATACAGAGTTTTATATATAGTATAAACCTTTAGTTATTTTTCAGGGTCCTGTGCCTGCAGATTTGTGGCATGTGGCTCACTGGCTGATATGTTAAATCCCCCAAGTTACATCAGGCAGGCCCGAGCCCTGTTTAAGACAGAGTGAGACTATGCCCTCAGTCTCTTAAGGGAAGGGTACTACTAAGAGTTTACATAATATATATCCACCATCTCCCAGAAGAAATATGTAGTATTTTCCCTACTGCTATGTCTTTAGGAAAAGATCTGGACAGGAGGTAAGATGCACCAGAGTGGTTGTAGTGTGCATTTCTAAGAATTCCTCTCTGAAAACTTGTTGGAAAAGAAATAAACATTCAAAATAGTAAAGCAAAAAACTAAGCATAGATTAGATTAAACAAAGAAACAAACAAATATGTAAGTGCGAGTCAGATCACCAAATCTTCTGTGAAAACAAATAAAATTGACACAATGAACATTTGGAAAATGCCTATGTTTGTTGTTTCGTTTTCAGAGCCTTAGGAAAATTGGTTATTTTCTAAGGGTAAATAGTCTCTTCCTACATAGTATGTAATCCTTATTTAACCTAGTGCTTCCAATAATGCATTGGCATGATCTTGATTAAGAATATAATGTGGATATATTCTTATATACATTCATATTCACACAAGCCAAGGTTGAGAAAATAATAGCCTTCAACTTACCTAAAGCCATGATTAAAGTCTAGGACCTATTTTGAATAAAAAAAAAAAAAAAGCAGAGCAATCCTAGCAATGCTTAGCTTTAGCAGGGTCAAGAAAGGCCATGGTTGCTGTTAAGTGAGAATAAATAAAAATAATGGCAAGAAAGTGAAGCAGAAGAGCAGGAAGGAGAAAGAGAAAAGGAAGAGAGAAGAAAAGTCTCCAGACACAGATAGGGAGGAGAAGGGTAATCTATAAAGTTATTCAGTGACATCTGAACTCTGGAAATCAATTCTTTTTTTAATTTTTTAAACATTTATTTATTTTTGAGAGACATAGAGAAACAGATCATGAGCAGAGGAGGGGCAGAGAGAGGGACACACAGAATTGGAAGCAGGCTCCAGGCTCTGAACTGTCAGCAGAGCCCGACACGGGGCTCGAACCCACGAACCGTGAGATCATGACCTGAGCCGAAGTGGGATGCTCAACTTACTGAGCCACCAAGGCACCTCTGGAGATCTATTTTTGTTAGGTTCCCTGGATAAACCCATGCTTTCCCCATCAAGAGTTTTGTTTGTTTTGTTCTTTTAAATATTAGAGTGAGATGCCTGGGAAGACTGAGACATGTAATCCAAAGGGCAAAACTGCTTTCTGCCTTTACTCTGAAGATGCTCAGAAGTGAGTATGGAATTGGGCTGCCTGATTTTTTCCTTCCCTTCTTCTCTTCTCTTCTCTTCTCTTCTCTTCTCTTCTCTTCTCTTCTGTTTCTCCCTCTTCCTCTTCCTCTTCCTCTTCCTCTTCCCTTCCCTTCCCTTCTCTCTCTCTCTCTCTCTCTTTTTCTTTTTGTCTCCGTATCATTTAACACCATGTCTCCCTCTTTTGGCCCTTACTTCCCTACCTCTGTTCCCATTTTGACTCTGCCTAGACTTGATCATATCACAATTCTAGGCACTGTCTGCTGGCTTATTCTTAGCAGGTCCTAACAAGGGACCAAGACCCAGAAGATAATGCCAACTCCATAATTTCTAAAGAGATGGAGCAGGATATGGTGGGTATATGGAAGAATTTTTCTCTTGAAACTGTTCTTTTATACCACAGGAAAACTGTTTTTAATTGAATTATGTTTCTTGAGGTGGACTGAGGTCAGAGGGTAGCTTCAGCTCTGAGCCTATCTCCAGCACCTCTTTCACCAATGCCTGTTGCCTTTTATTTTAATTTCATGAACTATCACCTGTCAGTGCTTGCACTAGAGCCAGTGTGGTTAGATGAGTATAAAGATAAAAGCCTGATAACATTCTCTCACCATCAATCTATAAGAAGGCCACTTACATTGCTTTTAGGGAAGCAATGAAGACATATATTTAAGAAAATAAATCCAGGGGCACATGGATGGCTCAGTCAGTTAAGCATCTGACTCTTTCAGCTAAGGTCATGATTTCACAGTTCATGAATTTGAGTCCCACATCAGGCTCTGCACTGACAGCAAGGAGCCTTCTTGGGATTCTCTGTCGCTGTCTCTCTCTGCCCCTCCTCTGCCCCCCTCCCCCATGTGTGTGTCTGTGTGTATGTGTGTTTCTCTCTCAAAATAAATAAATAAATGTTTTAAAAATTTGGAACTAAATCCAGGTTTCCAATGCAAGGCCCATTATCATGCTTAGTTACTGAATCTTTGAACTCAGTTTACAATCACTTCTTTTTATTCTGTATCCTCTATTTTTGTCTTGATTTAGAACACAGGAACTTCCAACCTTAGGTAAATACTTTTAGATCCTACCAAAATTTCAAGAAAATTGATATCTTTTTTGCATCCAAATCTAAGAAACTTTAGAGGAAGATTAAGAAACTTTGCTTATAATCCAACTCTATATGTATTTATAATATATAAAATTTACTTTTTAAGTTTGAAAGCCTAAATGGTTAAAGTCTCAGTGTTTTGAATAATTTCCTCACTATAGAAATTATTAGTTTTTACAGTAGGTAAACAAAATATAGCTTAAGAAATCCTTGGTAGTTCTTACTGGGCACTAGGTTTTCAAAGTCCAGAAAGGAAAAAGGAGAAGCTTGGATAAACTAAATGAAGAAAACACTGCCATTTGCCATACCCACTGTCCCTTCCTTTAATTTCTCCCCTTTCTGTGAACATGCCTTTTGGATTCAGTATCAAATCAAACCTGCCAAATTTTGCTTTATGTACTTGCTGAAGTCTTTTGTTCCTCAAACCTCAGATAAATCTGTTAAATTGTTTAGAATACAATGGAGTTACAAATACTCCTCACAGCAGCCTCATACCCCACTATTGAAACAAGGTATCTCACTCATAAAAATGTATAAAACTGAACAGTGCATACAATTTCACAGGCTTCCTAGTAATTCAAAACATTTGTAAATTCTATTTTTTCCCTGTGCACTGCCAGCACTCACAACAAATTAAATTCTCATTCAGCTGCTCTGCTAGGAAGCAAAACAAAAGAAGACTGGGCATGAACCAGAATGTCTTCCTTTTATGACTTTTTCTTACTCTTTATTTTGATGTTCTAAATGGATCTGCCCTTTGTATTTCAATAGGCATTATGGTTTTACTTGATTCTATGAGAAACCATGATTAAGGATGTTCCATCATGGCCTCCTCCCACAATTAACCATAGGGTTCACAACCCCTCCCCCAGCCCTGGAGTAACTGCAGGGAACAGTTCCAGGAGCCCAGTGGGCCACAAAGTGGAGGTTCTTTCTCATCTGTACAGTGGCCACAGCATGAGAGCATTGGTGGGCATCTGATGCCAAAATTCTGGATGGAGCCTTCTGTGGATGTGCTCCTCTGACCGCCTCTGTTTTGCAAAGAAATTCCAGGAAGATAAATAACAAAATAATGATGCTTTTTAGTCTCAAATAAAGTGGCATTTATAATTTCTTAAATAGCATACATATTAATGGTAGAAGTAACCATTTTTGAACAATAACTACCTGTAAGGCACTGTGCTGTCTTGGAGACTATTTAATTTCATTACTTTAACAGTTCTGTAAGGAGGTAGATATTGTAACCATTTTATGGAAACTCAACAGAGAAGTTGAGTCCCTAAAGCACATAGTCACATGTTCTGGTTCCATAATTTGAACGTGAAGCTCTCTGACTCCAAAGCCTTCTTAAGTGTATAGTCACTTATTAATCATGACAATATTACATTGATATAAAGCAGAATCCAATACCAAAAATTCACTACCATGAACCATGAAATTTCCTGAGTCACTAAATGAAGTCACTTTAAAATGTCATTTATATAAAACCAAGCAAAGATATTACCATTAGGAAAAAAGTAGTCACCTGAAGACTTTTAAGCCAAAGATCCTACACTGCCCACATGTACTAGAAATAAGAATACAAATCCCACCTGAATGTTAATATGTCACTACATGAAATCAGAGCTTATGGATCACATAAAGCAAATTAGGGTTCCCTACTCAATCATTCAGGTGTCCATTCTTCTCAACAAATCTTACCAGACATGACTGTTTTTAGCATTTTTCTGAGATATTTGAGATATGCAGAGATATAGCTCCTGTCTTGCAAATAAACTAATAGAAGAATAAGACAAATGCCCATGAGAAGTTAAGTAATGATACCAGTCACTATTCATGCCAGCCAGATGACAAAAATAATAAACAAAATGGGAATACAGCAGAGAGAAAGCAATTGCTTTGGGTTCCTGGACCAGAAATACTTCAGGGACAGACAGAGGTAGAAGGAAGAGTAAAAATAATCATGCAGAGATAGACTGAGCATCGTGTGTTTAGGAGACCATAAGTAGAGATGGAACTGACAATTCAAGCTGAGTGTTCATACTGGAGATGCACAGTGATAAGCTTCAGAACGTAGCCTGGAGCCAAACTGTAAAGTCTTACCTGTCTCAATAAAGGAATTTAAACTGATTATAATTAATGGAGAAGGGGTGCTGAAGATATTGCAGCAGAGACTGATATGACAAAGGCACTATTATAAGATTACCCTGGCAGCAGTGTTTAGAATGTATCGGATGCCAGAGACCAAAGCCAAGAAGACTAGTTTGGAGACACCTTCAAGTAATGAAATATGAGGTGAAGTTCAGGGAAGGGAAATGAAGAGAATGAAGTGGCAGTGTGGCAAAGCATACTCTGTGCTTACCAGGTTCTCCTTCCTTCTCTTCTTCATGGGTGCACATTCCCCAGTGAGTTCTAAACTTTGAACTGAAAGCAGAATAAGTATAAGTTCTGGAGGTTTCTCTCTTTTCCCTGCTGTAGGAACCTAGAAGCTCCATGTTGAGATGACAGCTTCACAAAATGCTAGCTGAGTGTCTCCTTAAGTCACTTCTTGAAGACAGTGTCCTGGGGAACCATTGAGAATACAGCAGACTTTGTAGGAGCAGAAACATGTATACGTTAAACTATTGATGGATTTAGGGTTCATTATTCAGAGTCTCATCTCTTCTTACTAATACAAAGATAACTGTCAGAATTGATAGCTGTGCTCAGGGATTTTGAGAACCCTGACCTTGTAAGCAAACCTAAAAATAGGTAGGGACCACAATTTGTCAGTGACTTAAATAACGACACTAACACATTACATTTAAAGATTTTCTATAGAATAACACGTCATCTACATAAAGCAAAGGTTTGACTTCCTCCTTACTGATCTGGATGCCTTTTATTTCTTTGTGTTGTCTTATTGCTATAGATAGGACTTCCATTACTATGTTAAATAACCATGGTGAGGGGCGCCTGGGTGGCTTAGTCGGTTAAGCGTCCGACTTTAGCTTAGGTCATGATCTCAAGGTTCGTGGGTTCGAGCCCCGCGTCGGGCTCTGCGCTGACTGCCAGCTCAGAGCCTGGAGCCTGTTTCAGTCTGTGACTCCCTCTCTCTCTGACCCTCCCCTGCTCACGCTCTCTCTCTCTCTCTCTCTCCTAGAAATAAATAAAACATTAAAAATAAATAAATAAATAACCATGGTGAAAGTGAACATCCTTGTCTTATTCCTGATCAGAGAGGAAAAGCTCTGTTTTTCCCCATTAAGGATGATATTAGCTGTTGGTCATTCATATATGCCCTTATGATGTTAAGATATGTTCCCTCAACCCTACTTAGTTGAGAGTTTTTATCATGAATGGATGTTGTACTTTGTCAAATGCTTTTTCTGCATCTATTGAAAGAATAATATAGTTCCTATCCTTTCCTTTATTGACATGGTGTATCACACTACCTGATTTGTGAATATTGAACCACCCTTGCCACCCAGGAATAAATCCCACTCGATCATGGTGAATGATTCTTTTACTGTTGGATTTGATTTGCTAGTATTTTGTTGAGAATTTTTAAATCATGGATATTGGCCCGTAGTTCCCTTTTAAGTAGGGTCTTTATCTGGTTTTGGTATCTGGGTAATGCTGGACTCAAAGAATGAATTTGGAAGGTTTCCTTCCTTATCTATTTTTTTAATCATTTTGAGAAGGATGACTATTAACTCTTATTCAAATGTTTAGTAGAATTCCCTGGGGAAGACATCTGGCCATGTGATGATTGGGAGGTTTTTGACTATTTATTCAATTTCTTTACTGGTTATTGGTCTCTTCAAGTTTTCTATTTCTTCCTGTTTCAGGTTTGGTAGTTTACATGTTTCTAGGAATTTTTCCATTTCTTCCAGTTTCTACAATTTGTTGGCATTTAGTTTTTTATAATATTCTCTTATAATTGTGCTTCTGTGATGTTGGTTTTCTTTATTTTCTCTCATTTGTGACTTTATTTATTTAAGTCCTTTCTCTTTTCCTTTTGGTAAGTTTGGCTAGGGGCTTATCAATTTCATTAATTTTTTCAAAGAACAAGCTCCTGGTTCCACTGATCTGTTCTATCAGTTATTTTAATTTCTATATTATTTATTTCTACTCTCCTCTTTATTATTTCCCATATTCTTTTAGCCTTAGGCTTCATTTGTTCTTTTCTTAGCTCCTTTAGATATAAGGTTAGGCTGTTTCCTGAGTTTTTTTTTTTTTTTTTTTTGCTAATTGCTATAGATTTCCTTCTTATGACTGCTTTTGCTGCATCCCAAATGTTTTGGACCATTGTGTTTTCATTTTATTTGTTTCCATGCATTCAATGGAACCACTAGTCAGTTCATTATAATTCCTTAGTTCCTACACCTATAAATATTTTTACTCTTGGAGTGTCTAAAAGAAAGTAAATAGGGTGACACAAGGTGAGATTATACTAACTCAGTTCCAATTTACTCAAGTTCATATGCTGGTGTCCATACATGCAAGCAAGTAATCTGAGTTACATGGTTTTCCAATGCAGAGATTTCAGGCATACAAGGTCTAAAAGCAATTATATATTTCTTTTTTTTTTTTTTTTCTGCCAGAAAGAATGTATCTGCAAGGCTCCCAGCAGGATTAAAAGAACAATCTGTGATAATGAGATAGTATAAAACTAAGTAACCCATATGGAAGTTAAATCCATGATCTTGGGTGTATTAGGTCTGAGCTTTAACCAGCAGTGCTAATTATGAAAACAATAACTGGACAAGGTATGATTAAAAACTTTCATCTGAAAACTACACCTTGAACTGTATCTTTATTTTAGACAAGACCTAGCCTGAACTAGTTCTGAAAGCCCTGACAAATGACCTTCTTAGAGTTGTGGATGAGTGCCAAATGCCCATACTGATTCTATGCTACATTAGGTCACTGGCATTTTCCAACAGGACACCTACAGATTCTCTACATAGGACACGGATATTAAAATGCCCTATACATATCAAAATATTTAACAGCAACATGTCACTTTGGATGGCATTTTAAATTGGCTTCTGAGGGGTCTTTTGTGGGGAATAATCAAGGGGTGGAGATATCATTACACTAATCCTGTTCACCAAACCCAAAATGTATCTCATGTGGTCATGGAAACTATTTGTTTTAATTCAAAATTAATTAAGTCTGAGTTAGAGCAGAAAGGGAGTGGTCTCATAGCTTTAATTGCAGACATTCAATACAACACGAAGACTGGCATCCCAGTGCTTGGCCTTGAATTTCTGCCATCAAAACCATTAGTCAATTCAGAGACAGAGCTTGAACACTTGACTGCCTACACTCAGCCCCATCTGTTATGTGCACTATTGCCAATACATAGTCAGATGCGCCAATGGCACCGTTCATCAATGGTTCTTATGAAGCATGCAGGATGCCTGTCTACTTCCACCAAAGCCACATGGTGTCATCTTTCCTACTGGAAGAATAATCTATCTAGAAGCCACTAATTTATACTTGCTTATTCCTTTCTTATTTAAAAAAAAAAAAAAAGTAGAATATATGACCTCAGCACAAGGAACTCAGGGTTTGAGCCAAGCAAGAATGATAAAATTAGGAAGTACTGAACAAATGGATTAAAATGTATACTGAGAAGAAACAAAACTATCAAGATGAAAAACAAAAATGAAACATCAAAAACACAGAAAGACAAGATCTAAATAAGTATTTTTAGACCACTTTAACTGAAATCTAATTTATTTAGACTTTAGGTCTAACAATTGATAAAATTATATTCTAAACCTGTGGTTCTTAACATGTTAGAAATATCAGGGGAATTTTTTAAATCTCCAGATGAATAGGTATCATATGTCCTCCAGACCAATTAAATAAAAATCCTGAGATGGGATTAGACATTAGGAATTTTTTTAAGTGTTCCTAGGAATTCCAATGAATAGTCCTGTTTGGGACCTACTGACTTAAACAAAAAAAGGCGAAATCAGTTTTTAAGCCACTGTTGCTTCTACTACAACTGATTCATTGCGCCACAAAAAAGGAAATAAGTATCCTTAAACTTATATATTAGGAAAGACAACTTAAAAAGGTTGAAACATTTGCCTAAGATTACATAACTTATATAGACTATGGAGCAGGGGCTTAGAACAGAGCCCAATACTGACTGAAGGACAGTTTGACCAAATACACTGAAGTCTCTGGGTGATATCATGGAGGGACTGGCTGAGTAGAGGGTAGAGGTGAGTCTTTGGACTGAGGGGAGCTCTGATAATAAATATTGCTTTATGCCCATTTGCACAGTGATTTCCACCATTTAGAAATTTCTTTGCGTTATGCCAAGGTAATCAAAAGTTCCCAAATACAATGCAACAGCTACAATAATAATCAGTGTTATTGTTATTATAGCTACCAATTATGAACCTGTTATATGTAAAATTCTATTTTAGTTACTTTACATGTATGACTTTGACTCTATTACATCCTACAAGGTAGATATCAAAATCTTCATTTAATGGTTGATAAGAGGCTTATAAAGGTTAAATAACTCTCCCAAAGTCATATAATTAGTAAATGGCAGACCCACAAGAGAGCTGGCTGTATGCTCTTTTTAAATTTTCATATTGCATTGCATAGAGAAACTAAATATTTTAATACAATTACTCTCCATTATTAGTAGTTTCATCATGAACTAAAGTCATAAGACATAAGACAGGCGAATGAAGGCATAGGTGGGTTGTGGGAGATTTGGTGGTTTTAAAATATGGTCACTAATTATTCAATATTCTTCCCTTCAAGAGAGCTTGATTTTCCTTCCTTTGAAAGTGAACTGGACTTGCTTCCAATTAATAGAGTATGGAAGAAATAATGCTATATGACTTCTAAGACTCCATGACAAAAGGCATCATCACTCTTAGAAAAGCCAGCCACCCTAATAAAAGGCCTCCTGCCAACAGCCATGTGATGGAGTCGTCCTGGAAGCAGGTATTTCAGCCCCAGTCAAGCCTTCACATGATTCTAGCCTCCATCAACAGCTTGACTGAAACATCTTGAGACATATGGAGACAGAAATGTCCAGGTAAGCTATTCCCCAATTCCTGACCCACAGAAACTGTGAGCTAATGTTTTTATTTTAAGTCACTAGATTTTGCAGCTGTCTGTTACATACCAATTGATAACTCATATAGGAAAAACAACTACAGAAGACAAATAATAAAAGGTCAAGATAATGGGGCTCAATGATGTATAAGAATAAACAATCTTGAGGCACTTGGGTGGCTCAGTTGGTTGATCGTCCGGCTTCAGCTCAGGTCATGATCTCATGGTTCATGGGTTTGAGCCCCTCATCAGGCTCTGTGCTGACAACTATCTGTTGGAGCCTAGGGCCTGTCTTCAGATTCTGTGTCTCCCTCTCCCTCTGAACCTTCTCTGCTTATGCTGTCTCTCTCTCAAAAATAAAAAGAAAACATAAAAAAAAGAATAAACAATCTTGAGAACCCAGAGATACCAGGAGAGTACTAGATAACTGTCTAAGGATATGGGAAGGAGTTGGGGTAAAGAAAAGGCAATGGTGGGGTGTCATAAACTGTTTACAGTAACTCTTTTCTGAAGGAAAGAAAAACATATTAGTGTGAGGGTGAATTCATTTTCCCAGGTTATTACAGAGTTTGACAGCACTGCATATGACATACTAAAAGCCACCCAAGCACCTAAAGCAATAATGCATCATGCAAAGTCAAGTAAAGTCTTTTTTGTTATTTTACACAGTGTAATAAGACAGGTCATGATAATATAATGTTATTAATGTAGGCGGAATTATTCTGAGGCTAATCATTACATATAACATGCCTTTACCTATTCATCTTAAGGCAAAATGTTATTACATTATTACATCTTGACAAGTGACTGCATCTACTGCAAAGAGATACAGATTTTAAGGTTCATTTTTTTTTGTTTTGTTTTCCTTGTTCAGGCTTTCAGAATGTCCAGATTCTATACTCAATCCCCCTCTGAATTCCAAACACTATGTCCTAGAGAGTCTGATAGGGAAACACTGGGAGATAATAGGATATACTGATTTTGTTCTTGCCAGTAAATCACCTCCCCAGGTAATTGTTCTTATAATAAAAATGCCAACTGAGTGGCAAGTCTCTGCACACACACACACAAAAAGTTGTATTTTGTCCCTGTTGTGCATCCAGTACAAATTTTAAAATCACAAGAAAGAAGAAAGATGAAATAAACTCCTGCTGAAAAAAAAAATAAAAGAAGGAGAAAAGGAAATAATTTCAGGGGATTCTTAGTAATGCACCTCTAGTGTTGCAGTTGATGCTATAAAATATAGATAGCTAGTGTTTCCTTAAGAAAATGAACTGATCACACCAGTGACTGATAATCCAATCTCTGTCCAATGGGATAATAGGACTTTGTTCAGTGATGGTCATTTGTAACATCCCCTTTCAGAAATATATAGTAATGTCTATGGCAGGACTTCCCAAAGGTTAAAAAGAAAAAGAAGGCTCCCTTATTTTCCTTACTGTCCCTATACTGTCAGCCTCTAATCCTATTTGCCATGAACCAAAGAAGAGAAAGAAAAAGGACAGAAGTGGGTGAACAAGTAAGACTGGAAAGGAGAGGGGGATGGAAATGAGTGTAAAAAAGTAAACCCATAAGCTTTGGAGAATGTTCGGTAATCATTTTTTCATCTCCCTATAGCTGTGCTTCTTAACCTCCACTTCTAAGCCCAGTGATTTCACTACAATAAATCCAGTTGTGGTTTCCTCAAGAATGGACTGAATATGCTCTGGCTCTATGATCTGTGACTGAACATCAAATCAACCCTATGGGTGTTTGGTTTTGCAGCCAGGCACTTTACCCCATTCCCAAGATCAGCCTCCATCAAGATCACATTCCATATACTTGAACCCTTCTGTTGAGTTCTGTGTTTTAGACCCTCAAAAGCAGGCTACCACCTTACTCTCACTACATTACCATCTCCAGTGACTATAGATGTGTAGTCCTTATCACTGCCTCTCATGGATTCTACATCAATACATTAAATACCACTCTCTGCCAACACCCTCAACAAGCAACAGTCTTAACAAATGCAAGCCATTTTTAGCTAGATTTTACAGAAAGACTAGGATTCATTGTAATGGCTCATTCTCTTCCATGCCTACATCTCACTTCCTTAATTACAGATAACACCTTCTTTTAGACTGTGTATTCTACTGTTACATACTAAGTCATATCTTGAAATATAACATTTTCCTTAGTTAATGTGAAGAAATTAAATTAAATCCATATCCAGAATATAAACAGGGAAAAGCTTTTCTTCTTCAGCCCATCAAATTTCAAATCCTGAGGCAGACGTGTTATCTTTAAAAAAAAACTATAACATTTTAAGAGACTTTGAGTGATTAATTGATTCACAAGTCCCAAACTAATGTTGAATCGAAAATAGCAATGGCATTTCTAAGTGCTGTACTGCATTTTCTAATACCAGGTGATGAATATCTGTGGAGTTTCATCAGACCAGCAGGGCTGACACCACTGGCTCTATTCTATATGCTCTACTGATTTCCCAGTTAACAATTATGCAATATATATTTGCTCATTCTCCATGCAAAAAGATCAAGATTGCCATTTAAGAACCCATCTTTGGGTAGGAGGGAAATCCTTAGAGATTCAGGAAAATATAATTTAGAATAAACTTCTGTCTTAAAATTAACTGCTGTTCTTATCCTCTCTCAGTAGCAATGCCCTCTTTCTTTGCATGATTCTGTTTCAAAATCAGTAGCCTACTAACCCCTCATGTCAGAACAAAAGATCTAGGATTAGAGAAGGGGAATTCAAATGCACTTGCATGATTACTTTTGATAAACCTTCATGTAACTTTTCTGCTACCCCAATACAAGGGTGGATATCAGTTACAGGAAAAAAAATAATGCGCCAGAAACTTGTCTTCTTCCAGTACATCAGGGACCAAGGACTAACAGTCCAAACATGTAGGTCTGAGAAATTGTATTACCATCAGACTCAATGTCTTGTCTACGACTTCTGTCCTTCCCAAATTCTTGTAATTTCAATTAAGTAAATCCCTACTATGGGCTCAGTTGGATCTACTTTCAGAACCAAACTTTGACTAAGTCTACTAACATATAAAATAGTCAGAAGAAGAAATCCAGGAGCAAGTCCCATAAAAATAAAAGTTTCTGTGGTAGGGAGGTGCTTCGCAGGTTTGAAAAGAGAAAGGAAGCCACTGTGGGGAGATGGAGATCAAGGTAATAGGAGCTGTGGGATAAGCAGAATAATGGCCCTCCAAAAATTATTACAAGCTCTGGAGTCTGTTAACCCATGGCAAAGGTATTTTACAGATGTCATATTACATGTTACATATCTTGAGATGGGGTGATCATCCTGGATTACACAATTGGACCCAGTTTGATCACTCAAGTCCTTAGGAGTCAAAAACTTCTTAGGCTGTGCTCAAAGAGAGATGCGACTATGGAAAAAAAGTCAGAGAGATGGTAGCCTGAAAAGGATAGATGCCCTATTGCTGGTTCTGAGGTGTAGAGGTCAATGTACAGAAACTAAAAAGAGAAGTTAAGAGTGGACCCTGGGTGACAGTCAGCAAGGAAATAGAGACATGTAGTCCTACAACCCTGTGGATTTGAACTGTGCTAACACCTTCATCAACAAAAAAGTTCCTTCCCTGGAAGCTCAAAATGAGCACAGTCGTGTTGCCACCTTGATCTTAGACCAGTGAGACCCATGTTGGACTTCCGACTATAACCTTAAGATAATAGATTTGTGGTGTTTTAGGCCATGTGTTTTAAGTGTATGTAGCTTTTAGTAATTTGTTATAGTAACAATATGTACCTAATACAAAACGAAGTAGCTATATACATGTGCCAAATCATGCCAGCTATGATAGAGCCTGTTTTAAAGCAATAGGAAGTCAATGATGAGTTTTAAGAAGGGAATAACTTTGTTAAAAGGTTACTGTGGAAAAGATGCTATGCTCCACACCTAATGTCATCAGGAAACACAACTTCAAACAATGAGATACTACTACACATCTATTAGAATGGCCAAAATCCAGAAACACTGACACCAAATGCTGATGAGGATGTGGAGCAACAGGAATGTTCATTCCCTGCTGGTGGGAATGCAAAATGGTATAGCCACTTTGGAAAATGGTTTGGCAGTTTCTTACCAAATTAAACATGCTCTTTCTATGTGACACAATCCAGAAATACCCCTCTACCTAAAGGCACTGAAAACTTAATCCCGTGCAAAAACTTGCACATGGATTTTATTACTTCTATTCATAATTGCTAACAGTCGGAAGCAATCAAGATGTTCTTCAGCAGATAAGTAGATAAACAGCAGTACATCCAGACAATGGAATATTAGTATTATTTATTTTATTTTTGTAAAGTAATCTCTACACCCAATGTGGGGCTCAAACTCACAAACATCAAGAATCACATGCTCTACCAACTGAGCCAATCAGGCACCCCAAACAATGGAATATTACTGAGTGCCAAAATGAAATGAGCTATTTTCTGGGATACTGCAAATCAAGTGATCACAAGGCACCAAAAGTCCAGATAAAGGAAAAAGCACTAGACTGGATATTCAGAAGCCTGAGTTTTAGTACCAGTTCCTCCATTGTCCAACATGTAATCTAGTGCACATCACTTCACCTCTCTGACTTATGTTGATTTACGGTTTTGTACGTTGCATAATAATCACTAAACTAAAATAACAAAACCTAAATGTTAACATTTGTAAAATAGCAATATGTTTATTTTAATAACAGAAATAATTGCAGTCTGTTACATCTTTTATTTAAAAGATAAGAATCCTTATTTAGGGAATGGAGAAAAAAAGCCTTAAGTACAATGGCAATTCAAACAAGATAAAATTGTTTTTGAGCTACTGATCTTTTAATTAGAGACAATGTCAAAATGCAGTGTGCTCTCTTAGCTTTATTAATTTGAATCTGTTTCTTGTTTCTCAACAAACTGAAGAAATAAACAGAGATTTTTAAAATTAATTATGTAGTGCAATTTTCCTTTAGGAAAACCAATATAGCTTAATTTTCATTAACTATATTGTAAATTGTATTACTCCTTTGGAAAACATTCAAGGGTGTTTTTATTTATAAACCAATGGATGAGAACTGTAATGCATTTATATGGTGCCTGGATACTTTCAAAGGAGGCTTCTTATTAAGTAGAATTCAACATTAGTATTTTAAAATATCATTAAAATTTTTAAATGATAAAACCCAATATATCACTGAAGCCAAGAATACTGGCATCCAGGGTTAAACTGTCGCATTCAGGATGCTAATTAGCTAACCATGACTGTATGTATAATGAAGATATTAAGCTTTCTCTAAGAACATTGCAACTTGAAATTCAAATAACTAACGTTATGGGATAATTGGGAAATATGATTAACTGATTTAAACACTACTGAAAATGCAGCACAATTCTCTTTCAAGGGGAAGAACCAATATATTCTAGAAACAAATGCCCAAATCAGAATTAGCATGTAGTCAAGAAAGGGGCTGACTAAGAGTACACGGGTAACCATTTTGAATAAATCACTTTAAAGCTAGTCACAGTGTGAATGAGCATAATTATATGGTTCTCATCTCTGCTCATGTTTTCTCTCTCTCTCTCTTTCAATTGCAAGTCCCCTTAACTGTCATGTTTAGCTGTCTCTTTGAGATGTTTCTATACATGGTAACAGATGAATCTGCTCTTCTGTGATTTTTATAAATTGTCTTAGCTCACACAGCAAAGACATTAAGTTTCAGTAGGGAAAGGCTTGACCCTTGGGTGCTTGCATGCAATTTTCTATTGTAGGAAAGCTCCACAAAGCTCTAGAGAAGATTTGAAAAGACATCAGAAAATAATTTGAAATGCAGAAGTAACCAAGATGTTCTGTACCTTTTCATTGCTTGCAGTGAATATGGGTCTACATAGGAGAGTAAGTAAACTATTTAATAAGTGTTTCCCAATGAGAACGTGTATTTTAATAGGGATAGCTACTTTAGGCCCTCTGGGTTCTTTTCAATTATTTCAAATAATTGCATATAACCACCCTAATAACCAGGAGATCATCAATAAAAGGAATTTAATGAAATGATTACAAAGCATGAATTAATGCTCACACTTTCTAGAGGAGACGGCCAAGAGAATATTGTAGGCAGCAAAATTTCAAAGTAGAAAACCAAGCAAACAGAACTAGAAACAAGCACCATGGAGAAATAAAAATCATAATCTATGTACCTGATAAGAATTTATACTTGTAAGTGCAAGATAGCTGCAGAGACTTGTCCTGTATTAGTTGACAAAAAAGTGTGATGATGATAAAGGTAAAGATAAAGAAAAATAAGACTTCTGGGATAAGATTAAAGAATTAAATTTACTCTCTCCAAGAAAACCATGGAAAGAGAAATAGAGAATAACTAATATACTAGAATTTAATGCAAGGTAGATCATTTCAGTATTGAATGAAATACTCTACAATTATTTTGCTATAAGACTATATACGAAGTTCTTCTGATTAGTTGTAAGTCTTGTCTAAAGAATCATAGCCAATCAAAACTAAGTCAAGGGGGACCTCTGGCAGAGGCAGAAAGATATTGTGGGTTTCTTGTAGTCAGAATGCTATATTATTCATCCTTTGGACCTAGCACTATTGGCAAAGCCGATATTCCACATACGTACATATATTTTTTAAATTTTATGTATAAATGGCATCATCTACAGACTACTTTTTTTAATGTTGTATTTATTTCTGAGAGAGAGACAGCATGAGCAGGGAAGGTCAGAGAGAGAGAGGGAGACACAGAATCTGAAACAAGCTCCAGGCTCTGAGCTAGCTGTCAGCACAGAGCTGGATGCAGGGCTTGAACCCATGAACCGCGAGATTGTGACCTGAGCCGAAGTCAGACGTTTAACTGACTGAGCAACCCAGGCGCCCCATGTACAGACTATTTTTGAAAATAAATTATAATATTAAAAAGTTATTGAATATAACCTTAACTCATTTCTAGATGAAATATATGTGAGTAAAACAATAATATTAATTGCATCCTTAATCCATGAATTTACTAGTTGCTGTCATATTATTCTCCAAACAATTTGAGAGGCAACTTGTGTGTGCTAATTTTTAGAAATAAGGAAGCTGAGATCCAGATATCATTAATAATTTGAACAGTGTTATAAGTAAAGGAGTTTCAAAGGAACTCATGACTCATAGATACCAGAAACCATATTCTATCCATTTTATCACTCTAAATTATTGAGATTATCCAGAACCTTGATTTCATGTGTTTCTTCAGTTGTCCTTTCTTGTCTTCTTTTATTAGTGTTTATTCTATTTTACAAGTTTCCTTTCCTTTGCCCTTCCCCTCAAAAACAGATAAATATTATACAATTTCTAACTTAAGTTAGGCTTGTTTCTTCATAGGTGAATTTTTAAGTCATTAAAAAGACACAAGAAAAAACATAAAAACGTATAAAATAATAGCAATGTAGTACAGTATAAACAAAAGATTTTTGTAACTAGAAAGTTCAAAAAATAAGTAAAAAATAAAAATAAAACATTTAACTGTAGGATCCTATACATAGTAACTGAAGAACTAGTTACCTTTTTCTCCATATCTCTGTGGATTCATATCTTAATGACCATATTCAAGATTACTTTTCTGATAATATTTATCAGTATGTTTCCATTTTAGATTTTTATTCAGATGTTTTAAAGCATAATAATCTCAACATAAAAAGGAAAGGCACTTTTGGGAAGATGGCGGAGAAGTAAGGAGCTCCGTACTTGCACTCGCACCCATACATCACACAGAAAAGATCTGAAGCCTTTGGAAACCTTACAAAACCTGAGAGATTGGGAGAAAAAGGACACAGAATCCACTGAGAGAGCCTTCTAATGTCAGTGCGAACCGGGGAAGATAAAATCAGCCGGGATCGGAGACTCCAGGGTGGGAGGCCATCCTCCTCTACCCTCTACAGGGAGTGAGAGGGGAAAAAGAGAGAGTCCGAAACAGAAAAACCTCCACTCGGGGGGAGAAAACCTCCACTCGGGGCAGAGAAAGACCGTACTTGCCAAATACCTGCACACCAGGTCCCTCGCACCAACTGGTCCCGGGGGACTGAGCACACAAACTGCTTCTTTGTGCTGGCTCCTTGAGGCTGGACTTCAGAGTGGCGGGGCATCTGCTGCCATTGTAGCTCCTGGGTGGCTGGGGCCCCTGAAAGAGCCGTGCGGACACCAGGGGTCCGTGCTCCTGGCTGGCTGGAACTCGAGAGGGAAGGCAAAGAACTAAAAACTGGGAAATTAGCCTGTGAGTTCGTGTTTCAGGTGATGAGCCATAGAGGGACCTGGTTTTCCTCACTCCAACAGGCTCAGGCTCTGCGCACCCGGCAGGCAAGCCCCAGCCCATGCTCACCACCCCGACCCAGAGAAGGAAGCAGCGATTCTGACGCCACCCCCAGAGCTGCGCAGGGGGCCTGGAATTGCCCGAGGGGGTTGCCTGGGAAGCTGTGTCTAAAACAATTTCAGCAGGGCGCGTGGACTGTGATTTGGAGATTGGAACTGGCCAGGGTTGAAGATGCAACCAACTTCGGCTGCACCCCTGGTACGGGGAGTTTACACGCCCAAAAAAGCGAGGTGCAGCGCTTGGTTCAAAAAGGGACTGGAGCACCCTCACTCTCCTCCCCACAACAGCCAAGGCAGAGCTCCTGCCTGAGGCATTGGATCACGCCACGCCCATCCCGGCCTGAGAGGTGCCCTCCTCCCTTTTTTTTTTTCCTTTTTTTTCCTTTCTTTTCTTTTTCTTTTTTTCCCTTTTTTTTCTCTTTCTTTTTTTCTTCTTCTTTCTCTTTTCTCTCTTTTTTCCCCAGAACACTGACATGATTAACGTTGGTTGCCAACCTGCTTAAACAATCACAACAAGTCCATTCTGTAAATGTAAATTCTACACCTACCGACATTTCCAGGTATTTCTCTCAGGAGTAATTAGACTATATAGTTTCTCTGGATAATTCCAGCATCCTTCTCTCACTTATCCAACTATATTCTACCCTTTACCTTTTGAAAAAAGCTTCTTATCCCTTCTGCCTATTCATTCTATTTCCAATTTTGCCTCATCCTGCCCTGCCTTCTCTCTTTCTCTAAGCTCTTCAACCAGCACTGCATACACACGGCTATTTAACTGTAGCTGGGAAATCCAGGTATGTGCTTTAAACCGTTCTTTGTCCATCGGTTTTCTTCTTTTTTCCTTTTCTTTTCCCCTTTTTGACCCTTTTATGTATTTTATACTCCATATTATTCGCCCTCCCTCCTCCGTCTTTTCTCGTAACTTTTTCGTTTTCCCTCTCGCTTTGCATGTTAGTTGAATTAGCCTGTGCGTTTGTGTGCTCCTGCTCCCTGTGTGTTTGTCTGTCTGTTTTCTTTTCCAGGGCTACCTCAAGAAACAATCTAGAGTACACAAGGTGGAGAGTCCCAAATATCACTACGAATAGGAAAATAAAATAACTAAGGTCCCAACAAGAGAGACCAAGAGATACCATTCAAAAAACACTCGCTGAAAGGATAGGCCCTGGAAAGTCAGAGAGTCTTCTTGGATATAGCAGCGCTCATAGAAACAGAGAGCATAATATGTCTTTAAAACCAACAAGAGCCGGAAAGCTAACTAAAATGACGAAACTAAAGAGCTCTCCTCCAAAGAAACTCCAAGAAGAAATGACAGCTAATGCACTGCTCAAAACAGATATCAGCAGCATAACTGAACAAGATTTTAGAATAATAATGGTAAAATTAATAGCCGGGCTTGAAAGGAACATAGGGGACATCAAAGAAACTATGGCTGCAGACAGAATGGAAATAAAAATAGGCATGAAGAATTTAAAAATGCGATAAATGAGATACATAACAAATTAGAGGACTCCAATGCACGGATTGAAGAGGCAGAAAGGAGAATAAGTGATTTAAAAGACACCATGATAGGAAAACAAGAAGCTGACAAAAAAAGAGACAAACTGATCCAGGAACAGGAAAGAAGAATTCGAGAGCTCAGCGACACGGTCAAACGCAACAATATCCATATCATAGGAATCCCAGAAGAGGAAGAGAGAGGGAAAGGTGCTGAAGGAGTCCTGGAACAAATTATAGCAGAGAACTTCCCCGACCTGGGGAAGGAAGTCAATGTGGAAATACAAGACGCTCAGAGGACTCTCCTCAGACGTAACTTGAATTGATCTTCTGCACGACATATCATCGTAAAAATGGCAAAATACAAGGACAAAGAGAGAATTTTGAGAGCAGCTAGGGAGAAAAGGGCCATCACATACAAAGGGAAAACTATCAGAGCGGTGACAGACCTATCTACTGAAACGTGGCAGGCCAGAAAGGAATGGCAGGAGATCGTCAATATGATGAACAGTAAAAATATGCAGCCAAGAATCCTCTACCCAGCAAGTCTGTCATTCAAAATAGAAGGAGAGATAAAAACCTTTCCAAATAAACAGAAATTGAAAGAATTTGTCACCACTAAGCAAGCCCTACAAGAAATCCTGAGGGGGATGCTCTGAAGGAAAGGTTGAAAGGACCCAAGATACCAGAGACACCACCACAAACATGAACTCTACAAAAGATACGAAGACTCTAAACCCACATATTTCAATAATAACACTGAATGTAAATGGGCTGAATGCTCCAATCAAAACACATAGGGTAGCAGAATGGATTAAAAAACAAAATCCATCTATATGCTGTCTACAAGAAACTCACTTTAGACTCAAAGATATCTTCAGATTAAAAATAAGGGGATGGAGAAATATATATCATGCTACGGGAAACAAAAGAAAGCCGGATAGCGATACTTATATCAGACAACCTGGACTTTAAATTAAAGACAATCACAAGAGATGAAGAAGGGCATTACATAATAATTACAGGGTCCATCCATCAGGAAGAACTAACAATCATAAATGTCTACGCATTGAATATGGGAGCACCTGAATATCTAAAACATTAATCACTAACAGAAACAAGCTTATAGATAAGAATGTGCTAATAGCAGGGGACTTTAATACTCTGCTTACAGCAATGGATAGGTCAACCAGACAGAAAATCATGAAAGAAATAATGAACTTGAAAGACACATTGGACCAGATGGACCTGACGGATATATTTAGAACTTTGCATCCTGAGGCCAGGGAATTTACTTTCTTCTCAAGTGCACATGGCACATTCTCCAAGATAGATCACATACTGGGACATAAAGCAGCCCTCAATAAATATAAAAGAATAGAGATCATACCATGCACACTGTCAGATCACAATGCTTTGAAACTTGGAATCAATTACAGGAAGAAGTCTGGAAAACCGACAACAACATGGAGGTTAACGAATGCCCTTCTAAAGAATGAATGGGCCAATCAGGCAATTAGAGATGAAATTAAAAAATATGTGGAAACAAATGAAAATGAAAACACAACAATTCAAAGTCTATGGGACGCGGCAAAGGCAGTCCTAAGAGGAAAGTACATTGCTCTCCAGGCCTATTTCAAGAGATTAGAAAAAGCGCAAGTCCAAACTCTAACAGCTCACCTAAAGGAACTAGAGGCAGAGCAACAAGAACGCCCTAAACCCAGTAGAAGAAGAGAAATAGTAAAAATAAGAGCAGAAATAAACAACATAGAGACCAAAGAAACAATTGAACAGATCACTGAAACCAAGAGTTGGTTTTTTGAAAAAGTAAACAAAATTGACAAACCTCTAGCCAGACTTAATAAAAAGAAAAGAGAGAGCACCCAAATAGACAAAATTATGAATGAAAATGGACTTATGACAACCAACCCCTCAGAAATACAAGCAATTATCAGGGAATATATGAAAAAGTATATGCCAACAAATTGCACAACTTAGAAGAAATGGACAAATTCCTAAACATATACTCACTACCAAAATTCACACGGGAAGAAATAGAAAACCGGAACAGACCCATAACGAGTGAAGAAATTGAATCAGTGATCACCAATGTCCCAACAAATAAGAGCCCTGCACCTGATGGCTTCCCTGGGGAATTCTTCCAGACATTTAAAACAGAATTAATCCCAATTCTTCTCAAACTATTCCAAAAAATAGAAATCGAAGGAAAACTCCAGGACTCATTTTATGAAGCCAGCATTACTCTGAAGCGCAAGCCAGACAGAGATCCAGCAAAAAAAGAGAACTACAGGCCAATATCCTTGATGAATACGGATGCAAATATCCTCAACAAGATCCTTGCAAATCGAATCCAGGAGCACATAAAAAGAATCATCCACCGAGATCAAGTGGGATTCATTCTTGGGTTACAGGGCTGGTTCAACATTCGCAAATCAATCAATGTGATACATCATATCAATAAAAGAAAAGATAAAAACCATATGATCCTGTCAATAGATGCAGAAAAAGCATTTGACAAAATACAGCATCCCTTCTTAATAAAGACTCTCGAGAAAATTGGAATAGAAGGAACCTACTTAAACATCATCAAAGCCATCTATGAGAAGCCTTCAGCTAACATCATCCTCAATGGGGAAAAACGGAGAGCTTCCCCCCTGAGATCAGGAACACGACAGGGATGTCCACTCTCACCACTGTTGTTTAACATAGTGCTGGAAGTCCTAGCATCAGCTATCAGACACCAAAAGGAAATCAAAGGCATCAGGATTGGCAAAGAGGAAGTCAAACTTTCACTCTTCGCAGATGACATTATACTCCACATCAAAGACCCGACAGACTCCACCAGAAGCCTACTAGAACTGATCCAAGAATTCAGCCAAGTTGCAGGGTACAAAATCAACGTACAGAAATTGGTTGCATTTTTATACACCAACAAGGAAGCAACAGAAAGAGAAATCAAGAAACTGATCCCATTCACAATTGCACAAAAAACCATAAAATACCTCGGAATAAACCTAACCAAGGATACAAGAGATCTCTATGATGAAAACCATAGAAAACGTATGAAGGAAGTTGAAGAAGACACAAAGAAATGGAAAAACATTCCATGCTCATGGATAGGAAGAATAAATATAGTTAAGATGTCATTACCACCTAAAGCACTCTACACATTCAATGCAATTCCAATCCAAATTGCACCAGCATACTTCTCAAAACTAGAACAAAGTATCCAAAAATTTGTATGGAACCACCAAAGACCCCGAATAGCCAAAGTAATCCTGAAAAATAAAACCAAAACGGGAGGGATCACCATCCCAGACTTTAGCCTCTACTGCAAAGCTGTCATCATCAAGACAGTATGGTATTGGCACACAGACCAATGGAACAGAATTGAGAACTCAGAGCTGGACCCAAAGGTATATAGCCAACTGATCTTTGACAAATCAGGAAAGAATATCCAATGGAAAAAAAACAGCCTTTTTAACAGATGGTGTTGGGAGAATTGGACAGCAACATGCAGAAGAATGAAACTTGATCATTTTCTCACACCATGCACAAAAATAAACTCAAAATGGATAAAGGACCTGAACGTGAGACAGGAAACTATCAACACCCTAGAGGAGAAAGAAGGAAAGAACCTCCTTGACCTCCACCGCAGCAACTTCTTACTTGACACATCCCCAAAAGCAAGGAAATCAAGAGCAAAAATAAACTGATTGGGACCTCATCAAGATTAAAAGCTTCTGCACAGCCAAGGAAACAACCCAGAAAATTAATAGGCAACCAACGGAATGGGAAAAGATAGTTGCAAATGACATATCAGATAAAGGGTTAATATCCAGAATCTATAAGGAACTCACCAAACTACACGCCTGAAAAACAAACAACCCAGTGAAGAAATGGGCAGAAGATATGAACAGACACTTCTCCAAAGAGGACATCCAGATGGCCAACAGACACATGAAACGATGCTCAGCATCGCTCCTCATCAGGGAAATACAAATCAAAACCACACTGAGATACCACCTCACGCCAGTCTGAGTGGCTAAAATGAGCCAATCAGAGAACTCTAGATGCTGGAGAGGATGTGGAGAAACGGGCACCCTCCTACACTGTTGGTGGGAATGTAAACTGGTACAGCCCCTCTGGAAAACAGTGTGGAGGTTCCTCAGGAAACTAACAATAGAACTCCCCTATGACCCAGCAATAGCACTGCTAGGAATTTACCCAAGGGATACAGAAATGCTGAGGCATAGGAGCACATGTACCCCAATGTTCATAGCAGCACTCTCCACAATAGCTAAAACATGGAAAGAGCCTAAGTGTCCATCAACAGACGAATGGATCAAGAAGATGTGGTTTATCTATACCATGGAATACTACATGGCAATGAGAAACAATGAAATCTGGCCATGTGTAGCAACATGGATGGACCTTGAGGGTGTTATGCTGAGCGAAATAAGTCAGGCAGAGAAGTACAAATATCATATGTTTGCACATATAGGAGAATTAGGAGGAACTTGACGGAGGAACAAGGGGGAGAAGAAGGGGGGAAATGGTGGGGGAATGGGAGAGAGGCAAACCATGAGAGACTCTTGAATGCTGACAATAACTGAGGACTGATGGATGTGGGGGGGATTGGGGGATGGGCATGGAGGAGGACACTTGTGGGGATGAGCACTGAGTGTTATGTGGAAACTAATTTCAATAAACTATTTGTAAAAAAAATAAAAATTTAAAAATTTAAAAAAATTAATTAAAAAAAAATAAAAATTAAAAAAAATAAAATCTTCCCCAAAAAAGAAAGGAAAGGCAAAGGATTCAGAAGTTTCTTCTACTATATATAACTGAAGCCAATTAGCTGTGGCTTCAAATTTTTAAAATCTTGTTTCCCTAAAAGCAAGTATTTACAAATACTATATTTTATGTATGTACTGTAGACAAGAAGATTAGAAAAATGATTAGAGTTTCAGTAAACATTTTAAAAAACGAAGAAATTCACAATAAAATAAGAAGTAGTCCATGGACCAGCCATGTGTAAGGGCTGTAGAGGGAACAGTGAAAGGAAAAAAATAAGTGAGAAGGACCTGTTAAGAAGCAGGTATGATAACACAGAATTAGATTCAGCCTCCTTTTGAGCTTAGAACGGTCTAGAATTAAATATACCTTCAGAGTGGCCACTGGGAAGTGTGGATCTCAAAGGCCCCAAAGCTCTGTTTTAACTCTCATCCTTTATTGTGTGAGACAGGAAGCAAGAGTTGCAGCCCTTACTTAGTATCAACCAGTTGTATCACCTATCTCTTTCAAGACTCCAGGTACCTCATCTGTCAAGTATGAGGTACCTGAAGATCTTCAACCATGTCCTTAAAGAATATTAAAAAATTTTGTGAAGGAAATCAAAATATATTGTTACTGAAATCAAATAAGATTTATCAAGTGGGGAAAATCTTAATGACTAAAAATTTCTTAGTATAAAGTGTTCTTTCATATATTTTCTTCAACTGTATTATCTCCTTCTGGTTTTTTCCTTTTTTTTTTTTCTTCATTTATTTATTTTGAGAGAGAGAGAGAGAGAGAGAGAGAGAGCATGCTTACACATGATTCGGGGAGGGTCAGAGAGAGAGAGGGAATCTCAACCAGACTCTGTGCCTTCAAGCATCACGACCTGAGCCAAAATCAAGAGTTGGACTCAACCAACTCAGCCAGGCTGGCACCCCTCTTCTGTTTATTTCTCTCTCTCTCTCTCTTTTTTTTTTTTCTATATTCCAGGAGGGACAGGCAGTATGATATAGTCCTTCAAGCACTGACCCTGGTGTCAGACTGGCTAGGTGTGAATCCAGCCCTGCCCATTCACTACCTATGAACCCTGGTAAAGTCACTTAATCTCTTTATGTGTCAATTTTCTCATTTATAAAATGGGAATTGCACACATGCTTCCTGATGAGGAAGTCATGAGGCTTAATGGAAGCCATATATATCAAGCACTAGAACTCGCCTGCTAAGTATTGTCATAAACCATAGCTCAGAGCAGGAACATGTTTGGCATGAGACACTTATTTTAAATTCAAATGTAAGTAATGCATGTTGGTCTGCAAAGAGTACCATGGCTTTTAGGTGCTTTCAAAAAGAAAGAGGAATATTACCTAATATTGTTAGGATATATTGTTTCAGTACAAAGAAGCAAGGTTTTTATGCTTTTATAGTATGCTACCTTTAATCAAAGAAAAGAGATATAGTAATACATATATGTATAGAGTTATAGCTATATCATTTTAAAAAGGAAAGATAAAGAAAAAATTAAAAATGGTGATACCCACTAAAGAAGGGCATGGTAGAGAAGGTAGAGCTCTCCAAATGTGCTTTACTTTGAGGATTTGACTTTGTAACTATAATAATGTTTTAAATAATAATTAAACAAAGTTAATTCAAACTAAAAAAAATCCATGGAAACAAAAAGCAATGAAGCAAGGGAATATATAAAAAAGAAACAAGAGAATATAACTGTTCATGAATTGATATGAATTATTTTTAAGTAGCATTAACCAAAATCTTTAAGAAATTTAAAATTGTTTTTACTAATCACATTGTTAATAATATTACTCTTGTTATTTATTTATTTACTTTATTTATTTTGAGAGGAAAGAGGAGAGGAAGGGCATATGGGGGAGGGACAGAGAGATAAGGAGAGAGAGAATCCCAAGCAGGCTCCTCACTGTCAGCACAGAGCCCACCATGGAACTCCACTCATGAAGTGTGAGATCATGACCTGAACCTTAACCAAGAGTCAGATGCTTAACCAACTCAGCCACCAGGCATGCTTATTACTGCTGTTATTCTAAAGTTATTCTTAAATTATTATATATATGCAGTCAGATGGAACTAAGATTTTCAGTTTAAGAGAAAAGAGATAAACATAGCAAATGAAAAAAATTACAAGCAAAACCCCATAAACTGAAATTTGAATTGGAAATATAAAAAGTATAGAAATATCAATATAAACATATAAAATATTCCTCTTTTAAGATATTTCTACAGAAAAATCTTAGAAACAGTGACCAATTAAGTAGCAATGAGCTTATCCAGTGTCCAAATTGTGGACTATGAATGCCATTTCCGACAAAAGGTACCAAGATGTCTTAAATACATGGCTGTTTCCTGGTTTGGGCAGAAAATAGAAGAGAAGATCTTGGGACTGTTTGTCATACAAAAAAGTGAGGATGAATCAGTGACCAGAGAGATCATCTCAAAAGAACTTAGGAACAAAATTGAAGAGATTCCTGTCTTTCCTTTCACCATAGCAAAGGCAGCCATAAGTATGCTCAGGCTTCAGAAGTGGCTTGTCATCAGTTTCCTCCTCTGTGGCAAGAAGAAGATCTGGTTGGATTTCTAAAATGAGACCAGCGAAATTGCCAATGCCAACTCCTGTCAGCATGTCCAGAAACTGATCAAAAACGGGCTGAGCATCTGAAAGCCTATGATGGTCCATTCAGGGCTCAGGGCTGGAAAAACATTTTGGCCCTCTGGAAGGGCAGGCATATGGACATTAGTAAGAGAAAAGGTACTGCCAATGCTCAAATGCCTGAGAAGGTGACCTGAATAAGGAGAGTGAGAATTCTGTACTAGCTCCTCAGAAGATACCTGGAGCTAAGAAGATTGACCAGCACATGTATCACAGTTTGTCCCTGAAAGTGAAGGGGAATGTGTTCAAAAACGAGTGAATTCTCATGGAACACATTCACAAGCAGAAGGCATACAAGGCTCGCAGGAAGCTTCTGGCTGATCAGGCTGAGGCCTACAGGGCTAAGAACAAGGAATCATGCAAGCACTTTTAAGAGTGGCTCCAGGCGAAGAAGGAGGAAATCAAGACTCTGTTCAAGGAAGAAGAGACCAAGAAATAAAACTCTCTCTTTTGTCTGTACATAGTGGACTCAGCAATTATAGATAGGTTATTCAATAAAACAAACTTTTATCTGCTTCAAAAAAAATTGAAGAGATTTCTATTGGCAAAGATGAGATAAATTCAAGATCATAAAGAATAACTACAGTGGATTGAAAAACATCAAATATGAGAGGATCCATGAGGTTATAATGATATCTAAAAATAATTCAATAATCATCTCCAGATAATTTTAAAGAACTAACCTATTCTGAAAACTTAAAGGAAGATAATGAGGTATTTTTTTCTGTCCTTCCTGTACGTGCCTCAACATAAACACTTGATATAGTAAAGTTATTCTTTATAGAAGCATTCCAGCCAATAAATGAAAAAGGAATGATGGAATTAGAGTCTTACTATTTTGCAATGCCCATTGAACAAATAGATCTAGTCATCAGTAACAGATAAACTATCAGGTGAAAAACTGATTGGGAGCTAAATTTATAATGGATGAATCAGAGTGATTCACTAGGTAGCTTACTTGGTTAAGTGTCTGACTTTGGTTCAGGTCATGATCTTCCAGTTGGTGAATTTGAGCCCCACATCAGGTTCTGTGCCTGATATCTCAGAGCCTGGAGCCTGCTTTGGATTCTGTCTCCATCTCTCTATGCCCCTCTCCTGATCGTGCACCATCTCTCTGTGTCTCTATCTCAAATCTAAATAAACATTTATTTTTTTAAGTTTTATAATGGATGAACCAGGCCAATCATATAAAAACCTGTAGATTAACCTAAGATTATTATAAAGAGATATTAGACACAATGGGCTCTTTAGTGTGATGCAGCAGAAGGACCCCAACATCCTCCACAAAGTATTCTTTCCAAAGCATCAAACTGATATCTGATTAAACCTCTATGTCTAGTTATGTAGCTTATAGAAAATAGAGGTCAGAGGAAATTTTTACATGGTATCATGGAGATGCATGTAGGAAAATACAGAATGTGGGGAATTCCACGAAACAAATAACCAACAAACTTTCTTTAACAAAGTACAAGGGAAAAATGGAGAGAAGAGTTTAAAGTTTAAAGGAGATTTTAGATAATGAAATGCAAAGCGAGGATCTAGTTTGTACCCTGATTAAAAAAAAAAAAGCAGTCAGTGTGTATGTTGTGTGCATGCATACTGAATTTGATGTTGATTGGTATTTGATTTGAAGTCATCAAATTTTTGCTAACTTTTAAGAATCGGATAATGACATCATAGCAATACTTTTTATTTTTTGAGTTCTTCTCTTTTAGAGTTACATATAGGTGAATTATATGATGTCTGGGATTTGCTTCAAAATAATCCATGAGGGTGGAGTGGTAATTGGGAGTATAAATAAATAAAGTTTGGCTATGTGCTAATAATTTTTGACACTGACACTAAGTGATGGATACAGGGAAGTTCATTTCATTATTCTCTCTGCTTGTATATGTTTGTACATTTATTTATAGAATGCCTAAAAATAAAAACACTATTAAAGCACAGAATTAAATACAAAAATTCCTGTTGAATTTTTATCATGTTTCATTTTATATTCATCTGAATTTATGTACAGATTAATTTAGCCTGTTGAGTCTTCCAATCCAGAAACCTATTATCTCTCTACATTCTGTTCTTCAGCAACATTCTTGTTATCGTTGCTGCTTTTGTTTTCACTTTCTTGGTATAGGTTGTACATACTGCTTAAGCTTAGTCAGAGGTAATCATAATTTACCAGACTTTTTCTGTTTTACCAGTTTATAACTGTTTTTCTGTTTTACTAACAATAATCAGTTTGAAAACAAATAGGAAGCAATTACTTTTATGTATGTAACTTTTTAACTTTCCTGATTACTGTTTTTTCTGCTCCTAATAACTTTTCAGTCTAATATCTCACGTTCTAATATCTGATTTTCAAGCAAATCTAATATAATTTCTTAGATATGTAAGGTGGACAATCAATAATACACAAATACATGATAATTTTTCTCATCTCTTTAAAAAATTGTTGCTGTGGGCTGAATTGAAAGAAATGATACCATTTCACTTGTTTCCTGAAATCCATATTTTAAGAGGTTATCTGTATTATGTTCCTGCCCAACTTGGAATTCTCAATACCTCATGTTAGGAACTGTGAGATTAATATATTTTATGGATTGGCACCATGGTTTAAATTTTCAACACATTCTATCATCAATTATAGTTCAGAGAATGCCAACAATATCTAATAGTTGAGAATATCTATCCCCAACATATATCAAAATATGCATGCTACTACCACTGGAAGATTAGTTAAGAGAAGGATACCTTGGGGTACCTGGGTGGTTCAGTAAGCTGAGTGTTTGATTCTTGATTTCAGCTCAGGTCATAATCCCAGGGTTGTGGGATCAAGCCCCACATCAGGCTCTGCACTGAGAGTGGAACCTGCTTAAGATTCTCTCTCCTTCTGCCCTCACCCTTGCTCACACTCTCTCTCTCTTTCAAAATTAAAAAAGAAAAATAGAAAAGTCTTCCTTGATCCTTATTTTCAGGCTGATGAAATAAGATGACTAAATTAATAAGAACCCAAACTATTCTTTGTCATAAAGTGGGCATGGATAAGTTTATCAGAGAAACTGAATAAAAATTTTAAGGCCAATTTCAAAACATCAGCATGAGTTTTGTTTTGTGTTTTGTTTCCCATAAGGGATGCATCTTGTAGAGAAGTTACATTATTATTCCAGAAGACATTATCTTGGCTTCACTACACATAGCACATCTGGGAATTGTCTTCTTGAAATCCTTGGCTAGAAGCTCTATCTGATGGCTTCAAATTGATTGTGATATTGAAAAGTCTAAAGGAAGTTAGTGCATGTCACATGGTAGGCTGCTTGGCATAAACTGCCTATGACACCAAATTTTCCCAAGGGAAAGACCAAAAAAAGGTAAATCACGATTCCATATTGATTTTGCATTATGAGATAAAAACTTTTCCCTTCAGTATACTGCATCTCACAATGGTTTTAAGGGCTTTTGCTTCGACCTCAAGCCTCTGCAGTGACAATGTGACTCCATGCCAGTTTTTTTGCAGCATACAAGCTGCCAGATACAATTATTTCTGACAACAAGTCCACATTTGTCTCAGTCAAGTTATGGTATTCACGGACAAGCATCTTATCCAAGCTGTCACCATTGCACCTCATCTGTTTTAATGTATGTTTAGGAGGAAAGGGCAGTGCAGACTTCCAAAGATGCCTTGAAATGGATTTTTGAAAATCCTGACCAATAATTCTCACCTGGTTTTTCATTGACCAGTATTACAGATGTTCACTCAGAGGCGGTGGCCATGCTGAATACTAGTTAGGTTAAGTTTCATAGCTTGTCTAAATCAATTCTACTGAGAATAAACTGACAACTTACAAAATGAATCAGAAGGTATGGTCAATACTGCGGTAGCGAAAGGTATTAGTCATTCATTTTTTGTAATCATTCACTTTTTAACACTGCAGTTTTTCTTTGCTGGGACCTAACTTAGTTCTTCCCTCTGAAAGTTGAATTTGGATAGGTGCCATTTCTATGAAGTCACATAGCACCCTGTGCTTTTCTCATGATAGCACTCACTACCCACGTTGTAACGCGTCATTTATCTGTATGCCGTTCTGGATTATATACACGATGAGTGTAGAAATGTGTCTTTTCTCTTAATTCTACCTCCAACATTTAGAATGGGAACTGGCACAAAGTACACACACAAGGGCCAGATTATGAACAATCCCTTAGGTCAGACTTTTTCAAGCCTGCTTCTAAAGCCAGCCTTCTTGACATTGTCATCAAGATTTTTTAAAAAGCTACAGATATCCATTAAGGTCCTTAATGAATGCCCACTTGAGGCAAAAATACCCCTGAAATAATACTATCGGTAAGAAGCAGAAGGAGTAAACAGCCCCAAATAAAAGAGTTTGTCCCCAAACTGCCCAAGCATGTGCTGACAAACAACCCCAAATACGGAGTTGTGTTTCTGAGAATACAAGGTCACTACCTTCAGGCACAAATGAAAGTGCCCTCAGAGAAAAATTTCTCAGGTTGGAAAGGAGCAATAAAAATCCATCTTAAACACTTCTTAGTCAAATAGAGACGGCAAATGGTGAAAAATAAAAACCAGTATCCTGGCTCTTGACCCAAATTTTGAGCATTCATCATACTTAATACATACATTCCCCTTAATACTTGAACATATCTTGGGTGACACAGACTTGTGAATCAGCTACAGATACTCTTTCCAGAGACTTATGCTTAATATAGAAGTATCTCCCAATGAATCATCTTGATTTTTTCTTTTCAAGAAACACACAGTGAGTATATATTATCTGTTAATAGTAAATATTTAGAAGTGAATGAGATTTCACCATCCCTAAATTTAAAGGATATTCTATTGGAAACACTTAAATATAAACAACTATAATACAATGTATTTATATGTCATATGCTTATAGTATATAACCCAAAATTGCTAATGAGGAAGTTAGCAAAATCCCTAGAGAAGTTTTTATGGAGAATAAGCATGGCTTATTCAGAATATGATAAATACTTTGGTATGACTGGATCATAGATTGCAGAGCATATTGGAAGTAATGATAAAGTATAAATTTGGACCAAATAGCAAAGGATCTTTGAATCAGATTATATTCACTGTCTTCCATAACTGCAATTGGTCCCACCTAAAGCACCTGCCAAGTTGTTTCATACAATATGACCCTGTCAACTTCACAATGACCCTCAACTCTCTGTCACATATGATTAGACTCAAGGTGGTCACCTTATTTGAGAACAACCAACTCAGAAACCAGATAGCAGTCTATGAGGTGGCATGGTACAAACGGATCAACTTTGTCTTCTCTAAAATATTAAATTGAAAAGAATAAACTGATTTGGAGTGGAGCTGAAAGAGTCAAAAAATAACATGTAGGCTTTGAAGACAACATGGCAAGCCAACTTCATAGGAAGCAAACATTATAAATAAGCTAGAGCTTGGAGACAGAACAGAGGCAAACGCAAGAAAGGTGATACAGATGGAAAATAGCAAAGTGCAATACACTGAAATGAAGCTACTTTCCTTTCCAATAAGGTTCTTGCTCTTCTTGACAGCTGATTATTTTATTTTATCTAATAACAAAATGAATCAAATCAGGAGAACCTTGTATGTCATGAGGATGAATCTGCTGTTTCACTGAAGGTAATAGTGAGCTATTCAAAGGATTTAAGCAGAACAATAACATAACCAAATCAGTGGTAGTGTTTTAGGGAGGGAGTCAGACCATTCTAGAATAGGCCTTCATGAAATTTCACTGAAAACTTACCAAATCTCAAAAAAAAGGAAGAGATAATTCTTTTCTCTTTACCTTATCCCTTGGCATGGGATAACATCTTTATTTTGTTAGCCATACAGGAAAGGGACTATGTGTATTAGAATACTGGGTTTTTTTTATCTCCTTTTCAGAGATAATAATTTGCATTTCAGTGTTTAAAGGAAGGTGAGCCTGAATGATTCAACATCAATAAAGATTGTTCCATAAACTAAATTTCCAACAGTGAAAGGTATTTAAAATAATTGTTTTGCCCACTCAAGGAATGTGATGAATTAAATACAAGTTAACAAAACATCGGTATAGTTGACAAAATACTAGCAGGGGTTGCCCTTGGATGCTGAGAACATGGTCACTATGTTTTATAATACATATATATTGCTTTTATAATGGAAAAGAAATAAGCTTAAAGAATAGTTTAAAACATATTTCATTTCTATCTAACAAAACAGATTTTAAGTTTTAGTAGTCTGGATAAATCTATCTGAGGCTAGGTAAAAGCTAGCATATCTATTAATGTTTGCTATTATTTTTCACATGATTTAAAGACTTTGGTTTGGATTCAATGAAGACAAAAATGGTTATAAAAAATACACTGATGTCAAAGAATCTAGGTTACATGCAAAGTTCCTGTACCCATGTCATATATGAATAGATCCAGTTACTTCATCTTCCTGGGTTTTAGTTTTCTGATATGTAAAATTGTTTGAACAAAATAATATCAAAATCCTTTCCAATTTATTATTTATGATTCTCTAAGCCTTTATATCATTATTATTTGGTATTACTATAATATTTTCCAAGTTTAATTTGCAAAAGTTTATAAAATACTTGAAATTATATAATACCTCTCAATCCTTTTAGAAGTATCCACAGAAAAACTACAAAGCTTAAAAATTAGGACTAATGGCCTAAACATGTGATGACATATTTACTTATTTTAGTTTCTCTAGATAGAAACCCCGAGTACCTCAGAAGGAAACTACCAAGATTGAAAGTTGCGTATACAAAATAAAAAATGCTTGCATGATTTCAACTAACGCCATAAAAAGAAAATACGTAGAACTAATGTATACTGTTTCCTTTAAGCAAAAGTCTGGTCTTGAATACAGCCAACAAATAGAAGAAATAATTTATATGACTGTGCTACACCTATTCCTAGTTTTTTAATACAAGCACACATTTAGCTATCAGAAGATACAAACTTGGATCATAAATAAATAGTTGCTTTTTTGAAATACTATATTTTTTAGAAATATAAACACACACACATACACACATGTATATGTATACACATATACATACACACATATATACACAACATACATCCCCATACCATGTACATATATATCAAGTTCAGGTTTCTCTAACTTTTTACTATTAAGTTGCAAACATAAAAAAGAACAAAGTATATATTGTTTAGTCTGAAGATTCATTCTAAAGTGTAAGTGCTAATAATTAAAACCAAAATCTTGATACAAAAAAAGTGGAAAAACAAATCCATATTTCAGTTCAAAGTATAGTTAGTTTCTTAAGAAAGCACATACATAAAATTTTCTTTATTTCATTATAAAATTATAAAATCATTCTTTTGAGGAAATGTTCCCACATCCCCTGTCATCACTTCTATGCCTATAATCTGTCGTGTGAAATTTGTATCTGAAAGAGATTGCACACTTTTATTGCCTCTTCCTCTTTAAAACTCATGTAATGACAAGTGAATACAAATGAGGATAAAGAAGAGATAAGAATGAATGAACAATGTCTACAAGGCTTTGGAAAACATAGACTATATTACAAATAAGTAGAGTCAAGAAAGCTACACCTTAAGTCCTTACTGAAGGAAGACCCTATATTGTGCAACAGTCTTGAGAATCCCCAGAAGGTGAGGTAACTAAAAATATGGGAATTGGTTTAAAGTATTCATGGAAAGTGCCAGATCCACATCCTCAACCCAAGAAACCAAGAGACAATCTGCCATGGACTGTACGTTTGTGGCCCCCCTGTCTCCCACCACAAATTCATATGTTGAAGCCCTAATACTCAAAGGAATGGTATTTGGAGGTGGGGGTCTTTGGGAGGTAATTAGATCATGAAGGCAGAGCTTTCATGAATGGGAATAATGCCCATATCAAAAGAGACAAGAGAGAGATGATGTCTCTCTCTCTCTTTCTCTCTCTACCATGTGAGGATACAGCAAGGATATGTCCATCTGCAAACCAGTAAGGAGAGGAAAATCACCAAGAACCCAAACATGCTGGCACCTTGATCTCAGACTTTAGCCTCCAAAACTGTGAGAATAAGTCTCTGTTGTGTGAGCCACCCAGTCTATGATATTTGTTATATAGAAAGCCTGGGTTGACTAAGACACTACTCTTTTCTTCCAGTAGAGAAAAAGAAAGTTTATTTTTTATAAATTCAAACATGAGGACCTAGACCCAAGTATATGAGGCAAATCACCAAAGCTTGGAAATGAAAAGAAAAGTAAATAAGAATGCACATAATGAACTTGGGGACCGCAGCACTCTTCTCCTGCTTTGTCCCCAGAACACCAGCTTTCAGCTCCAGTGAAGGAGGTTGGGGGTCTTGGGAGGGAAATATCTATAAATCATGCATGTGGAGATTCATTAGTGAAAAGGCAAGTTCACTTTTTAATGTGCTCCCACAAAGTCCGCAGCAAAACCTGGCCTGTACACAGGGACCTTTCCCTCAACTTTTAGTGCCTCACTCATTAATCTGAGTAAGCACACAAGAAACTTAACATTTGAAAAAAGCTTCCAACGTGAAGTAGGCCAAAACAAACCAACTAAATACCTCAGAGTAAACAATGACATTGTAGCAAAAATATAGTACCAAAACACTCTGTATAATATCTTCCAGTGAAAAAAGATGTCACATTTGTAAAAATAAAACGGTATGCAGTGAAAGAAAAAGGAGAAAAAGAGAACCAAAAAGAGCTCCTGAGATATGATCACCTAAATTGGGGAGGTAGAGGATCAGAAAACTTTTTCTGTAAAGAGACATATAGCAAATACTGTAAGTTACAGGATTTAGTCTCTAAACTCTGTCATTGATGGACAAAAGCATCCATAGAAAACATATAAATGAATGAGCATAAATGTTTTCCTTTAGTTACAAAAATTTAACTTTATTTGCACCATTTGACGTAAGAGCATCATTGTTGGATTTAGTTGTGCAATAGTTTGCTGATATCTGATCTAAATTTTAAATAAATATCATCTCTATAATTAGATGACAGAGATAGATGGCAGATAGATAGATAGATAGATGATAGTAAGATAGATAGATGATAGATAGATGATAGATAGATGATAGATAGATGATAGATAGATAGATAGATAGATGATAGATAGATAGATAGATGATAAAATATTGTAACATAAGGCTGAAGGAATCACTGGAAAATAAGACAAGATAAAGAATGGGAAAATAGGAGAAAACAACAACAAGAAAGAATCAATCCAGGAAATCTAAAGTCTGCCCAATAAAATTTCAAAAGTGAGGACACAGAAAATGGAGAGAGGTAATTAAAATAAAAGGCATAAAGTTTTGCAGAACCAAAGGACACAAAGTAGTCCATTGAATACTCAGCACGATGAATGACAAAAGGAAGGCCCAAATCAAAGTACATCCTTTACAATTTCCAAATATCAGGGAAAATAAAGTACCACAAAAGCTTCCAAAGATTATACCCAAAAGAGTAGAAATCAGAATAGCACCTGATTCTCAACAAGAGTGGGTATGAGAAGAGAGTAGAGCAATGGCTAGAAAATTCTGAGGGAAAGTGATTTCTAATTTTGAGTTGTGTATACAGCCAATTTATTAATCAGTTAAGAGAAACCAGAAAACTTCAGGCATGGAGTTTTTATATCACATGCACCTTTTCTTAGAAATCTACTAGAGGATATGTTTAAACAAAATGAGTGGCAACCTAAGAAAATGAACAAAAGAGATCCAGGAAAGGGAAGAATGCAGAAGGGGCATACTAGGTTAACAGCCATTTTAGATACAGCTACTATTAGACATTACGGAAACAGAATTCTGGAAAGGGAAGCGATTATCTGAATTGACTGAGTGCTTGGAAAAATTAAGCACTTGATGAATCTTTCAAAATACTGGGAAAAATAACTGGCACTAGGTACAGACAAAAATCTAAGCAAATTTAAGGGATAGGGGAAGAGAAGTATGAGGGAGAGAGAAACTAGGGACAATTCTTAATTGCAAGAAACCAAAATGTTGAACAAGAATGTTAACGTAATCTAGTACACCACTTAATCCAGCAGCACCGTTGCTTACCTAGTCATCTTAGATACTATTTACTTAATATTGTATTAACATAAGAAGTAGGAGAGAGAAAATATTTTATTAACCTTCAGTTAAAATAGCAAGAAATGAAAATATCAACAAAATTCAGAAATATTATGAGAAAAAAACATAATAGCTAAAATAAAGTCACTGACTCTGAAAAGAGTAATTGGTAAAGAAGCTGAGAAGGAGAAGCAAGTATGGATGTTTTCAATACAACTCTTTTATCTTATTTGCTTTTCAGACTATGTACATAAAATTCAGTTCTCAATGATTCCTTAATATTTTTTATTTTTCATTTGAAGTATGGGGTGCCTGCGTGGTTCAGTTGGTTAGGCACCTGACTTCAGGTCAGGTCATGATCTCACAGTTCATGACTTCTAACCCTGCTTTGGGCTCTGTGCTGACAGCTCAGAGCCTGGACCCTGTTTCAGATCCTGTGTCCCTCTCTCTCTCTCTGCCCTTCCCCAACTCACACCATACTCTCTCTGAAAAATGAATAAATGTTATTTTTAAAAAAATTTTTAGTACATTGAGCCCATTATCAGTTAATAGCATATAATTCATTTGTTGATAAGTAGAAAAAAATACCCAGAAATAACTGGGTCACCATTGGCATCTAGGGACAAAGTACTAGAGAAGGAAGAAAATCACTAAGAAGTAAGGAGATACTTGGAGGAAAGTCTTCTTCTTTTATTATATATATGAAACTTGTCTGAATACTGGGTCTATTGTATGAGGATCTGATATAACATGGGGTCTGCAACAATCTTTGAGTGGGTGGGATCACGTCCGATGGGGCAAAAATTCCTGGTGCCAACCCCTAGTTAGAAAACCAGATCTAAGAAAGCCAACTCTATGTAAGATCCATTTTATGAGTTATGTTTCTGTTTGTTCTTTTTGTGTTATCTCCTAAATTTCTTATTTTTTAAATTTCTTCAAATTTTGTTTAATCAAGTAGCTGTGCTACTTGCTCCCAAAAGAGAACATGCTCACTCTTGTGCTGAAGTATCATAGAAGAAGCAGGGTCTGCCTGAAGCCACTGTAAAGATGTTGGTACTGATCAATGAAAATCCCAAAGAGAGACGACATCTCAGGGAACAGAAGGTCACATGAGTTACCTCCTACTTGCTCTCAAATGTGAAGCCTTCAGAAAGGGATTTAGAGATTTTTCTGACTATTCTATCAAACTTTCACTAGCCTTTATCCTCTGTTATTTGTCTTCACAGCACTCATCTCTAGTTGGTATTGCTGTGTGTGCCTATGATGTTTATTTTTTACTATCCCATCAATTAGAATGTCCTCTGATGGTAGACACTTTGTCTTATTCATTGTTGTATCCTCAGCACAAAGAACAGTGGATGAACTTGATAAATATTCACTGAATAAATAAATAAATTCTCAATTCAGGACTCGATAAAGAAATTTTATTTCTATTAAGGACCTGTGACATTTGCTTCCAGGGACAGTCAATTTATGCGTGAGTCACAATTTTGCCACATGGGGGCTCTGCTGTTAGCCACAGGAGATTCCTAGGCATTCCCCCTGCACTCTTAAGGGAACTGTTTTTCAATCAGGATTAAGCATTAACAATACACAGAAGGTTTCTCAGGCCCTTTAAGACAGTCCCCAAAGAGACTGATACATTTTGGTGTAATACAAGGACCCAGAGCTCCTATTCTCTGCCACTGTGTTGCAAACCTATACAGTTTCTCTTCTCTCAGAAGTTTAATATCATTTAGGTCTGCAGGATAAAATAAAAAATATCAGACTTACTGTTTGAGAAACAAAAATAAAATTAACCAATGGAAAATTACGGTTTTTAATCCAAATCAAGATTTCTATTATCTTTCACTGTCTGGTGGTTGGGGAATTTAATTCTTAATGCTGACATATTTGTCAGAGACACAGACTTTAAAATATATTAGTGTATCCAGTTGAAACTATTCTTTACAATCCTTTAAAAATACAATAGAACATGCTATAGCCTCGATGTTTGTGACCCCCTGCCCCTCTATATTCATAAATTGAAACCTAATCCCCAGTGTGATGGTGTTTGGAGGTGGGGCATTTTGGAGTGATTAGGTCATAAGGGGAGGGCCCACATGAAGGGATTCCTGCCCTTATAAGAGAGGCCCCTGAGAGACCCCTGGCCCCTTATCATATGAAGTTACAGAGAAAAGAGGACATCTCTCTGAACCAGGACTAGGCCCTCAACAGCCACAGAAATTGCCGGCTTCTTGACCTTGGATTTCCCAGACTCCAGAACTATAAGAAATGTTTCTATTGTTACAAAGCCACCTAATATGTGGTATTCTGTTCAAGTAACCTAAATGGACCAGAACAAAAATTGTTTCTTTAAAAATTCTTGTTATGTTGGAATATATATGAAGCTAATATAGCAAAATGTTTATTATGATACCATTTAAACAATATTGGCTTTATATTCAAAGCACAGCCATACGTGGAAAATAGAACACCACATATTAAGGTGTAAATCTGGTTAAGAGACATTTATGGTTACTCTAAAGTTCCTTTGTTTTACTATGAGAAACTATAAGAAATTTGGGAATGTATATATAGGACTATAAATTTTACAGTGTGACTCTGGTGCTTGCCATGTTCTTTCATGGAATTTTTTCCAAATGAAAAGCTTAGAAAACTGATTTCTCTCAATATAAATGACGATAAGTGACTTTTGATTGCTATTCTCTTGAATTTTTTGCGACTTTGTTAGAAGAGCACCTCAACATCAATACAAAATTAGCAAATTTGCTTAGCAAGGAGCATCAAGTAATTGCTTTTGTTGAATATAGGCAAAAAGCAAGTGTTATGAAAAGTAGAGAAGAGAAATACTGGTAAATATGAGCATTAAACCAACATAGACTCGTGGCACCTTAATATTATTTGTCACTTCCAATCTTGCCATTTAACCAATTATGAATTCCCTGGTTCTATGAATACTACACAACAGAAAATGTTTTCTTTTCTGAACTCTAAGTCTCATTTTACACAAAAGTTTGGCAAGCCTCAGATTTGCTGCCAAAAGTAAATAGATGTCCTATGTATCGATTTGGGGGCAGATATCCTGCTTCAATGAATAAATAAGACTCTTGTTCAACATACATGTCATTAAAACTTACTCATTGCAAATGAAATGACACAAGAGGAAGCAATCAACCAAATACAAAGCATGGAACAAGGTAAAGTCCAAATGACCTGGTATCTCCCAACAAATTAATAGCATTACAAAATTAAAGAGATTTCAAAAACAAGAAAACCAAATGGAATATCTGCGTTTTGCTTAATTCTTGACTACAAGCCAACTTTATGAACTTACTGTTAATTTTCTTAGGTGCAGTAATGCTAGATGGTTAAATTAAAAGTCTCTATTGGTTAGAATTGCGCACTAAAATATATATGGGTAAAGTGACATGATTTCTGAGATTTTCTTTTAAGATTTTCTAGGAGGTAAAAATGGTGTGTGTGTGGTGTGTGTATATGGGAAGAAGAATGGGGATAGATGAAAAAATTAGCAAAATATTGACAATTGTTGAAGTTGATGTTTCTTATACTATTTACTTCTGTGTATGTTTTTATTTTTATTTTTTTATATTTTTATGTCTTTATTTTATTTTGAAAGACAGAGACAGAGAGCAAGCAGGGTAGGGGCAGAGAGAGAGATGGAGACACCGAATAGAATCTGAATCAGGCTCCAGGCTCTGAGCTGTCAGCACAGAGCCTGATGCGGGGCTTGAACACACAGACTGTGAGATTATGACCTGAGCCAAAGTCGGACACTTAATCGACTGAGCGACCCAGGCACTCTTGTGTATGTTTTAAATTCCACTTAAAATATAAAAACAATTGTTTCCTCAAGGTCACATAGTCTTTTCAGTCTTCAGAAGTGTACCACTAAGTGTTAATACTTAAATAGCCTGTTATTTTTTCCTATCCAAATTTAGCTTAGGGTTACCTCTGAAAGAAGTGATGCCCTGAAACCTGAAAATACAGACTGATATCTTCAAGGGAGGGAGAAGGAGATGTGTTAGATATGTTTCTAACGTCTCATTCATTTGAATTGTTTCATTTCTGAAAGACATTGAAAGACCATTTTAATGGTCAGACCTGGAACTTTCTTTATCCATTTATCTAAGTCAGAGATGTTCACTCAGAACCATATATGGCCAAACAGGGTTTTTAATAGAGCCCTTGAAACAAGCAGATGGAAACTAAGGATATTTCAGAGACGTGTTAATGCTCTTATGAAAGATTGGGATATAATTACAAATGTACAAATGCATATGTGTTTTCTAACAACTAGAAATAAAGAAAATCATATTCATAGCTGTAGGGAACTCTCTGTTAGCATTTTGACAACTCTACCACATGATAAGGTAACTGATTCAAAAACATTAAGCTCTTTACAATATCTAGATCAAATGCATTTACTGGTGAAAGCAATTCATGAGTTAGAACACTGAATGGCAATGATTTATGCTGTATAATAAATGGTTGTGGTATTAATATTGTAGTAGAAAGGGAATACTAAAGAATGTTTTAATTGGTAAATTCTGACTCTGCTCTTGGCCATGGTAGTGCCCCTTGATACATGTTTGTTGCAGTATATGCTGATGACCAAAGAACCTAGACAGAATCAAAGAAAATCCATTTTCACATAGGTACTCTGATTCCAGAAATATTTTATACCACTTTGTAGTCTACACAGTATTTGCACATAAATTATGGAAATTGATCCTAAATAAAAGGCTTCAAGATTTATAACACAGGTTTTATAAGCCCCATTTTGCAGATAAGCAAACTGAAATCCTGAGAAGTTTGACCAGAATCAGTTCCAAATTCCAAATGTCAACTGACACATGCAACAAAAAGTATATGTCATTCCCTAAATTATTTTAGGAAGACATTTTGGATTCACTGAATGTATTTTCCAGTATACTTAGTCCAAATGTTTCTGTATTTGATCTTGATGTAATTTTCAGTTTTCATCAAAGCTTTTGGTTTCATTGCCTTCTAAGTCCATATGCAAAGACATTGACTCTGACTAGGCCATCTGAGTAGAAATCCATGTTGCTATTGTTTAGTGGCTAATTCTGCTAATCATTTTATAAAATATTTTAAAGAACACCATGGTCCTTTGAGGCTAATATGAAGAAGCTGTTTTCAAAAATTAAGGCATCACAAAATTGAAGAGAAGTGAGAGCTAAATGTAAAGCTAATTCAAATGCATTGACTCTTTTTTTTAGTGTTTCCATAGTTTATTCATAAATTATTTTGAGGAATTGTTGATCCTATTCCCAAAAGTTGACCCAGAGAAGCAGCTGATGGCTTCACCATTCCTCTAGTTGCTCAGCTCATAAAATAGGAATCATCTTTAATTTCTCTCTTATACCTCCACTTCTAATCCATTAGAAAACTCCTGTTGGTTTTACCTAAACATATATCCAAAAATTAACCAATTTTTATCACTTTCACTATTTCCACACTGATCCAAGCCACCATCATCTCTCTCCTGGATTGGTACAGTGACCTGCTTACTGACCTCCCTGCTTTTATTCTTGTCTTTTTAGAGTTTATTCCGATAACAGCAGTGTGAGTGATCCTTCAATAGGTAACTTGATCATAGCTTTACTCTGCACAAAATCTTGAGTTGGTTCCCAGTTTTCTCCAGAATAAAGCCAAAGTTTTTTCAATCACATATGAAGCCCTCCAGGACCCAGGACCTAGTAGTACCTTTCTGACTTCATCTCTAATTCCTCTACCCCTTGCTGTCTCCATTCTAGACCAATTGGCCTGTTTGCTATTCATTGAACATATGATCTGCACCTACCTGAGGGCCTTTAGACAAGCCACTACTCATATACACTTAAGGTCAACAACTTCATCTCCTTCCAGGGCTTGTTCAAGCCACTTTCTTAGGGGCCCTAACCATCCCAATTAAACATTACAAGAAACAGACTTTAACTATAGAAAACAAACTGATGGTCAGAGGAAAGGTGGGTGTGGGATGGGTTAAATTAAATGATGGGATTAAGGAGTGCATTTGTGATGAGCACCAGCTATTGGTCCCTGAGACCAACCTATTGTTAATATAGCACTACATCTTCTTTAAGTCCTGGTTTTCTAAGGGGTTTTTTTTGGCAATTCAGTTTCATATTGGACTGAAATTGGATATTACATACTGAGATCGAATCTATTTACCCAACTTAAACAAAATATGTGCAGCTATTTGAAGTACTATAAATACAGTATTGAAAAGTCTTTAGGTGCGTGATTATGCCTTATAATTGTATAAATCTTTAAAGTTCTAGATTCATTTGGGACAATTTAACTTGTCAGGTAGTTTATGGATTGTTCTGCATGTGGTGTAAGTGCAAGAGAATTTTAAATACGTAATGTAGTATAATTTTGGTTCTGTTGAAAGGCAAATCAGAATTAATCATCTTGCTATAGTCAACAAGTAAAAGGAGGGCAAACCTTTAGTGCAGTAGCAAATTAGTACAATATTTTAGAATATCAAGTTGTCTTTTTTATTTCTTTTGAAAGACCACTCTATGTCTTTGGGCTAATTTCTGCAGCTTCAAATATTAGGTTCTTTTGAGTTATATTATTTTATTTTTGGATTTTTCCACCCCCCATGAATGGTCTTCCTCCATGCTTTTAATTACATTGAACCAAGACAGACCTGGTGAGGATGCTAGCTTAAGGGCTAGTGTCAATGTAGGGGCCACACAGAGTACCTGGAGTCAGACTCAGTCCAAGAGCAGCTATTGATTACTGTTGAGAAAGAAATCAATGATCAATATTAAGAGGAAATAGCAGTTATGAGCTTAGAGGGGTGAATGTGAAGTCATAACTATAGAGCAAGATAAGATCAGAAGACAAAGTATCAGAAAAATGTCTGAAAAGTAAGGACAAGGTATGGGAACACAGGAGAAAATGTTATTCACCATAAATAATCCAAGATTTTCCCCAGGAGAATTACATTCTCACTTGACTCCTTTGTGTTCTTGTCACCAAGGACAAGGAGGGAAAAAGAAGCAGTACAAAGTTGATGAGACCTCTCGCCATTGCAGAGAAGCCCTCTGCAGCTGTTAGGCAAAACAGATAACTCAAAGGCTACCTTCCATGGAGAAGTAAGGAAAGTAAGGAGAAAAATCAGAGGCTCTCAAGCAACAGAGATATGAGAGGGGGGGTTATAGATATGATTCCCTTCAGTATTTTTTAATTGATACAAGTTTTCAAGCCCCATTTCGGATGTGAGATGATAAAAGTTGTAATCTGTCAAAGGGAATATTCAAAAGTACATTTATTGTTCTATGACACTTGTAATTTAACTATGAAAATGATATGTCTACATAAAAAGTGAAGATCACTTGCTGACTATCTAAATATTCCCACTTTCTAGTTCCTTGCCTTTTCTTTTTTTTTTTTAATTTTTTTTAAAAATATTTTTGTTTATTTCTAGGAGAGAGAGAGAGACAGCGTGAGCAGGGGAGGGTCAGAGAGAGAGGGAGTCACAGACTGAAACAGGCTCCAGGCTCCGAGCTGGCAGTCAGCACAGAGCCCGATGCGGGGCTCGAACCCACGAACCGCGAGATCATGACCTAAGCGAAAGTCAGACCCTTAACCGACCAAGCCACCCAGGTGCCCCATTTTTTTTTTAATTTTTTAATGATTTACTTATTTCTGAGAGAGAGACAGCATGAGCAGGGGAGGGTCAGAGAGAAAGGGAGACACAGAATCTGAAACAACTCCAGGCTCTGAGCTGGCAGTCAGCACAGAGCCTGACGTGGGGCTGGAACCCACGAACTGTGAGATCATGACCTGACCGAAGTCGGACGCTTAACCGACTGAGCCACCAAGGCGCCTCGTTTCTTGCCTTTTCTACACACATTCTTTAAGAACACTTTCTCCAAAATTGTATCCAGTATCATTGGCTCAGGAACTCTGCAGAAATCAATCCTATGTCCACAAGACTAGCATTATACACCCAGTTTGTCTTATATCAAATGTACTTATGAACCCCATAAAAATGTATTTATTCAATAACTGAGTGTCTATTATGTGTCAAGTACTGTTCTAGGCATAGGGAAACTGGAGTAGACAAAACATTACCTTTATCCTCATTGAACTTGCATCACAATGTCATAAACTTTTATACCCTGTCTTCCTACTAGGAGAAAATTTATTGTTTTTCATCTCTCCCCTACAGTGCATTTCTTAAACTTACTTGCCCATCAGTCTGTGGATAAGTGCAGCTTCTTCCATCCCATGAATCAGAACTTGGGGGAAAGATTGAGAAATTTATCTTTTTAACAAGCTCTCTTGGGGCTTTATATGTAACGATAGCATGGATAATATGGGGGGAATCACTGCCCTCTTCATAGCATACTATCTGAGGAACTGGTGATTTTCACTGGACTATATCTGTGGGACCCTTTTGATTGCCATGACTAACATTCTTGGAGAATGTGAAAGCTCTCTGGGGTTGTCCATAGCCAATTCACCTAACAAAGACTAACAAGGCAAACTTTTTCAGGTATACTATTCATCTTTAAACAAAGTGATTTTCTCTGTGGGACAGATGTTACCATATTCTACTTTAGGGAAGAAAAGAATCAAACATCAATTACTAGTTGTGATCCATAGAACTAAAAGATTCATTTCAAAGATAAAGTTGAAATGATGGAGACTTAGGAAGTTCTCTATTAAAAGGAGGTAAAACTGAGTGAATCCTAGAAATCCATTGTGAACAATATAAATACATTCATCAAAGAGGCTCTTTGTGAGTTAATGATAGTATAGTCAATATTCAATACTAAACAATATGAAAATAAAGTTGATATTCCAATAACACCCAACACAGGTTTATCATGTCCACACACTATTCTAAGCATTTTATGGATATTAAGCTGACAATTCTCTAACCTTCTATGGAATGTTTCTTTGTTATGATAATTATTTTGTAGAAGAGAAAATGAGGCATACAGAAGATAAGTAGCCTATAATGGCCAGGATTTGATCCTAGGTGCAAAAATCCATCCCCTTAATCACTAGACGAAACTGCTTCTCATTATATTTTATAATACTTCTCCAAAGAATCATACCAAAGAAGTTTATACAAATCTATTCTAGGAATTGAGAATTTTATTATTTTATTTCAATTCATTTTGTTTTATTTTATTTATTTTTTATTACAGCTTCCTTGCCCCAGAGTCCTAATCAGCCTGATTTTCATTTGACTCATTTTAAGATGAAGATAACACTATTGTTGAAGCAAGATCATCTATTAGTTAGAGCGTTCAATTATAAAAGAGATACAGTTTTGAATCTCAGCTCTGCCACTTAATTGCTTTATGAATTTCAGTAAGTTCCCTCTCCAAGTCTCAGTTTCCTCATCTTTAAAATGAAGGTTATAATGGGACCTACATCATAATATTGTTTAAAGATACAACAAGATAGGTCATTTATAACAACTTAGGAAGTGTTCCATAAATATTATTAGTACAATAAATAGCAGTAGCATCAGTAAACTGAACCAAGTGATCTCTTGATTCTTCTACCTGCACTAAAAATGGTTTCTCTTCTAATTACAAATGATAGCATCCAAAACAATGAATTCAGCCGTAAGTCATTAAACCAATTATTTCTTTTGTAGGAAAACCAGAAAGGTTATTGGACACATTAATTTATATGTCATTAGTTATCGTCTCTATTCCAAAATGTGTTCTAGCATCCTGACACACCCTGCATAATACAATCACTGTGACTCCCAGAGGTCAAATGGGCAGGCAGTTAACGCTTCTCTGTGAAAAGCTCAATAACTCATTTTATAAATTTCAGCTCAAAGCCTACGTTGAGGTTAAGAAAAATTGACATTCGGTCTGTGAACTTAATGTCAAGCTCCAGAAAAACTCTAGGCAGTACATGCTTAGCGATTAAGTGGACGCAGACAATAAAGACATTGCCAAATTGTAAAACAAGACTCGGAAATTGCAGAAAATGTTGCTAGTTATTGATTACGGTGACCATTCAGTTCCCATTGAGTCACCCAAAAGAATCATTCATTTTCCAGCAGAGAGCCTGCTCATTTGCAAGATAAAAGAGAGGCATTTCTGCACATGCCCATAATGTTCTTCACCACTGGGGGCAGCTTTACATAAGACTGCATTCACTGAAACCAAAGCAACAGTCCGAGCAGCTTTCAGAATGACAGTCTGCAGAAGTGAGCTGAGCGTGTGTGCGGTACAGGGCTCTCCTGCCTCCTGGGCTCCAACGCAGCTCTGTGGCTGAAGTGGGTGCTCACCACCAGAAATGCTGGGCTATGGAATACAGATGTGGCAGCTCAGGTAGCCCCACGTTGCCGGGAGGAATACATCATGCTTTCCGATAAGAAGAAATTGTAGAAGCCAGTTTTTTTTTTAACGACCCCCCCAAAAACTGTAAAGATGCAAAAACGTAATATCCACGAAGATCCTATTACCTAGGAAGATTTTGATGTTTTGCTACAAATGCGGTGTTGGAATTTATTTGTTCTTGGAGTGTTCTGCGTGGCTGGCAAAGAATAATGTTCCAAAATCGGTCCATCTCCCAAGGGGTCCAATTTTTCTTCCTGGGTGTCAGCGAGCCCTGACTCACTACAGTGCAGCTGACAGGGGCTGTCATGCAAGTGGCCCCTTAAGCCAAAGCAAAAGACCTAAGGACGACCTTTGAACAATACAAAGGATGGGTATGTTCTGTTATTTTTCTTCTTTCCTTCTTAAAAAAGAAAAAGAAAAAGAAAAACAAAAACAAACCCTTTAGTCTGTGTTGTAATTCTGCCTTAATTATTTTAGAGATTACTTTTCTATCCTTAGACTATAAATTCAATTGCTTAGTGGACAGGTTTCCTTGCTTAACTATTAAAAAAAAACCCTAAAAACAATTCTCTTTACATGTCAAGAAGGTGATATTTGATATTAAATGTTGTTATCTAGATTTAAATTTTTAAAAAAGAAAGTACATGCCTTTTTTTGCTTGCTTAAAAATAAATGAATTCCTTTTTGGGGGGATAACTTTTCTAAGTTGTTTTTATTTCCAGGTTTCAATGTAATTAGGCTACTGAGCGGATCAGCTGTAGCACTGGTTATAGCCCCCACTGTGTTACTGACAATGCTTTCTTCTGCCGAACGAGGATGCCCTAAGGGCTGTAGGTGTGAAGGCAAAATGGTATATTGTGAATCTCAGAAATTACAGGAGATACCCTCAAGTATATCTGCTGGTTGCTTAGGTTTGTCCCTTCGCTATAACAGCCTTCAAAAACTTAAGTATAATCAATTTAAAGGGCTCAACCAGCTCACCTGGCTGTACCTTGACCATAACCATATCAGCAATATTGATGAGAATGCTTTTAATGGAATACGCAGACTCAAAGAGTTGATTCTGAGTTCCAACAGAATCTCCTATTTTCTCAACAATACCTTCAGACCGGTGACAAATTTACGGAACTTGGATCTGTCCTATAATCAGCTGCATTCTCTGGGATCTGAACAGTTTCGGGGCTTGCGGAAGCTGCTGAGTTTACATTTACGGTCTAACTCCCTGAGAACCATCCCCGTACGAATTTTCCAAGACTGCCGCAATCTGGAACTTTTGGACCTGGGGTATAACCGGATCCGAAGTTTAGCCAGGAATGTCTTTGCTGGCATGATCAGACTCAAAGAACTTCACCTGGAGCACAATCAATTTTCTAAGCTCAACCTGGCCCTTTTTCCAAGGTTGGTGAGCCTTCAGAACCTTTACTTGCAGTGGAATAAAATCAGTGTCATAGGACAGACCATGTCCTGGACCTGGAGCTCGTTACAAAGGCTTGATTTGTCAGGAAATGAGATTGAAGCTTTTAGTGGACCTAGTGTTTTCCAGTGTGTCCCAAATCTGCAGCGCCTCAACCTGGATTCCAATAAGCTCACATTTATTGGTCAAGAGATTTTGGATTCTTGGATATCTCTCAATGACATCAGTCTTGCTGGGAATATATGGGAATGCAGCAGAAATATTTGTTCCCTGGTAAATTGGCTGAAAAGTTTTAAAGGTCTGAGGGAGAATACAATTATCTGTGCCAGTCCCAAAGAGCTGCAAGGAGTAAATGTGATCGATGCAGTGAAGAACTACAGCATCTGTGGCAAAAGTACCACGGAGAGGTTTGATCTGGCAAGGGCTCTCCCAAAGCCGACATTTAAGCCTAAACTCCCCAGGCCGAAGCATGAGAGCAAACCCCCTCTGCCCCCCACGGTGGGAGCCACGGAGCCTGGCCCAGAGACTGATGCTGACACCGAGCACATCTCTTTCCATAAAATCATCGCAGGGAGCGTGGCCCTATTCCTGTCCGTGCTCGTCATCCTGCTCGTTATCTACGTGTCATGGAAGCGGTACCCTGCGAGCATGAAGCAGCTGCAGCAGCGCTCCCTCATGCGAAGGCACAGAAAAAAGAAAAGACAGTCCCTAAAGCAAATGACTCCCAGCACCCAGGAATTTTATGTAGATTATAAACCCACCAACACGGAGACCAGCGAGATGCTGCTGAATGGGACGGGACCCTGCACCTATAACAAATCAGGCTCCAGGGAGTGTGAGGTATGAACCATTGTGATAAAAGCGCTCTTAAAAGCTGGGAAATAAGTGGTGCTTTATTGAACTCTGGTGACTATAAAGGGAACGTGGTGCCCCCTCTCCTTCCCTCTCCCTCCTGCTTTGCTGGCAAGGTCCTTCCCGGTCAGTTTTAGTACACTCATAATACTGGTCATTTTCCTCTGGTACATAATCAACCCACTGAAATTGAAATACCACAATCAATGCAAAGCTCAAACTCTTGTTTAATAGAATGCCTATTGTATAAGACTCTTGACTGATTGCATTAATATCTCCTTTGTTTTAAGATAAAACTTTTTTCATAAGTAGCCCCCCACATGTGCTCTTATTTCTCTTCAGGTAGGACCAAATCTACAGTTCTAGAAGGTTTGCAGTTCACTGACAAATCAAGGAAAAAGTGAATGATCCGAGGTACTTGAAGCTTGAACTGATTCTAGGAGAAGGCTTAATTACAGGAACATTTAGAGACAACCCTTAAAACACTGACTTAAAAAGAAAATTGCAGGAAACTATCAAAAAATGGTGCTGGGTTAAAGAAGCACTATGGGCAGTTTCCAGAGGTGTTTGAATTACGATAAAACAAGCCTAGGGAAAAGTGTTGAAGGGTTAAAATGCTGCAAATAGACAACTGAAAAATGTGAGGAGATGGTAAAAATACAAAGTTTTAGACTTGAAGCCTTATCTCTGAAATCCATCCTTGTAAAAATCGAACCAGAGGTTTCACTGTCAATTTCTCTTAGCCTTTATTTAGCCTCAATTAAAAAAAATTAAATTAAATAACCAAGAAGCAAATTTGAGGAGGCAGATTTCTCTACTGTTCCTCACCTTAGGGAGTTTTCAGAGATGAGGCTTGCAAATAGGAAGGCAGCTTGCTATTTCCGTGTGGCTGGGAGCTTACCAGAATTTCTTTCCAGTTCTTTCAAGGACTCTAATGTAGTGAGTGGAATCTTTAGCTCTGTCTGTTCTTCTGTCTGGGATTTGTCAGGCAGTCTTGTTGTGTTCCATTATGTGCCTGCACACACTAGAACCCTAATGACTGATGCTTCATTCAGAGGCGTAAGAGAGAACACATTCCAAGACATGCCTTCCACCAAAAGCTTCATTGAAAAGAATGATTTTGATAATGCCTTAATAAAGGTACAAAATAAATCTTAGAGGAAGAAAGACTGACCAACCCTATGGCAGTTGTCTTTTGCTTTTCTATTGTTGACATTACAGTGTCCCTGTGTTTATCTATATTGTTAACTCATCCATCAGTATGAATCTGTATGGACCCTGCTGGCAATCTGCAAATTGCATGCATGTTTTTATGTCGTAGGTGAAAGTTTATTGACTGCAGCACAAATATCATGCCTTCTGTATTTAAGTAACTTTGACCACAGTTCATTAAGATTTTAGAAATATGTCTTTGGTCTGTATTTGTATCCTTTCATCCTCCAAAATGAACAATCCTATTATAGGAGCAAAAATTGGGAATTGCAACATTGATTCTGCTTCATTTAATTTGGCTTGCCAAGCCCCACATCTTTAACCACGTCCCTGTTCTTTCAAAACAAAATCACTGCAGCAAAAAAAAAAAAAAAAAAAGTGGATGGCTATTTTTTAACCAGCTTTTTTATATAGTTTGAAGGTTTTTCATATGCCTAGAAGAAAATTCTAGGCAAGTCACCATGAGATATAATTGCAAGGAAGCCAGATTATTAAAAATCATACTTTTAAAAGCAATAAAGGAAAGGGGACATTTAAAGTGGATTTCTCAAGGTACTCTGATTTTGATTAAACCTTAAAAGAGATGCCAGTTCAGAAAAGCATCATAGCTACAATATATCTACCCATGAATAATTGTTGAATGTATATTTATTAATGGTAAATAGTCACAGATTCCCAATTAATAATGCAGATACTTCCTTACAGTACTATGAACTGGATGACTGAGACTACTGTGATGTTTTTCACTGAACTTGTAATTTTGCATTTTTCATAAAATGTCAGTAAATACATATTCCATTTCAAAAAGAAAATTTCTTTGATCAGTCTCATTTTTATCTGTACTAAAGATGATTGTATTAATTAAATGCAGTGTTAAAGTGAAAAAGCCCATTTCTATTCTTTGACTTGACCTTCTGCCTCATTTGTCATGGATACCAAATAAATTTAGGGAAGGCATATTTGTACTTATATTTCAGAATTCTTGCAATTCTCACTGCTGTGATCCTACTGGTATATAAAAAAATATGTCTGTTGTATTGAAAGTGTTTCTAAAATTCATAGCCACTTCATGTGTAAGATTAAATAAATGACCAACATTTTGAAGGCTGATCATGTTTTAATGCCTAACTTTATTTATAAATTTAATAATAATAATAGTACTAAAATAAAATCCCTTAGATTTTAAAAGTTATTTTGATTCAAGGCATGAAATATTTCTTAAAAAGAGCCCCCCCAACTTTGGGAATGGAGCTTCTCTAGTTCTCAGGATTTTCTGATCACAAATATATAACTCTTGTAGGCTAGGCAATAACTAGTTCACCACTATAAATTTAACAAAGCCAACTTGGTCAATACTCTCCTGTTCAAAAGTTGTTCTTATCCCTACCACATGGCACTTTCAGGACTATGTACTGTAAGTCTATTTTCATTAAGTATCTCAAACTCACTGTATATTAGAGAAATATAATTGGTATTCCATTTTCTATTCCAAATTTACATGAAGTATCTGACTTCCCTCAAAGGTGACAACTGTTAAATAAACAACCTGACATATTGAACTTCATAACACGGATGCGTCGGTGCAGAATGGATTCAGTCAGTACTTTGAATGCTTTACCAGAGAGAGAAGAAATGCAGTTTAGTCACTGAACTGCATGGGTTCCCCGCCTCCCCCCCACCCCCATTTTTATGAGCCCCAGTACACATGCTGCTACTGCAGCATGGCTTTAATAGTCCCAGTGCCACAGTCTTCTAAGCAATACTTTATGCAAGATATATTCCTTTTAAATGAGTTTATATTTTCCAAGAATGTTGACACTACAGTTTTTCAAAAAATTTAAAGCATTTTTTACTTGATTTGGTGAGTCAACTACCTAAGGAGACAGGCAATAAACTGTATTTCTGTGGAGCAGCAGTGACCTCCAGTGGCTGCTTGAACTAATCACAGTTATTCCTACACCTATTCAGTTTTTCTAATCCTGAATCCTTACATAAACATGATTTAAAACATATATTTTTTGATCTGTGGATCAGATTTGGATTTTATTTAATTCGTCTCTCTGGTTAAATATAGTGTAATTTTTTAAGTTATATTTTGCATATTGACTTATTTAGTAATTCGCCGAGAGGCCATAGAACTGATACTGAGGGCTAGAAATGGTTCCGTACATGAAGAGCAAGTAATAATGTCATAAGAATAGATAAAAAAGTCTTTAAAGTATTTACACTCATTGATGTTGGCCATATATTCTGAAATTTTCATTAAACGGGTCAATATTTTCCATAAGCAGGATACTAAAATATAATGTAATTTAGATTCAGAAAGACGAATTTCAATATTAATATTGAAAGCATCAGCATCAGTTATTTACCAGTCAGTAGGAATATCTGAGGTATCGGGTGAGGGAGGCCTCCTCTTTGGCTCTAGAACTCTCCAGTTTCTTGATCATGCCAGTGACCTGTGCTTTGCCCCAGTGCTCTCTCCAACCCTCCCCCTTCTCAGCCAGCTGAACACTGGTTCTATTAGGCTCTCTGACAATGATGTTACAGTCTAAGAGGTGATGATTCATGGATAATGAAATTATGCTCTCCTTCTGGGGAAGGATAATGCAGAGTCAGATTCGTAAATTTGGCAAGGGATATTACGATGTTGTAGGTGCAATGAAATATCCTCGCTTCCCTTGACATTTACCAAGGAAAGAACTTAAATAGTTTATTTAACATGTGGTTTAGACCAGCATCAGAAACGAGCATCCAGCCATGAAGCCTAAGAAAAAATGAGTTCCAGATATGACAAATGAGAATTGAACCATGAGAAATAAAAAACTCAGAAACGGTGCTGTTTCTTCCATTCCCTTTTCCCTGGGTTCTCATTGGTATCTGGATCTGTAGCAAACCCACAGAATTTTTCTATACTTGTACTTTCTTACCTGCCTATGTTAAAAATCAGACATAGTTAGAGGAAACCATGAATATGAACAATAATATCAGTAAATGTGAATTACAAATGTTGTAAGAGAAACAGAATTGATGGAAGTTAAATAGCTTGTATTAAGTGACTCTTGAAAACTAAGAAAAAATGATACATAGGTGAAAGTGAGCTCACCTAATCTAATTATAATAGCTTACAGAATTGGACTCAAATTTTGCTTAGTCTCCAAAGTCATCAGTGATTTTTGCATAGTTGGGTAGAATAAAATAGAAATATTACTGAGAAAAATCTACATAAACATAGTTTACAGTTCTTTTTTTATTTGGGGAAAATATCACAGACATGTAAGGTAGAGTATGGGCCTTAGATTCAGGTTTCTCTGACATTTGCTAATCTAATGATTGCAGGCAAATTTCTTAGCTTTTCTGAACTTCAAGTTGCCCATCTGTAAAATGGACATGTATTATTGACTTCACATGGCTATTGAAAGAACAAAACTTGATGGGGCGCCTGGGTGGCTTAGTCGGTTAAGCGTCCGACTTTCGCTTAGGTCATGATCTCGCGGTTCGTGGGTTCGAGCCCCCATCAGGCTCTGTGCTGACTGCCAGCTCAGAGCCTGGAGCCTGTTTCAGTCTGTGACTCCCTCTCTCTCTGACCCTCCCCTGCTCACGCTCTCTCTCTCTCTCTCTACTAGAAAAAAAAAAAAAAAAAAGAAAGAACAAAACTTGAGAAGTACTTGGTTAACTCTAAAATGGCAAATGTTTTTTCTTTTCAATGAGTACTTGTTAAGCTACTCAAGTGTGGTTGCTGGTGTTCTATGTCTGACCTGGGGCAAAAGATATCACTAACCTCTATGTTACAGAAGCCCAAATCCGTTTTACATTACTGTGAATTCTGAGTCTTGACAGCAAGTCTAGAATGTAGTTTGTCTTTGACCTTTACTTTCCATAAATCACAGTTTCTTCAACCCTATGTTCTAAGAGTCTAGAAATTTATTAATAATAATCACAATGTACAATAGACATAAAGTAAAGATACCAACCAGAGAACAGTGAAACAAAAGCTTATCAAAATAAATAAAAATTCTAATTGTGTCCCAAATCAGGTCATTATAATGAGGACTTTCAAATGACTTAGGTTAGGTTGCCTGTCCATCCCCTTTCTAGTAACAATATTTTGAGCACTTGTTCTCCTTATATGTATAACATTTATGGCAAGATGACATCATTATTGAACAGAAAGTAATTGCTCATAACTTGTTATAGTGGGGTTAGCATACATTCCAAGCATCAATCACATGACATCTACTTTGTTTCTTTCCCCCCCAGTGAAAGACTATCCAAAATCTCCTACTAAAGCTATTGGCTTTATCAATTATGGTCATTGAAAATCCCTGGATTAAAAAAGGCATAAAAACACAAAGCCTTTTTTATGAATCACACCCTTTTCATTTAGGCAAATTAAATACTATTCTTTGTTGTTCTCTCATCAGAAAAATGTCCAATGTAATCACAAATCTCCACTGGATGCAGTTCATTTTACCAAAAATGATGTACATGTATTTCCAAAATTCTTATAATTTATGTGGACAAACTAACTGTTGCTCTTTGAAAGCTAAGTTTCTTTGAAACCTCTAAAGTACAGAGAGAAGGTAGTTTTTCGGTGGAAAAAATAATAGTGAATTTTATGCTACTTTACCGTCCTAGGATTACTGCTGGATATTCTTGAATTAGGTCTCCTAAACATGTAAGAATTCCAGGAACACAGACTATCTGAGTCACAATATAAGACTAAGCAGAGGCAATCTATTTTACAACTGTACTTTCTAATGACAAAACACCATACACAATAATAATCTATTTATTGGGATAAAAAGTAAAAAAGCTTCTATCTTATCCTATCCAACAAATGTTGTAATGAAAATTGATAACTTTCTTGACAATTCTTGATATTTTTCTTTTATTTGTCAGGGGCTCCCACTCCCTATCCCCCAAGAAGAATTTCCTTTAAAGCTCTCTCCCATCCTTAAATTGTTTCTACCTATGTCACACATGCAAAAAATTGTTTTATGTCACCAAATACAGTCTTCCTTCATATGAACACAATCTGGTCACGTCCCTCAGAGGAATAGCCTGTTTCCAATAATAATAAAAAATTAACTATAAAACAAAATTTAAGTCTGGCTAAAATATAGTTGAATCATGGGTTAGCAAAGTATTAAAACCTACTTCTATTTTCCTTCCCAATTACCTCCTAGAAAACAAAATATAGGACTTTAAATATGAGAGTGTCCAACTACATTCCACCAACCAAAAACACTTATACAACTAATCAGAATTGTTGTTTTCTCAGGAATAAAATGCAAATTGGGCGAGGGGGCTCACTTATAAAATGTCAATGTAATACTACATTTAGCAAAGGCACTTTCTGTTAAAGCTTCATCACGCTAATTGTATCTGTCCAGGGTATAAAATACATGTTTCCACTGAAGAGCAAAGGACTCCCAATTAAATATAATTCCTTATTCAGCACTCTTGGGGCTCAAACTTATTAATGAAGTGGGGGTAAAATGAAAATGTTCTTAGACAATGAAACTATAGGATAGTGAGGCTATACTATCAAGTGGTATTCATGGCTTCAACTGGATGGTCCCCACATGTAGGTAAAAAGTTTCTTGGCATTAATATTGATCTGTTATACATTCTGAAAGAAGGAACATGCTTACCTCTTCCCCAATTTGAAGTAAACAATCAGAATCTCATGAGAATATCTAAAGGAAACTTGTAGAATATATCATGATGAGGCTGAAGCAGTAGGATGACTTTAAAAACCTCTGATAAATGTGTGGTAGGATCACAACAGTGAAAATCCTCTAAGGAGTTTAAAAACTAACTCATCACTTAAGGGTCAGTGTTGACACGTACTCATATTAAAGTATATCGTGTTTTTCACCAAGTGAGGCATGTTGTAGATGTTTGAAAGGAAAATTCATATCCATCCTAAAAGGTGATAATTCACATATTTTACACAATTGTCAATGTATGTGTATTATTGTGTAATTGAATCCTTATGTGACTGGAGTGTCTGTGTAGGGCTTTTTGTTTGTTTGATTTTAACATAAGAAGAGTCTTTAGATTGACTCGGTTTTCATCGAAGTTTCATCCATTAATCCTATACCTTGTCCCTTCTTTATAGGACTGGCCAAAAATAATTCCTACTTCACCCACATGTGCTTCTGAAGCTAAATTCCCATCTGGAAATGATATCCAGTGGTTTACCATTAGGATATCCTTCTGCTAGCTAAGTTCTAATCTGCCAGCATCATATTCTTCCTGGCCTGTGGCATCCACTCCAGCCCATCTCATGCCATTAAAAGACAGCGTGCACTTAGTCCTATGGACTTTTACGGGAGGATTGAGTAGTAAAATGTAAAAATCTACATATATTTTTATGGGCTTCACTTTGGTTGTTTTTATGGTCTAACACACAGACATGTGTGGGGTCTTTATTAGTTTATACTAAACTGTAAAAGCATTAAGCTAGCTATAAATTAAAAAGAAAAGGTCAAGATAGATTAAAAAAAAAGTCCAGAGCTCATATTATATCTTTCTTAATCTTAAAAATAATCATAAATGATCAGTTTTCTGTAGTTTACTTTCATGACATCTGATTTACTCTCCAAGTTTACCATCATATTCTTAAATATAAGCTTCACATTCCTTCCATTTTCCCATGTCTAATAGAGAGGGTTCTTTTGTTTGTTTTATGGTTGTTTGTTGTATGCTGTTTTCTGCCTACAGATCTTTTCCCAGTCCAAGTGTACCACTTTGCCTGTTTTTCTAGAATACCGACTCAAATTTTTATCCTGTCAGAAAGTCAAAGGATAATTTATCAGCTTTATGGTTGGAGCAATCAGACAAACTGAATTTGTCTCTAGAGTACAATCTAGTCAAGTCTGGGATATCTGCCTTCTGTCTTCACAGAAGACAGCCTCCCGTTCCTATGACTTTTCTCCATTTTCAAGGATTATCTACACCAAAATCCCTCCATTCAGTGGTACTGAAGGCTCCTTCAATTCCTTATTCCTTACCAAATATGTATTCCCAAATCTAGGCCAGTATTGTTGTTCCTCTTGAGGGCACTTACATTTAAACAGGGATACAAAACCTTTAGCTAAAGTTGAACAAGTCATATATAAGATCAGGCATAATCTGCAGGGCTGGTAAAAGTACTTCTGGGGGCAAAAGGCTTTGCAAGCACCTCTGAAACCATCCTTTATTATAGATACCTCTAAATTTTTCTCAAACATGAGGGAGGCCTTACCAAAGAAACCAAGGTAGAGCAAATAATCCAGGTTTTATTCAGTAAACTATAGTTTGAGAAATATATTCAGTAACTTGCCATTATACACAGGTTTAGTATTTCTCCACTGACAAACAGTATGGTGTACTAGAAAGAGCTTGGGCGGTGGATCCAGAAAGAATCAGTTTGGATTCTGGTTCTGAGACTTCATAACTACAAAATCTTGAGTCTTAGCCTCTTCATATTAAGAAAAAAATGTGTAAAGCTATATGATCATCACCTGACTGTTGCTAGAGGGCAAAGAATCAGCATTTCTTGAATATCTGTATGTACCCTATTTTGGCACGCTGTGTGTATTACTTAATTTAATACTCATAAAGATCCTATACGATTAAATGAGATGACATAGGTAAAATCATCTGATACAAAGTTTAGCATAAAATAGTAACCTTCTCTAACTGCTAAAAATTTCAGTACCATACTATGCTTTAACAGTTGTATCCCACTATCTATTTTTTTTATGGGATAGGAGATACCTGGCAGACTTTTAAGAATTAGAATCTAAATTGCTCCAGGGCATCTAAGCACATGGTTAATACTAAACAGTAATGTGATATATAAAAGCAGTATCCTAAACCTCCCGACAGAGCTCAAATACAACTTTACCTTTATTTCCATGCCATTTCCCCACGTTAGCACTGGCCAATTCTTGAAGTACCTGAAGTACCTCTGTGCTTTTATTCAAGCTATATCCTTTTTGAGGAATGACTTTCTACCCTTTCAAGTCCTCCTGACAATCTTGGAGACTTTCTACAAATCCAATTACAATTGCACTCACTTCAGATGTCTTCTTAATCTTGCCCTACCCTGTTTTACATAGTATTTTCAATCCCTGTTGGAGACTACATCACCACTTGTCTGTGTTAGAGTTATTAATGTGTCTGTATATCATTTTGGAGGAAATGAACTATTTTTTTAATTTTCTTTTTCTATCAATGATGATTGATTAGTACAGTTTTTTATTCATGGTAGTTGTCTGTTGAATTGACTTTCTAAAATTTATGATAAGGTTATTGTCAACTTCATATTTATTTACATAGTCTACATATATATTTCATGTTTTTATTTAACATATACATTCTCATACATTCAGTCTTCTCATTTATCATTTATGTAAATGGTTTCAAAAATTATTCTGATGTAAGTATAGTTTTTAAAAATAATGTCCTGGTTTAAATGCATCTATGTTATGAATAACCTACCAACGATTTTCCTTTGATAGTTACCAAGGAAATGAACAATTCAGTGGGTATGTTAAAGTGACTAAGAGCTAAAAAATATTGTGAGACAAAGAAAAAATATTTAATTCTAAGTATAAATACATCTTGATTTTAGTGAATCATCTTTTGTTGTGAAAGCCATATATTTGTGACTGCTATTTGTCCACTGCCTCTTGGGAAAGATCCTTTTCTCATTAGTGAGGATGTCTGCTCATCCAGTTCCAAAAAGCTTCTGCCTCAAATATGTTCCAAGGCCTCACCTCTACTACCAAACACAAGGGCCACTCTACCCTCTACCCTATCACAGAGACTAGGTCAGAGGTCTTTGGCTTCCTGAATATATACATTTTCAAAGTAACTGTTCTACTGGAGGCTTCAAACATCAAATACTCAGAAGTTGAGAATTAGTAATGCTCATCATTTTTTATCTCTTGATTGATTATGCAGACAGCAGATTTGATCATATAGGATTGAGGCATCAGCCCTTTGCTGGGTCTCTGCAAAGGGTTTCTTCCCTTCTGCTCATCCTTTTTCTCCTTTTCACTGAATTTTATCTCTCTCATCGTGACTTGAATTTCTTTCAATTTTACCCTCTATCCAACTTTTATATAGAAGTCAACCTATCCTACTTAAATATATACCTTCTGACTGCATTAAAAAGAAAATGCTAGTAATTTTTATCTCTTACAAAAGCAGTAATTAAAATGACACAGTCTAATAATTTAATTTAAAAGAGAGTCAAAAATTGATTTTTATTCAACAGCTTTGTTTAGTTCTATAAATGAAGAACTGTAATTTTGTAAATAGTAGTTTAATTTCGGAAATAGAAATGACATCCTTCCCTAATACATTTTTAAGTCATATTTTATTTATGATTTGTAAGACAGGGCAGATTTGTAAAACATCCAAACATTCCTTTCCATGTGAGGTATTGCTCAGGCCCTGGATCATAGTAATCTCTGCCATTACTGGAGCAGATTCATTGTTGGAACATATGTAAAAGAGAGTTGAAATGAAGCCTTTATTTAATAATAAAAACATGTAGCTGTAAGGATTTTTAAAAACTTTGAAGTCCATATTCTTACCTTGTATTTGAAATTCCAAAGTAATTTTATTGTACTTTTAACGATCTTGCAAGAACTGCATTCCCTAGTCCTTCTCTTAGTTATCCATTACACGGTTTTACTAAGAATATTGTATCATTTTTTATCTCTAATGGCTATCCCTCTTGCTTAAGACATCTATATCTATAACTATATTTAGATATAAATATATCTTAAATTTTAAAATGAATGCTTTGTTCCCATTCTTTTAAAGAGGAAGAAGTATAAGAACTGGTTGGGGTTTTTGTTTCTAATTTTCAGTACTGGAATCTGCTCAGGTAGAGGACCTTGGCTTCCCTGGCACATACTTTGAAAAAATGAAAAACCACTGTTCTGAAATTAGCACTAATATACTTTATTTTTTTAATTTTATTTGTTTTTGAGAAAGGGAGTATGAGCAAGGAAGGGACAGATAGAGAGGGAGATAGAGGATCCAAAGCAGACTCTGTGCTGAGAGCTCAAAGCCCGATGTGAGGCTGGAACACATGAACTGTGAGATCATGACCTGAGCTGAAGTTGCATGCTTAACTGATGGAGCCACCCAGGCACCCAACACTAATGTACTTTAGGTTCACAAAATTCTGCGTAGAGTGACAGCTGAATGAAAGGAACCAGTGCTTACCTAACCTAGAACCCATAATACAGGCAAGAATTTTCCAGTAGGATATATTCAGCTGTTTTCAATACCAGGCTCACAAATTATATTTCCAGAGGTCACATTTGCACATAAGTCTTTGAACCACGACTATCTCTTCATATTCAACTCAGTTTTAGCATCCAGCAGTGTGTCGTGCAGAAATAATCAATGCTTAAATTATTCCCATTTTGTTGGCTCAGCTCACAGTAGCTCACTGATTAGTTTAAAAAAAAAAAAAACTATTTGATCTTCAATTTGTCTTTCAACTGTACCCAAGTGCAGATGCCATCTCTGGTAATATGACAAAACAGATTTAGGTTTATAAATGTTTCTGTGTGCTCCAATAACAGCATGCATCCTGCAGTAACTATAGTGTAGCTCAAAGTGTTGTAAAAAATTCAACTGAGTTTGCTAGGGAATCATTTTAGAGTTAATTAAACCTTCTCCACCTGTAATTTAAGAAAAAAGAAAAAGCCCAACACTCTTAAAGACCATGGGGGAAAGGCAGTTTAAGAAATAGAAGTCCTCTGTTTATCCAGGGAGGTACTTTACAAGGCAGACAGCTACACCACAGTAGAGAGACAACATTTCCTCAGCTGATTCGGTTAATTAAAATGCACAGTTACAACAGGCTTCCTTCGAGCCTGCAGCTGAATGACCGAAGTCTCCATTTTACTCCAGTGTCACAGAGAACGTGAAGAGGCAAACATACTGCCCAAACACAATTTGACTCACCAAAATCCAGCACTATAAACATGAAATCCATTTCTCAGGCACATTTTAAAAGACATATGATCAAGATTTATGGCATAAGGATAGAAATAAATGGCAGCTAGGCAGAGCCAGGGGAATATCCTAGGTTCCTCTCCAAGTAGTTCTAAGTAAAATTTACAAATAAATCTTAAGGATAGAGTCCACTTTCAATGCAGAAATCTTCAACTTTTCCTTTCAAATGTGTGGAATTTGAATCTGACAAACAACCAGTCTGTTGCCAGAATTTATGAGTGATATGAAAAATCAAAGGCCACAAAAGCTATTTGTCAAATAAACTGCAGAACGCGAAATCAGTCTGCAGGGCTCATTTGCAGAACTCATGATGAGCATGGGAGGAGGGGACGCTAACAGCTGCAGCCTTGACCGCACTGCCCGTGCCAGCCAGCATTCAAGCTGCGAGAGCTGAGTGTGGCTGAAAGAGGGGACAGATAAATGAAAATTAAAAAAACCAAACAAATTAAATTTTTTAAAAAAGAAGAGCTTCTTATACCTAAGTATAAGAAGATTTATTAAATTAAATTATTTTTAATATTAAATTAAATTATAAATTAAATTAAATTATTATACAGATTTATTAAATCAGTACATCAGTGTGCATAGATGAATATCTGTAAAGCCAGTGTAAAATACATGGGACCTGCAGGTATTCAAATTAAATCTGTTAATGGAGGACTGCTTTTATTTCCTGGAATAGGGGGAAAATTAAAGACTTTGGATTAGTTAGACTAGCAGCATGGCATGGCATCAGTTTCCTCATCTGTAAAATGGGAACAGTACTTCACATCCCAGGGGAATTTTGAGGATAAATTGAGATGACATATGTTTGTGGGCATGCCAGGTGCTTGATAAAAGTTATTCTTCACTTTCTCACTAGGTGTTTTCACAATGCAGCAAGTTTCCATGATTGGTCAAGTGAAAGTTGACCCACATGAACCATTTATAATACCAAATATGGAATCTATAGAAAATGACTAAACATCTCTGGAACTCAATTAACTAATCATTAAATCAACCTAAAAAGTGCTTTCCAGAAATTTGAAAACCCTCTGTTAATATTCATTAATGGAACTGCTGTATTAATTATTGTTTTGTAACAATTTTGTCTAGCACCATCACACATGCACAAAAATCTGGTCTTAATATTGTCTTTCTCTAACAATTCAGCATCATTTCCTTTTCATAAATATTACTTGAAGAACTGACTTCATTATCCTTCAAATCTCTCTTTAAAATGCTCTAAATGTCTCTCTCTCTCTTTTCTCCCCCAAATATGGACATATCACACCTCCCACACACTCAGTGCTGAAGAGAGCATGCTATTACTTATTGTAGTAATGACCTATATAAATATAAATGGTCTATGTAACTTAGCACCTAATTCATTTCTCATAGAAACTAATTTAGGCATTTCGAAGAAAAGTACACAATATTATTTGTTTTCAAAAATTCCAGTTGAGTCTGTGACATGATGACTGAATTATCCAAAGCAATTTATTCAAAGAGTTACAATCAAGAAATTCCAATGGACATTTATTGAGGACCTACTATGTGCAGGCATTCAAATGGATTTAATTTTCCTTAAGGCAATCAAAAAACATAGCAGAGGCTAAAGGATATTTGAAATTTGGAAGGGCATCATCTCAAAAGACACTGAATTATTTAACTGGTTTTGTAGGCATTTCATAAAACTTTGGATTTTCTCTTCTCAAGAGAGAAATTTGATATGTGCCCTTCATTGGAGACATTATAATAATTAGTTCATTTTAAAGACTTTGAAAAGAGTGGATGTGAAAAGAGCTGTAAGAGTTTCTAATTGACACAAGATCTGTGAAGTGGTAGGTATTTAACACAAACTTCATAGAGCTGTTATGTGGATTCATTAGTTAATTAGCTAGTTAACGACTTTGAAGTGTTAAATCTTATTAGATTTTTTTTTTACACTTTAACACATGTAGGAGAGAAATTACTCTGTCTGAAATTAGGAACTGACTATACCATTTCAACATAGTGGATCTTTCCATGATACACCTTCAAGACATTCTTTCCTAGTCTGATTTTTTTTTTTTCAGATAACTCCTGAAAAGCCCATCTAGATCTTGATTCTCAGACTCTTTATTTCAGTATTGACATTGGCTTTCAGGTAGCACTAAGCACAGAATTGAGAAATCCTCAGGTCAAGGTATTTAAGGCAGTTTTATAGCTCTGTACTTCAGAGGAGAAAAACAACTGGGGTAACTCAGAGAAATTGAACAAGGTAGGGAGTTGAAACCTAATAACCAATGTGCTCTTTGAAAATAGTAACTAATTTCTCTCCCACATGCTTGTCAGTTGAGAAAGGATGACATAAGTATACTAGGTTAGCAATATTCTAACATATGGGAGACATTTCTGTAGCTTAAACAAAAATGTTCTGTTGACATATATACACATAAAGAAAAGTGGGTTGTCAATGTACAGCTCAGTGGATACTGGGCATGCTTGTGTTCTGTGTACTTAGACCAAGAAACAGAAGAATCGAGTACTCCAAGGCCTCCTCTCGTTCTTCCTATCTAGCTCTATCTCCAACGTAATCACTACTATTACTTCTCACATAATAGGGTAACTTTATCTGTGTTAGTACTTCATACTAATGGAATCATAAAGTATGTATAGATAGTCTTCAACTTAGGATAGTTTGACTAAAGAGTTTTCTATTTTATTAGGGTGTGAAAGTGACATGCATTTGTTCAGTAGAAGCCATACTTCAAATTTTTCATTTAGATCTTTTCCCAGGCTAACAATATGCAGTGTAATACTCTCTCATGATCCTGGGTGGAAGCAGAGAGCAGCAGCTTCCAGTCACTGAAGCAATGACTAGGGTAAACAACCAGTCTGTACCCAACCATTCTGTTTTTCACTGTTAGTGCAGTACTCTGAGCATGTTTAAGGTAGGCTAGGCTATAATGTTCGGTAGGTTAGGTGTATTAAATGCCTTTTCAACTTAACAATATTTTCAGTTTACACTGCCCTTATCATGAGGTAACTCATAAATAGAGGAAGATTTGTACTCTCTTGAGTCTTGCTTCTTTCTGGCTCAACATTATTTTCCATGAGATTCATCCACATTGTTGAGTGTAGTTGTAGATCTACTTTCTAATATCTGTTCCTCCACGCCTCTCTCACTAATACACACAGAATCCCTTTTGTATTCAAAGAATGGCCATGGGAAGTCCTTGATGAACTTCCTATCTAGTATATATGATAGCATGGGAGATTCAGTAATAGCTAGTGAATAGTATCTCCTGGCCATGTTTGTTTTGTTTTTGGCTGCACCAGTAAATATAATGCAGTCTTAAATTATTTTGTACTTTTAATATCTGGCCAAGGACAAAGGACTAGACTGAGGTAATCTTTTTTAGTAGTCCTTGCTTTCTGCCTAGTTCTCTAACCTGTGCTGCCCTCCTCCAGAAAAGCCCTTTGTCCCTGGCATTCAGCTCCTGGAAAGCCTGTTCTACTCTAGCAGTTGTGCGGGGATTAAAAAGTGCACTTATTGTGATGAGCACCAGGTGTTGTACGAAGTATTGAATCACTAAATTATACACCTGAAACCAATCTTACACTATATGTTAACTCTCTGGCATTTTTTAAAAAGCTTAAAAAATTTGGCAAACTACTTCATACCAAGATGTTAATGTCTAAATTAACTCTCCCAGATATGGCTTCAGGATAGTGCTGTAACACAGAGGCCCAGTTACTCTCTAGGGATCTCTCATAGAGCTGTGCTTCATGTCATTCCTTGACAATGAAGGATTCTAAGAAACAGATCTGTTGCACTCAATGCTGTTTTTACTATTAGAACATTATTGGAATTGTTATTTTGCTACATCATACAGTATTCTCTTTATGAAAGTCCATGGCGGAAGAGCTATGTCTTCCAAATACGTTTATTTTAAAATACATTGTTATTCATAAAACTGATCCTGCCCATGTGCCCTTCCTTCTCCCCACATCTCTTTTCCCCTCTCTTGTTAAAAATACCAAAAACATCTAAGACAAGTACAAATGTCCAGGACTTTATAACAGGTATTTTTGGTCTACCTTCCTTATCTTTGGTTTCATTTGCATTTTCTTATGTTCTCTGTTTGAATGGATTCACGTTTTTAAAAATTGTGATGAATTTATAGGAAGGATATAGCTTAATTCAAGAAAATATGTCATACCTTAAGGAAAAAATGTCAGTCACCCACATTAGATCAGGCTGGCCAGTAGAAAATATACATTTTAGGCAGAGGACTCTTCTAACAAGTTTCAAATCATACCCCATTGTTTGGCTATGATCAGAAAGATTGTTGGAACTAATATACAATGTACTGTATGGTGTTGTGCCTTACACAGCCTAGGTTTTTGGTAAAGCTTTGCTGATTACATTGACTGAAGATGTTTTCCATCAAGTAAAGTGGACAGAATGGGAGAATATCTAGGAAAAATCTAGCCCAAGAACACTATAAAAGATAAATGTACTTGTGAGAAAACATGGACTTGTGCTCTCAAGAGAGTGGAACTGTTACTATATTTGATATGTGATATTTTGTAACCACCAGTCCTCTCTTTCAAGCCTCTCAATAAGAGTTCTACATGGGAAGATTTGATTAATGCATCCTTTATCTAAGAGTCATTGATTTATGGAGTTTAACCATAAGATACAACATAGCTCATTTTATTTCTAATATTTATATCTCTAGGAAGAATACCACAGTGACATGGGGGTGTTCTACCCTTGACTGGTAATTCACATAAGCAATCACCCAAACTGACAATACTGAAAATATTAAATGACAACAATGCTCCATTCGTTGTTAGGATTCCACTATTAAAACTAAGTAAGACAATTCCCAGGAATTCAATGATAATCCATAAACCATACCACAAAACAGTCTAATATGTATTCCAGTGAAATGTTCTCTGTGAAATGAGATGTCAAATGTGGATCTTAATCCCTATCTTAATTTTTAGACCAAAGAAACAATTCCAGCTCAGCTAGATTAAAATTGAGGGGTTTTATTCTTTGCTGTTAAAGCTATTTGATTATGAGACTCTGGGAAAAGTACATACTCTTGTAAAAAAAAATGAACAAATTTATTATCAGAGAATGTGTAAGATTAGCAAAAATTATAATCTGTACTGATGATATTCTAAAGGCATTCAATTGGGCCAATCAGTAATATACCAGAATAGTTATATTTATGTAATTTTTATTTGTCCAAATGTATTTTTCCAAATCTAAACTAAATTTATTAAGAAACTATCATTCCTATAAATACCATGGTATAGGAAGCACAGAGAATCCCATCAAAATCGATACAAGCTGGCTAATACCACCAAGACATACTGTAATTAAATTTGCAAAATATGGTAATAAAGAAGAAATCTTACACACACACACAAAAAAAAAACATTCCCTTTAAAAATCACTAACTCCAGTTCATAGCAGCACTCTCCACAATAGCTAAAACATGGAAAGAGCCTAAGTGTCCATCAACAGATGAATGGATCAAGAAGATGTGGTTTATCTATACCATGGAATACTACATGGCAATGAGAAACGATGAAATCTGGCCATGTGTAGCAACATGGATGGACCTTGAGGGTGTTATGCTGAGCGAAATAAGTCAGGCAGAGAAGGACAAATATCATATGTGTGCACGTATAGGAGGATTAGGAGGAACTTAACAGAGGACCAAGGGGGAGAAGAAGGGTGGAAATGGTGGGGGAAAGGGAGAGAGGCAAACCATGAGAGACTCTTGAATGCTGACAAAAACTGAGGACTGATGGATGTGGGGGGGAAGGGAGGAGGGGCATAGAGGAGGACACTTGTGGGGATGAGCACTGGGTGTTATGTGGAAACTAATCTGACAATAAACTATTTGTAAAAAAAAAAAAAAAAGACACAGAAAAAAAAAATCACTAACTCCAGTATAAAAAATTAGGACCTACTAGGTTAAAACTTTCTGTTCAGCAGTGACTACAGAATGAAATATAATTTCACTACATATGATTATTTCAAACACTCATAATGTTTGGAAATTAACACCTATTTATTTATTCTTGGCAAACACCAGCAGACTTGCTGGACCCTGGCAGCATCCAACTTCATAAGGCCTACATGGCCAATGGGCATGTAAAAGGAAATTACTCTCAACACTTCATGATTCTAACAATGTGTGCAGAAAGGGATGGATACTGAAACTATGGAAAGGCATTTTGCTAGATTTCTGAGTGGTTCAGAAACATGGGTCCCAAAGCCAGACACTGCATAGTGAGTTTGCTACCTGATGGCTCCAAAGCCTCCAACATCTCCCCATGACTTGTCACAACCAGGGCTCAACCTAGTCTAAAAACTAAAAGTTTCGCCATGCAGTTACTACTGTGCACCATCAAAACCACAATTTACCATTCTTTGAACATCTCTAATTTGTTTACATTGTTTCTTCTTCCTGGAACATCCTTTTTGCCAAGTTCATTCTATATTTTATGACCAAATCTAACCCTTTCACCGATTATTTTCTGATTACTAGACACAGAAGTATTTTTCCTTTTCTCTCAACTTCAATGATATATTTTGTTATTATTATCACCATTATGATTATTTTACTTCTACAGTCATTATCAATTTCTGACTTGTTATATTAGTTATATCCATATGTTATCTTCGGTTGGGAGAAATATTACAGGGAGGAAATATGTCTTACATATGTGTTTTTGTATCCCAAACATGCTTAAGGAAGGATTTGACATAGTATATGCTTAATAAGTGTCTATTTAATGAATTGATGTGTGAATAAATGAATGTCACACTTGTAAAAGGCATACAGAAACTAGTATGCTAAACAAGAGATTATTAGTCCCTATCCTTGCCAAAAATATTCATAAGAGGTTTGGGATACAGTTCATACCATACATGTTACTTCATATATTTCACTTTTTTCATTTTTATAAATGTTTACAATTTAAAGCTGTATGAATGGCCCTCCATGGCAAAGAAACATTGGAAATATAAAAGAGGCATTGTTTGGATCACAAAATCGTTTGTGAATTATAAGCCACCTTAGTTGTCACATGCAATACATTTACTGAGCTGCAACCATTTAATCTATGCTGAAAAGTCGTAAATTCAGATAGAGGCCATGTTGTGGAGGACTCTGAATGATGGGTACAAAAAGAGTTTCTAGAGCTTAGCATGGTACTGTTAGGTTATAATTGGTTACAATCCAATTTTATAGGTAAAGAAATTGAAGTCTAATCACACAGAGCCCAAGTTTGAATCCTGATCTAATTTAGCACCTGGCTTATAGTCACTGAGCAATAATGTCCTCTCTTAATGTTAGCTTCCCGCTGAATAGGTGGATCTTATGTATGTATGTGTGTATGTATATATTTTTAAGATTTTATTTTTAAGCCATCTCTATACCCAACATGGGCCTCAAACTCACATCCCCAAGATCAAGAGCCAGGTGCCCCTGAGATGCCCATTTCTATTCAACATAAGTCATTTTGCTTTGCTGCATGGTATATACCACAAGTCATTGCCAGCTTTAAAAACAAACACAAAATTATCTCTTTTGAATGAATGGCTTACTAATTTGAGACGTTAAGCTAAATGCTTCCCTTTAACATATTTACTTCTTTTAACAACCTTATTGAGATAGATACCATTTACTCATACTCCAGATAGGGAAACTGATACAGAGAAACTTTAAGTAATATAATCAAGCTCATAGAACAGGAAATGGAATGTGAACTAAATTTCTCTTATTCCTAAATCAAAGTTCTTAACTCTCTTATTTAATTGCCTTTATTTCTTTTTACTAATCTTTAAATATGACTTTCTTTTCTTAAAAAGAAAATTGGATTATTGAAACATTCACTGTTTAGAATATTTATCTTAGCATTGCAAATATTTCACCCTATACTTGGAAGGAATCTAGAAGATAGGAAATGATCGTGGGGTATGGGTATAAGACAGGCTCATCTCACCTGGCCTGACTAAGTCGTTTACATTTTTCAGAGAGCCCCTCTCCAAGCCCAGTCCTAAAATGACAGTGAACCTTGATCTTTAATGGACAGAAGACTCAAAGGTCCCAGGGCCTTTTAGATAAACAGAACATATGTCAGGGAAGCAGCCAGTACCCTTAACGAATTGGCTGGCTTGCCTCTTATCCTAGATCCGTGACTTACAGCTGCTAAACGTAATATGGGAAACAAGTCAATATTTTCCAGCATGCTGAGTCCATTTCCTCCCCCCAATATTTTCAAGCACAAGACAGGTGCAGAAATCATTTCAGCCACCACTGGAGGGGTGCACAGCAGCTGTCACACAGCCACACAGCAGCAGAAGTCTTTGCTAAGATTCAGAATGTAAAGAATATGCATTGTAATTGAAACTATGCAGGAGACAAAGCCTCCCAGATACACACAAGAGTACCGAAGGTTTGAAAAGGGACATATGCCACTTTTATACAAAAGCTAAGAGAAAGTACCTTTCAAAAGCTCAGGAGGAGATATAAGTCTTCAGAGAGAAAAGACATAAGCAACACTTCTGTAGCATCCAGGAAGTAAATCTTTAGAAAGCTACAAGGGAGCCATGAAAATGTTTCAGGGTGTGCCCTTTTGTTTTCCATTTGATGACAAGGTCCAGAGAGGTTAATACTTGTCCAGGATGAGTGAGCAAAGCTTTGGTGGTCGGAGGCCTTAAAGCCAAATTCATGATTTTTTCATTTCTTCTACTCTAGCCTGCTGCCTCTAACCTGTTTTGTTTTGCCTTGTTTAGTTTTAGTTTCTTGCTTGTTTTGTTCATTTTAAGAGGGTTACTTATTGAAAGACAAGTATGACCTAACACCAATACAAGAGGAATCTCTTCTAATACAGAGAGTTTTATATACTATCTCTCTCCTGGCCAAGGCATTTAGTTGCTCCCATAGCTAAAACAGAAATGAGTTATTAACAGTCAGAAGTTCATGGCAAGGAAATAAACTGAAACAGGCATATTCCTCTGGGTTGTGGCTGAGCTCAGCTCTACAATTCTGAAAGGACACTTCTTTTTCTTTATTAAATCTCAGTCTCCTCTGGTTTAAATATGAATTGCCAAATCACTATTCTCTGTTTTAAAGATCAGTTTATACACTGGTCATAAAAGATTTATGTATTCATCAAACCAAACCTGCATTCATTCAGTACCTGTTTTATGCCAGACTAGATGTTGGTGATACCAAGGTTAAATGTCTGATATATAACACTGTCATTTTACAATAATGGAAAAGTGACATTCTGCTCTGTAGTACAAGTACTCTCAGCAGTGGTGAAGCACTCACCAGCAATCAATTAGTAAATATTTATGGAATAGCTTCTTATAAAAAGACTCACAATAGGTACTGAAGGAAGGTACTAAAACATAAGCCTCAAGTCAAATGGAGAAGATAAATGCATTCATGTGAAATAATGTAAAAACAAAACCATATTTTAACCATAATCATATTTTAACCATTTAATCATAAATAGAGGAAAACATGGAGGGTTTCTTTAAGTAGATGTTTTGAAAAATGAAAAGATGGACAAAGAATGAATGGAGTGAAGAGAGACCAGTTTAGAAGGAGAAAATGAAGGAAAGTAGATACAAGTAAGGAGATTTGCAGAACTTTATATTTTACAGCATTAGCTTGATTAATTGAAGTGGTTTAATTCAAGTATTATAATGGGAAAGAAGTAATTGCGTGTGTGTGTGTGTGTGTGTGTGTGTGTGTGTGTGTGGTGAATTACTGCTTATACATTAGGCCATAATGAATGGATAAGTCGATTTTAATTCTCTTTTCTGAACGTTTATTTTTTGAGAGAAAGAGATAGAGTGTGAGTGGAGGAGGGACAGAGAGAGAGGGAGACACAAAATCTGAAGCAGGCTCCAGGCTCTGAGCTGTTAGCACAGAGCCCGACATGGGGCTCGAGCACATGAACTGTGAGATTATGACCTGAGCTGAAGTCGCACGCTTAACTGACTGAGCCACCCAGGTTCCCCAAGTAAGTTTTAATTCTAAGTTGATATTGCCACAGTCAAATGAATTCAGGATCCCTTACAAATCCATTTTCACTTATAATCTGAATAGTAATCACTGTAGGTATTTCTATTGATTAAGCCAGGGATACCTCTGCTCCATCAATGCTTCTATGCCACTAGTTGCTAAATATTTAAAAATTGGCTTGGCTAGGCACCTGGGTGGCTCGGTAAGTTGAGTGACCGACTTCAGCTCAGGTCAAAATCTCACAGTCTGTGAGTTCAAGCCCCTCATCAGGATCTGGGCTGACAGACTGGGGCCGGCTTTGGATTCTGTGTCTCCCTCTCTCTCTGTCCCTCCCCTGTTCACACTCTGTCTCTCTCTCTCTCTCTCTCTCAAAATTAAATAAATATTTAAAAAAATTGAAAACAATTGGCTTGGCTTATAAGTGATTGTGTGATTTTAACAATTTTCAGGAAAGCCTGATACAAAAACAAGCTCTTTCCCAGTTAGCGAACAGAGGAGTTAGCCTGCCGGGGTGTGAGACAGACATTCAGAATACAGAGTATCCCTTGAAATACTTCTACAGAAAAACTGTAAGCAGTTTTTTGCAAGTCTGGAACTGCGAATATGATTCCCACTTAATTTCTTTACAATTTGCTGGAGAAAATAAGGCCCACTGAGAAACAACGCCAAGTGTGCAAAGAAACCAATCAGCAAAACCTAATGGAAGTTCCTATTCATGCTTGTTTTTAGTCATCTTAAATACAAACCTGATTCAGTATATTTCCCTGAGGTACTAATAACCTACTTCTCACAAGATCTTTCTTACTTTTCTGTCAGCAACACACAGATCAATCTAGAACATAATTTCCGATATCACAAGAAGTAACTTTTTTGTTTTGTTTTGTTTTGTTGAATGACTAGGGGAGAGGCACAGGGGAAGGAAAAGAGAGAATCTTAAGCAGGCTTCACACCTCGTGTGGAGCCCAATGCAGGATTTGATCTCATGACAGACCATGAGCTCATGACCTGAGCTGAAATCAAGAGTGGAAGCTCAACCAATTGAATCAGGTGTCCTCAGGTGTCTTAGGAAGTGACTGTTATGAAGATGGAGATCATTAATTGTCTTTGTGCTCCTGCTAACAATCCAAGTTATTAAACATAAAAAACTTCCTTACTTAGTGCTCATTGCCAATCATCTGAAATAAGAGAGTCAAAATGAATACATGAATCAAGGTTTATTTCAAAATTTCCATAGTTTGATCAAATGCTGATGATTGCATTATATGTGTGTGTGTGTGTGTGTGTGTGTGTGTGTGTGTGTGTATATATATATATATATATGTATATATATATATATATATTCTTCTGTACTTTCCCAACAAAGAGTAAGTCATACCATTATGTCCTTCCAGAATGACTCCTTCCCTAAAACAGTCTTCCTGGAACACCGCGGTTAGTTATGACTCACAGATTAAAAAAAAAAAAAACATAGATACAAATCAAAGATATGTTACCTCATATAAATAATAAAATAAATAAAAATACTGTTCACAGAATATTGCCTGTTTCCTACATAATAATTTCATCTTTGAAACTTCAAATAAGTAGCATCTAAATTATATCTCTGTAATGTTTTATGATGAGTGATATTGTCCTCCTAACATAATATTAAACTACATAAGTTTTACTTTTTTTAAGTTAGCCAAAGGTGTTTGTAGCCTTTGATTAATATAATTATTAAGAGCACAGGATCCACAGACAGATTCATGGGTTGGTATCTCAACCAGAAGAGCTGTGTGACCTTGGGTAAATAACTTAACCCTTCTGAGAGTCTATCTTTTCAGTGATAAAATCAAGATAATTATACAACCCACTTCAGAAGGTTGTTAAAAATATCACAGAAGTGAAGCGCCTGGGTGGCTTAGTAGGTTAAGCGTCCGACTTTCGCTTAGGTCATGATCTCGCGGTTCGTGGGTTCGAGCCCCGCGTCGGG